>CP139509.1:280972959-281651830 GCA_021014915.2 Artemisia tridentata subsp. tridentata
TAGACATATTGAATGATTAATTGATAACTTATCTTTCAATGAAACATGGAAGATCTCAAGGCAAAAAGCCCTGAAAAAGTAGCTAAAATCGTCTTAGGGTTTTATCCCAAAATTCCACACACTAAGCTCTCTCTTAATGACAAAAAATTAGAAAACTATATATAGATTTTTGGATCTGACGGCGTCACCTTATGCATTGTGACGCCGTCACCTCGCCGCTTTTAGGGTTCCCGGGTGACCATCTTGACGCCGTCCCTCTTTAATTCTCCAAAATCCGTTCTGGCCTATCAAGGCTTGACGCCCTCACCTCTTGAACGTGACGCCGTCCCCTTATGAATTAAGCCGTGACGCCCTTGATTTAGTTAAAGCGTGACGCCGTCAGAATTCACATGCTAACTCACTGGCCCGTCATGAGTAAATTTCACATCCCACTTTTCTTGCCAAGGCATGACGCCGTCAAGAGATGATTCTGACGCCGTCAAAGGTAAATTTCAGCCGATTTTGAGACTTTGTCGTATTCTTCACTTTAATGCTCCAAAAACGTCCAAAATGCCTCCTTTTCCAGATTTCTCCTCAAAAGTACCTAAAATGACAAAAGGAACGATTTAGGGCGATATTTGATCAAATAAATACGATTTCGGGCTTAAATGACCCCTTAAAAGCGGTACACTTTTCGCCTCATCTTATAGTGAATATGATTTGTGGGCTCATTGAAGCAGCATCAGCAACGCCTGCAACATCTGCACCAGGAGGCTTTCCATGGTTCACCCATATGGTCTGTGAAAAGAAATAAATACCCTTTCCCAAAACAAAATAAAAAAAGTATAAAGTGAAAAAAGAAATACCATGGAGGGTCAGCGTCAAATCACAAATCTTATCCCTCAAGATGATATTGCAACCATAAAACTGCCTCCCAGCGCACTTCACAGCCACGACCGCACTACCAATGCAACATTTGACTATATCAAGAGTTAAGATATCAAACTGTAACAAACTGTTATATTCATCTATATACGATATCATAAAATAACATTTTTCTAGTACTGATCATTGTTATTGACTATCCTAAATCAAAATAATGTCTTGAAAACATATTGATATATATTTACGCGACTAAGCTGCGTCTAACTCGTAAAAAAATTATGTATACACAACTAATTATTATGGTACTAATTAACATTTACGGCAATTATTCTACCTACAACTATGATGCAATATTGTTAGTTTTACCTCTATTATATCCAGGTCTGTTTTGTGCTTATTTTTAAACAAATATGCAAGTAATTGTTTGATACTTTTTAATTTGATAACACAATACCTTTGATATTTGAGTTTGACTGAGAACAAATAATTATCTTATCGAGCAAACCCAAAAACTATTGCAAACTAAAAATAGTATTAATGATTCTCCCTACGTCGGTGATTAATTACTAACATTCATCTATATACGCTTTCTAATACAACATTCTTCTTGTACTGATCATTATTATCAACTATCCTAAATCAATATAATGTCTTGAAATGCCTCAAATACTATAACATATTGATATATATTTACGTGACTAATCTGCGTCTAACTCGTGAAAAACAAAGTATGTATACACAACTAATTATTATGGTACTAATTAAGGGTGAGAACCTATTGCGGCAAGGCACTAAACTTGAACAATATTCAACTAATGTGCATAGCAAATAGTAGTGGATATGTATGAGCTACTACTTAACTAAAATCAATTATTGTATATTATCAGTTAGCACATTAGTACTTTTGTTTAATAAAATCATATTATTGTAACACCCAGGGTTTTTTTGTTTAACATTTAGTAGTTTTGAATGTGGTTTTTAAAATAAATGTTTTTTGTTTGGCGGTGCTTTTGTTTGTGTATGGTTTGGTTGTTTTTTTTTTTTTTTTTTTTTTTTTTTTTTTTTTTTTTTTTTTTTTTTTTTTTTTTATAAAAAGGTATCACTGAATGAACATCATATTCATTGTTTGTCGTTATCTAACTTATTAATGTGATTTTCAAGTTTTCAGAAACATGGCATCTCAGTTTTTGATCAAGGTTGATTACTATTACCGTAAAAGTCAGGTATGTATTAACTTCCGTTTGTTGTATATATAGTAGAACGTTTGATTTCATTTCGTGTGACGTTTTTACTCTTTTTTTTTTTAATACATGTACATACATTTATTATGGCTATGTTGTAGACATTCCCCAAATGGTTTCATGAGGTGCATTATAATGGTCAGAATTGGATCTATTTGATCAACAATAAGTGTGTGAAATTTAAAGTCTGGATGGACTGGTTGCCGTGTGAACAGTGGCAGTTGCACGGTGACGAATGGAGACATTTTATTAAGAAAAGTGGTTATCAAGATATTGCATACCTTCACTTCATCAAGGAAAGTGCCGATACATTCTATGTGACAGGCTATAATCGCGACGGAGTTGAGAGTGGTGGCTACAGGAATGGGAATTCAGATATGCGTCCACCCAGATGGATGGGGTTTGTTGGCAGTAACCCTGTTGAATCACCGGTCAGTATATGCATATATTTTCTTGTTTGTTGTGGTTTGAAGCCTGAGATATAGCAACGTAAATTTTCTTGCCAATAACAACAGTTTTATACTTTGACCTGTTTTTCCTTTTTTTTTATATTCTTATAGGTTGTTTCCGGTGAATTTCTGAAAGATGTTAAAGATGATGAGGTTTTTATATTGAAAGTAAATGATCAAGAATACAATGTGATGCATCGGCGTATGCAAAATCGTACATCAACAACGAAATATGAGTTTCTTTTCTATGGACATGGATGGATGGATTTGGTTGGTGCTTATAACATGGCTCAAGGTTTCAAAGTTGTGTTCACAAATCTGTTTAACAACAGGGCTTCGGTGAACATATTTAAAAAAGATTGTACGCCATTAACACACGAGGTAGTCAGCCGCACTTTGGTGGCAAGAGGTGATCCATATCCTGGCGTTGATAAAGGTCATTGTTTATAAGTGTACCGTTACTGTCCTAATATTTACGTATGGGTTGCATTGTTTAAAGGGATATAATTTTTTTTATTTTTTAGACCCAAGGATACTACAAAACTGCACATGGAATGGACATGCCAAGTACCACATGGATGAAGAAAATACCTTTTACAGGCCATTGCATTGTTATGTTTTTGAGCAGAAAAGATTGGTATAAATAGTATTTTTATGGGTTTTATTTTCTAAGGTAAATTTTTAATGCAAGTGATTTTTATATTTTTTTATTTATCTGTTTGCCAGACCATTCCTGCAAAATTTGTCAAACAGCACAAGCTCTTCAGGTATGAGCATGCGTTGGTTCGCCATAAGTCTCATCGTTTCAGATTCATCCTTTTCCAGGAGAAACACCATGAAGATGCAAATCGTGTTAATCACGTTTATCTGAAAGGGCCTTGGAGACAATTGGCTGCAGAATGGGGCCTGGAACAGAATCAGATGTTGAGGTTTAAATACACAAAGGATGTTGGTGATGATAAAGCTATCGTTTTTTATGGTGAGGATGATGTCAAGATCCCACTGTTTCATGTTTGCTGATGCTGTTTGGTTGGTACGATGCTGATTAACAAATCCTTTTGGTATGTTTTCCTATACATTGAAGCTTTTATGTTGTTTAAGGTAATCATATTTTAGACCCTGTATGTGTAACTTATGTGTACGTGTTGTTATGTGGTGTGGACATGTCAGTAGTAGTTTTCTCTAACTATGGATATAGTAGGTGGACTTGTAGGAAGTGATTGTGTTTTAAAATGATGTTATGTTTATTAAGGGTTATGTTGAAGTCGTTATTGTTGTTAATTCGATTCTTTTCGATTGTTATAATTTTATTGCTAACAAATATACAATATATTATTTATAAGATCTTAAGATATGTTGTTATTAATATGCTTTATTATACTAAAAAATGTCATACCTGGATCACTCCTCTTTATTCGCTCTGCATGTAGCACATCAGTAGCCATTACTTCCCATGTCTTTTCATAAACAAATTCTGGTCGAGCCATACAATCCGTCATAAGTAATATAACATAAAACTTCCGCAAATAGTTCCCGGACCCCCAGAGGCTAGCTTCTAACAACCCATCGATGTATTCCTTATCATCTTCCAACAGACCTCGTGCTTGGCAAGCTTCTTTGTATGTGTTGTATTCAATATCTTCGAATCTTTTAAAATCTTTCCAATCTTGTGCGCCTGGAACCTTGTTAATCAAGACTCGTAAGTAAAATAGTTCCCCGGTGGATGGTGACACATGATGCACACGTCCAATGCACGTGCCCTTTTGTCTTTTTACCCAGACTCTCTCTTCTTGCTTCCATACATAGTGCTTTGGAAACTCGTGGTAAAGTAGTTTTCTTGCTTCTACATCGGTCTTGTTTGTTTTCATCCATTGGATGAATTTCGTGTCATTTACAGACGCCTTATCTAACGTACAATCAATACTTTCCGAAGAATCAAATATAACCGATTGCTCACCTTCTAAATGAAATGGCAATCGTTCAACGGGAGGGAATCTATAATGGATGTCAAATTTGTATATCCTCCATGCCGCTTCACATGCTGAAAGGTATCGACAATCGTAATAATCACTTATTTCATCTATATCTTGGTCTTCTACTGCTGCCGTTGCCCTGTCAGGACCTTTGTTTATATATTTGAATAGATATTTTATGGATCCTATCTGGTTGCACCATTCCACATTAATATGTGATTGGTAACGTCTCAGCAACCCTGGATTATAAGGTACCACGTATCCGTTGTGTAGTTCTGCCCCACTCTTTGTTATTGTACAACCGTCGTTTCTCCTTTTATAAAGTGCGTAACCACTTTCATCTATGACCGTTGAGTCGTTGAATTCTTTAGGGAATCTCTTGGTGCATTTGTTTTTTACTGTACACGGACAACTTGGACGCTGGGGGCCACATGGGCCATGCATCATATGATCTGTGACGATTTCATACAGCTCGGGGTCCTCATTTTTGTCTGGTATTTCTGCTGAAATAAAACCATCGATCTGGCGCGTTGTTTTGATTTTATCATTTTCTTCCAGGAAAAGCAATATATGGGCATGTGGTAGCCCTCTTTTTTGAAATTCAACAGTATAAACAGCTGCAGTAAATTGATAATGTTAGGTACAGTATACAATCGATAATAGTTGATGCAATTACTTTGTTTTTGATGATAAAGGCATGGTGATAATACCTGCTTTCAAATGTCCAAAATAATGCCGATCTTTAAAATCTCTCATTAGGCTATCCAACTTTTGTTTAAAGACTCTAGTTATCGCATCAGGTCTATCATCAGACTTCAGTCCCCTATCTGCGACAAAGCGTGCAATTTCCGGCCAATTTGGATTGCATGTAAATGTGATAAACAGGTCAGGGTACCCATAAACTCTGCATATCGTCATGGCATCTAAATAATTCTGCATCATATATCTGGGGCTCCCGGTAAATGACGACGGTAGTATAAACTTTTTCCCTCGTAATGTGACCCCAGAATCTTCTTGTTCTGCCAGCTTTGCAAGTTTAGAATATGTTTCACTCCTTAAATCTTTCTGTTGATTTTTAACATAAGACATCCTTTCAGATTCTACCATGGTGTATGCGTCAACAATGAATTGTTGACATAATCTCCTTGCATTGAGCACCATCGAGAAAACACCTGTTCTTTCTTGAAGTCTATAAGCAAAATACTCCCTCATCGTTACTCTTGTTCTCTTGTTTGTTGGTGTATGATCAGTGATACCAACATGGTATATATCTGTCCAGTAACCATCTTCTGCATATGGGAACAACAATGGGTATTGCAATGCCAGATACGATGGGTGTAATTCACTAATTCTTTTAAGACCTCCTTCCTGGAAATGTAAAATAATGTCTCTTTTATTAGTTGTTGCATCAAAATCTCCAACTATGAGACCTCCAATTTCATCAGCTGTAGGTAGGTTATAATTTCTACCATCTCGTTCTCTTGTACCGATAAGGCGCATTTTGAACTTATGTTCATCATCTCTCCTGACCAACCGTTCCCCAGCCATTCTGAACTGACCAACTAATGGATTGATGGTATCCAGCATGTCACGTAGATCAACAGTCAATTGGTGGTCTACAATATAGTTGTTTGACGTTGAATTGCCATCGATCGTGCTGCATAAAATTAATACATGTATATTAATATAATGTTGTTTATTCAATGATTGAATGAAGAACATAGCCTAAACGATACGATAATTAATGTTATCATACCTGACACATTTCATTCTATTTTGTATTTCATTCTTTGAGTCATAAATATATAACTGAGCAAAAACAGGAGGCTTATCGCCTTCTGGCAACAGACTTCCCATCCTGTGGTAATTTTCTCCCTGGGTCTTCCGCTCGGTCGAACTGCAAAATCATGTAATGTACTTGCCATGCCACCATCTGCTTTAAGTTTATATTGCATTAATATAAGTAAATAACTTTTGTTGATAATGCATTAACATAATTAAACACGTGACAATGTGGGCGATCATAGTCCCTAAACCCCATGTTGGGTAGTTTCAACTAACTGAATTACCGTTTTGCATCGGATATATTGGTGGTCGGCCTATGCCTCTGACTGTGTTGTGGTGTTTTTCTTTGGGTCTTCCGCTCGGCTGAATTGCAAAATTTTCTGATGTATTTGCCATGCTACCAGCTGGTGTAAATTGATATTGCATTAATATAACTAACTAACTGTCATTGTAGAAAAACATAATCTAAAAATATAATGTTGAGTAGTTTCAATTAATTGAATTACCAGTTTGGATTGGATATATTGGTGGTCGGCCTATGCGTGTGACTGTTTTTTAGTGATTTTCACTGGGTCTCCCCATCTGTGGAGATGCTAAATGTTTAATGTGCAGAAATTTTGTATAATAAGTAATCAATATATTTCAAATTTAAGCAAAATCGTGTACACCATATCCATCCATTATGATATAATTTCATATTTTATATCAAAATATGTACATAATATAAGATAACCACCAAAGTTTAAATATGTAAACCGTATCAAATATTTGTAGAAATGGCTGGTAGATATTTAAGGTGATGAAAATCTACATAATATATGATCAATTTTTTTTAATTTTAAACAAATTTTGGTACAACATATCTATATATTAATATTAATAGTATATTCTACATGATAACTATTAAACGTTATATATATTTAGCTAAGATATAGTCCTTATACATAATAATATATAATGTATATTTAGATATGATATACTTTGCAAACATGCGAATATATAATGAAATAGAAGGATCGACAGAAAAACTGTTTCCAATGGCACAATTCCAAATTCTAGATGAACTAATGAATCTTGCTGGATCGTCCAAATTGCACGACCGTATGCGTGTTTGGTTTGTACAACAGGCATGCGAAGACTCGGCCTGTGCAAAATTGATCCACACTTGCTGTGAGCATCTTAGGAGAGTGATGGCGAAAAACCGAGTGATGATAGTTGACATGGAAGCATTGGGACAACGTGGGGTTGCATTGGACTCACTTGATGCTTTGAAAAAAACTCAAGAGAGGCATCGCGTATTGCTTGAATTGCTGGTAGATCTGTGTGCAGAAGCCAAAGCTGGAGCTCGCGAAGAAGAGGCTAATGCCCTGAAGATGAACGATTTCAATTAAGTAGTTTTATTGTTTTTTTTTTTCCTATACAACGATTAATTACTATATTTGATTGATTTATTAAGTACGGCTGTTTGATTGGGTTTTCAGTTGCTTACAATCATGGTCAATAATTCTGGTTACATGCGCATTTAAAAAATATCAGAATACATCACATTCATCATCCAAAGAACAAAACAACGGTTCAAGTAACAACATGGTCTTAATGTAAATATAATTCAATGTCTTTGCAAAACGCAACAATTTTTTCTTGTGACTCTGCTATTGTTGCATTCCAAGCATCGATGCTTTGTTCTCGTGCCTACACGATTTTCTCATCCCTCCTGTTACGTTCTTCAAGAAGCTTCATACGGCTATTGTAAAGATCGATCAACGCTTTTTCAGTCCCATAGGCGTCTGAATGACATTTATCCCATATATGATGGGGTATGCTGAAAACCTTGTACTTGTCTGGCATGGAAGGAACAGAACCATATATTGGTCGTTTACCTTTTTTCAACTCAGCGATTGATGCGGACAATGGCATTGAAGTTTCAAACTAAACAATAATATAGAATAGTAAAAAGATAACAAACAATCTTAACACATACGAAACATTATAATGATTGTACAACAACAACATTAACAACATAACAATTCAACAATAAAACTTTATTAGTACGAAAAAAGGTAATGTTCTTGGGTACGAAAGAAGGTAACATAACAATTCAACAAAAAAAAAAAATAAAAGGAAAAAGTGCAATTATCGTGTACGAAAAAAAATGCAAACAATTCTAGTTATCTACTTGTTTCTTAACATCGTTTATTTTCTCCTGATACGCTAATATTGTTTTCTTTTTTTGATCAATAGCATCTTTGCGTTCCAATATCGCCTGCTCTTCACGTACAATGTCTTTCTCAATCACTGCTATTATACGCCTAAGTCGATCAATATATACCATTGGTAGAAAAAATCTACCACCTCTATGTTCTACATTCGAATCTGTTGGAGTTTCTTTTGGGTGTGAAACACTTACTGGGCGATTGTCTGGGGATTTAGATGGGGGAAAAAACTCTCGACCCATTGGAAAGTGTGTTTGCTAAACAAAACAAAAAAAATAAAAAAATGTAGATGGTTAATTGCTTTTGAGTCCGAATAAGAGTTTATATATACTGAAAAGTTGAAAAATATGTCATGGATATATTCCAAATTTAACAATATTCGATATCAATTACTATATAATAGCATATATGTTAACAAAAATATTATCATTGGATAAGTAACAATTTTATATATAATGAATTTATCACTAAATAATAGCATATATGCTAATAGAATATTGTAATTGGATAAGTGAATGATGAATTTTATTTGCTTGATTTGATTATAAACTTATATTTTGTTAATGTTTTGTGCATATTATATTTATATATTTAGAATATAACATAGTTGGAGATTGGACGTGTGTGTGAATCTACTTATCCCTAGCTAGTTTTCTTTAGATGGTTTGAGTGAATTTTTTTAACGAAGTGCTGCTGCTGTTGATTGCTTTATTGGTGAGTGTGTGGGGCTGGTTTATTTATTTAATGATCATACTCCCTATACAATTATACTTGGAGCTGTTTGGTGATGGTACTTAAGGTTGGAAGTTAGTTGTTTGGTAGCAACTTTGTACTGCTCTACGCTTACTACTGATTGATATAATTTTAATGTTGCTCATTGACTTACTGCTGCTACGCTTGATTTTTAATGCTGCTCGATGATTTTTAGTACTGCTGATTATTAGTGCTCAATTAATACTGTTGTGTTATCAGTTAACACTGCTAGATAAGCCAAATTCATATTAATTTTATTAGCATCGATAAGAACGTTTGTAACCACGAAAAAGCAAATTATTTCGCATATTATTTAAAATGGAATACAAATACAATGCTGATATATCAATCTTCATCACTGAAGAAGTTTAAATCCACAAAATAATCATCATCTATCTCGTGACCCATACCGCGCAGTTCGTTAATCATAGCTTCTGTTTTTAGAACCTTTGCCTGAACGGCGTCGAGAACTTCTCGAGACCTTTGAGGATCCCCAACATTTAGCTTCAGCCAGTCAAGGAAGATGGATTCGTCTAATTCACCTGTAAAACCAAGTGTACATAGACTATTAAACTTAATGTGTACATAGACTATTAAACTTAATGCGAAATCATGAGTTTTTTAACAAAATACTAAGAAACGTTTATGAGATACCTTTAGTACTTTGAGAAGGTCCACCTTCCTCAAAGATTGATGCAAGAAATCTCAATGCATCATCCACTGTAGCGTCTGGTTCTTTAACGTGTTGATCATGTACTCCATCTTTCATCTTTGGTCGCGGTTCTTGTTTTATTCCACGAACGGTTTGATCCTTCGACTTTGAATCGGTGTCAGATGCACAAGAGTTTTTATCCTGAAAAGGTTTAAAGTTTGACGATTCCATTGGAGAAATATCTGTCGATGGATGACACCCTTTTACCCATTATATAGTTTCTCAATCAAAGGTTTTAGGGTTTGATTATTCGTAATGGTTATTAATGGGCTGGACTTCCTGGGCTAGAGTGTGTTATTATTTAGTAGACATGGAGTATTATTTGTTTTTTACATAATACATTGTGTTTATTAAACCATCAATAATTGTAACAAATATTAGTACTAAAAAGGTATCATTCATCCAATAAAAATATATATATCCAATAACAATAAATCCAAACATATTAACCTTTTTTTATAAAAAAATAAAAAACATAAGCCATGGTAAAATTTTGTTATGAGTCATCATATTTCATCATCGCTTTCATCATTGCTGGTTGTTTCATAATCAGTGGAGCCGTCGTTAATAAAGTCGCTTATATCATCCTCATCAGAACCATAACTGACATCACACGTCTCCGAGTCCATCGTCGACATTTCATCATCGACGTTGACGGTTTGAATACTTCTACTGTGCATGTTTCCGTCAATATCAGGCAGCTCATCCCAAATGTCATCATCATCCATTCTACATTCTGAGATAACCTCCGTGTCATAAACATCATAATCTTCTTGATGATCCTCATCTATGGATGTATATTTTGAATCCCCTATGAAAATATCAGATAGACCATTATTTAAACAACATCCGATCTTTAATATAAAATATATTTAAGTATTCACAAATACAAATAAGTACATAGTTCTTTTCAACAAACAACCTGTTGAAGAGGCTTCAATGATAAGTTCATCAGGGATGGTGTATCTGGGCTTATATTCCTTTAAAGGATAAAAGGGTTCATCAAGATCATTGATATTTACCCAAACCCCATCTTCTGAACTGCTTTTGTTCGCATCGGATTCATCAGTTGTATCATCATCAATCAACATATAATTTTTGCGTCTTATGTCGTCTGTTGGATGCGATGCTTTAGATCTTTTTATTATAACATGTTCATCATCATCAGACTTGTACGTTTCAAAGTACACAATATAAAAACCAATTGTAAGTTACAATATATTCATGTATATAAAAAAATAAAAAACAAAGCATCCAAGCTATTGTACAATTAATGTATACCAATATATCTTCTCCATGAATGTAATTGTTTTCTTTCTTAACTGCTTCATCAGCCTGATAGGATTAAAAGAAGACAATATAAAGACATTTTGTGATTTATAAGATATTAACCTGATAAATCAAAGTATGAAAATAATATACTGATTTGTACCATTCTATGTTCTCCTTGGACTCCACTATTATTTATTTTTCGTGCTTCAAATACCTGTGGCTGTTCATCATTCGATGATATAACTTCGTTACAGGTTGTGTTTTTATTATCGGGTTTTTCACACAACCTACGTCGTTTATGTGATTGTAAAGTATGCTGAAAAAAAAAATAAAATAAAAACAAAAGGATAAATTAAGTATTTATATGTGCTAAATATAGTTGCTAAATAACAATAGTGATCCAAACTTACTAACCTTTTTAAAAATAAAAATAAAAAAACATTAGCCATGGTAAAATCTTGTTATGAGTCATAAGAAGATATTAAATTTAAAACGAAACTATTATACATGTTAGCAAGGGTACCTCTTGAGTCTTTGATACATGAACAATTGGTATATCTTTTTTGAACAACTTAGCATCTCCAGGCTGCAAGTATTATAAAAATAATAAGAACTTGTTTTTCATATATAGACTAAATAACAACCTGAGTTACTTGCTGTACCAAAAAGAGTTGATAAATAAGTACATGCTAAATTATAAAAAGAAGTAATTTTTACAAATCAACCTGTCCAGACTGTAATCATGATATACACAATCAGATAGCGCGTTCATATACATTTTAGATAATAACTCATGCAGTAAATTGCAAAGGAAATTTCTTACACATGTTATCAACGATACCTCTTCATTGTCTGATATATGAATAATCGGTATATCCTTTTTGAACACACCAGCATGTCCAGGCTGTAGTTGTGATAAACATAATCAGATGCTATGTTTCATATTTAGATTAAATAACAATTTAAGTTAGTTGCTGTACCTCTTCATCATCTGATATATCAATGATCGGTATATCGCTAGCAAGCGAAACATTGGTTGGAGAAGCATAATCATGTTCTATCTTCATATTACCTCGCTAAAATTGTATAAGTTAAACTGAGTTTAGGCTATGATTATTAAAAAAAAAAAAAAAAAAAAAAAAAAAAAACAAAACAAATTTAACAGTATGTACCTTTTGTGAATGTGTATCTAGGCGTGATTGTCTTATTGAATATTAGCTATGGTAGATACATGTTCATTAGGCTAATATATGGCTTTATTTATAGCCTTTTGAGATGAGCATTAAATTTGAAAATCCATTCCTTTCTTGTAGGTTTATCTAAAACACATATATAGCTTTATTCTATATACATATATTAATAATCATAATTCAGTTGAGTTGTCATATAATATATTTTCATATTTAGATTACAAACGTATTTTTAGAGTTTATATGATGTATATTGTGCCTTGAATATAAAATAAAAGCTTCCTTTTCCCCTTTCATGATAATTAGAATTGAGTATATTCTCATTATACATGGAATCGATATTTTATGATTCTAGTCTATCTCTTGATAATTATAAAATGGTAACTCTTTCAATGGATATGTGTTTCAAGATGCATCTTCTCAACACATTATTAAGAGACGATTTGCTACAAAATATGTTCTCAGTATGTGTAGTTGAAAAACAACTCTCTTGTTAACTGTATTGTGATGTGCATATCTAAGAATGTAATTTCATTAGAGAGTTTAAACAAAATACAAAATATCTAATATTGTAACTAACTCTTGATAATTATAAAATGGTAACTCTTTCAATGGATATGTGTTTCAAGATGCATGTTCTCAACACATTATTAAAAAACGATTTGCTACAAAATATGTTTTCAGTATGTGTAGTTGAAAAACAACTCTCTTGTTAACTGTATTGTGATGTGCATATCTAAGAATGTAATTTCATTAGAGAGTGTAAACAAAATACAAAATATCTAATATTGTAACTAACTCTTGATAATTATAAAATGGTATCTCTTTCAATGGATATGTGTTTCAAGATGCATGTTCTCAACACATTATTAAAAAACGATTTGCTACAAAATATGTTTTAAGTATGTGTAGTTGAAAACCAACTCTCTTGTTAACTGAATTCGTGATGTGCATATCTAAGAATGTAATTTCATTAGAGAGTTCAAAGAAAATACAAAATATGTAATCTTGTAACTAAACAGCAAATATCAAGATACAAAACTGTAAATTATCATATTCATATATGTTAAATACTTGAAAAAAAATATATATATGGGCAATACATTTTAAATTTAAACCAAAAAATACTTTGAATTTTTTAAATGTTAAGAACACAAGACATAGATAACTATTCGCTTACGACAATTATTTTTACTAAAAATAGATAACTGAAATGAACATTAGTTATGTTTTTCGCTTTTTCCTCGTTTAGGCCACCGGGCGGTGATTCTTTATCCATTGTTGTTGAGAGAGCATTGCTGTTGCTTGTATTGTCGTTGTTAGCATCATCCAATTGAATTACATTATCACCCATGACATCGACGATGCCTGCTTGCACATTGTCCACTGCATCTATGGATGGAACAATGTTATCATTTTTTGGTTCCTGGTACAGTTTGTCAAAAGAAACAAAAGTTTAGATTATATTGTTAGTTAGAATTGTAATGTGTTTGTTGCCATCTAAAAATACAGTGCACAATACCTCATCCATGTCACCAGAGTCTGTTTCAAATTCATCGCCCGAACACATAGAGTCATATTCCAAACCCTGATCATCCTCGTCATCATCCTATTTTGACCAATTTGTTAAACGTTTAGTGTACATTTATTTGTAAATATAAACAATTGCTTAATATATCAAAATAGCAAATCAAGCAAACCTGTGCCCCTGTAAAACCACTTTTGAAATAGTCAATTATATCAGCATCCTCGGTCACCTTTTCCGCTCGATATATATAACTATTATTGATGTGGTTAGATTCAGAAAATAAAATTTTGAAAAGATATTTCCGTCCAATAATTTGATTAAGGACTTCTGGAAAGTAATCCTCTGTGTTCAGGCCTTCCTTCTCCATTATCTCCCACGCCGTTACATTTGTCATTTTATGCACATTCTTGTCGAAAATGACAACTTGTGCAGTACCACTACGATCAAATATTCGCGCAATTATTTTGAACCTACAAATATAGTATATTAATCATCAAGCGTAAAGAGTTTAAGCCATTATGTCAACTTTACATGTTTAAGTACGGATTAAAGTAATTTCACATATATGGAACAGGTTGTTTATATACCTCGAAGCAACTGCGAATGTCTCTCCATGCTTCTTACAGTACCACACCTGCTTATGATTTTTTGACCCTGAATTGCCCTTCGAAACAACTGGTGTTACCCTGGTATTGCACGCTCTGCAACCCGTGTAGACCCATCCATTCTCATATTCTATACTATGAACTTTTGCATAAACCACACAATATGATTCCTGTGTTTAAATACAAAACCATATAAAAACATTATTAACGTGGTTTTGATCACATATACAATAGAAGTCATATCATATTTAAAAGGAATAAATTTTATCCTACCGGTTCAATGGTACGAATCATCCCAACCATCCTTTTTACACAACCGTGCATGAACTCCGTAGGAGTAACAACATGTATGTCAGGTGAATAATCTCCAATCCTAAATTCACTCGCAACATATCCATCCTGCTCTTCATACCTGTGACATGTATAAATAAACTTGCGGTTAAATTTAACATGTACTGTGTCTAAAGGTAAAACACATATAGCACATCACAAATATAATCACCTTTTACGGAATGCCAACAATTGGGGCACATCCCTGTTTACAAATATCCTGGTGCCGAATAAAGCGTTATGGATTGATGGCTTGTCTGAATTGCACAACAGAGACAATGAATTTTAAAAAGCATTCATACTAAGTAAAAATGTTACCTTTGTGAACAAAATTTTAATACACAATAAATAAACTCACTATTCCAATATTTGACTTTTCCAAGCATCAACAGGATGTCTATATGGCCAAGTTCATCACGCTTGTTGTCGTAATCATCCCACATTAATGCCCAATTGTCCCAAAATGTACAATCGAGTCTTAAAGATCTGCGTATCAAAGTGTTTATTAAATACATGAACACAGCTGAATACAATTCTATACATAATATGTTAACTAAATGAGAATGGATAAAGTATAGTTACTCGGCGTCTTCAATAACGATTGTCCTGCGTAGCTTACGGCCACCAGCACTGTTCACGGTCACTGTTTTTCCAATTGCCACAACTGTACCAATAATATCTGGGGAAAAAAAAATTAAGAACATGCAATTAACCTTTTAAACACTGTAACACAATCTGCATATTATGCATAAAATACACATACCAACACAATCATGTTCATGGTATTCATTATTTGTATCCAGAATACTCGAGAATGGCTCGTTAATGAAACCAACAAAGTTGTCATTGATGTGATCAATCCGAGTAACTTCGGTTCCTTTATAGAAAGATATCTTCCATTGGTTTGGCAGCAATGGTAGCTTCCCAGCATTCTCCGCAACTCCAAAATTAGAGATCATGTAACATTGACCTTCTTGCAAAAGAGGTTCAAATTTAAACATAAACTCCTTCTTGATGTAAATCTGAACACGGTTCGACTGATCATACAATTCAAATATCAGATATTTTTAATAAATTTATACAAATACAAATATTTATAAACGTAATTCAAGACACCTCTTCATCCTGGAAAACACAATCAAGGCTGTAAGGATCATGTTCTTCATTGAGTTTGTGTGAATGCCACACAGAGATACACCTTCCTTTAATGGCCATGTTTAAATTCATTGGATTAATATCTTTAATGAGAGTCATTGACCACTCTTTAAGTACTGAACATAAAAAAATCAAAAATAGATTATTTTCCTGCACTCTATTAAAATAACAATGTATATACATAAAAAATAAATATTAAAACCACAATATATAATGCACAAATCATCTAAAATAAACCTGACGATGAACGTTTAGCAGTGGACATGTTCCTTCCATTGTATTTTCGTGTATGAGAATTACCTCCTACAAATACACAAAAAATTATTATGATTATGTAGTTTATATAAACTGGTTAATTTAAACTGAACTATATGCACAATGTTAGCACAAAACCTGATGGAAACTTCCCATAGGAGGACGTGTGCACCGCGGATATGTTGTTCACACGCGAAGGCACCGCTGATGCTGATGTCTGGTACCTCAAATCCTTTTGTTGATCTCTAATGTAAGCCAACCTTCTAGACTCAGCATTTGAGTTTGTTCTCCTATCAGTATCAGAATTCTCATATGTGGATCGTGTTTCAGAAGTGGTTGATTGATTAACAGCTTTTCTCTTCAATTGTTGTTCAGATCCTGTTATTCAATGGGTACAGATTTACCATGGTTTAAAATATGTAAACATGGAATATTAGTATATTATAAGAATGACTTTTGATATGAAAGCAAACATCTTTGAAACATGTTACCCGCATGAACTTGATATGCCTGCCCAAATTTCCTCTTTGCAGGTGATGTAGATACTGAAACAATTAGCAACATGTAAACATAATTTATTACTGGCCTAATCAAAATGTATTACCGAAATTAAAACGTATTCAACCCACTACCTTCAGATTGGCTAACAATATTAGAAACAGCTGTTTTAGATCCCCTACCAGGTGTATCACTTTCAAATATGGAATTTTCGAATACAGAAGATGGAGTCTTTTGAACCAAACCTTCATCTGATTCAAATAAATGAAAAATTAAACAACAGTGTACAAACACAATGTATAATGTATATAAATAAAACCTTAATAAAGATGGTACCTGTTGATTGCAACACATTATTAGAAACATTGTGTACATCTGAATTATGGTTTCCGCTTCGTCCACCTGTTGTATCAAAACAACCTTGTTGATGAGTAACTAATACATAGGCATAAAATTTACATTGTAAAATAAACAAAAAAACGATGTATGATAACTTAAAACAACAAAATACCTTGGGAATAGGTTTTAGAATTGCGTTTATGCACGCTATCATTCTTGTCAGGCTTAACACCTATACACAATTAAGAAACGATCAGATTAATTACAAAACAATAGATCAAAACCACAACAACGTTAGAAACATTACAATGATTATACAACAAAGATATACAATCATGTAACAAAAAAGAGTATCAACATCAGATTTATTATACAGCAACTAAACAACAAAATATGTAAACCATATGTAAAAACAAACTTTCTGAAAGAAACGATCAGATTAATTAGACAACAATAGATCAAAACACAATAACGTTAGAAACATTACAATGATTATACAACAAAGATATACAATCATGTAACAAAAAGATTATCAACATCAGATTAATTATACAGCAACTACACAACAAAATATGTAAAGCATATGCAAAAACAAACCTTGTGAAGCAGCAGTGTTAGTTTTCTTATCAGACCCTCGTGCAAGCCTTGCAGAATGTCTATGGCGTTGCATTATTGAGTATATTTTTATGAATATATGTTTCCGATTTTGATGCCCTGATAAATAAGAAACGTTATACTATGTTAATGTATATATATAGTGTTAACACATATCGTAAAAATAGGAAGAAAAGATTTAAACAAAATATATTCTAAACTTATCTTCAAAGTATATCTTGAATAAATTAAACAAATATATACTATAAATAAAAACAAATATATACCGATTAAAACAAATACATATTGAGTATATCTTCATAAAACTCGGTAAACTACTTGGCAAAATAAACGTATATATTTTGTTTTAGAAAACAAATCAACAAAATCAATTTGGCATAATGGTAACAATACTTGCTAATAACCTAACAGATACATGGTTCGAATCTTGCATACTAAATTTTTAATTTCGGTATTAAAAAAAAAAAAAAAAAAAGGTCGGTATTAAAAAAAAAAAATTAGAATATAGGAATTTTTCCACGTGGCACTTAATGTCTGCTTACTGGGCATTAATAGCTGCTTACTGGGCATTAATGCCTGATTACTGGGCATTTAAGGGCGCTTACTGGGCATTATGGCATTTGATGACATCATACGCATATTGTTATATATTATATGTAGATATATATATATTAGGAAAAAAATATTAAGCATTCCAACACCTCCACAGAATTGAAACCTTGATTTCGTGGTTGTAGAAATACTACCCACGAAGCTAGATAAACTCATTTGTTTGAGCATTACATTAAGAGTTAATTACATAAATCGTCCATGTGGTTGACATGCAGTTGCACTTTTTGTCCTTAACTCTCAATAAGCACATCAGTCATCCTTGATTGTCCATTTTGCATTAACCGTTCCTTTGACCAAACGGGCGTTTTTTTTCCGTTGAATATGGTCATGTGTTGGACACGTGAGGGCATTATCGTTTTTTAACGTCCATACTAAACCACATGGACTATTTATGTAACTAGAACTTAAACCATTTTTTTATGTGATTAACTAAAAAGGCATACCAGGGCTCGAACTCAGGTATCTTGTCTCACAAACCAACACTCAACCACTGGATTAAGCATTTAGTGGTGTTAATAAATCAACTCAAAAAATAAAACCAAATTTAACCGGAAAAAAATAATAATAAATAAATAAATAAAATTTGAGTTGATATATTAACACCACTAGATGCTTAATCTTGTGTTTAAGGCGTTGGTTTGTAAGAGAAGTGACCCGAGTTCGAGCCTGCTAAATCGTCCATGTGGTTTAGCATCGTGTGCCCAACACATGACCAGATTTAATGAAAAAAAACAAATGCCTGTTTGGTTAAAGGATCGGTCAATGCAAAATGGACAACCAAATGTACGACTGGTGTACTTGTTGAAAGTTAAGGACGAAAGGTGCAATTGTGCGTTAACCACAAGTACGATTTATGTAAGTAACTCTTAAATTAAAAGTAATTAAGTTGAATACTTTAGAGGAAGGCAAAAAAATTACTATGAATAGTAACCTCTTTGTGTTTTGCTAATATCATAAATAGAAATAGAAATTATAAGTTACCTGATTCATATTGGTATTAAACCTGTTGATTAGTTATTTGATTTTTGTCTTTATATCGGTGTTGAGATTTGAGTGGGCTTATTCGACAACCCATCAATATGCTAACCCACTTGACTCGTTTATTTAGACATATTACACCGATATTGGATCATAAACAATTTACATGTGTTTCAAATATTCAGATTATGGTTAAGTTTCATGCATAATCACTAAACAGATTGTGCTATGGTTAACTAGTTATATACATCGTGCATGCACGAGGCTTTAGCATAAATCTTATATAATATGTTTCATAAACAGATTGTGCTTTGGTTAACTAGTTATATACACGTAAGTTTTTACATTAATTTTTTTATTATGTATTAGTATCGATTAATATTTTATATAGATTTTTGCTAGGCGAAAAATTTTACTTTGTTTAATTGGCATGGTGTTGAGATTGATGATGTTTAATAATACGTAATAACTCTTGAAAAATTGCTTTTCAGATATCCTTATTTAAGCTTTAAAGATGATTTACATGCGTCGTTGCTCTATGTACAATCCAGTGTATTTATTTTCATCTCACAATACCCCGTAAGGTCGTGCATTTATTTTGATATTTTTATTCATGTTAAGAATAATTTTGGTCGTATTTATTTTTAGACCCATGTACGCTCGAGTTAAACTTATAAATAGGAATACCATGAGTCCACACTCGAGTTAAACTTATAAATAGGAATACCATGAGTCGTTATTGAACGCGAAAAAAAAAAAAAAAAAAAAAAAAAAAAAAAAAACTTTTTCGGACATCATTACTTAGGGCGTGTTTATTTTTTTCTGAATGGGGAAAGGAAGTAGGTCCCATTAATTTAATAATATTTGTTCTTGCCTCTTGGACCCACTAAATTCTTTAGTATATCTGTATTGACGAAGGGTGAATTCGAGTGTCCTCCACACACAGACGCATTAACAAAGGGTGGGGCCCATAAGTCCTTAGCTAACAAATAAAAGTAAACAACCTTTTCGGACATCATTCCTTAATCTCATATAGAGGAATTGTAGGGTATTGGTGGTTACACACATGACATATAAAACATTCACATTGAAAAATAAACACATAAGGACCAAACCAAATATTTAACAACAGATCTCCTAATTAGTGATATAACATAATCTAATCAGCTGCGTGCACGTAATCACATTCTTCTTATTTCTTGATGCTCAGTCGATTGATTTAGGGCTTGTGTTAGGAGAATCACTTCGTTGGTCAAGTAAAACTAAGGCTAGATCCTATGCACAGTTAGAGAGCACTAGTCGACCGAGTCGACTTAGTGAATCGACTAGAAGTCCATTTAGTGATCGACTTAAGGTTTAGACACCCTAGGCCGGTTGATCGAATGAGAAAAGGGAGAGGGAATCAATTGAAAGATTTGATTTCACATTTTATATGTTTATATCGACGAATAATCCAATATCCGAAAAGTACTGTAGTTTATTTAAGTCAAAGGCTATAGTGGAAAATAAGATTCTTATGTGACAAAAGTAGCAAACTTTAATACTTAAGTGGTCATTTTAGTACAAAATCACATTTTACCCTAATACTAGTAATATATTCCACCACCACTAAACATAACAACTAACGCCTTCCTCACTCTCAATCCCAAACCCTAATTCATCACCATGGCCGATAAAAAACTTCCGGTCGCCGGAAAACGTAACATCCTGATCACCAGTGCTCTTCCTTACGTCAACAACGTTCCTCATCTCGGTAACATCATCGGATGTAAGTCTCTCAGTTTTAACTTTTAACAGCTTAATTTAATGGTTAATTTTGAAGCTAATTTGATGACGTAAGCATTTGTGTAGGTGTATTGAGTGCTGACGTTTACGCTAGGTATTGTAGATTAAGAGGGTATAATGCTATATATATTTGTGGAACTGATGAGTATGGAACTGCTACTGAAACTAAAGCTTTGGAGGAGAATTCTACTCCGAAAGAGATTTGCGACAAGTAAACGATTTTATCGCGTTTTATACGGTTTCGATATGTGATGAGATGGATTAGGATTTGTATTGTTTTGTTTATAGGTATCATGCAATTCATAGGGAGGTTTACAAGTGGTTCAATATAAGTTTCGATGAATTTGGACGGACGTCGACTCCGCAACAGACAGAGGTTTGCCAAGCGATTTTTAACAAGTTGTTAGAGAATAATTGGCTTTCCGAGAATACAATGCAGCAGGTCTGTTGTGTTGGGGTTGTTTATTAGATTTTGTGATTGATTATGAATTTTGCGGTTAATGGTGAATTGGTTTGGTACAATGCAGCTTTACTGTGATAAGTGTAGTAAGTTTTTAGCTGATCGGCTTGTTGAGGGGTGTAAGAATGACTCTGCGCGTGGAGATCAGTGTGATGATTGTAGTAAGCTGTTGAATCCGACGGAACTTATTAATCCTAGATGCAAGGTGAATATAGTGTTCTTTATGTATTTTGAATTTAATACATCCACTTATAAACTTATTGGGATACTTGGTATTCCTGCTTAATGTAACGAATTTTGATAAATAGTAATTTTGCATAATTAAATAATTCAGCAAGTTTGTGATATGTATCAACGGAAATTTAGCTGAAAAGTTACCATGGGATTGTTTTTTGGCTACAAATGGTTTTAAACGATTGGGTTAGTGGCATTCTTTCTGGACTTCTGAGTTTATAGGGCTCTTTCAGAAAAGTTAACGTGTGATCAGTATTTATGATTTTTCGTTCCCTAGTGATGGTCTTTGTTTTAAGGATGGATTTTGAGGGTTTTGTGTTTTCTTTTCTACTATTCAAGAGAGCCGAACTTTGGAAAATTATAACATATATTTTAGAAAACTCGATTTTTTATATTAAATTACCCCCATTTTGTTCTGCAAATAGGTCTGCTCAACCAGCCCTCGAATCCGTGATACGGACCACTTGTTTCTTGAACTTCCTTTGTTGGAACCTAAACTGCGAGAGTACATCAACAAAATGTCAGTGGAAGGCGGTGGAGTCAGAATGCGATTCATGCAACAAATGCTTGGCTTAAAGAAGGATTGAGACAACGTTGTATTACAAGAGATTTAAAATGGGGTGTTCCTGTCCCTCTTGAGAAATTCAAAGAAAAGGTAAAAAAGAAATATCTTCTATTTCTGAATAGTGGCAGTAGCAAGCCGATATTTCATGTATTACGTGGATTAATGTATCTTTATTATGGTTGCTACCACACATTATCTAGGTTTTCTATGTATGGTTTGATGCACCTATCGGATACGTCTCAATTACTAAATGCTACACAGAAGAGTGGGAGAAGTGGTGGAAAAATCCTGAAAATGTCGAGCTATATCAGTTTATGGGCAAGGATAATGTTCCCTTTCACACTGTAAGTGTATTTTATATGCTTCAGTATGCTCGTCATTATATTATTTGTCGAAATCTGTAAAATCAGGAACGTAAAATCTTATACTCTCCTTCGCTAAAATATTTGACAATTAATGATTTGGAGATCTAGTTGGTATCTTTTTCAAATAATAACTTAAGTGTTTGGTTACTGTTTTGTTTTTATTCTTTCTTCCGAGAATAAAGAAGCTATCATGTAGCTCTTATCATGAGACTTCCTCTATCTTTTACTTTAAAATTGCTCAGTAAGATCTTTTGGTGAGGATTGTACGCTGTTGGCCGTTTGTCCTTTCTAACCTTGAAAACAAATTATTTCAGGTGATGTTTCCTTCTACGCTTATTGGGACTGGGGAGAGCTGGACTATGATGAAGACTATTAGTGTTACAGAGTACTTGAATTATGAAGCAGGTTTGTTCAATGTGTTTACTGGTATCTTAGTTATACGTGTGGGGTACTGTTTTGACCCTGCTGCATCAGCTAATTATATTTATATTCTGATATTGTGTGTAGGCAAGTTCTCTAAGAGTAAGGGTGTTTGGAGTGTTTGGAAATGATGCGAAGGATACAGGCATTCCTGTAGAAGTATGGAGATATTATTTGTTAACAAACAGACCAGAGGTAGGAATTTTTATGCTTTTTTACTCGCTTAATAATGCGAACCTCATTCCTCGTTATGCCAAACTGTTTCCATTCCCCTTCTTTTCTTACTTTAATGGACTTTTATGTCTAGGTATCAGACACATTATTCACATGGGCCGATTTGCAAGCGAAGCTTAACAGTGAATTGCTAAATAATCTTGGCAACTTCATCAACCGTGTCTTGAGCTTTATTGCTAAACCAGGCAAGTTAGCTTGATTTCCTCTGTACATGTCTTATCCTTCATATATGGTGTTGTGTGAATAACATGTTTTTATTCGCAGCCTTCTATCCTACTAATTATATTCTGTCCTATATTATAAATGTTTGGACAGACTTGGGAGCGGGCAAGGGTTCAGGATACAATTCCATAATTCCTGACGCTCCAGGTGCAGAGTCACATCCCTTAACTAAAGCGTTAGCAGAGAAAATTGGTAACTATGTTGACCAATACGTGGAGGCCATGGAGAAGGTAAGTGATTATACTGGAAGTATATAGATGTTCTGGTTACTTTCTTTATTCTTAGTGGATGTTTCTTTGGCAATTGGAATAGGTCAAGCTAAAGCAGGGATTGAAAATTGCGATGAGCATATCTGGTGAGGGAAATGCATACCTGCAAGTAAGTTCATAAGCTTGCAGTTCTGTTTTTGGAGTTGCTATATTTGAACGGATGATAATAAAGATATTAACATTAACCAACTTACTCCTATCACTAATGGATACAGGAAAGTCAGTTCTGGAAGCTTGACAAGGAAGACCTACCTTCGTGCTCCATAGTCATGAGAACTTTGGTGGGAATAGTCTATCTTCTTGCATGCCTCTTAGAACCTTTTATGCCATCATTTTCCATTGAGGCAAGTAAATTTGTATTTTTGCCTGAAAGTTTGTGAAAGAAAGTTACTATTTGTCTATAAAGGATCACTTTTATAAGAGTTCCTTTCAATTTGTTGTTACAGGTATTCAAGCAGCTTAATATGCCCTCTTCAACTATCCCTTTCTGATGAAAAGGGGGATGTTGCAAAGGCCAAAACTCCATGGGAGATCATACCTGTTGGTCACAAAATTGGGACCCCTGTGCCATTATTCAAGGAATTGGTAAATATGTTATTCCGCGGTGTTTTTGAATTTCTTTGTTTCTTCACCATTTTGCATGTGGCCTAGTGTTAGCAATATTGCTTGAACATCTGACGCATGTTTTATTTTATGTGTTTTTTAACTTGGTTTGTGATGTGCAGAAAGATGAAGAAGTGGAGTTCTTCAGGAACAAGTTTGCTGGAAGTCAAGCTGACCGTGCAGACCGGGCTGTGAAAGAAGAAGCTGAAGCAAAGAAAGTTACAGAAAAGTTGAAGAACACCAAAATTACAGGTGATTGTTTGTTTGCTATTTCCTTTTTTTTACCAGAAAGACAGTGAGTTCGTTACGTGTTATCTTTCATGAAATTTTCCAGAAGGATCGACTCAATTTTCTAAAATGTGTGCACTTTAACCCTCGTGTCATTTTGTAGTCCCACGAGATTTAGCTTTTAATTTTGGATTAGGTGCTAGGCTGTATTCGACGACTAAATTTCCAATTGCAAATAACTAATGCATGGTCTTCCATTTGGATATACATCTAAATAAAGCCTGATGTTTGTTACAATATAATGTTTCTCTTACACTCAACTTGTGTGCAGAAAAAGGTGGAAAGAAAGAACGTGCAAGTCCTCAGGTGAAGCCAAAACTAAGGCTGCTGAACCGGAACTAACAATTAGTAGACTTGATATTCGTGTTGGGGTTATCACGGAAGTTCAGAAGCATCCTGATGCTGACTCTTTGTATGTGGAAAAAATTGATGTCGGTGAAGAACAGCCTAGAACTGTTGTTAGTGGGCTTGTTAAATATATACCTCTTGAGGAGATGCAGGTTATTACTTACCCTTTAGCCACTATCAGCCAATTTTTGAGACAAATAGTACACAATGCACTACATGTATGAATACTATACGTGTAAGGAAAAGTTAAAATGAGAATGCTAAAGAACTTGAGGACAAAAGATTTCTCCTGGCCCTGAGATGAAAAAATATAATAATAATAAAATAAAATAAAATAAAATAAATCAAAGTCTCAGGTTGAATTCTTTTACATTTGAATGATAATGTAATTAATGTGTTCTTTTCTTCCCAAGTTATTTAAGTCATTAAAAGAACCCACTCAATATGTGTATAATTAAGAACACACCCTATATTTTTGTATATGTGTATGCTTTAGGAATTAGGAGTTTATCATAATTGTTTCCGTGGGATTGGGTATTGTTGTTGTTGTCCATGGAGGCTAACAGTTCATAATTCTCCTTATTTTATCCTTAGAATCGCAAGGTCTGTGTTCTGTGCAACTTGAAGCCAGCAACCATGAGGGGCATTAAATCACACGCGATGGTTCTTATATGTGCTACATTTTGTTAACATTACGGCTATGTTTGGTGAAACTAGAGCTGTATGCAGTAGAAGTTAGCTGTTTGTTTCATAAGAGTGTTAGGTAACGTAGCTATAGATGTACTTATAATGTAAAATGATGTAAAAGTAAGTTAGAATATAAATGCTATACGCTAAACCCTCCAAAACCCGTACAACTCCATCTTAGCTTAGCTGTTCTTATATTTTTAACTGAGTTTTTTTCCCAGCTACAGGACATGATTGCTATCATTTTGCAATGCATAAAACCAAATGTTAAACATATCTGTGAGCCTGATTGTATGAACATTATTTCAGGTCGAATTGGTCGAGCCACCCGCAGCTGCTGCTATCGGAGAAAGAGTTACCTTTTCTGGGTTTAATGGCGAGCCTGATGATGTTCTTAACCCTAAGAAGAAGGTTTGGGAAACACTACAAGTGGATCTACATACAGACAAAGATCTTGTAGCCTGCTATAAAGATCTACCATTTACCACTTCTGCAGGTGTTTGCAAGGTTATATCCATATCTGATGGAACAATTCGATAAACATTTGCTGGACTGCACGACATATGTTCTGCCACAGTTTTTTCATCAAACCATTGTGTTTTGTTTACTTTTTTTTGTTCACATATCACATATCTGATGTACCATTTAAACCGCACTAGTGTCTGGTGTATTAGCTGATTGGTGCAACAAAGTACCTCTCTTGACAACTTTGTTTATGAAAATTTAGTTTTTAAATTTGTTAACCTGTTATTGTTAAAAAGACATAATTTGCCACGTTACCGGTATGGTAACTCGAATGCTGTCATTATTACTATAATTACTTCTTTAAGATATGAACTTTCTAACCATATTAATCTGTACAGCTACAATGTTATTGTTAAGAGATGTATGAAACAAGAAATTTATAAACTACATGGACATAACCACAATTTTCTATTTCAATGTTGACATCGTGTAGTAGTTTGTTTAATTAAAGTTGAAGCTGCAAATTGGGTAAGGGCCGCGAGAACCCAGGCCCCACCAGCACAATTATAACATGGGTTCGATCAACTTCGGCCAGCCTTAAACATGTACCACTCCATTATGTTCAACGGAGATCGCTAAGACACTAACCTAGATAATGAACCTTCTTAATTGCTCAAAGACCAAGTCCAGGTAAGTGACTTTTAAACTCCCTTCTCTCACCAACCAATGTGGGATCAGAATGAGAAAATAGCAAACGTTAACTTAGTTGTCCTTCACTGACGCCATATGGGACGGTGAATGAAACTACACTCTTATTAATTCAGCAAGATCAATTAGATGCATTCTTAGAAAACTTCAAGTAATCATATATGTAGAAGGCGTTTATACTGATACTGCAGGGTTATTATTGTGATAGGTGCGTGAATACTAATGAATACACGTGGAGGACTTTTAAACTGCAAGGTGTAAAGATATCATAAAATGTTATCAGTGCAAGTGAACATCACAAGCAAATAAAATTTTCACAAGAATATGTATAGTAATCTGATTGTTAACCTGATGATAGGCGGTACATCAAGTTCCTGGACAGAGGTCTTGATAGATACTATATCTCAACATAAATAAAGATTAAGGTTGTAATAGTAGTTGAATAAAAATAAAAAAAATAAATAAATAAAAATAAAAAAATAAATAAATCAGGTCTTATTAAAACAGACTGCCTCAGAAACAAAATTACAAGTTTCACTTTGAATTGAAGGGGTGAGCCAAGACAAGGTAGTAGTGCAACACAAAGGCAACTCGCAAAGACCCCAATAGCAAGCTATTGTAACGGGTCTTTCCTCATAAAAAAATAAGATTAATATCAAGTGAGCCATATCAATACTACACTTGATCTTAGCCAAAAGGCCGAGAAAGGTATGCCTTTTCTCAATCTTGGGCCTCTGTTTATAGGCAGTCCCCTCCCCCTGGTATTCTTCACTCAGCCAATGTGGGATTGCTTTGAGTTGTTACTTAACTAATAGCTGGTTCTTTTGGAAGATTGGTAGTATAACATTCAATATTGCTCAATCATGAACATTCAACTACTATACTAAAGCATGAATTTCTTCAGAAAATGAGTAAGATAAATGTGGAGCACACTGCATATGGAGATATCGCTAAGGAGCATGGAAATTTCAAACCTCACATCTATTGGATCAACCATTTACCATCCGCAGCAGAAAATCGTTATTGGAACTTAAACCCGAGAGGCCCGAGATTCAAAAGTTTATTTTTTCTCCACCAACCTTCAACCTCAATGCAATAAACCTTTGAAAAATATGCAATCCATCATGCATCAGCAAAACATTACATGCTTGAAGAGGTAGGACTGGCATAAAGAGGCCCAGTTACAAAATGCAATGTCCGATTCTCGTACAAAGATTCATATTTACCACGTATCCAACTTTGAAGCAAGAAAAACATATAGCATGTATCTTAGTGACTTAGCCAGAAGGCTGAGAGAGATAGGTTGTTGCCGAGTTGAGCTTCACTTCCTGTAGAAAATTTTCTTTACTAGGAAAATTTGGCTTTTCTGAAATGATCTCATATCTCATTTCTTCCTTTGAAAATTTAGGCGGCTTCAGTTATGTTTAATGGAACTCTTGCAAAATAAAACCAATACAATTTCTATTCCAAACATTGTTGCATCTTTTAACTAATCTTAATGGTATTTTTATTTGACTTTTGGTTAATAACAAAAGTTGCGACTTCGACCATGTACTTGCAAATACATTGATTTGAATTATGGTTTATTTATAACAAAGTGATGACATAGTCTAATTTAGCCAAAAAAAAAAAAAAAAAAAATTTAAAAAAAAAAAAAAAAAAAATAAAAAAAAAAAAATGGGGTTTAACTAACAACATTGCTATGGTTAACAACCAACTTTTCACATTTTAAGTAAAATATTATACAATGTCCAAACAAAACCACAAAAATCAATTTTAATTTTCTGTTTTTTCTCAAACACATTTAAAATTCAATATTTTCATTGGTTTACAATAGGGTGGCAATTCTCGACACGACACGATAAACGACACGAACCCGACACGAAGTTAAACATGTTTGGTAGGGGTGGCAATTCTCGACACGACACGAACCCGACACGAAGTTAAACAGGTTTGGGTTAAGGATAAAAAGGTTTGAGTCAAAAACAGGTCAACCCGTATAACCTGTTTAATAAACGGGTCGTGTTAAGGTTGAGTAAGTATTAAACAGGTCAACCCGTGAACCCGTTTAAGTATATAAACTCTAAAAATAAAATTTATAACCTGGTTTTTATGTTGGATGTGGATTAAATGTATTTTGTTATATCATTGCTTAACCTATTTACTTAAACGGGTTAAACGGGTCATAAACGGGTTACACGTGTTATGCAAGTATGGGTTAGGGTTGAGTTTCTTGACACGATTAATAAATAGGTTGTGTTTGGGTAGAGGTTATACTAACCCGCCAACACGCGAACCCGAATAGGTTAACACGAACACGACTCGATTGCCACCCCTAGTTTACAAGCAAAAAAAGTGCAAGTTGTTTCAAGTTATGTATTAATATTAAAATTGTCTTCAGATTAAAAAAATACAGTTAACGACAGTTCTTAGGGAATAGATGGTATAATATGAAAACTACGGGTGAAGCATTTTAGGGATGTAACTTAAAGGCGTAAAGGAGACAACCTATCAGTTAAAGTCAACTAAACACAATAGACGGGACAAAACCGACATTCAACTAAGCATATTATTATGCGTAAAATGACATGCCATAACAAAGATCATTACAGTAAACATAGTTTTTTGGCAACCAAAGTTAACATTATATGTATTATGAATATTTTAATGAAAATGATTGCCATTCAACATAATCAAACTCGCTTACAATATATCCAGTTACCAGTACAAGTGAAAGACCTTCAAACAACTAAACTTCTAAACCACATGTGGAGTATTATTATGTGTGCATCCGAGTTGTGCTGGCAATTGTAGAAACATAGGTTTCTTGGCTTTACACCAACACAGCCTAACAATCTAACATGCATGTTTCATGTCTACATCTTGACTTCTACCAACAGTGAAAAGAACAAAAAACAAAAATAAGACAGATTTGATCAGAGCATATTAAGCCCAACGAAATATAAATGAACTCCGTAAGCATGGTTTCATTTTAAACCTCAATTTATAGAGGAGTATGATCATAAAGGGCATCTTGTATCTTTTTCTCTAGTTCATTTTCATCAATCCATATGGAGCTTTGACGACGCAGTAGTTCATTCTTTTCTTTCTTCTTCTCCATGAACTTCTGCTCTCTCTTTTTGTGATATTCAAGCTTCTCGGCTCTTTCTCTCAACTGCAACAATGAATTTCAGGGAATATCAGGTGTGAATAAATGCCAAATTTACAACTTCAATGTAATTATGACGTGGGATACTACGGTGGAACAGAGTGTAACAAAGATGCATGCCTTACAACCGGAGTCATCACATCAAGAAGTGAGCTTGCTTTTTCACAGCAAAGCACACCAACTAACTGTTTATGTATTGGACGCTCTTTTTGTAACTTTTTTAGTGAAAAAAAGTAATAGTAGTCCATACCCTCGTTAAAACAAACCCCCGCACATGGCCTAGAAAAGTGTAATGCAATATCAAAGTTGGATAAAAAAGTGTAGATTGGCAGGGACACCTCAACCCTGTGTACCATAATGGTACCCATCAACCCTACCCAGCAAAGGTTTGATGCCTGTGAAATACCTCCACCCAATACCCAACCATGCTGCGGAACGGATTCGAACTCGCGTCCTTTGTTGGATCAAGACATCACATGGCTGGCCAGGTTTCTAAGGTAGCTTGTGGCCAACTGCGCTAGGCAGCTGGTTTGCAGTATCAAAGTTGCTTACAAGGAGCATTCAAAAATCTAAAGAAGCCCAAATGTAACAAACAAGTGGAGCTATTCGTGAAAATGTGATGTTTTGGATCTATCCTCATTGTATTCAAGAACAGTTAAAAGAACTAAAAATTCGAATTAAACTAAGAACCAGCAAAACCCACGCATAATTATCAAGATAGCATCCAAGCATTAGGGTTTCTCTTTGTGGCCGTCGATCCAGCATGCCATAAATGTTTACAAGTTAAAAAGTTGATTCAATTTGAAAAAGATACCCAACTGATGTGCCTACCTTTGATTTTGAGCAACTGCAAACCTCAATAGCGGAGGCTGGTCCAACACAAACTTAGAATGAAATATCATCTAAGTAGTGATTATATAATATCCAGCGGTTACTATTACTGTATGCTACCAATAGAACCTTAAATTTGTAATTCTCTAAGATGACTACAAACAACAATTGGTGTTGATTTAGTAATGTTTATTTAAATGAAATTTTGGAAAATGACTTGATGTATAAACTCCCCGCAAGACAGTAGTTGGAGCATAGGAAATCTGACAATCAAATGATTGTCCAGTTGCAATTATCTATATTGTCTACAGAAGTTACAATTGCCAAAGCCTAACTGAAGAAGTCAGACAAAGAACAAATTATTGTCCTCTGTTGACAGACTCCAACTGATATCTTATGTTCTATAAAAAAATATCATCTGTTCTTACTTCTTAGCTCCATGCAAGTGCACTCGTGAAAGAACAAATAATAGTCCTTTGCTGACAATAAAAGGAAGACGTTATGAGGATTTCTCCATCATTAACGATACTAATTATACTTCCCCCCCCCCCCCCCCCCCCCCCCCCTACATAACACTATTACAATGCCTCATCCTAACTGAAAAAGTCAGAAAGAGAGTTGTATAATGCAAAGAGAAATCATTGTCATTTGCACAAAGACTCCAGCTAATATCTTGTATATTTTAGAAGTTTCTGGTGTTCTTTGTTCTAAAAGAGGCTAACTGGACAGATGTTTGAATTGCCTCAAAAGATCAAGGTTTGAGTTTAAAGTCCCAAGCTAACTCGAATGTGACTTGAATCTATAAACACACAAGGTAGTATAATAAATTTCCAGTAACTCTTTGTGAATAAAATGGATAAACACAAGTAAATCGAAGTTGTTATTTGAACTTATCCATCAGAAAAGACACCTAACAGGTTGGTAAAAAATCTTACAGAGCGAAGTTGTTTTTAGGGATTTGTGAATAAAGGCTCCATGTATGAAAGTTGTTTAATGTTTATCTACAAATTCTAGTGTCCTTAAGTAATTATAAATAGTGAAGGGTGTTCATCTACAAATTCCAGTGTCATGACGTAACTGTTTGTCATGACGTAATTATAAATAGCGAGTGGAATTCACATAATTAAAGAAGAGACACATAAACCCTTTAAATTAGGCCCATTCATCTCACCACTTAAGATTATATCACCACCTTGAAATTCTCAGATAAAACACCCCTATAGGACTTGTGGAATTGAAATTGCACAAAGGTCACTATGGTTCTAATTATCAAACCATGCAAGTCTCAACACCATCACCAGTTTTGAACGCAATATAATCCCTGCAAACTATGATACACTGCATATTTTCCTCCAACCCCATCGTGAGTCATTACATGATTCACTATCCTCCATATGTCATTAAAGATTAAAACCATATTCCAATTGAAAAACTATAACCCCAAAACACCTCGATCTATAGGCAATAATACATATTTCCACTTAAACCTTGGCCTTTTAAGCTCACCGTGACAACAAAGGAAACCTCTTATCAAGAGTTCAATTTCTTGAGAGACACATAGGTGATGATAAAGATCGAAGACGAATACAGTTTCCAGCAAAGGGCAATGATTTGTTCTTCCGGTCAGGAACTATATTTTGTGACTATTTCTATTAGGCTTGTGATATTGTAATTATATAATCTTTTAGAACATAAAGTAACTTCCAAATACCTATTTGGATGTTTTGCCACACTGAATACAACCTAGCAACAAATAAATACTATAATCCACATAATAAGCAACAAAAATGGGGCGAATACCAAAGTTTGCCTAAACTCCTCCTGTGCAAGCTTCCTCTCGGCAGCCTTGGCCTTCTTTTCAACATCTTTCGCCGCACGCCTCTCCACGCTCTCAATCCTCAAAGCCTCCCTCTTCATCTCATCTTTCCTCTGCTTCTCAGCTTTCAAAAGCTCCATTTCGTAGATATACTCCTTCCTCACCGCTTTAAATTTCTTCGCGTAGTCGCGGCGGAGGTGGTGGAGATTGGACAGAGCTTGTTTAGGGTCGGTGGGTTTGGTCCAGCTGTTGAGGTAGGTGTTTGGGGTGAGATATTCTTGGTTGCGGTTGTGGTCGTTGTGGTGTGATGTTGTTGTGGAGAGAGATCGGTTGACGGAGGCTATGGTTTTTAGGGTTTGGGGGCGGAGGAGGAGTAGCCTTGTGTTTGCCATTGTTCCAAATTTTTGTGCGATCTCTTATTTTCAACCATAGCATGTTTGGTGATTGGATTGAAGTCGACCATTAATATGCAGTTTATAATTTGTGACCTATCCTTTGTTTTTGTCTCTTTTTTTTCAATGTTAAATTATAAAGTATAATTATATATAATATATAAAGTATTAATATAGCTTCCGTTGCGTAGCATTTGTTTATTATATGTTGAATAAAAATATAGCTTTCCGTTTGGTAGCATTTGTTTATTTGGTCGGACGCATTTTTTTATTAGATTGGGGAATACTTTGTGTTAGATAAAACTATTGGTTGAGGATTATGTGCTTGCCAAAACATTTTTTGCTTCTTTAATAAGTTGTACTCATGCTTTTCGGTTATTTTTGTTTATAACACCCAACGCATTTTACCATTTTTTTTTCCCGTGTGCATTCGTTATACTTAATGGATTAGGAGAAAAAATATTGACCTGGGATTAGCTGCATTAAGGTATTTGGCTGTGGTTATTGGTCGAGGGTGATTATGTTAAGGCCAAAATGGAATATTGTAGCAACAGGCTGTTTTAAAACTGTGATTTATAATGATATAATACCTTGATTAGGAGTTGCTTAGGTAGTTTATTTGACCAGCTAATTAGTCATGACTTGCTGTTACATGTGTTGTTGTGATACCCTATTTTAGCATACCATAACTCTGACCTGATCATTCTTGCCTCTCTAATAGAGGTTGTTTAGATACCTTATTTCAATACCATATCCATGATCTGTTAGATTCGGGAAAACTCAGTGGTAGAGTCCAGGTAACTTACATGACATGAAGACCTTCAATGTAAACCCTTCATATGGTGTTTAGGTTCGGCTATAGAGACCCATACTTGATTACTACTACTTACGAGTGTAATTTGTCCATTTATCTGATTAGCAAGATTACCATTATTATAAATTGTTATTAAAACAGCAGCACCTTTTGAAAATAGAACATTTTGGGTTATTTCAATCAGTAAATATGAAAAATGGTAACGTACTGGATTAATTACTGTAAAGGTTTCAAAGGTTTAATGTTTTTGACGTGTTTTTAGGTTGGATGATTTTGTAAATGATCATAAAGTCCTATGATCAAAGTACAAATGAAGCGAAAATGCATAGTTTTTTTTTTTTTTTTTTGAAAAGCAAAGCGAAATGCATAGCTATTTGGGTCCTCAAGGTTCCCATCTTTTTCGTACTAATAATCAGATGCATTGCAGTTACTTTTACTACGCCAATTGTAAATTAGAGTCGAATTTTTTTATTTAAAGTGATAACAGAGCTAGGTATATCAAAAATTCTAATCAAGTTCGCCTGTTTTACAGCTGATATTTGACCTCACCGGAAAAAAATTGATAAGTTACGATCCTGAAAAGTCATCTCAAAATCTGAGGGAGAATTTTGTAGCTTTTATACAAGGAATAATCTCCTTTCCATTAGACATTCCAGCAACAGCTTACCACAAGTGTCTACAGGTACATACAACTATTTGAATAACTAGTATAGATAGATAGCTGGAGAGGAATTATAAGTGCTTGACCGGACGAACTCATATTTTTTTTGATTATGTTTAACTTAACCAGGGAAGAAAGAAGGCGATGACGATGCTCACGAACATGCTACAAGAAAGACGAGCTAATCCTAGGAAAGTCAAAAGTGATTTCTTTGATTACGTACTTGAAGAACTGGCCCGAGGTGATACAATCCTTACAGAAGCGATTGCACTGGACTTGATGTTTGTACTGCTATTTGCCACCTTTGAAACAACTTCACTGGCCATAACCTTATATTACACATTCCTTATCTTTTATAAATCATTTTGCTTTCATTACAATTCAAAATCATTCATTTTTTTTGGTACAATGTCACCATCTTCTCTATCCATACTTCAGTCTTACTCAACCCATTCGATAATACTATCAAATGTTACCAAAATTATCTATTTTCAAGATCCATTTAGCAGGTACATTCTCACTATTCTTACATTCTTTTTGTGTACCAAGATTCAATATTTTTTTTTTTTCTAATCTTAAATTCAGTATTTCCATAGTGTTACGGTAACAGGGTTTATAGGTTTTTGATCAAATTGGGAAAATGAAAGATATAAGTTCATCAGCAGATCCCGTTGGGCAAAATGCAATTAAGCTAATAAGCAATGTGGGTTTTTCAGTATTTGTGTTTTCAGTGCTTATTTTTACTATAGTTGCTATAACATATCAGCCTCCTGATCCATGGGAATCCTTTAGATTATTGACTAGGGTGTTTACTGAGGTTGAAAATGCCACATTTGATATCGATAACTCGGTTGTTAAGACTGGTGAAGATGTAGGGACGGTTAGTGTTAGTGCAAGTCCGGCTGAGGCGCCTGTGGTGGAAAGTGAGGCGGTTATTGAGAAAACGGCCGAAAAGGGTCTGAATAGTATTAGTGTTAGTCTGGCTGCATCCCCTGCTGAGGCGCCTGTGGGTCAAAGTGAGGTGGTTATTGAGAAAATGGGTGAAAAGGGTGTGAGTGTGAATGTGGAGAGTGTTGGGTGTGATGATAGTAGTTTCATTAATTGTTCTGACCGAGGTGTGTTGATGGCAATCAGGAAGTTTAATGCTAAGCGTTTTAAGTCGATTGTGTTTCTAGAGTATCAAACGTCGGTTAATGGGTCAAATGTGAATGAGTGTGATGTGTCATGGAAGTTTAGAAATAGAAAACAGAAGTCTTGGAGAAAGTATACAGATTTCCGTAGGTTTAGGATTGGGTATGGTGAGAATTGTAGTTATAAAGTGGTAGGTGCTAAGGGGTGGCATTCGGGTATCAATGCAAAATGTCCAAGAAGTTATGGTCAAAATCAACTTAATGTCACAAGTAAAGGTGATGATCGGATCAATGATACTATCCCAGTAATGGGGTCGGGTTCTTCTTTCAGGAACGGGAAGTATTTTCATACTGGTCAACGTTTTTTTTTTTTTGCTTTTTCTAATATGTTTCAGCACAATTACACAATTTTGATACTGTACGCAGGAAGAGCATGAGAATATCTTAAGAGAAAGGGAAAATAAAGAATCTGGACTTGCATGGAAAGAATATAGGTCGATGTCATACACATTTCAGGTGTGCTAATTACTCTAAACTTAGCAGATACTAAAATACTTAAAATTTTTCACTTATTGATACCCATTGCATGATCTTGCAGCTTATAAATGAAACAGTCCGTTTGGCTAACATAATTCCAGGTGTGTTCAGAAAAGCACTAAAAGATATCAAAGTGAAAGGTAGACATGCATTTCTACTACAGCGTTATTAATATCCTATAAATTAGGGTGTCGACTTTAATTTATCTACTTACGAATGGGTCTACTAGGTAGCTGACATATGTTTTATCTCTAAAAAGGAAACGGGTCGAAGTCATGGTTTCAACGCATAAAACCTACTATAGTTATTTTAACAAAATTTATACTATTATTGAAATAAATAACTTTTGTAATCTTTTTTTTAGTATAATAAAATTTTAATTTGTGGCTACACAGTGTTTTTGGTGAAACCGACCAGTAAAAGTTTGTTGGTTTTGACTCAACCCGTAAAAATATCCTGTTTCCCGCCAAATTTGTTACCCAACCTGCATGACCCGCCCATTCTCCCCATTTACTCACACGATAAACTTTGTGAATGTACCGTCATATGGATGTTGACATGATACGGACTGTACGACTCCAGCTGGTTGGGCGGTCATGGTATGTCCCCCAGCAGTCCATTTAAACCCCGATAATTATAAGGATTCACTAGAATTTAATCCATCGAGATGGGAGGTAAGCTACTATGAAAAGCAATTGTATACACATATACGTGTGTTTACGCAAGAAAGATACTAACATGATTTTGAACTGAAATTCTCAGGTGGCAGACTGTCAGAGGAGGAGAAATTGTACCAACGCCTGGTTTGCAGTTTCCAAATGGTGTTCATGTTCACTTAACTGTGAAAGCCAAACGGAATCAAGATCCAACATCAGAATCCACGGTATCAAGAAATTAAATACTTTTTCAAACAGAATTTGTATATCGAAGGTGCGGAAAAGCCGACAGCAGATAATAGGCTCCTGTTGTTTAGAAAAGCTTGAGAACAACATGAAGTTCCTGAACAGTAATTACGCTGAGCATGATTTTTCTCAGGAACGTGTGAAGCTCGATGCTATTCAACCGGTTCGATGTTAGAAAATGTATAAGTTTACACGAAAAGAAATGAAAAAATGTACAAGGTTCTATATGGCATACTTTCCATATACAATTCTTTTATTCAAACTCTTCACAGGCAAAACTGAGGTCCAAAAGCCACATATTGGTTGAAAAGTACAAACAACTTAGCCGCAATTTAACAATTAAAATCGGAAAAGAAAATTGGTGTTTGATGGTTAATATGGAATTACGCACTGATTCACAATTAAGTCAAACAATCCTATTGGGCTGTCGAAAAAGGGTAAAAAACAAACCAAACATCAACAATTCAACACACATACATATCATATGGAAATGGAAGCAAATGCATTCCGTTGAACACAGTATATAAAGCATTTGTAAGAAACGCCTTTGAATGTGATATTTAAGTTCGACAGAAAAGCGTAGCGAACACACCCGCCGCAACGCGGCAGGTTTGTCCACCTCATTTTGAATTAAAATTCATTTATATTTTTATAAAGTAAGTATTATTAATTGAATATATTATTTTCACTCTCATATATCAAATCGCAATCAAAATTTAAATCCAAATCTAAATCCTAATCCTAAACCCATCTGCAAACCAAACAGAACCTAAGTTTCGATTTTTTTAAAAAGCCGAGGTAACATGAACCATCAGTTGGTAGTTCAAAATCCGCTAAATTAAATATTTACAGATGCACACGAATAGCTTTTAGGTCACCTTAAAAAGGCACGATTTTACCTAATAACTTCAGCTCCTGAACAAATGATCCTACTAAGTGTGTTAAAGACATAGTTATGAAAGGTTGTTAAGTATATTAGCATAACATTTAGTATAACTATAAATCACAATTTAATCGGTGTACGCGTGGGTTAAACTTATAAATAGAAATAACATGAGTCGTTCTTGAATGCCATTAGTAAAAATAAAAATAACTTTTGTGTATCTTCTATTTGATCTCATAAAGAGGAATAACTTGAGTCATTCGTATATGTAAAATATCATGTATTCATTTACATATCATAGAAACTCGTACTTTTATTTTCATATTTATAACTCCGTGTATATACATTAATTTAATATATAACATAATAATATTTATTAATAACAACAGTGTATAGGTATTTTAGGGAAAAAATATATAAAGTAAATAGAGTATTTATTAAATTTAAAAAGTTGCATATAAACATCAAAACTGAGAAATCTTTGTTTCTTTCAATTTATTTATGAGTGTTTGTTTAAACTTATATATAAGCTTATGAGATTATTTGATTTCAGCTAATATTTCATAAGCTCAAATTTTCCGGCTTATTTGAAGACTTGTGAGGCTTAGACTTGTGAGGCTTATAGCCTCACAAGTCTTCAAATAGACCGAAAAACTAAAGCTTGTGATAATAAGCCGAAAAAGCTCATAAGCCACATATAGCTTAAACAAGCACCCCTTTACTTTCCAAACACCCAAATTTAATTGATATGTAAATGATAGTTCACATATGGGCATATGGCTAAATCACATTTTTACAGTTGTTTTTTTTTTTTAAGTGATATTCGAACACATATGTGACAAATGATAATTTTTCCATTTTAATAATAATTATTAATTTATCAGAAAATGCGCATTATTTATTTTCTGACACCTATTAATGATTTTACCTTAAAAATGAGAAGTTATCTCATTTAAATTTTGTTATTACACTACAATAACTCAAACACGTTGATACGTGATTTACAATACATTGGAACGAGCTCACACATGGACCACGACGAATCCAACGCACTACTTATAAACCAAACGGATCCTTATACTATTCCTGGCCCAATTTGCGAGCCTATTACTATTCAAGCCCAACTTAACTACGATATCTTTTAATTTCGATACACAACATATGCAACTTGTGACAAATCATAATTTCAAGTCATTTTCCAAACCTCGACAATTTACTATTCACGGGTTACTATTCATCATTCACTATTCATCATTCATTATTTATCGTTTTTTAAGTCAGTTTGCGACTTTGAGATGCTTTCAAAAAATTTACTATTCATGAAATACTATTCATCCCCGGAGGAAAATCACTATTCATGGTTATCGTTCATCATTTCGTAAACTAGGTTTACGGGTATTAAAATTCGCGTAACCAATAGGGTTTAGCTGCGTATTCATGGAACATCATTAAGAACACATCATATAGACTAGAGTAGTCTGCATATCATCAGTAACATCATCTCATATTAGGTCATGCACGGGTTTGCATAATTTATATTCACGTATATTTATTTATTAAATAAACGCTAACACTCGATCAATTACTACTAACATTATACCCGACATTCCCGGCTATGATCCTAATATATTTTCACACTCATTAAAATGATATAAGAATTATATTATTAGTTTACCCTGTGTTTTTAAATCATTTACTATATTTACCGTTAAACGCTTATAAATACGTTGGTTTGCGAAATTTCAACACGACAACAATTTGAACACCCGATTCTTGCAAGAAATGTGATTTTATAATTTTTACATCGTCATATTTTATTTTGTTCCGTCAAAATTTATTTCTAGCTAACTCGGTACCCGATAACACTATATTCTAGCCAAATCTTAGCTAAATCACACCTAAAAGTCCAAGTCTATTCTTTCACTCCTTCCCCATCCCCCATTTTCAACGCACCCATGCCTCCCCCAGTACCACTTTGAAAAATTCTACTAGCTCCAATAAATGATAGTACTAGTTGTCTAAAAAAATATCTACCCTTATTTTACATATTTACTTACATTCTACACATAAACACTTCAAGTAAACTAGCAAACTCTCTCATCCTTTCCCTTTTGTGGATCGGCCAAGGCAAGAAACAAGAGGAGAAGTTCATCAAAAATTCCAAGATTTAGTATTTCAAGTCCTAGTAGTATCCTAGTTAAGGTTTTGAGATAAAAACCTTAAAGGATAATTAAGTGTTTTACTTCAAAAACTCATTGAATATCAAGTAAGTGTCCAAGTAAACTTTTCTACTCTTACATACTTTCATTTAACCTATTTTGATGTTCTAGTAGCAAATCATGCAAATGTACATATGTTATATACCACTTAATATTTATTTTCTCATTAAAATGGAATTAAAGAACTTTATTAGTGATCTTATGAGATCCACAATTTTTGGTGAAGATTAGGAACCCATGACACCTTAAGAAGGTGTATGGTAGGCTTAGGGGCTGTTTCTTTTTCCATATGGGGAAGGAAATGGACCCACCAAGTGATTTAATATTGTTTCTTTTGTAAATGGGGCCCATTTTTTTCTTTGTTTCGTCTGATTCTACAAGGGTGGAAAAATGATTCCCTCCCAATTCAGATCAATTAACAGACATGGTCCCTACATGGTCCCACATTACCCTTAGCTAACAAAAAAAAAAATAAACAGGGCCTTAGACTACTTGTGGTGTTGATTGGAAGTGATATATTCAAGCATTGAACTAGAAAAATTAGTTTTAACAAAGTATAAATGAGGTTCTGTCCAATTTTTCAAGTTCTGGAAAAATCAGTAGATCTTGAGTCATTTTGGTTTATATTTTTAGAAAATACACTTAAAAACGAAACCGTGGGCGTTGGAATGAGCAAAAACGAGCTTACGACGAGAAAGATACGTTAAATCTAAGTTTGACGACGAAAACTATTTTTCTGAAAATTTACGTGCTGTTACACAAATTTCAACGGGTAAAACGAGGCGTTGGACGCCCGACGTTCACAACACATTTTCCATTAGCTTTTATTAAAAATGTTTTTAAGTGTAAAACTGTTTTCGCGAGTAGTCATGTTGAGGGCTGTTTTTCTCATTCATCGAATCAGTTTGAGACCTTAACCCTTTGAAGTAAAATAAAGTACTCCCGGCCTATTTTTCAAATTGATCAACCGTTCGTCAACCGGACTTGTAACGAATAAGATACGACCTTCCCAATATACCCGAAAACTACACAAAAACAACCAATTTAGCCGACTAACTAACTTAACAATTATTTATCTTTATAATCGGGACACGTATGGACAAACTTTCGATGATACAAATTCAATATATTGTTGCAAGCTTTCTAAAACCACGGAGATCGTTTCCTAACACTCAATATACACCAACTTACGACTAGCTTTGCGAGACTACTTAGTCATTTTCTACTAGTTGTTGAAAAATATTAAATAACGACCGAAAACTCTATTATTTTGCTATAAATCACCAAATGACGATCGTGGGATATCGTTACAACGTATTTATACGAAAAGTGTTTTATAACTTAACTAACGTCAAAAATATATTTTTGAACGATAAACGTTATTTTCAAATTTCACGAGTGGTATCGATAACATATGTATTTGCATGTGTAGCATCATTTCATGACTTACATTAGATCCTATCATTCATATTAGGTTGCGGTTAGAGATCGTGCCTCATTTCAGTGTATCCACTTTTGTCATCATAACTATTGCATAAGGTGAGTTTTCATAGCCCCTACTTTTATACGTTTTGAATTTCTTTTGGGGGAGGTACATGCTCAACTATTTTCATTTACTTTCACAAGTACTCTAAACTTTTAATGATTACCGTGAGTTTTCATAGCCCCTACTTTTATACATTTTGAATTTCTTTTGGGGGAGATACATGCTCAACTATTTTCATTTACTTTCACAAGTACTCTAAACTTTTAATGATTACCGTGAGTTTTCATAGCCCCGTTTTTCAAGTTAATATTTCATTTCAAACCTACGGGGGAGAATACATGCTTGTTTTCATCTAAATGCTATAGTTGATTTACCTGAATATGCTACTTGTTTAGTCAACCACTATTTGTTCTACTTATGACTTTGTTATTCACTCGAATGCGTTGTATATTCACTTGTTTCATACTTATTACTCATGGACACAAGCATTTTAAATGATTATGCATGCTTAACCGAATGAACCGGCTCCACCATTATGTACATACATGACAGAATGAATGGGTTACATAACCGAATGTATGGGTAATATGACCGAATGAACGGGTCACATGACAGAATGAACGGTTCATATAACCGAATGAATTGGTCACGTAACCGAATGTACTGGTCGAACTAAATTTATTTTAAATCATGGTCCACATATTACTTTTGTTCACCTAAACCAAATCTTATTTGGTAGTGGATTGTAAACACACAGGTTGCAAGTCTTGTATGGGCGGGACTTGGGACTGAGTCGATTTACAATGCCTTTGCTGGGAAATCGTTATTTAAATGCTTTACATTTTACACTAAACTCTATGAACTCACCAACCTCGTGTTGACACTTTAACATGTATTTTCGGGTATAAAGCAATAGCACGCTACTGGAGGCTTTTGGCAGGGCATGGCATGGTCATAGAAGACTCTAATATATTTGGGACCACTTGAAACCTTTTATGGGCTTACATTTCCACACCACTTTTGAAATGTTGTAAACGAGTCACTTTTAATTTTTTAAATATGAAATCTATTTTAAATGGTTGAGATAAAATTGTTCTCTTGATTATGTGTTGTGGTACCAATTTAGTAGCACCCAAGCGGCATGTATGCTTCTGCTGGACCCGATTTTGGGGGTGTTACAGATTGGTATCAGAGCCTTGGTTATAGAGAACTGGATGATTTTAAAACCTATACTATAACTACTTTTACGAAAACTTAACCCTATGACTGCCACGTGCCAATCTGCCAAGCTGATGCCTCATTTGTGGTTTGTTGCTGACATATTTGTTGAGAATTGTGTCTTATTATCGAATCAATTATACCCACTTATTCTCGTTGATTACTATAATTGCCTTCCATATAAGTATGCTTACATATCGTACACGTCACAGCGTTACGCCTTTTCCTTACGTAATCTTATCATTCGACCTCGGGTTTGGTCACTTGCCTTAGTCTTTCAAAATGTCCTTTAAATGCGAGGGATATATTATTAGTATAACTGAGCTGAGTATTTCAAAATTCATTGAACCTCGGTGGAATATAGACTGATCACCTATATTCGACCAGGGACAGTGGGACATAACCTGATCACCTATGTCCGACTCAAAGGTGAATGTTGCAATACTGGGAGTAGTTATAATAGAAATATGTCCAGATTGATTCTCTACTCGATTTCTAAAGGTTTCCAAAATTTCTTGTGTGTGTACACAATCGTTGCAAGAACATTCACATCTACATCACCTCGTGAACCACCGCCTAGAAGCACACCAGCTAATCATAACACGACCTCAGTCTTTCATTTTATGACCAGCCACTTTAGGGCACCTACTTTTAGGAAACGCCTTTATCACGTCTCACTCTTCTTTCCTTGTTTTGAAGAATTATGCCGCTAAAGAAAACTCCTCAAGCAATGACACCAGCTGATATTAGAAAACTTGTTGCGGATAGTATAGAGGCAACACTAGTAACCGAAGCCTAAACTCACTAGTGTTGTATTTTTTTTGCGTTTCACTTTAAGTTCTTTCGTATAAGTTTCATGTACTATTATGAAATCCTATCTAATAAATGTTTTATCTTTTAACACCGCAATGCGACTCAAATATTCACATCTTTTCACCAAATCCACTCCAGAGACCAACACTAACTGAATTCAGGGACTAAATTCCTTTTAGGGTGGACGACTGTGACAAATCGTAATTTCAAGTCATTTTCCAAACCTCGACAATTTACTATTCATGGGTTACTATTCATCATTTTTGAAGTCAGTTTGCGACTTTGAGATGTTTTCAAAAAATTTACTATTCATGAATCACTATTCATCCCCCGGAGGGAAATCACTATTCATGGTTATCGTTCATCATTTCGTAAACTAGGTTTACGGGTATTAAAATTTGCGTAACCAATAGGGTTTAGCTGCGTATTCATGGAACATCATTAAGAACACATCATATAGACTAGAATAGTCTGCATATCATCAGTAACATCATCTCATATTAGGTCATGCACGGGTTTGCATAATTTATATTCACGTATATTTATTTATTAAATAAACGCTAACACTCGATCAATTACTACTAACATTATACCCGACACTCCCGGCTATGATCCTAACATATTTTCACACTCATTATAATGATTTAAGAATTATATTATTAGGTTACCCGGTGTTTTTAAATCATTTACTATATTTACCGTTAAACGCTTATAACTACGTTGGTTTGAGAAATTTCAACACGACAACAATTTGAACACCCGATTCTTGCAAGGAATGTGATTTTATAATTTTTACAACTTCGTTATATTTTATTTTGTTCCGTCAAAATTTATTTCTAGCTAACTCGGTACCCGATAACACTATATTCTAGCCAAATCTTAGCTAAATCACACCTAAAAGTCCAAGTCTATTCTTTCACTCCTTCCCCATCCCCCATTTTCAACGCCCCCATGCCTCCCCCAGTACCACTTTGAAAAATTCTACTAGCTCCAATAAATGATAGTACTAGTTGTCTAAAAAAATATCTACCCTTATTTTACATATTTACTTATATTCTACACATAAACACTTCAAGTAAACTAGCAAACTCTCTCATCCTTTCCCTTTTGTGGATCGGCCAAGGCAAGAAACAAGAGGAGAAGTTCACCAAAAATTCCAAGATTTAGTATTTCAAGTCCTAGTAGTATCCTAGTTAAGGTTTTGAGATAAAAACCTCAAAGGATAATTAAGTGTTTTACTTCAAAAACTCATCGAATATCAAGTAAGTGTCCAAGTAAACTTTTCTACTCTTACATACTTTCATTTAACCTATTTTGATGTTCTAGTAGCAAATCATGCAAATGTACATATGTTATATACCACTTAATATTTATTTTCTCATTAAAATGGAATTAAAGAACTTTATTAGTGATCTTATGAGATCCACCATTTTTGGTGAAGATTAGGAACCCATGACACCCTAAGAAGGTGTATGGTAGGCTTAGACTAGTTGTGGTGTTGATTGGAAGTGATATATTCAAGCCTTGAACTAGAAAAATTGGTTTTAACAAAGTATAAATGAGGTTCTGTCCAATTTTTCAAGTTCAGGAAAAATCAGTAGATCTTGAGTCATTTTGGTTTATATTTTTATAAAATACACTTAAAAACGAAACCGTGGGCGTTGGAATGAGCAAAAACGAGCTTACGACGAGAAAGATACTTTAAATCTAAGTTTGACGACGAAAACTATTTTTCTGAAAATTTACGTGCTGTTACACGAATTTCAATGGGTAAAACGAGGCATTGGACGCGATCTAGACGAGCCGACATACTAAAAATATATTAGTTCACTGTAATACGAAGCCAAGGACATAAAGAACGTAGAAAACGAGCTTATAACGACCGAGATACAAGTGTTGGAAACCCGACGTTCACAACACGTTTTCCATCAGCTTTTATTAAAAATGTTTCTAAGTGTAAAACTGTTTTTGCGAGTAGTCATGTTGAGGGTTGTTTTTCTCATTGATCGAATCAGTTTGAGACCTTAACCCTTTGAAGTAAAATCAAGTACTCCCGGCCTATTTTCCAAATTGATCAACCGTTCGTCAACCGGACTTGTAACAAATAAGATACGACATTCCCAATATACTCGAAAACTGCACAAAAACAGCCAATTTAGCCGACTAACTAACTTAACAATTATTTGTCTTTATAATCGGGACACGTATGGACAAAATTTTGATGATACGAATTCAAGATATTGTTGCAAGATTTCTAAAACAGCGGAGATCGTTTCCTAACACTCAATATACACCAACTTACAACTAGCTTTGCGAGACTACTTAGTCATTTTCTACTAGTTGTTGAAAAATATTAAATAACGACGGAAAACTCTATTATTTTACTATAAATCACCAAATGACGATCGTGTGATATCGTTACAACGTATTTATACAAAAAGTGTTTTATAACTTAACGAGACGTCAAAAATATATTTTTTGACGATAAACGTAATTTTCAAATTTCACGAGTGGTGTCGATAACATACGTATTTGCATGTGTAGCATCATTTCATGACTTACATTAGATCCTATCATTCATATTAGGTTGCGGTTAGAGATCGTGCCTCATTTCAGTATATCCACTTTTGTCATCATAACTATTGCATAAGGTGAGTTTTCATAGCCCCTACTTTTATACGTTTTGAATTTCTTTTGGGGAAGATACATGCTCAACTATTTTCATTTACTTTCACAAGTACTCTAAACTTTTAATGATTACCATGTGTTTTCATAGCCCATATTTTTATACGTTTTGAATTTCTTTTGGGGGAGATATATGCTCAAGTATTTTCATTTACTTTCACAAGTACTCTAAACTTTTAATGATTACCATGAGTTTTCATAGCCCCGTTTTTCTAGTTAATATTTCATTTCAAACCTACGGGGGAGAATACATGCTTGTTTTCATCTAAATACTATACTTGATTTACCTGAATATGCTACTTGTTTAGTCAACCACTATTTGTTCTACTTATGACTTTGTTATTCACTCGAATGCGTTGTATATTCACTTGTTTCATACTTAATTCTTATTACTCATGGACACAAGCTGTTGGGAATAAAATGTTCAAGTCAAAGAGCCTGCCAGATGATGTATTAAGCCTACTAGTTGATTTTGAAGAAGTTGAAGATAAACTAACAGTACCTTCTGGGTGAGAAGGTACTGCTAGTTAAAGAAGGTCCTGCCAAGTTGAAGGTCAAGTTGATAGATATTTATTTGTAGATATTTAGTTGTATTATTAGTCTTTGTACAATGTAACACGTTAAGTAGAAGTAGTTCAGTCTTCTATGTTGTGCAGAAGATAATACTGAGTAGTTTACATTGAAAGTTGTAATTAGTAGGTTAGAAAAGTCCAAGTATCTTATTATAATACACAACTTGACAACTTGTAATAAGGGGTCCTTATCCTATAAAAGGATCCCTTAGTCACCACCTTTGAGTCATCTCTTTCACTAATAACTTTGTAATATCCAAAAACACTACAACCTCTCTAGTAACTTAGTTACTGATTCACAAATCCTTTTACAATCAAAGATTCAAGGTTACTTTTGTAATCCTGGTGATAGTTTAGATCATCCGTATTATTTCATAAATAATATTGAATCGTTTTGTGATATTCAAGTTGTGTTCATTGTTCATTATAACTCACGTTTGCATGTTTACCACCTTTGTTCCTTTAAGTGTGTTATAGTAAATTCCGCGTACTACATCACATTCATTCCTAAATATCCCAAACACATTATTAAGATTAACATCCCAAGTGTTTGTATAATCCTTCACAAGTGGTATCAGAGCTAGGCTGATATTTACGATTTAAAAGAACAATGGACGTTGAACACATTCAAACCAATGTGGCTGCAAAACTTCCATTACTCAAACAGAATGAGTTTGATATGTGGAGATTGAGGGTAGAGCAATACTTCCAAGTGCAAGACTATGCACTTTGGGAGATTATTGAAGAAGGAAACTCATTCAAACCCACAATCACTACCTCCACAGTAAACGATGCAATAGTAACAAATGTGCAAGTGAACCCAACAAGCGCAGAAGAAAGAATCCAAAAGAGAAATGATCTTAAAGCCAGGAGTATGCTTCTCATGACTATTTCAAATGACCAGCTTTTGATCTTCAACAAGTACAAATGTGCTAAAACCCTTTTTCAAGCTATTGTGGCTAGATTTGGTGGAAATGATGCCACCAAGAAAACTCAGAAAACTCTCCTCAAACATCAGTTTGAAAACTTTACAGCCACAACAAATGAGTCTTTGGACAACATGTTCAATAGACTACAAAAGCTTTCAAGTCAGTTAGCCATTCATGAAGTGCTAATATCTCAAGAAGACTTAAACTCCAAATTTCTTAGGAGTTTACCCTCTGAATGGGCCATGCATGTCATTGTCTGGAAAAACAAACCAGATATTGATCAAATGAGTCTTAATGATCTTTACAACAACTTCAAGATAGTAGAGCATGAAGTGAAGAAGTCTACTAGTTCAAGCTTAGGAAATATGGCCTTTGTGTCATCTCCCAGCACCTCAAGGATAGTAGATGAAGAAAAAGATGGTGGTGAAGAAGGTACTGCCAACACAAATTTTGGTACTGCCAATACTTCTAGCAGTACCAAAACAATTCTAGATGAAACAATTGGTTGTGCTTTCCTGACATCACAACACAATGGTTCCATATTGACTTTTGAAGATATTCAAGAGATCAATGATGATGATCTTGAGGAAATGGACATAAAGTGGCAAATTTCACTTCTTAGCATAAGGGCTAAGAAATTGCTGATGAGGACTGGAAAGAAGATTACCATAAATGGTAATGAGCCTGCTGGGTATGACAAGTCTAAAGTGGAGTGCTACAACTGCCACATGAAGGGTCACTACTCAAGAGAGTGTAGAAGACCAAAGAAGCAGGATGATAAGGGAAGAGGTTTTGAGAACAAGAACAAGGGAAGCTTTGAGAAGAAAGGAAGCTTTGAGAACAAGAGCAAGGCTGTGGAAATCACTGAGCCTAAAGCTATGGTAGCTATTGATGGGATGGGTTTTGATTAGAGCTTTATGGGTGAAGAGGAGTCAACTTCAGATGAAATGGCTTTAATGGCTTTCTCCAATCCTGAGGTACAAATTACTAAATGTTCTAATACTTGTAAAGTTTTTGAAGAATTACAAACTTTAATAAAACTTTATGATGAACTGAAAGTAGAACAAAGAAAAACTCATCAAGACCTAGTTAATCATAAGTGTGGTATGGCCAAACTTGAGAAGTAGATAATCCATTTTAGGGAAAATGAACACACTTTTTCTGACACAAAAGCCATTCTTAATAGGGAAATATTTTTGAAAGATGCTGAAATAAACCTGTTAAGAACTGAGTTTGTGATTGCGTGGTTTTGTAACCTTACAACAGGTTTTACCTCTCGAGGGATCTCAAGAGGCTTACAACCCCACCAGGCAGTGTACCTGACCGATGTAGTATAGTGTAGTGGTAAGTACGGGGGATTGATCGTTCTCCACAGGGAATAGTGTTCGTTAGGTATGAAAGGCTACTCTAATTAGGTCTAAGGGTTGAGGAAGATTCTTTTTATGTTTTTATAGTTTTTATGAAAGCAAGTAAATTCTCGGTTTTGAAGGAGTGGGCGGAATTAGTTGCTAGTCAACTAACCCAAATGACTACGAATGCAAATAAAATAAAATAACAAAAATGAAATGTGGTGAGAAACTTATGTGTAGAGAAATGTGTTTACTTAGATTTCCTTACTCCCTAACCATCTTTTACCGGTTAATTAGTGTGTATTAGTCGCGTGGATGACGGGTGTATTCCTTAATACCATTCGTGGGGTGGCGTACTTACTTCCCCAACTCTACAAGCTCCTACTTCACTCCTATGTCGAGCCGGCTAGGAAGCTCCTAACATGGGATCACTAGAATTCGCTTGTGCATTAAATACAACCATAAAAACCTTTAGTACGCATTTGGTTCATGTTTCTTAAGACGTTCAAGCAAGTTACCGAATAGGAAGTTAGCCAGTTTTCTTAAGCCTAACATAGATAAACAATCATCCAATACAACTAACAACACACTAACAACCAATAATCAATAGCTAAGTTTCATTAGATCTAAGCAAACACAAGATAAAATTAGCCTAACATGTTAAACAAAAGACAAGCATAAGATAGAATCAAACAACACATAGACATATTGAATGATTAATTGATAACTTATCTTTCAATGAAACATGGAAGATCTCAAGGCAAAAAGCCCTGAAAAAGTAGCTAAAATCGTCTTAGGGTTTTATCCCAAAATTCCACACACTAAGCTCTCCCTTAATGACAAAAAATTAGAAAACTATATATAGATTTTTGGATCTGACGGCGTCACCTTATGCATTGTGACGCCGTCACCTCGCCGCTTTTAGGGTTCCCGGGTGACCTTCTTGACGCCGTCCCTCTTTAGCTCTTCAAAAATCCATTCTGGCCTATCAAGGCTTGACGCCGTCGGATCATGAACGTGACACCGTCCCCTTATGATTTAAGCCGTGACGCCCTTGATTTAGTTAAAGCGTGACGCCGTCAGAATTCTCATGCTAACTCACTGGCCCGTCATGAGTAAATTTCACATCCAACTTTTCTTGCCAAGGCATGACGCCGTCCCATGTTAATTGTGACGCCGTCAAGAGTAACTTTCAGCCGATTCTTGAGACTTTGTCGTTTTCTTCACTTTAATGCTCCAAAAACGTCCAAAATGCCTCCTTTTCCAGATTTCTCCTCAAAAGTACCTAAAATGACAAAAGGAACGATTTAGGGCAATATTTGATCAAATAAATACGATTTCGGGCTTAAATGACCCCTTAAAATCGGTACACTTTTCGCCTCATCAAATACCCTTACACTTGAGATTTGCTTGTCCTCAAGCAAATGCGCTTTTATTCTAATCAAAATACAAGTTAGGGGTCATTTAATGCTAACATAAAAGTAATTACAACAAATAATCGTTCCACTTCAATCATAATAAGCACGGAGATTACATACTAGCACCTCACAAGTAGTGTTTAGATACTCACATCTCTCAAGTGTCATCAAAATAAATCTCATAAATGAAAACGGATAATATCTCTCACTACCTGTCATAGCAAATAGATTACCATAGGCTTGGGAAAGGATCGAAAACCTCCTCCACTAGGCGTAAGCACCTAAGATAAACTATCAAAGAGGGCTTTTAAATGGGTTATAACGTTAGGTGTAGGGAAAAGGAAAACACGGTTTTGTTGGATACGGGATATTTTACTGGTGGCGAGTTAAAGATCTTGATCAATTACATGTACTATACAATGTTGCTAAGCCAAGACTCGACTCGATCTTAAGCTAAAAACGAAATAACAAAATAACAAAAATATAAAGCAAACATAAAATGAAACGGGATGGTAGTCCGTATGTTTTTTCTATTTTTCATTTTCTCATTTTTTTGTGTTTTTCTTGATTTTTTTTTTTTTTTTTTTTTTTTTTTTTTTTTTTTTTTTTTTTTTGACATACATTCTTGCCCTACCATCCAAAATAATACATCATAGGGGCGTTGCATTCCCCTTACACTTGAATTTTTACATAACTTTACAAATACTAATCTAATGACTCGAATTAAGATAATTGAAAAACTTGGAGTACTTTTAAAACATTTAGCACATATGGGGGTAATAAATGATGTTCTTCCCCATTACTCCATTATACTAGTACTTTACCCATGAGTCCCAATCGTCCCAAAACAATATGTACAAGGATATGACTCAACTTAGCAACCATGTAATCAACTAGATCATTAACTTGGGTTTAAACAAATGTTGTCACAATAATGCACTAAAGATGAGTGCATACAAGGTGGGCTAAGGCGATTTGGGTGTACATTTTAGTGGGGTGTAAACAAATTCTTCCTTTAAGTAAAATGCTTAAAGGTCGAAACGAAAAGATAGGCTCTGAGGGGTGTACTAGGGGTATCGTGTACTAAAAATGAGTACAACGCAAAGGGTGTGGGAGAATTACTTGACCAATGTAGCCAATGTAATTATAACAAAAACACAGGTGTAAAACAATGGGTTAATCCTAATGCCTCTTATCATGTAGTAAATCTAACTACACGAATGTAGTCTCACTTGTGGCCTTGGAATGGTCCTAACGCAAGTTCTAGAATCTAAGTGCTACCGGTACACACATCATAGCATAAATGCTTTTCCTACCAATTCTAGGGGCGAACCTCACATATTTGGGGTGGAAAATTTTTTAGTGGTACGGTTTTTTGTGCTAGTCATATAACTCCTATCCGTGAGACGCTCATTAAGATCAAAGTTTCACTCCTATATGTTGTAAAAATTTTAAATTTGGCACTAAAATTGCCTAATCAAGTATTTCTCTCAGTTTTATTACACATCTATTATTAAACAAACAAAAATCAAGCGCAATTGTATTCTCTAAAATCGTACTTTTACCCTCCCCTTACACTTAAGATGAACATTGTCCCCAATGTTCAAATAACAAGATGTAAAAGTAAATAAGGTAAAAGAATGAAATCAAATACTCCCCTGATTCGCTCGTTGGATAGTGAAATCACACAGTTAAATCTTCTTCCAAGGAGAATGTTGAAGCTCCATGACTAATGCATCGCCATAAGCTTGATTCCATAAACATCTCCTTGTCCAAAATAACCTGTTAACCTGAGAAAACAAACACGAAAACCTGCATAACATCGGCGGGATAAAATCTATATATAAGGATATAATGCTTGTGGAATGATAATTTTGCAGATTCCTGGAGATTATAAGTTGGAGATTTAATAAAAACTTTTTATGAAAACAAAACTTTCAAAAATTTCTGGAAATTAAATCTGACGCCGTCAGGTTATAACCCCTGACGCCGTCAGAAATGACCTGACAAAAATTTTCATTTTAAGTTTCCGGAAAATTTCTGGAAAAACCTTTACCTTACTTCCTGGAAATCCTGCAAAACATCATTATGACTCGATACAAGCATTTGACTCAAACAAACACTAATATGTATGCTAATTTATTATTATTACGATTCATGTTCATATGTGTTTTAATAAACCGATTTAGATTTCCCTTACACTTATCTTTTGCAAAATACCTTTATATGTAGTTAAGACGAAGTTAAAAACAAAATAAAGCATTTTCACAATTTAGTTTTTAACATGAACCAATAATAATAAAAATTAAACATACATACGGAAACAAATAAAATCAAACAAACAAATAAATAAACACATAAAGCAAATAAAACAAATAAAGCTTGGGTTGCCTCCCAAGAAGCGCTTTTCTTTATTAACGAGTCTTGTAGCTAGACTCAAAGTCACGCTACCCTATGTAAGTGAGCTCGTCATCAAGGACGTCTTTAGGGTTAAGCTTGGATTGAAGTTTCCTATTGGTTCGCTTAGTACGATATGTCTTTTCAAACTTCTCTCCATCCGGGTCATACAATGTCATCTTGATATGCCATGACCCGTCTCCATCTTTGGGTGGTTTATCCCAATCCCACTTATGATCATCTTCCTCACAAATCCACTTATTCATTCCTAGGTTAATTGGCAAAACTCCTAGGAAATCAATCATCTTTCTAAAAACTAGAGAGTCTTCAAATGGATCCAATTCGGTGTCCCTAGCCAAGAGTTGCTCTACCGTATGTGTTCGGTTAACAAAGTCCTCTTCTAGGTAAAATGGGCGTTGGGGTCCTATGAAGTCTCTATCAATCCAAGGTCCATATCTAGATGGTCTCCTATTTAATTCTAACCAATGGGGTGTCGGTTCCTCACTAGTATCATAGGCGTGTTTCTTAACATCATAGATTGACCAAGTATCTCCTTCTCCTACCGCTATCTTAGTTTCCTTACAATCAATCATAGCACTAGCGGTCGCCAAAAATCCTCTACCTATCAACAAGGGGCATGTAGGGTCGCTAACCATATCAAGGACGTGGAAATCGGCTAAAATGGTTAGTTTTCCAATGTGTACTAACACGTCCTTAACTACTCCAACCGGGTAAGCAACACTTCCATCCGCTAAGCCTATTATCACCTCGGTTTCTTCAAGTTTTCCAAGTTTTAGAGAGGTGTAAAGAGGTAACGGAAGTAGGTTAAGGCTTGATCCAAGATCGGCTAATGTGTCATAAGCCTCCGAATTACCGACCTTGCAAGGTAGAACAAATAAGCCCGGATCATCTAACTTCTTAGGTAGTTTGTTTTGAACGAAGGCGGTCCCTTTTTCGCCTAATTTGAGCTTCTTCTCATCCAACACATCAACAACCGGACTTTCAAGGTGGAGCTCCTTGAATTCTTCGTCAAGGTTTTGAGTGGGAGGTGTTTCAACTATGTTGTTGACCAATTTGGATGTCATAACTTCTTGGTCATTTGGAACGACTTGGGTTTGTTTGAAACACGTGCTCATGGAATTGACCGAATAATATTGTGGACAAGAACTAGGGGACGAAACCGATGAAATAGCGTTGACATTTAGTTTCGGGTTCTTGACCGTGTTGCTAGGGAGTGCTCCCATTTCTCGGTCATTGAGGGCTTTCAACAAGGTGTCAATCTTATCGGTCATCTCGCTTTGTTTTTGTTTGAAATCGGCTTCAAACTTGGCTAAACGAGCTTCTTGAGATGCCATAAATTGAGACATCAATCCTTCAAAGTTATTGGTACTACCATTGCCGGAAGGATTGTTGTTGAAAGTATGGTTCGAGTTGGAACCGCTTGATTGGAAACGATTAGGTGGGTTGGAAGAATTGGTTTGTTGAGAGTTTTGGTTTTGTTTCCACCTAAGGTTCGGGTGATTTTTCCATGAGGGGTTGTATGAATCACCATAATGGTTTGGCTCGGGTTTGAAAGTGTACCACTTGTCTCCCGCTCCGTCGGTACGCGAGGATGCGTAGTCCACAAAAGCTTGTTCGGGGAGTTCCATGCAATCACGAGTGTCGTGGGGACCACTACATAATTCACATGAGGAAGTGATTTTGTTCACTTGGCTTGAAGATTTAGGAGCCTCGTAGGATTTCATGAGAAACTTGACTTGGTCTTCAAGTTCTATGATCCTACGGTCGGAAGTGCTTGAATTGTTAGAAGGCAAAGATATTGCCTTGACCGTTTTATTCAAATCACGGGGATCACTCCAACTTTCGTTGTCATAAAGAGCAAGATCCTCTAGGAGAGCCCATGATTGTTCCGCACTTAGATCACGTAGCTTGCCACCGGCCGATTGGTCAATGGTTTGCCTCGTGGAGAGATTGATATGGTCATAGAAGATTTGGACTTGGAGCCAAAGTTCTATGCCATGGTGAGGGACTTTTTGGAGTAAGTCCTTGAATCGAGTCCATGCCTCGTAGAGAGTTTCGCCTTGACGTTGTTGGAACATCAAGATATCATTCCTTAGCTTGGTAGTTCTTCCCGGTGGGAAAAACTGAGCAAGGAAACGAGTGGTGAGATCATCCCAAGAGGTAATGGATCCTGCGGGTTGACGTTCTAGCCACTGACTAGCTTGGTCCCGCAAAGAGAATTGGAAGAGACGCAATCGGGTCGTCTCTCGAGTGGCAACATCAAGGTCTATAGAATCAACGATTTTAAGAAAGTCCTTGAGATGTTGATTAGGATCTTCAGAACGAAGTCCATGGAATGCGCATCCACTTTGCACCAACCGGATGGTGTCGGATCGCAAGGGTGTGATATTGGCTCCTTGAGTGAGCTCAATGGTGTTTCGATAGCCATGGTGGCTAGGACGGGAATACTCTCCTAAAGTACGGGCTCTAGGAGGTGGTGGTGGTTGTTGTGGTGGTGGGTTGTGGGGGTTAAGGATATTACCATCTTCCATGATGTCGGATGGTATGGTTACGAACAAAGACACGAAGAAAATAGATAGACTAAAGAAAACCTAGAAAAATAAAATAAAAATCTCACTAGAAAGGAATCTAGTGAGTAGACCTAATAGAGATAAAAATTCAACCTAAACAATAACTATTCCCCGGCAACGGCGCCAAAAACTTGATTGCGTGGTTTTGTAACCTTACAACAGGTTTTACCTCTCGAGGGATCTCAAGAGGCTTACAACCCCACCAGGCAGTGTACCTGACCGATGTAGTATAGTGTAGTGGTAAGTACGGGGGATTGATCGTTCTCCACAGGGAATAGTGTTCGTTAGGTATGAAAGGCTACTCTAATTAGGTCTAAGGGTTGAGGAAGATTCTTTTTATGTTTTTATAGTTTTTATGAAAGCAAGTAAATTCTCGGTTTTGAAGGAGTGGGCGGAATTAGTTGCTAGTCAACTAACCCAAATGACTACGAATGCAAATAAAATAAAATAACAAAAATGAAATGTGGTGAGAAACTTATGTGTAGAGAAATGTGTTTACTTAGATTTCCTTACTCCCTAACCATCTTTTACCGGTTAATTAGTGTGTATTAGTCGCGTGGATGACGGGTGTATTCCTTAATACCATTCGTGGGGTGGCGTACTTACTTCCCCAACTCTACAAGCTCCTACTTCACTCCTATGTCGAGCCGGCTAGGAAGCTCCTAACATGGGATCACTAGAATTCGCTTGTGCATTAAATACAACCATAAAAACCTTTAGTACGCATTTGGTTCATGTTTCTTAAGACGTTCAAGCAAGTTACCGAATAGGAAGTTAGCCAGTTTTCTTAAGCCTAACATAGATAAACAATCATCCAATACAACTAACAACACACTAACAACCAATAATCAATAGCTAAGTTTCATTAGATCTAAGCAAACACAAGATAAAATTAGCCTAACATGTTAAACAAAAGACAAGCATAAGATAGAATCAAACAACACATAGACATATTGAATGATTAATTGATAACTTATCTTTCAATGAAACATGGAAGATCTCAAGGCAAAAAGCCCTGAAAAAGTAGCTAAAATCGTCTTAGGGTTTTATCCCAAAATTCCACACACTAAGCTCTCCCTTAATGACAAAAAATTAGAAAACTATATATAGATTTTTGGATCTGACGGCGTCACCTTATGCATTGTGACGCCGTCACCTCGCCGCTTTTAGGGTTCCCGGGTGACCTTCTTGACGCCGTCCCTCTTTAGCTCTTCAAAAATCCATTCTGGCCTATCAAGGCTTGACGCCGTCGGATCATGAACGTGACACCGTCCCCTTATGATTTAAGCCGTGACGCCCTTGATTTAGTTAAAGCGTGACGCCGTCAGAATTCTCATGCTAACTCACTGGCCCGTCATGAGTAAATTTCACATCCAACTTTTCTTGCCAAGGCATGACGCCGTCCCATGTTAATTGTGACGCCGTCAAGAGTAACTTTCAGCCGATTCTTGAGACTTTGTCGTTTTCTTCACTTTAATGCTCCAAAAACGTCCAAAATGCCTCCTTTTCCAGATTTCTCCTCAAAAGTACCTAAAATGACAAAAGGAACGATTTAGGGCAATATTTGATCAAATAAATACGATTTCGGGCTTAAATGACCCCTTAAAATCGGTACACTTTTCGCCTCATCAAATACCCTTACACTTGAGATTTGCTTGTCCTCAAGCAAATGCGCTTTTATTCTAATCAAAATACAAGTTAGGGGTCATTTAATGCTAACATAAAAGTAATTACAACAAATAATCGTTCCACTTCAATCATAATAAGCACGGAGATTACATACTAGCACCTCACAAGTAGTGTTTAGATACTCACATCTCTCAAGTGTCATCAAAATAAATCTCATAAATGAAAACGGATAATATCTCTCACTACCTGTCATAGCAAATAGATTACCATAGGCTTGGGAAAGGATCGAAAACCTCCTCCACTAGGCGTAAGCACCTAAGATAAACTATCAAAGAGGGCTTTTAAATGGGTTATAACGTTAGGTGTAGGGAAAAGGAAAACACGGTTTTGTTGGATACGGGATATTTTACTGGTGGCGAGTTAAAGATCTTGATCAATTACATGTACTATACAATGTTGCTAAGCCAAGACTCGACTCGATCTTAAGCTAAAAACGAAATAACAAAATAACAAAAATATAAAGCAAACATAAAATGAAACGGGATGGTAGTCCGTATGTTTTTTCTATTTTTCATTTTCTCATTTTTTTGTGTTTTTCTTGATTTTTTTTTTTTTTTTTTTTTTTTTTTTTTTTTTTTTTTTTTTTTTTTTGACATACATTCTTGCCCTACCATCCAAAATAATACATCATAGGGGCGTTGCATTCCCCTTACACTTGAATTTTTACATAACTTTACAAATACTAATCTAATGACTCGAATTAAGATAATTGAAAAACTTGGAGTACTTTTAAAACATTTAGCACATATGGGGGTAATAAATGATGTTCTTCCCCATTACTCCATTATACTAGTACTTTACCCATGAGTCCCAATCGTCCCAAAACAATATGTACAAGGATATGACTCAACTTAGCAACCATGTAATCAACTAGATCATTAACTTGGGTTTAAACAAATGTTGTCACAATAATGCACTAAAGATGAGTGCATACAAGGTGGGCTAAGGCGATTTGGGTGTACATTTTAGTGGGGTGTAAACAAATTCTTCCTTTAAGTAAAATGCTTAAAGGTCGAAACGAAAAGATAGGCTCTGAGGGGTGTACTAGGGGTATCGTGTACTAAAAATGAGTACAACGCAAAGGGTGTGGGAGAATTACTTGACCAATGTAGCCAATGTAATTATAACAAAAACACAGGTGTAAAACAATGGGTTAATCCTAATGCCTCTTATCATGTAGTAAATCTAACTACACGAATGTAGTCTCACTTGTGGCCTTGGAATGGTCCTAACGCAAGTTCTAGAATCTAAGTGCTACCGGTACACACATCATAGCATAAATGCTTTTCCTACCAATTCTAGGGGCGAACCTCACATATTTGGGGTGGAAAATTTTTTAGTGGTACGGTTTTTTGTGCTAGTCATATAACTCCTATCCGTGAGACGCTCATTAAGATCAAAGTTTCACTCCTATATGTTGTAAAAATTTTAAATTTGGCACTAAAATTGCCTAATCAAGTATTTCTCTCAGTTTTATTACACATCTATTATTAAACAAACAAAAATCAAGCGCAATTGTATTCTCTAAAATCGTACTTTTACCCTCCCCTTACACTTAAGATGAACATTGTCCCCAATGTTCAAATAACAAGATGTAAAAGTAAATAAGGTAAAAGAATGAAATCAAATACTCCCCTGATTCGCTCGTTGGATAGTGAAATCACACAGTTAAATCTTCTTCCAAGGAGAATGTTGAAGCTCCATGACTAATGCATCGCCATAAGCTTGATTCCATAAACATCTCCTTGTCCAAAATAACCTGTTAACCTGAGAAAACAAACACGAAAACCTGCATAACATCGGCGGGATAAAATCTATATATAAGGATATAATGCTTGTGGAATGATAATTTTGCAGATTCCTGGAGATTATAAGTTGGAGATTTAATAAAAACTTTTTATGAAAACAAAACTTTCAAAAATTTCTGGAAATTAAATCTGACGCCGTCAGGTTATAACCCCTGACGCCGTCAGAAATGACCTGACAAAAATTTTCATTTTAAGTTTCCGGAAAATTTCTGGAAAAACCTTTACCTTACTTCCTGGAAATCCTGCAAAACATCATTATGACTCGATACAAGCATTTGACTCAAACAAACACTAATATGTATGCTAATTTATTATTATTACGATTCATGTTCATATGTGTTTTAATAAACCGATTTAGATTTCCCTTACACTTATCTTTTGCAAAATACCTTTATATGTAGTTAAGACGAAGTTAAAAACAAAATAAAGCATTTTCACAATTTAGTTTTTAACATGAACCAATAATAATAAAAATTAAACATACATACGGAAACAAATAAAATCAAACAAACAAATAAATAAACACATAAAGCAAATAAAACAAATAAAGCTTGGGTTGCCTCCCAAGAAGCGCTTTTCTTTATTAACGAGTCTTGTAGCTAGACTCAAAGTCACGCTACCCTATGTAAGTGAGCTCGTCATCAAGGACGTCTTTAGGGTTAAGCTTGGATTGAAGTTTCCTATTGGTTCGCTTAGTACGATATGTCTTTTCAAACTTCTCTCCATCCGGGTCATACAATGTCATCTTGATATGCCATGACCCGTCTCCATCTTTGGGTGGTTTATCCCAATCCCACTTATGATCATCTTCCTCACAAATCCACTTATTCATTCCTAGGTTAATTGGCAAAACTCCTAGGAAATCAATCATCTTTCTAAAAACTAGAGAGTCTTCAAATGGATCCAATTCGGTGTCCCTAGCCAAGAGTTGCTCTACCGTATGTGTTCGGTTAACAAAGTCCTCTTCTAGGTAAAATGGGCGTTGGGGTCCTATGAAGTCTCTATCAATCCAAGGTCCATATCTAGATGGTCTCCTATTTAATTCTAACCAATGGGGTGTCGGTTCCTCACTAGTATCATAGGCGTGTTTCTTAACATCATAGATTGACCAAGTATCTCCTTCTCCTACCGCTATCTTAGTTTCCTTACAATCAATCATAGCACTAGCGGTCGCCAAAAATCCTCTACCTATCAACAAGGGGCATGTAGGGTCGCTAACCATATCAAGGACGTGGAAATCGGCTAAAATGGTTAGTTTTCCAATGTGTACTAACACGTCCTTAACTACTCCAACCGGGTAAGCAACACTTCCATCCGCTAAGCCTATTATCACCTCGGTTTCTTCAAGTTTTCCAAGTTTTAGAGAGGTGTAAAGAGGTAACGGAAGTAGGTTAAGGCTTGATCCAAGATCGGCTAATGTGTCATAAGCCTCCGAATTACCGACCTTGCAAGGTAGAACAAATAAGCCCGGATCATCTAACTTCTTAGGTAGTTTGTTTTGAACGAAGGCGGTCCCTTTTTCGCCTAATTTGAGCTTCTTCTCATCCAACACATCAACAACCGGACTTTCAAGGTGGAGCTCCTTGAATTCTTCGTCAAGGTTTTGAGTGGGAGGTGTTTCAACTATGTTGTTGACCAATTTGGATGTCATAACTTCTTGGTCATTTGGAACGACTTGGGTTTGTTTGAAACACGTGCTCATGGAATTGACCGAATAATATTGTGGACAAGAACTAGGGGACGAAACCGATGAAATAGCGTTGACATTTAGTTTCGGGTTCTTGACCGTGTTTGCTAGGGAGTGCTCCCATTTCTCGGTCATTGAGGGCTTTCAACAAGGTGTCAATCTTATCGGTCATCTCGCTTTGTTTTTGTTTGAAATCGGCTTCAAACTTGGCTAAACGAGCTTCTTGAGATGCCATAAATTGAGACATCAATCCTTCAAAGTTATTGGTACTACCATTGCCGGAAGGATTGTTGTTGAAAGTATGGTTCGAGTTGGAACCGCTTGATTGGAAACGATTAGGTGGGTTGGAAGAATTGGTTTGTTGAGAGTTTTGGTTTTGTTTCCACCTAAGGTTCGGGTGATTTTTCCATGAGGGGTTGTATGAATCACCATAATGGTTTGGCTCGGGTTTGAAAGTGTACCACTTGTCTCCCGCTCCGTCGGTACGCGAGGATGCGTAGTCCACAAAAGCTTGTTCGGGGAGTTCCATGCAATCACGAGTGTCGTGGGGACCACTACATAATTCACATGAGGAAGTGATTTTGTTCACTTGGCTTGAAGATTTAGGAGCCTCGTAGGATTTCATGAGAAACTTGACTTGGTCTTCAAGTTCTATGATCCTACGGTCGGAAGTGCTTGAATTGTTAGAAGGCAAAGATATTGCCTTGACCGTTTTATTCAAATCACGGGGATCACTCCAACTTTCGTTGTCATAAAGAGCAAGATCCTCTAGGAGAGCCCATGATTGTTCCGCACTTAGATCACGTAGCTTGCCACCGGCCGATTGGTCAATGGTTTGCCTCGTGGAGAGATTGATATGGTCATAGAAGATTTGGACTTGGAGCCAAAGTTCTATGCCATGGTGAGGGACTTTTTGGAGTAAGTCCTTGAATCGAGTCCATGCCTCGTAGAGAGTTTCGCCTTGACGTTGTTGGAACATCAAGATATCATTCCTTAGCTTGGTAGTTCTTCCCGGTGGGAAAAACTGAGCAAGGAAACGAGTGGTGAGATCATCCCAAGAGGTAATGGATCCTGCGGGTTGACGTTCTAGCCACTGACTAGCTTGGTCCCGCAAAGAGAATTGGAAGAGACGCAATCGGGTCGTCTCTCGAGTGGCAACATCAAGGTCTATAGAATCAACGATTTTAAGAAAGTCCTTGAGATGTTGATTAGGATCTTCAGAACGAAGTCCATGGAATGCGCATCCACTTTGCACCAACCGGATGGTGTCGGATCGCAAGGGTGTGATATTGGCTCCTTGAGTGAGCTCAATGGTGTTTCGATAGCCATGGTGGCTAGGACGGGAATACTCTCCTAAAGTACGGGCTCTAGGAGGTGGTGGTGGTTGTTGTGGTGGTGGGTTGTGGGGGTTAAGGATATTACCATCTTCCATGATGTCGGATGGTATGGTTACGAACAAAGACACGAAGAAAATAGATAGACTAAAGAAAACCTAGAAAAATAAAATAAAAATCTCACTAGAAAGGAATCTAGTGAGTAGACCTAATAGAGATAAAAATTCAACCTAAACAATAACTATTCCCCGGCAACGGCGCCAAAAACTTGATTGCGTGGTTTTGTAACCTTACAACAGGTTTTACCTCTCGAGGGATCTCAAGAGGCTTACAACCCCACCAGGCAGTGTACCTGACCGATGTAGTATAGTGTAGTGGTAAGTACGGGGGATTGATCGTTCTCCACAGGGAATAGTGTTCGTTAGGTATGAAAGGCTACTCTAATTAGGTCTAAGGGTTGAGGAAGATTCTTTTTATGTTTTTATAGTTTTTATGAAAGCAAGTAAATTCTCGGTTTTGAAGGAGTGGGCGGAATTAGTTGCTAGTCAACTAACCCAAATGACTACGAATGCAAATAAAATAAAATAACAAAAATGAAATGTGGTGAGAAACTTATGTGTAGAGAAATGTGTTTACTTAGATTTCCTTACTCCCTAACCATCTTTTACCGGTTAATTAGTGTGTATTAGTCGCGTGGATGACGGGTGTATTCCTTAATACCATTCGTGGGGTGGCGTACTTACTTCCCCAACTCTACAAGCTCCTACTTCACTCCTATGTCGAGCCGGCTAGGAAGCTCCTAACATGGGATCACTAGAATTCGCTTGTGCATTAAATACAACCATAAAAACCTTTAGTACGCATTTGGTTCATGTTTCTTAAGACGTTCAAGCAAGTTACCGAATAGGAAGTTAGCCAGTTTTCTTAAGCCTAACATAGATAAACAATCATCCAATACAACTAACAACACACTAACAACCAATAATCAATAGCTAAGTTTCATTAGATCTAAGCAAACACAAGATAAAATTAGCCTAACATGTTAAACAAAAGACAAGCATAAGATAGAATCAAACAACACATAGACATATTGAATGATTAATTGATAACTTATCTTTCAATGAAACATGGAAGATCTCAAGGCAAAAAGCCCTGAAAAAGTAGCTAAAATCGTCTTAGGGTTTTATCCCAAAATTCCACACACTAAGCTCTCCCTTAATGACAAAAAATTAGAAAACTATATATAGATTTTTGGATCTGACGGCGTCACCTTATGCATTGTGACGCCGTCACCTCGCCGCTTTTAGGGTTCCCGGGTGACCTTCTTGACGCCGTCCCTCTTTAGCTCTTCAAAAATCCATTCTGGCCTATCAAGGCTTGACGCCGTCGGATCATGAACGTGACGCCGTCCCCTTATGATTTAAGCCGTGACGCCCTTGATTTAGTTAAAGCGTGACGCCGTCAGAATTCTCATGCTAACTCACTGGCCCGTCATGAGTAAATTTCACATCCAACTTTTCTTGCCAAGGCATGACGCCGTCCCATGTTAATTGTGACGCCGTCAAGAGTAACTTTCAGCCGATTCTTGAGACTTTGTCGTTTTCTTCACTTTAATGCTCCAAAAACGTCCAAAATGCCTCCTTTTCCAGATTTCTCCTCAAAAGTACCTAAAATGACAAAAGGAACGATTTAGGGCAATATTTGATCAAATAAATACGATTTCGGGCTTAAATGACCCCTTAAAAGCGGTACACTTTTCGCCTCATCAGTTTGCTAAAGTGAAATTGGCAAAGGATAATATTCAACTAACTGTTACCACATTAGAAACTGCTTCTGACTATACTAGAAGCATAGTTGAAAATCAAATGAACAAGAGAATCAAATCTGGGATTGGATACAAGACTTGTCCACCTACTTACAGAGGAATTCCCTGTCCCCCAGGATTAGATCTTGCAGAATCAGGTTTACATGAATTCACCAATAAACCACTAGAGAAACCTGTAGAGAAAAGTGAACCTTTTGAGAGTGCTAGTGTAGCTTCACTCTCTAACAAAAAGGTGCTCACTGATAAGAGCTCAGATGCTCCAATTATTGAAGATTGGACATCTGATGATGAAGAAAAAGAGACTGTTTCAAACAAAGGAAACAAAGTAAGACCACCCAGTCCTAAAAGAGTAGAGGTTAAGACAAAGGCTAAAACTGTGGTCAAAACAGTTGAATGTTGTGCTAAGTGTAATGGCAAACCTAGAGGTAGCCAGAGAAATTGGAACAATCTTAAGTCACACCAACTTGGTGATGATTTTGTTATGTACAATAAGGCCTGCTATTACTGTGGTAGTTTTAATCATACTCATGCTTATTGTAACAATTGGGTTTCTGGGAGTACATCAAGGTCTAAAACAAATGGAACAAACTCCAGAAAAAGTTTTGTGAAGTCTAACACACCAAAAGTTAGTCATACTGTTAGACCAAATAAGCATGTTAATTCAAAACCAACTACTAAGGGTGCAAGAAATACTTTCAAACATGCACAAAGAGTTGTGAAAAGTCGCATTGAAAAGAAATCTGTGGTCAAAACACAAGATTGGAGACCAAAACCAAAAGGTCCTGCTAGACCAAATGGTACTACCAAAATTGGTACTGATAGACCAAGGACCACAAAATGGGATAAAAGGGAAAATGCTGTTAAGTCCTCAGCATGTTGGATATGGAGACCACTCCAATCAAAAGTTGCATCAACAGTCCTAAAGAAGTTTGATTACTTTGATGCAAGAGGCAAACCCAAGTCAGTTATGGCTTGGGTACCCCAAGGAAACTAATATGTTTATATATGTGCAGGAACATTCAAATGATATGGCTGATAAAGGATATGTAGATAGTGGATGTTCAAGGCACATGACAGGCAACATGTCTTACCTCACAGACTTCAAATCATTTGATGGAGGATATGTTACTTTTGGGGGAGGAATCAAAGGAAAGATTACTGGTAAAGGTACAATCAAAACCAGTAAATTAGATTTTGAAAATGTGTATTTTGTGAAAGAGCTTTAGTTTAATCTCCTTAGTGTTTCACAAATGTGTGACAAAAAGAATAATGTTCTTTTCTGTGAGACTGAATGTCTTGTTCTTTCTCCTGATTTTAAGATGCCTGATGAAAATCAAGTACTTCTTAGAATTCCTAGAGGGAACAATATGTACAGTGTTGATTTAAAGAACATTGTTCCTAAGGAGAGTTTAACTTGTCTAGTAGCAAAAGCCTCATTGGATGAATCTATGCTTTGGCATAGAAGGCTTGGTCATATAAACTTTAAAACAATCAATGCAATTGCAAAATATGATTTGGTTAGAGGTTTACCCAAAAAGATTTTTCAAAATGACCAAACCTGTGTTGATTGTCAAAAAGGCAAACAACATAGAACTTCTTGTAAGCCCAAGACCCATAACTCAATTTCTCAAGCTTTATACATGCTTCATATGGACCTTTTTGGTCCTACTAATGTGAGTAGCTTGAATTGTAAAAAATATTGTCTTGTAGTTACTGATGATTACAGCAGATTTTCTTGGGTTTTCTTTTTAAGATCTAAGCATGAAACTAGTGAGATCCTTAAGTCTTATATAACTGAGGTAGAAAACCAAGCTGATAAGAAAGTGAAAGTAATCAGATGTGACAATGGGACATAATTTAAGAATAGGGTTATGGATGAATTTTGTAAAGAAAAAGGAATAAAAAGAGAATTTAGTGTAGCTAGAACCCCACAGCAAAATGGAGTAGCAGAAAGGAAAAATAGGACACTAATAGAGGCTGCTAGAACAATGTTAGTAGACTCTAAGTTGCCTATTTCATTTTGGGCTGAAGCAGTAGGTACTGCTTGTTATGTGCAGAACAGGGTTCTTGTGATTAAACCACATAAAAAAGACTCCTTATGAACTTTTCTTTGGTAGAACACCATCTTTAAGTTTTATGAGACCTTTTGGATGTCATGTCACTATTCTCAATACGAAAGATCATCTAGGAAAGTTTGAAGGAAAAGCTGATGAAGGCTACATGATAGGGTATTCTTTGCAAAGTAAGGCCTATAGGGTGTATAATAGTTGTACTAGGCTAGTGGAAGAAAATCTGCACATAGAGTTTCAAGAGAAACTACCAAATGTTAAAGGCATTGGGCCAGATTGGATGTTTGACATTGATAGGCTTTCAGAATCTATGAATTATGTACCTGTTACAGGTATAAATACTAATGATAATGCAGGTTTTGAAGACAATGTTGAAACAACTGATGATCAAGATTACATCTGGATGCCAATTTGGAAAGGATTGGATTTATCTTCAAGTCATGAAGAACCTTCAAATACAACAAATGAAGGTGTTGAAGATGATCATGGAACTCAGGGTCAAGAGAATCAAGAAAGTAGTGCAAATGAAAATGGTACTGCTAGTTCACCAGATGGTACTGCCAGTTCACAAGTTGGTACTGCTGAACCATTAAATGTTTAATCAGATGATTCTTTACCAGAAGATGTGGGGATTGGCAATCTTCCACTTACCTATGAAGTTCCTACAATACACAACACAAGAATTCTCAAAGATCACTCCATTGATAATGTGATTGGTATCATTGATTCTAGTGTTAAAACAAGAACTCAAGTCTCATCTTCAGACCAAGAAGGGTTTATCTCATCTGTCTATGAAGAAAAGAATCATGAAGTTGCCAACATATGCCTGTTTTCATGTTTTCTCTCACAGGCTGAACCCAAAAACATTAACAAAGCCTTAGATGATCCAAGTTGGGTTGAAGCAATGCAAGAAGAGCTTCTTCAATTCAAGCTTCAGAAGGTTTGGAAACTGGTTGATTTGCCCAAAGGTCACTGGGCAATTGGAACCAAATGGGTGTTCAGAAATAAGAAAGATGAAAGGGGGATTGTGATCAGAAACAAAGCAAGATTGGTGGCCCAAGGATATACTCAAGAAGAAGGAGTGGATTATGAAGAGGTTTTTGCTCCAGTTGCAAGACTTGAAGCAATTAGGCTATTCTTGGCCTATGCTTCTTTCATAGGCTTCACTGTTTACCAAATGGATGTTAAGAGTGCCTTCTTGTATGGTACTATTGGAGAAGAAGTGTATGTTTCTCAACCTCCAGGCCTCATTGATGCAGAGTATCCAGATAAGGTGTATAGGGTTACCAAGGCTCTTTATGGTTTACACCAAGCTCCTAGGGCATGGTATGAAACATTGGCTTTCTATTTATTGGAAAATGGATTTCAAAGAGGCAAGATTGATCCAACTTTGTTCATCAAAAGAACCAAGAAAGACATCTTGCTGGTGCAAATTTATGTTGATGATATTATCTTTGGATCCACAAACCAAGAGTTGTGTGTAGAGTTTGAAAAACTTATGCATAGTAAGTTTGAAATGAGTTACATGGGGGAACTTACTTTCTTTTTGGGTCTCCAAGTGAAACAATCAAATGAAGGCATATTTATCAGCCAAGATAAGTATGTAGCAGAGATCCTGAGGAAGTTTCAGTTTGCAGATTCTAAGGTTGCAAGTACACTAATGGATTCAGAAAAGGGGTTACTCAAGGATGCTGAGGGTGAAGATGTGGATTTGCACAATTATAGATCAATGATTGGGTCCTTGATGTATCTTACATCATCAAGACCAGATATCATGTTCTCAGTATGTGTATGTGCAAGGTTTCAAGTACATCCCAAAGTTTCTCATCTCACAGCAGTCAAAAGGATCTTTAGATATCTCAAGGGTCAACCTAGGTTGGGTCTATGGTATCCAAGGGAATCATCTTTTGACTTGGTGGCTTATTCTGATAGTGACTATGCTGGTGCAACCCTAGACAGAAAATCCACAACTGGTGGATGTCAATTTCTTGGCTGCAGACTCATATCATGGCAATGCAAGAAGCAAACAATGGTGGCCAACTCTACAACTGAAGCAGAATATGTTGCTGGTGCAACTTGTTATGGGCAAGTCCTTTGGATCCAAAATCAAATGCTTGACTATGGGTACAATTTTCTTAACACCATTATTTACATTGACAATAGCAGTACTATATGTATCATTAAAAATCCAGTTCAACATTCAAAAACAAAACACATTGAAATCAGACACCACTTCATAAGAGATTGCAATGAGAAAAGGTTAATACAAGTTGTCAAAATTGATTCTGAAAAGAATTTTGCAGACCTTCTCACCAAAGCTTTTGATTTAGGTAGATTTAAATACCTGGTAGGAGGTATTGGAATGATTAATCTTTGAAAAACATGTGTTTTTGTACATAAAATAAAATGGTACTGGCTCTTAAACATGGTACTGCTAGTTAGTCAAAATGTACTGTCAGTTCATAAATGGTCCTGCTAGTATAAAGTTTGCTCTGTTTTGTTCATCTTGATAATTAAATGTTTACAATGCTATAAAACAAGTGCTTTGCACTTTGTTCTTTTGGTCTGCATCTAACAAATTTCAGGTTGATAACAAAACAAGAGATCTTCCAAACAAAAGGGGGAAATATAAGTTATTTATATCTCAGGGGAGGTAACAATCTCAGGGGAGGAAATAATAACCCAGAAAAAGGAAGAAAAACTCAATGTTATGGAAGGAGAAGACAAGAGCATAGATGATGACATAGAGGTTGAAAATGATAAGAATAGATCATATATTCAGAAGGGATGAAGCATTCCTAAAGGAGAAAGTTCTATCTAGATCAAACGAAGGAAAGTTTCAATGCAAAGGCATGCTGATAGATGATTTCACTTGTTGAACCAAGCATCCAAGATACACAGCATCATTGCCTCTTATAATTCCTCCATCCAAGGAAATTGCACCATCTTTAGGTCAATGTGGAAATGGTATTCAGTTCACCAAGTTTTACAAACTTAAGAACTGGCTAGCCCATAAGCAAACGGCTTTTGGTAAAGATACATCAAATCCGTTGATGGTTGATAGTTTACCAAAAACTATATGGTATTTAACTAACCATACTTTACAGTAAATAGTTGACTAGTCCATAAGCAAACGGATTTTGGTAAAGACCAATCAAATCCGTTGATAGCTGATAGTTTGCTAAAAACTATAAGGGATTTTTGCTAAAATTTCAAAGAGACTGCCAAGTAAAATTTAAAATCAAAGGTACTGGTAGTTCAAATTTTGGTACTGGTAGAGTAAAATGGTACTGCTAGATAACCGTTGAGCCTGTCAATAAAAATTATAGCCGTTAGGCATGGTAGTTAAAATTAGCCGTTGGGGTAATTCTGTAAATTTCTGATGTTATATTATATTATATTTCTCATATAAAAGATCTTTTTAACCGCCTCTTCATTTACTTATTATAAATTTTCTTATTGTCGGTTAAAAGTAAATCTCTCATAATATCTTTCATCAGTCCTTATCACAATTAACACTCACCTTTCATCTTCTACCAGTACCACACTCAAATCCCACCATCCTAATCAAGTTTTTCCTTAACTTTCACCATGGCTAATCTAACTTTTGTTAACACAACCAGTTAGCATTTTTGGAAAAGTCTCAGGATAATGAATCGTTTCATCAAATATTGGACTTTCTAAATGATTCTTACATCAGGTTTGCTTTACTTGTAAATCCCACTATTTATGAATCACAAATTTTACAATTTTGGAAAACGGCTAAAGTTGAAACTCTTGAAAATGGGGACCAGAAGTTAAAAGCCAAAGTGGATGGCAAAACCTTGACTCTTACTGAGTCATCCATTAGAAGACATCTTCATTTGGATGATTCAGATGGTATTAGTCAATTGCCTGATACTGAAATTTTTGAAAATTTGGAAAGAATGGGGTATAATGTTGATTCTACTAAACTCACTTTTCTTAAAAAGCATTTTACCCCACAATGGAGATTTTTGATCCATACAATCCTTCATTGTTTAAGCCAAAAGAAAACCTCTTGGGAGCAGTTTAGTGGAAACATGGCTACAGCTCTCATTTGCTTGGCAACAAACAGAACATTCAACTTTTCAAAACATATTTTTGAAGGATTGGTTAAAAATGTGGATAGCCAAACAAAGTTTTTGATGTATCCCAGATTTATTCAATGCATCATCACAAAATCAGAACTTTTGTTACTTCCCCCACACTCTCTTTATGAAACACCAAAACTTTCACACAAGGTGTTTTCAAACATGAAAATTGGTTTCAATGGGGAAGAAATACCACTTTTTGAGGAAATGTTACCACAACATGCTGAAGAACCAACACCATCATCTGAATCACCATCATCAAGTTCTTCACCTGGTTACATATCATCATCTCATCATCCATCACCAATTCCATCCCCAATACCACCTGTAACAACACCATCACCATCATATCATGCAACACCATCCCAATCACCTCAACATCAAAGTCTGGATTCTCAGACTTTGAAGGATCTAAAGGAAAAAGTGCAGCTCTTGGAAAATGCTCTTCAAAGTCAAAACACAAAATTTTCTAAGATCAACACCAAGCTAGTTAAGAAGGTTAAGAAATTGGAGAATGAAGTGAAGATGCTGAAGGGTAAAAGATCTTCAAAGTTGGTTTTATCTAGTTCTTCAAGTTCTGATGCAGAAAGTTTGGGTCTCTCTTCCAAAAAGGGGAGGATGGGTAGTTCTGAAGGTGAAGATGAGGCTCAATTTCATTTTCATGAAGGAACTCAGGTATATGATGAAGAGCCTGCTGGTGCAGGGCAAGAGCCTGTTAGTGATAAAGAGCCTGCTGAAGCAGAGCAAGAGCCTGCTAGGATTGAGAAGCTGTTGGCTATGGATTATAAAGGTTCTGCTGAAAAGGTTTACAAAAGAAAGAGGGAATCACAGCCTCAAGGGGGTTTGTTTGTTCAAGGGAGGTTATTTATTGCTGATGAGCAATCTACTGCTCCAAGTCAAGAACCAACACCAAAAGACAAGGGCAAGCAAATTATGGTTGAAGATGAACCTAAGCCCAAAAGGTTGAAGAAAAGAGAGCAAGTGCAAATGGCTTTAGATGAGGAAGTATCCAAAAAGCTTCATGAAGATGAAATGCAAAAAGCTTTAGAAGCTTCAAGACTGCTTGCAGAAATGCAAGAACAAAAGGATGTTGCTTAAACTCTTCTTGACACTCAAGCTGCTCAGGAAACATTTGATGCACAGATGCAATGGATCATTGCAAATGATCCAATTGTGAGAGGTGAAGCTTCCATAATTATTGATGACAAGAATCTTAACACTGAAGAGAAAACAGCACAGCTTGAAACTTTTATCAACAACAAATATAAAGAAGCTGCTCTGGAAAATATTTTTCAAAAGATTCAAGAAAGTCAGAAAAGAGGTTTTAAGGTGGGCTCATCTAAGAAGGATCAAGTGGATTTCATGAAGAAGTTTCTAAGAAGTCAAGCTAATTGGACTGAATCTCAATTGAAGAAGAAATCTCATGATGAAATCAACTTCCTTTATCTTAATGCCTACAAGACAATCTACTTCAAAATCCCATCTGATGCTAAACCTTCAAAGAAAAAGAATGGTGATCAAAAGAAACAAGAAGTAGAATTGGATCCAGAGCAAGTAAGTAAAATGATAATTGCTTTACCAACAATTATACATGCTGATCCAATTAGGTCTAGACACCCTATTATAGATTGGGAGATTCACCATGATAGATCAGGAAAGGCATGAAAGATAACCAGGGTTGGGAATCAAACTGCCATTTTCAAAAATTTTGAAAATCTGATAAGGGCATGTGATAGAGCTGATTTAGAAGAGCTATGGAATCTAGTTCAGATCAGGCTAAACACTAAGCATAAGACTGATGTTAAGGAACAAGAACTTTGGGTAGAGTTCAATAGGATGTATGATCCTGATCCACAAGATGTTCATTGGAAGTTTCCATATCATGATCCTACCACCACATGGGAATTCCTAAGTCTTAGCAGTGTGCATCATCTTTTCACACAAAGTGGGATTGAGCTTTTTATGTTAGCTGAAAAAGAGTATCCATTGAGCTATGAAATTCTCTCAACCATGATTTCCAAGAGGTTAAGATGTGATAAAGAAGAAGAAAAGTCAGAAGTTGTTCAAAGTTTGTTGATGAACATTTTTGAACAATGTGAAAGAAAAAGGAAGAATAGAGAGTAAAGTTTTTGGAAGAGTTCCCTCAGATCCTCAAGGTATGTATTTTATTCATAAGAAACTTGTGTATTTTAAAGGGAATAACAAGTTTAGGGGAGGATTGTTGGGAATAAAATGTTCAAGTCAAAGAGCCTGCCAAATGATGTATTAAGCCTGCTAGTTGATTTTGAAGAAGTTGAAGATAAACTAACAGTACCTTCTGGGTGAGAAGGTACTGCTAGTTAAAGAAGGTCCTGCCAAGTTGAAGGTCAAGTTGATAGATATTTAGTTGTATTATTAGTCTTTGTACAATGTAACACGTTAAGTAGAAGTAGTTCAGTCTTCTATGTTGTGCAGAAGATAATACTGAGTAGTTTACATTGAAAGTTGTAATTAGTAGGTTAGAAAAGTCCAAGTATCTTATTATAATACACAACTTGACAACTTGTAATAAGGGGTCCTTATCCTATAAAAGGATCCCTTAGTCACCACCTTTGAGTCATCTCTTTCACTAATAACTTTGTAATATCCAAAAACACTACAACCTCTCTAGTAACTTAGTTACTGATTCACAAATCCTTTTACAATCAAAGATTCAAGGTTACTTTTGTAATCCTGGTGATAGTTTAGATCATCCGTATTATTTCATAAATAATATTGAATCGTTTTGTGTTATTCAAGTTGTGTTCATTGTTCATTATAACTCAAGTTTGCATGTTTACCACCTTTGTTCCTTTAAGTGTGTTATAGTAAATTCCGCGTACTACATCACATTCATTCCTAAATATCCCAAACACATTATTAAGATTAACATCCCAAGTGTTTGTATAATCCTTCACACAAGCCCTTTAAACGATTATGCATGCTTAACCGAATGAACCAACTCCACCATTATGTACATACATGACAGAATGAATGGGTCACATAACCGAATGTACGGGTAATATGACCGAATGAACATGTCACATGACAGAATGAAAGGGTCACATTACCGAATGAATTGGTCACATAACCGAATGTACTGGTCGAACTAAATTTATTTTAAATCATGGTCCACATATTACTTTTGTTCATCTTAACCAATTTTTTTTTGGCAGTGGATTGTAAACACACAGGTTGCAAGTCTTGTATGGGCGGGACTTGGAACTGAGTGGATTTACAATGCCTTTGCTGGGAAATCGTTATTCAAATGTTTTACATTTTACACTAAAATCTATGAACTCACCAACATCGTGTTGACACTTTAGCATGTATTTTCAGGTATAAAGCAATAGCACGCTACTGAAGGCTTTTGGCAGGGCATGGCATGGTCATAGAAGACTCTGATATATTTGGGACCACTTGAAACCTTTTATGGGCTTACATTTCTGCACCACTTTTGAAATGTTGTAAACGAATCACTTTTAAATATGAAATCTATTTTAAATGGTTTAGATAAAATTTGTTCTCTTGATTTTGTGTTGTGGTACCAATTTAGTAGCACCCCAGCGACATGTATGCTTCCGCTGGACCCTATTTTAGGGGTGTTACACAAATTTTTACACATTTCGAATCCTCATACACCAAAGAATCAGTAGGTCAAGTCTCACTTTCTATTTCGAACATTTGATACGTGAACAAGACTCAAAGTAAATCCTACTCGTCACTTGTACAAGTTCATACAAATTCACACCATATTAATCCAAATCGATCTAAACCAATTTTCCCCTAACCCTTTTGATTTTCTCTAGTCGATTATGAGTTTATAACATTGTTTCTCACCTTTTCCTACATTTGGACACGTTAAAATAATTGTTGGACCATTTGTATAAATCGAACGAGACTTATATAACCATATACATGTACCACTCAATACATGACCAAATATACACACACAATCTATACTCCTAAATATCCTTATACTTGAGTATTATTCCCTCAATCTCATCCAATCTCTGCCACAATCCAATCTAGCTCAACTTGTACACTATAAAAACAATATACCAACTAGATACATGCAGATATACGTATGACCATAACACACACTCATTCACACTTAAACTCTTTCCAAACATATTTCTCTCTAGTCATTACTCACTGCCGAGACATTCTAAGCACAAGGAGACTTTTTCTCTAGCATTTCGAAGCATTTCCAAGTCGAACTCGACACCTTTGTGATAGTTCAAGCGTGATACGTGAGTCCCATTCGAGTCCTAGATCATCCAAACATTTTTCACACCACCTTAAGGGTGTTTTAAGTCCTTTCTAACTTATTTCCTACTCTATTACACGTTTTCTCTATTGCATACATCGTATACATTTCCATTCGATCTATATTTACTTTCTATGCATTATTTCCTTTTATCGTATTTATTTTACGCAACATATTTGACCTCCTTCATGGATGGCTAGAGGAATATCGCGTTATACATTATTTCGACACTTACATTTACGTTTTTATTCGTATCGAAACTAATTTCTAACGTATAATACATTATCACACGTTAACTTGTCGTATTTCATTTTTTAGACCATTCCATTTTATCGAATAGAATTGACTTTATATAATCGAATTCGTACATATAACATATCCTTTTTATTGTTCGAACTAATTATCCACAAGACCACCTAATAAGCTGTACAAATAAGCTCATCTCATAAGCTCTAATAAGTCCTTTTTGAACACCAAAGTAATCGCTATATCGAACAAGTCATATAAACCTTTATTGTTATCGAGTGGGCTTTTAGCCCAATAAGCAATCCATTAAGAACTTGCTAATAAGCATTCGTATAAGCTCAATGGTAACATTTTTAAGACCTTAAAACAAGCCCAAAGAAAATCCCAAACTGTTTTAAAACCCAACGGTTTGTTATCTCTTAATGGGCCTTGGCCACTTTCGTTAAAATCCCACTAAGTAGAAAATAAGCTCTTTTCACTAATAAGTAGTTCCATAAGACTCAAATAAGCTTTTTGAAGCTATTGAAACTTTCAGAAAACTTAATACATCATTTTTGTGAAATTTGGACTTAAATTGCAAAATATATTACTATTCGGGTTAATATTATCACCTTTGTATAATTATGTCTCGAACTGTAAATTTCATAACTTGAGGGTAGAAATTGATCATCCAGTATATAGAAGGCTTAAAATGAAACATTGGACCCTGTTGGAATAAAAATGTAATTAATAACTAACCGAGGACTAACGGTGCAAAAGTTACTCCGTTAGGGTTAAAAGTGTAAACTTCATATAACTTTAAGGACCATTCAGTAACTTCAGTTTATACATATTTCCATCATATGTTTTATACATTTTCATCCTTAAAACCCTTTTGTGCACTTTCGTAAAATATTTTAAATCGCGTTATGTTTATATATTTATATAACGAATTTTTAACGAATAAACCTAACGTATTATTCAACAACTTTCGAGGAAACGATAATTATGGATTTAATAATATAAAAACAAGATAATATTATATATAATATTATTTTTGAGCTTCAAGCATTTTAAACATATCATTCATTCTCATCACGAACCAATTAGTTATCCGTTACTCATTTTCACACTCATTATTCGTGTCAAGCCAAAACTGTCAAATTCTCAGACTTCACTATTATTTAGGTCGTGTGTTGGAGCCGTTCCCGTAATTCACTTGATTTCACATTTCACCTTTACCAGTTACACTCAAGGTGAGTCATAGCCCCACTATTACTCTTTAATACTCATTTTAAACTACTTGGGGTGATTAACATGCTTACTTTTATAGACCATTTAAACAATGCTTTTGTTTTAAAAACTATTACGCATTAGCTTAAGAACTGTATCCCAAATTTATGCCCATACTCATGTACCGTTAGTTCCTGCTGGGAAGCACGAGTGATATAAATAGATCTATTGAGGGTGACACCTCTATCCGTGTTGGAAAATCAACAGTCCGGATTGGACAAACGGATGTATACCATGTCGAATTACAAGTGTCAAGGGATATGATGCGTGGGTTTTGCAACCTTACAACAGGTTTTTACCTCTCGAGGGATCTCAAGAGGCTTACAACCCCACCAGGCAGTGTACCTGACCGATGTAGTATAGTGTAGTGGTAAGTACGGGGGATTGATCGTTCTCCACAGGAATAGTGTTCGTTAGGTGTGAAAGGCTACTCTAATTAGGTCTAAGGGTTGAGGAAGATTCTTTTTATGTTTTTTATAATTTTATGAAAGCAAGTAAAATCTCGGGTTTTGAAGGAGTGGGCGGAATTAGTTGCTAGTCAACTAACCCAAATTACTACAAATGCAAATAAAATAAAATAACAAAAATGAAAAGTGGTGAGAAACTTATGTGTAGAGAAATGTGTTTACTTAGATTTCCTTACTCCCTAACTATCTTTTACCGGTTAATTAGTGTGTATTAGTCGCGTGGATGACGGGTGTATTCCTTAATACCATTCGTGGGGTGGCGTACTTACTTCCCCAAACTCTACAAGCTCCTACTTCACTCCTATGTCGAGCCGGCTAGGAAGCTCCTAACATGGGATCACTAGAATTCGCTTGTGCATTAAATACAACCATAAAAACCTTTAGTACGCGTTTGGTTCATGTTTCTTAAGACGTTCAAGCAAGTTACCGAATAGGAAGTTAGCCAGTTTTCTTAAGCCTAACATAGATAAACAATCATCCAATACAACTAACAACACACTAACAACCAATAATCAATAGCTAGGTTTCATTAGATCTAAGCAAACACAAGATAAAATTAGCCTAACATGTTAAACAAAAGACAAGCATAAGATAGAATCAAACAACACATAGACATATTGAATGATTAATTGATAACTTATCTTTCAATGAAACATGGAAGATCTCAGGGCAAGAAGCCCTGAAAAAGTAGCTAAAATCGTCTTAGGGTTTTATCCCAAAATTCCACACACTAAGCTCTCCCTTAATGACAAAAAATTAGAAAACTATATATAGACTTTGACATCTGACGGCGTCACCTTATGCATTGTGACGCCGTCACCCTCGCCGCTTTTAGGGTTCCCGGATGACCATCTTGACGCCGTCCCTCTTTAGCTCTTCAAAAATCCATTCTGGCTTATCAAGGCTTGACGCCGTCGGATCCTAAACGTGACGCCGTCCCCTTATGATTTAAGCCGTGACGCCCTTGATTTAGTTAAAGCGTGACGCCGTCAGAATTCTCATGCAAACTCACTGGCCCGTCATGAGTAAATTTCACATCCAACTTTTCTTGCCAAGGCATGACGCCGTCTGGAGTTAATGTTGACGCCGTCAAAGGTGACTTTCAGCACAATTTTGAGACTTTGCCGTTTTCCTTCACTTTTATGCTCCAAAAACGTCCAAAATGCCTCCTTTTCCAGATTTCTCCTCAAAAGTACCTAAAATGACAAAAGGAACGATTTAGGGCAATATTTGATCAAATAAATACGATTTCGGGCTTAAATGACCCCTTAAAAGCGTACACTTTTCGCCTCATCAAATACCCTTACACTTGAGATTTGCTTGTCCTCAAGCAAATGCGCTTTTATTCTAATCAAAATACAAGTTAGGGGTCATTTAATGCAAACATAAAAGTAATTACAACAAATAATCGTTCCACTTCAATCATAATAAGCACGGAGATTACATACTAGCACCTCACAAGTAGTGTTTAGATACTCACATCTCTCAAGTGTCATCAAAATAAATCTCATAAATGAAAACGGAAAATATCTCTCACTACCTGTCATAGCAAATAGATTACCATAGGCTTGGGAAAGGATCGAAAACCTCCTCCACTAGGCGTAAGCACCTAAGATAAACTATCAAAGAGGGCTTTTAAATGGGTTATAACGTTAGGTGTAGGGAAAAGGAGAACACGGTTTGGTTGGATAAAGGATATTTTACTGGTGGCGAGTTAAAAATCTTGATCAATTACATGTACTATACAACGTTGCTAAGCCAAGACTAGACTCGATCTTAAGCTAATGAAAGAAAATAACAAAACATAAACATAAAATAAACATAAAATGAAATGGGATGGTAGTCCGTATGTTTTTTTTTCTATTTTTCTTTTTTTTTTTTCATTTTTTTGTATTTTTCTTGATTTTTTTCGATTTTTTTTTTTTTTTTTTTTTTTTTTTTTTTTTTTTTGCATACACTTTTACCCTACCATCCAAAATGATACATCATAGGGGCATTGCATCCCCTTACACTTGAACTTTTACATAACTTTACAAATAACTATTCTAATGACTCGAATTAAGATAATTGAAAAACTTGGAGTACTTTTAAAACATTTAGCACATATGGGGGTAATAAATGATGTTCTTTCCCCATTACTCCATAACACTAGTACTTTACCCACGAGTCCCAATCGTCCCAAAACAATATGTACAAGGATATGACTCGACTTAGCAACCATGTAATCAACTAGATAATTAACTTGGGTTTAAACAAATGTTGTAACAATAATGCACTAAAAAATGAGTGCATACAAGGTAGGCTAAGGCGATTTGGGTGTACATTTTAGTGGGGTGTAAACAAATTCTTCCTTCAAGTAAAATGCTTAAAGGTCGAAACGAAAAGATAGGCTCTGAGGGTGTACTAGGGGTATCGTGTACTAAAAATGAGTACAACGCAAAGGGTGTGGGAGAATTACTTGACCAATGTAGCCAAAGTAATTATAACAAAAACACAGGTGTAAAACAATGGGTTAATCCTAATGCCTCTTATCATGTAGTAAATCTAACTACACGAATGTAGTCTCACTTGTGGCCTTGGAATGGTCCTAACGCAAGTTCTAGAATCTAAGTGCTACCGTACACACATCATAGCATAAATGCTTTTCCTACCAATTCTAGGGGTGAACCTCACATATTTGGGGGTGGAAAATTTTTTTAGTGGTACGGTTTTTGTGCTAGTCATATAACTCCTATCCGTGAGACGCTCATTAAGATCAAAGTTTCACTCCTATATGTTGTAAAAAATTTTAAATTTGGCACTAAAATTACCTTAACAAGTATTTCTCTCAGTTTTATTACACATCTACTATCAAACAAACAAAAATCAAGCGCAATAGTATTCTCTTAAAATCGTACTTTTACCCTCCCCTTACACTTAAGATGAACATTGTCCCCAATGTTCAAATAACAAGATGTAAAAGTAAAAAGTAAAAGAATGAAATCAAATACTCCCCTGATTCGCTCGTGGATAATGAAGTTACACGGTTAAATCTTCTTCCAAAGTAATGTTGAAGCTCCATGACTAATGCATCGCCATAAGCTTGATTCAAAACATTTCCTTGTCCAAAATAACCTGTTGAACCTGAGAAAACAAACACGAAAACCTGCATAACATCGGCGGGATAAAATCTATATATAAGGATATAATGCTTGTGGAATGATAACTTTGCAGATTCCTGGAGATTATAAGTTGGAGATTTTAATAAAAACTTTTTAAAAACAAAAATTTCAAAAATTTCTGAAAATTAAATCTGACGCCGTCAGGTTATAACCCCTGACGCCGTCAGAAATGACCTGACAAAAATTCTCATTTTAAGTTTCCGGAAAATTTCTGGAAAAACCTTTACCTTACTTCCTGGAAATCCTGCAAAACATCATTATGACTCGATACAAGCATTTGACTCAAACAAATACGGATATGTATGTTAATTTATTATTATTACGATTCATGTTTATTTGTGTTCTAATAAACCGATTTAGATTTCCCTTACACTTATCTTTTGCAAAATACCTTTATATGTAGTTAAGACGAAGTTAAAAACAAAATAAAGCATTTTCACAAATTAGTTTTGAACATGAATCAATAATGATAAAAATTAAACATACATACGGAACAAATAAAACAAACAAACAAACAAATAAACACACAAAGCAAATAAAATAAATAAAGCTTGGGTTGCCTCCCAAGAAGCGCCTTTCTTTATTAACGAGTCTTGTAGCTAGACTCAAAGTCACGTACATTACGTGACTCCATTTTGCATAAAAAATATGGTCTTAAAGCTTTGTATCACTCTTTCATCCCACTTGTATTCCGGACCTAAGGCCAAACACATCGAATACTTAACTCTAGCCCTTCCTTGGTTATTGTTATCAACCTCGAGTGCTGGGATATTATCGACATCCAAGCCCTTAATGCCTTTAAATTTTGGTTCGAACTTAGAGAAACGAGATACATTATGGGGCATCAGGTACTTGATGCATCCTATTTCGCTGGAGAATGTCACACTACCTTCATCCTTATCATAAATTGCTTGGGACGTTCTTATGAAGGGTTCTCCTAAAACTATCTCTCCTAAATACGGATCTATAATCCCCCTTATATCTTCTAAGATCACAAAATCACATTGGTAAAACGAAATCTCCGATAAAGACGTGTAAACCACTTGCTAGACCTACAAAATTGCACATCTGATTGGGGTCATACGGGTCTTGTCTAGGGTTCCGCTCATTGCTCATGATCCAATTATAGTAAAGCCTAGACATGAAATTCATTGTGCCTTGAGATCAATATAGGTATGCTCCCTAAACATGTGACCAATCATGCATGGAACCTTCACATTAAAATAACCCCCCTTTCTAATCCATGGGTACTTACGATTTTTAGCGGGGCAAGGACATTTAAAGATAAACTTATGGTGACTTAATCCTTCTAGAATTGGTGAGGAATTGTGAACTAACCTTAAGTCATCTCTAAGCTCAATCTCACTGCTCGTGCTAAGGCGGGTGAGTCTCTTCTTTCTATCAATTAACTCATTAAGCTCATTGAATGCCTTAATCTCCCTATCCATAGTGACGAACCAATTACGAACAAACACACAAAGAAAGTAGATAGACTAAAGAAAACCTAGAAAAATAAAATAAAAATCTCACTAGAAAGGAATCTAGTGAGTAGACCTAATAGAAATAAAAATTCAACCTAAACAATAACTATTCCCCGGCAACGGCGCCAAAAACTTGATGCGTGGGTTTTGCAACCTTACAACAGGTTTTACCTCTCGAGGGATCTCAAGAGGCTTACAACCCCACCAGGCAGTGTACCTGACCGATGTAGTATAGTGTAGTGGTAAGTACGGGGGATTGATCGTTCTCCACAGGGAATAGTGTTCGTTAGGTGTGAAAGGCTACTCTAATTAGGTCTAAGGGTTGAGGAAGATTCTTTTTATGTTTTTTATAATTTTATGAAAGCAAGTAAAATCTCGGGTTTTGAAGGAGTGGGCGGAATTAGTTGCTAGTCAACTAACCCAAATTACTACAAATGCAAATAAAATAAAATAACAAAAATGAAAAGTGGTGAGAAACTTATGTGTAGAGAAATGTGTTTACTTAGATTTCCTTACTCCCTAACTATCTTTTAACCGGTTAATTAGTGTGTATTAGTCGCGTGGATGACGGGTGTATTCCTTAATACCATTCGTGGGGTGGCGTACTTACTTCCCCAAACTCTACAAGCTCCTACTTCACTCCTATGTCGAGCCGGCTAGGAAGCTCCTAACATGGGATCACTAGAATTCGCTTGTGCATTAAATACAACCATAAAAACCTTTAGTACGCGTTTGGTTCATGTTTCTTAAGACGTTCAAGCAAGTTACCGAATAGGAAGTTAGCCAGTTTTCTTAAGCCTAACATAGATAAACAATCATCCAATACAACTAACAACACACTAACAACCAATAATCAATAGCTAGGTTTCATTAGATCTAAGCAAACACAAGATAAAATTAGCCTAACATGTTAAACAAAAGACAAGCATAAGATAGAATCAAACAACACATAGACATATTGAATGATTAATTGATAACTTATCTTTCAATGAAACATGGAAGATCTCAGGGCAAGAAGCCCTGAAAAAGTAGCTAAAATCGTCTTAGGGTTTTATCCCAAAATTCCACACACTAAGCTCTCCCTTAATGACAAAAAATTAGAAAACTATATATAGACTTTGACATCTGACGGCGTCACCTTATGCATTGTGACGCCGTCACCTCGCCGCTTTTAGGGTTCCCGGATGACCATCTTGACGCCGTCCCTCTTTAGCTCTTCAAAAATCCATTCTGGCTTATCAAGGCTTGACGCCGTCGGATCCTAAACGTGACGCCGTCCCCTTATGATTTAAGCCGTGACGCCCTTGATTTAGTTAAAGCGTGACGCCGTCAGAATTCTCATGCAAACTCACTGGCCCGTCATGAGTAAATTTCACATCCAACTTTTCTTGCCAAGGCATGACGCCGTCTGGAGTTAATGTTGACGCCGTCAAAGGTGACTTTCAGCACAATTTTGAGACTTTGCCGTTTTCTTCACTTTTATGCTCCAAAAACGTCCAAAATGCCTCCTTTTCCAGATTTCTCCTCAAAAGTACCTAAAATGACAAAAGGAACGATTTAGGGCAATATTTGATCAAATAAATACGATTTCGGGCTTAAATGACCCCTTAAAAGCGGTAACACTTTTCGCCTCATCAGATAGAACACTTGCCGGGCCTTATTATTAAATGAACACGTTTCATGCACACTGTCGTAACTTCAGTAACATGAAACTTAGCGCAGCTTAATAGCCTTTCGTATAACATTATGCACTTTATAATGTTAACTCGTAAACTTATTGGTCCAACTTTAAATGTAAACCTATGAACTCACCTGCTTTTAGCTGACTTTTAGCATGTTTTTCTCAGGTGTTTAGTTGTTTGATTCATGATGATGCAAGGCAGTGCTTGGCAGGGGCATAGGCACACTTTTGTAGTGTACACATAACACTCATGACCATAGTTTTTGTACTACGGGACAACTTAAAACTATTATGGGCCTTGTTTTCCGCATTTCATAATTGTGTAAAACTTATGTTTTAATTAATGAAGCTTTAAAACGGATTAGAAATTCCGTTCTCTATTACTTGTGTTGTGATCCAAATACGTAGCACCCCAAATATTATTTCCGTTGCGATTTGATTTGGGGGTGTTACAGATTGGCATCAGAGCTAAGGTTATAGAGAACCAGGTATACATAAAACCTAGACTATAACCGCTTTTTACAAAAACTCAACCTATGACTGCCATATGCCAGCCTGCCTTACTTGTCACTTTACTTGCTACACTACTTATTGTTTCAGCAAGCTTAGCATATACTTACGTGCTACTTTGATAACACACACTTTCGTGTTAATTTTATACATACACATATGTACTTATATTATGGCTAATACTTTTTTCCATATACTATAAACTATAAGTATCTTCTATATACATACACATACATACCGTACTTGTCACGGACTATGCCTTCCCTTATGAAATCTTACTATTCAACTCCGAGTTTAAACACTCGCCACATTCTTCATGAACTATCATTCGAATCTGAGTTTAAACACTCGTCTTATTCCTTTGAAACACTTATATTACCATCGTATGGAAACCCACCAACTTATCTGAACACGAACTTAACCTATCATGTCTCCTCGAAACATCTACTCTTAGAACCTATCTTCACTATGACTCACTCTCCCTTACTTATTTTTCAAGATGCATGTCACCTAAGAGGCAAGACCTAAACTCCGCAGCCATGGAACAACTCATAGCCCATCGAGTTGCAGAGGCTATTACTGCCTACGAGGCGAGAATTTGCATGGCTTACGATTTGATGAACCAGAAAATACATCAGGAAACTAAAAACAATAAAAGGAACTAGAAAGATCACCCAAGGAATGACAACCACCAGAACAAGCGACAAGAGGTCACCACGGTTTACTCTGCTGGACCCAGTGACCAGAAGGTCTATGCTGGCAAATCACCATTGTGCAACCGCTGTAAGCTCCATCACAACGGGTCGTGTACCGTGAAATGCCGAAATTGTCAGAAGGTCGGACATATGACCGAGAATTGCAGAGCCTCTGTCCTTGCTACTGCTCAGACGACACCAACGGCTAATCAAAGAGCTCCTACCACTAACAACAAAGCCTCAATTACCTGCTTCGGTTGTGGGGAGGAAGGACACTACAAGAATAAGTGCCAAAAGAATAAGAGCTCACCAAGATTTGGACGGTGAGAGGGGAAGAGAAGCATTGTCTACTCTACATAGTGAGACCTAAGTTTAGATTCTCATAAGTTGTATCCCTGCGAGGTTACATTAGTACTTTCCTACGAACCTTGTCGTATTGTATGAATTCAGTGTACGTTTATCTTGAGTTATACGCTTATTTGACTTACAACTATCTGAAATTTTATATCAACTAGATGTATCAACCATCGCCGTTGCACTCCATATTTTACCACTTATCTTATAAACTATGGTGGTCACCAAAATACCAACTATCTTATTGCTATGTAATAAACCGATTTGATACCTTATCGATATTTCATAAATCAACAAACGATTCACTAGCATCTTGTAAACCATGTTATAATTTCCCCACAAATCCTACTATCGTATTATGAACTATTTTGTTCCTCTGCGAACTACTTTAAGCACTGTCTTATTAAACAATAAACTGGGTGATGTGTCCGTGTTCGTGTACAAGTTTTAAATTTATAAGGCTGAATTACCGAATCTAGAACTAACACACACGAGCAAGTGAACTCGTCCGTTATAGCAAGATTGTGATGGTAAGTCGGGTTCGTTCGCAGGGATTTGTGTAGTGAATCTATTTGTAAGCTAATAAAAGTAAATCTCTAACACAAGCAAATAATGATAATACTTCAAATGATTAAAACTATACTTACTTAGACTAATATGCTACTATTGTCAAGCATGGTTGTGATAACTCTTGTAAACATGTTGGTTATAATAATTAGTTTGGTGAACTAATCTATTGTTTCTACAAGTTAAATCTTCGTCAAGATTTTAGTTCATAAAAACAAGTATTACGTTTAACCAATCAATTCAAGATTAACTCAAGGTTCATAAGTTTAGGGTGATAAACTTAAACACAAGAATGGTCTTTTGTTTTATCAAATTAGCTTAGGAAATGGTTATTACAAAAGGTAACCGATTCATAGACAAATAGGTTACAACTGATCGTAAACTTTATAATAGTTTGCAATCAATCCAATTTAATAGACAAAAGTATTCTCGTTACAACCACAATTAAGCTTCTTTGTTAAACCAAGAATAATTGGGTAAAAACAATCATTCATAGACAAATGATTATAACTAGTTCATTAACAATAAACCTTTTGACCTTTAAAGTTACTAATACTAGTCAAACTTGATTAACAAATGTCACTACGAAACTTAATCACAATTGGATCTTAGAATCAACTTGAAATTGAATTAAAACATGTTATCACAATCATATGCAAATCAATAAGCAATACACATCATCTAAGCAAGTGCACAAAGGCACTAGCCACTCATGGCAAACATGAACATAAACTCTAAACTTTGAACATTAGAAATCATGGTTGAAAGTCTTACAATAATTGGAAGTAGATTACAAATGACAAAGCAATGATACCCTAAGTATTGGTGTTGACTCCTTGATGTTTTGACCTCCAAATGTTGACTTCTTGACCCTCCAAAGTTCCCTGGACTTCTAAGGATGAATTTGAGAGTATTGTGAGAGTGGTTGATGATTAGAAAGTGAATTAGTAATTGTGTGTCTCAAATGATTGCAAAAAGGCTTCTATTTATACTACTCTTAAGCCCTAGGGTGATAAATGCTCCAACTTGGCCTCCAAGCAAATTAGAATGGCCTAGAATCATCATTAGATGGCTTTAGAATCGGTTGTATGAAGAAGCAATACTTAATGATGAAGTTTGGCAAATCAGACAGCATCCAACCGATCGGTATTGGGTCAAACCGATCGGTTGGTCTTCAAATGTGGCCTCCATCCGAATCGGTTGTGGACTGCATCCGATCGGATGGAGTGTTGCTGAATATTCTTTTTTTTTAGAATTTTGTCGTATGGGCTTGTTCCTTGCTTGTGGCTCTTGGTTCTTCATCCAAACTTGATCTTTTCTTTGTCTTAGAACTTGTCAACTTGAATACTTGGACCTTCACTCTTTGAAATGACTATTTGGTGTGAAACTTGACACAAGAATCTTTGTACAATCATAAATATTTCCTTCTTCCTCATTCTTTCATCTTTTTCTTCCTTTTTCTACCTGTTCTTAGCTACATATGCTTGCAACATACTTTGGTGCGATTAAGTAACAAAAGCATATAAATATACCAAATAATACATATAAAAGTACGAATAACGCTACCGAAAATATGCACAATTTGAGCGTTATCAAATCCCCCACACTTAAACTTTGCTTGCCCTCAAGCAAATCTAGAAGTAAAAACAATAATCCACATGATACTCAAGTATGTTTAAGAAAAATGTGATGCAAATCTACCAAGCACAAGTACAAGTTAGATTCATCATTTTAAGCTTTACCATTGAATCATTGAGATGTTTGACAATACCCAAGTGATTTTCTTGCTTGATGAACATTACTAAACACCTCACGAAAAGGGAACGAGATATAATTCACTCAAATCACTCATTTATATGGTTGGCAGAGTATATAAGAGAAATCACACTCATTGCTCAGTCGTGATCTAAATATTACCATAAGCTTGTACAAGAAACAAAACTACACCGAAATGGCGTGAGCACCAAGTATACATATCAAAGAGGGCTTTTATTCAGGTTTAAGGCTTTAAGGGTTGTATTAGACTTATGTGAAGCTATCTTATGCAAAACATAATAGCTCGCTAGCAACGAATTCTTGCATAACCATATAACGGATGGTCACTAAGGATAACCTTAGATCGCTAACAACGCTATTTAATTCCTCAAGAAATCGGATGGTCACTACATGTCAATACACTCGATAATTCCACAAATCCAAAAGGGTAGGAATAAGACATGGGATATATTTAGAAAAGGTTGATAATAAGGAATATACAAACTAGTCAAAGTTTACTAACCAAATGTTGCTAGCTACTTTCGAACCACTATCATGCAATCTTTGAAAAACTCCATACTTAATCGATCAATACATTATTCAATAGCTCATTGGCTATTTTTGTCACCTTATAGTTGTGATGACTTATTCTCTCTGAACATAAACTCTCTCTCTCTCTCTCTCTCTCTCTCTTTTGAACATAAACTCATTCACTTTACTTTGATAATTGCTTCTGGAGTTTGCAACTTTCTTCGAACTTTCATGATTTCCCACATAACATCCATCTTGCCAAATAGCTAGCAACCAACCAAGACTTGACTAAAGGTAGGCTAGGCTAAAAAGTGTAAAATCTTTTTGTATTTTTTTTTTTTGGATTTTATCAAAAGAAAAAGATATGCTCAGAGGGTGTAACTAGGGGTATTTAGCGTTAAAGATAAATGCTAACAATAGGGTTTATATTGGAGAATAACTAGTCAGTGTAACTAGCTAAATATCAATACGGAAGTCTATTTGGGTTAAATCCTAAGGTTGCCTCTTATCACGCATATACACTTATATCACACATGAAATGTGATCTCACAACGGTCTTGTAATGATTTACAAGCACAAGTTCTAGAATAAATAAAATCACCGACACACTCATAGCAAAAGAATCAAAGCATAAAAGATGTATGCTAAATACGAAATAGGCTTAAATCCTCACAATTTTAGTGGAAGGGCTATAATATGTGCTAGCTAATGTTATCGATCCCAGAATGGATTGCAATATTAATCGGGACACATCTCAATTTTTCAAAAATTACAGGTTTTATCAGTGGATTGATCCAGTTATTCTAATATATTATCCTTAAAATGACAAGTAACTAGATCACAAGGGCAAACAAAATTTAAAACTAGCTCGAAATTTACAATTTATCCTTATTTTCCTATTCACCCCCCACACTTAAGTTAAGCATTGTCCTCAATGTGATAAACGAACTTTAAGGAATGAAAATAGGGAAATAAGAGAATAAACCATATTGTCCATGCTCCATATGATTCTTTGATCCAAGTGTTCTTGCTTAGTCTTCATTACCTGCAGTAATCTTAAAACAAACAAAACAAAACATAACACACGAAAATATGTTTTATTAAAATTTAGTGACACACCCCCACACTTAAGTTCAACTAAGTTCTTAGAAAAACTTTGGGGTGTAATCACTTTGAAAATAAAAATAGAAAGCAAAAATAGCAAACACAAGGGTTGCCTCCTAAGAAGCGCTTATTTTATTAACAAGTCATCAGCCAGACTCAAACTTCTTTCTCTGTACGTTGGTGTAATTTTTGGTTTCTTTCTTGAGAATTTCGGAACATACACCACGTTTTCTATCACAATTTCCTCCCTAGTTTCATCTATGCTGTACAGCTTTGCGTTTTCCCAAACATTAGGAAGAACATCATGGATAAATTCAGAATTTTCTTTGTAATCAGTTGGGTAAGGTGTCAAAAATGTGATATATTCATATTCCGATTCAGGCGGAATCTCTTTGATAGAAATCTCATTCATTTGCTCCTTATCGTAGTATATTTTAACTCGGTGACCATTAACAATGAAACTTCCACCTTGTTTGTCATATAACTCAATATATCCAGATGGAAATCCATGTTTCACTATATAAGGTCCGAACCATTTCGGTCTTAGCTTAGGAGATTTGAACTTGTATTTCATATTAAAAAGCAGAACTTTGTCTCCAGCTTTGAATTCTTTTTGAATTCTCAGCTTTCTATCATGATAAGCTTTGGTTCTAGCTTTGTAAAGCTTGGAATTTTCATAAGCTTGGAGTCTTAATTCATCGAGTTCATGCAATTGCAAAAATCTCTTTTCTCCAGCTATTTTGAGTTCAGGATTACAGTTTCTGAGTGCCCAGTATGCACGGTGTTCTATTTTGAACGGCAGATGACATGTTTTTCCATACAAAAGTCTGTATAGTGTTGTACCAATTGGAGTTTTGTAAGCCGTACGAAACGCCCACAGAGCATCATCTACTTTTCTCGACCAAACGGCAGGATTATCTTGGACCATTTTCTCGAGTATCCTTTTTAAGGCTCTGTTGGTATTTTCGACTTGACCACTGGTTTGTATGTGATAAGCTGTAGCAAAACGATGATGAACTCCATATTGTTTCATAATTTTCTCCATTTGTCTATTACAGAAATGGGTTCCTCGGTCACTTATTAAAGCTTTAAGAATTCCATAACGAGCAAAAAGCTTTTTGAGAAAATTAACAACAACTCGTGCGTCATTTGTGGGTAGAGCTTCGGCTTCAGCCCATTTTGAAACGTAATCAATAGCAACGAGAATATATTCGTATTTGTGCGATTTAAGAAATGGACCCATAAAATCGATTCCCCAAATATCGAATATTTTGCAGACTTGAATGCTCTTTTGAGGCATTTCATCTCTACAAGAAAGACTACTGGATCTTTGGTAAGCATCACAGTCTTGAACGAGAGTATGAGCTTCTTTGAAAATTGTTGGCCAATAGAATCCAGCATCAAAAACTTTTTTAGCTGTAGTGGAAGGACCATAGTGTCCCCCAGTCGGGCCATGATGGCATTCATCAAGAATTTTTCTTGTTTCAGAACCATAAACACATCTTCTGATCATCCCATCGGGACACATCTTGAAAAGATAAGGATCTTCCCAATAATAGTATTTTAGGTCTGAAAAGAATTTACTTCGTTGGGCATGAGTTAATTCTTTTCTGAGAATTCCTCCAACGAGATAATTTGCAAAATCTGCAAACCATGGAATTTATTTCTCATCATTTGTGTCAACAATCATGAGAGTTTCATCGGGGAAGTAACCGTCAATTTTGTCTTCCTTTAACTCTTCCAAATTTGGATTTTCGAGACGAGACAAATGATCAGCAGCTAGATTTTCTGCTCCTTTCTTGTCTTTGATTTCTATGTCAAATTCTTGGAGTAGCAAAATCCATCGGATAAGACGCGGTTTTGCATCTTGTTTTGTAAACAGATATTTAAGCGCTGAATGATCAGTGAACACAATCGTTTTTGAAAGCACAAGATAAGATCTGAATTTGTCGAAAGCAAAAACAACGGCTAACAATTCTTTCTCCGTAACCATGTAATTTTGTTGAGCATTATTAAGTGAATTACTAGCGAAGTATATAGGACAGAAATGTTTTCCTTCTCGTTGTCCTAATACAACTCCAACAGCAAAGTCACTTGCATCGCACATGAGCTCGAATGGTAGTGACCAATTAGGTGAAACCATAATGGGTGCACTAGTCAGTTGGTTTTTCAATGTTTCGAATGCCTTCATGCAATCCGCATTGAAGTCAAAAACAGAATCTTTTTCGAGATGTTTCGTCATGGGATGAGATATTTTTGAAAAATCTTTAATAAAATGACGGTAAAAACCGGCATGACCTAGAAAACTTCTAACGGCTTTAACGTTCGTTGGAGGTGGTAATTTTGTGATAACATCGATTTTTGCTTTATTAACCTCCATGCCTGCACTGGAAATTTTGTGTCCAAGCACAATTCCTTCAGTCACCATAAAATGACATTTTTCCCAATTGAGAATAAGATGTGCAGCTTCACATCTTTCAAGCATTTTATCGAGATTAAAATGACAAGCTTCAAATGAGTCTCCAAAGATTGAAAAGTCATCCATGAAAACTTCCATAGATGTTTCGAGCATGTCTTGGAATATTGCAATCATACATCTTTGAAAAGTTGTGGGAGCATTACAAAGACCAAAAGGCATACGCCGATAAGCGTAAGTTCCAAAAGGACATGTGAATGTAGTCTTTTCTTGATCAGCAGGATCAACAGGAATTTGGAAATATCCTGAAAAACCATCAAGAAAACAAAAATACTTGTTCCCTGCTAATCTCTCAAGCATTTGATCCATGAAAGGTAAAGAAAAATGATCTTTTCTGGTGGCTTTATTAAATTTCCTGTAATCAATACATACTCGCCATCCGGTGACAGTTCTAGTAGGAACTAATTCATTTCGTTTGTTAGTCACAACGGTCATTCCTCCTTTCTTTGGGACACAGTGAACTGGACTCACCCAAGGACTATCTTCGATGGGGTAAATGATACCGACATCAAGAAGTTTGATGATTTCTTTTTTAACAACTTCTTTCATATTGGGATTGAGTTGACGTTGTCTTTCTACAACAGGTTTAGCACCTTCTTCGATATTGATTTTGTGTTTACAGAAATCAGGGCTAATTCCTGGGATATCAGACGTTTTCCACGCAAAAGCTCTCTTATGTCTCTTGAGAACAGAAATGAGACATTCTTTTTCAACATCATTGAGCAACGAAGATATGACTACTGGAAGAAGTGAATTATCCTCATATTCAAGATGATCGGGAAGTGGTTTAAGCTCAAGATCAGTTGGTGGTTCTTGAATAGATGTTTTAATCCTTAATTGATCATTAAAAGTGATTTCCTCAAAATTCTCTTCTACTATTTCTCCTTCTTCAACTTCCTCTTTTTTGAACTTTACTTCCATAAAATCAGCGAATTCTTTATCAACATCTGTTTCACTAATCTTCTCCGAAGTAGTAATGAATGGATCAGAATCGTCAAGTAATGCATCCAATTCTTCCTCAGTGACTTCATCGATTAGGTCTATGTTAAAACAAGTCTCATCACTGGAATATGGATATTGCATTGCTTTATCGATCAAAAAGGTAATTCTATCTTCTCCAACTCCAAGATTGAGTTCTTTACCTTTAACTTTGATAATAGCGTCGACGGTGTTTAGGAAAGGTCTTCCTAAAATAAGAGGCACTTTACTATCTTCCTTCATTTCTAAGATCACAAAATCCACAGGAAAAACAAATTTACCAACTTGGACAAGCATATTCTCAGCAATTCCAACAGAATATTGGTAAGAATGATTGGCTAATCGAATACTCATCCTTGTAGGTTTCAAGGTATTGATGGAAAGTTTAGAATACAATGAGTAGGGCATCAAATTGATACTTGCACCAAGATCGGCTAAAGCATCGCATGTGATATTATTTCCTAACGTGCATGGAATCAGAAAACTTCCGGGATCTCCAAGTTTTGGTGGAATTTTGTTTTGAACAATAGCTGAACATTCTTCATCGAGAAAAGTAGCGGAAATTTGTTCCAACTTGTTCTTGTTATTAAGAAGTTCTTTAAAAAATTTTCCATAATTGGGCATTCCAGCTAGAACATCAACGAGGGGTGCATTGAGTCTAACCTCTTTGATCATTTCAACAAACTTCTTATAACGCTCTTCCATCTTTTCTTTCTTAAGGCTTTGAGGATATGGAATCTTTGGTGTATATGCCTTAACTGGTGGCTTTGGATTTTCTTTGGTTTGTGCTTTTGGAATATTTTCCTTTTTTGCTTCTTCAGCTTCATCCTCACTTTCATCATCGATGATCGTGGTATTATTTGGATTGAGTGGTGGGTCATAAGAGAGACCACTTCTTATGAATACATCATTGATATGCTCATTTCTAGTTTGTGGTGGACGATAAGTTTTATCGTTCGATCCAGATGATGTTGGCTTAGGGTTGGATTGAGTATTACTTGGTAATGAACCTAATGGTCAAGAAGCAAATTGGTTAAAAAGTCTACCGAATTTGTTTTCAAGATCCTGAATAGATGCTTGATGATTTTTCTGTCCCTGCTCAACTTTGGTTTTGAGATTGAAGAATTGAGTTTTGACAAACTCATTAGTAGCTTTTTGAGCAGTCACAAATTCTCTCATCATTTTTTCAAAATCGGTTTCTTCTGTTTTTTTCTCAGAGGTGTGTGGAGTTTGATTTTTCGGTCGAGGTTGAGAATCACGGTTGTTATCCCTTTGTTGGCGATCTTGCCAATTCACATAATTTCTCCTGTAATAATTACCACGATAACCGCCTCCACGATATCCTCCTTGAACATAGTTAGCTTCTCCATTTTTAGGTCCGTCCATTGGTTGATCGTCACATTCTGATGACGTGTGATTACCTCCACAGTTGTTACAACCATCTCGCATTTTTTTCATTTCTCCTTTAAGATCTTTGTATAGCGAGTCGATTTTGGAAGTCAATGCTTCCATTTTCTCCATGAGTTTAGAGGTTTCAGAACTTTCAGCAAAAGCAACGGTTTTTCGTAAGGGTTTGGTTTTGGAATCTTTTGACCAATTGAGTTTGAGAAGAACTCGGTCTTCAAGCAATTGGTATGCTTGATTAGGAGTTTTATAGAGAAAAATTCCTCCAGCATCAAGAATTCCTTGAGATGTTTCATCAAGTCCATGGTAGAAGATCTGGATGATGGTTCCTCGTCCTAAACCATGTCCATGACAACTACGAAACAAATCTTTCATACGAAGCCAAGCTTCGACAAGTGATTCGTTAGGGTTTTGTGTGAAAGGACGAATTTCTCCCATGAGTTGGTCAAACATGGCAGGTGGAAAGAATCGGCTTACAAAAGCTTGTCTCATCTCCTCCTAAGTATTGATAGTTCCTGGGGTTAATTCGTTATACCACACTTTTGTATCTCCAGCAAGTGATGATGGAAAAAGTTTGAGTTTGATGGCGTCGACATCAGTGTCGCCATATCGGAACATGCCACAAATTTCAATGAATTTGGCAATATGTTTATGAGGATCGACCATCGAAAGGCCATCGAATTGACGGTCTTTGATCATAGAAAGATGATGTCGTTTCAAGGTGAAATTGTTACCAAGGTTAACAGGAATGATAGCAGATCCAGGTATGGGTGCTATGGCTCGGTTTGTTGCCCACATGAGTTGATCGTCAGCCATGGGAAAAGCTTAATCGGTGAATGGGTTATAAACAACTTTGGCTTCAAAAAGGTTATCAAACGGTGGGTTTGGTACTCTTGGTACACGGTTGGCTAGTGGAATAACTGGTGTTCTTCTTCTTGTTCTAGTTCGAATTAAACTTTCGGGATCGAAAAGAGGTGAAATTGGTTCTACTCCAGTTGAATGAGTGTTCATACAATTCCCAAGAGAATCGAGGCAATGCCTAAACACACGAGCAAAGAACGAAAACAATTTGGAAAATCAGATTTGGGAAACCGATCGGATGGATGGTTAGCCGATCGGTTGGACGTCTTGGTAAAATTTGTTTTGAAGAGAACCGATCGGATAGATGTGGAACCGATCGGTTGGTTGTCTCGGTAAATTTTAAAAATGGCTAACCGATCGGATGGATGTGATACCGATCAGTTGGATAGCTCGGAAAACTTTTTTTTTTCAAAAACGAACTTGGTGAGAAATGGACTTCTAAAACCTACAGAAATACAATCAAAATCCCTGGCAGCAGCGCCAAAAACTTGATGTGTCCGTGTTCGTGTACAAGTTTTAAATTTATAAGGTTGAATTACCCAATCTGGAACTAACACATACGAGCAAGTGAACTCGTCCGTTATAGCAAGATTGTGATGGTAAGTCGGGATCGTTCGCAGGGATTTGTGTAGTGAATCTATTTGTAAGCTAATAAAAGTAAATCTCTAACACAAGCAAATAATGATAATACTTCAAATGATTAAAACTACATTTGCTTAGACTAATATGCTACTATTGACAAGCATGGTTGTGATAACTCTTTTAAACATGTTGGTTATGATAATTAGTTTGGTGAACTAATCTATTGTTTCTACAAGTTAAACTTTCGTCAAGATTTTAGTTCATAAAAACAAGCATTACGTTTAACCAATCAATTCAAGATCAACTCAAGGTTCATAAGTTCAACTTTACCTTACATCACTTTCTAATCTTAGAAGGAAAGCTACACCACTAGCCATCGTAAGGCAACTCATCAACAAACATAGCCACCAGCAACGATATCACTAACGGTTACAACCTTAAAACTACTAACGGGAACCAACCTCATAACATCATGTTTTCCCTTATTTCTTGCGGCTCTGAAAAATCTTATCATTAAATAGACAACCTCTAAATTCGATAGCTACTGAATGACTCATAACCCCGCGTGTAACTAAAACATACTCTCACTTCAAGACATCTGTGTCAATCGTTACAATGATTACATCCATATTAATCAAAATCGTACCTTCTGCATGGATACTAAGTGCACTACTGAGTCAACCAACTGATTGCTATTAGTAATCAACGCCATTCTCCAAGATCGTACCCTAAATCTGCTAAACTACCCATTTGACATCGACCTTATGCCAGTTTCAATTGGAAGCTTCAAGGACATCATTGATATGGATTGGTCATCCATGTATTGTACTAATATCAATTACGACAAGAAGAAGGACGGATTCTTTCGGATGTGTATCGACTATAGAGAGTCGAACAAGTTAACAGAAGAAACGATACCCACCTCCTAGAATTGATGATCTATTCGATCAACTACAAGGTTCTAGCGTATATTCAAAGATCGACCTTTGATCTGGATACCATCAACTTCAAGTTCAAGAAGAAGACATCCCAAAAACAGCATTTAGAACTGGTTATGGACACTACGAATTCCAGGTTATGCCATTTGGTTAGACAAACGCACCAGCAGTATTCATGGACCTTATGAACCGGGTGTGTAAACCATATTTGGATAAGTTTGTGATGGTGTTCATAGACGATATCCTGATCTACTCCAAGAACAAAGAAGAACATGAAAAACATCTCAAGATGATTCTGGAATTGCTCAAGAAGGAGGAATTGTATGCGAAATTCTCGAAATGTGACTTCTGGATTTTCACTGTACAATTTCTCGGTCATGTGATTGACAGCCAGGGTATTCACGTGGACCCTGCAAAGATTGAGTCAATTAAGAATTGGGCAACACCAACAACTCCAACTGAAATACGCCAATTCTTTGGACTTGCCGGTTATTACAGGAGATTCATCGATGGATTCCCCAAAATAACCAAACCATTAACCACCCTAACTCAGAAAAACATAAAGTACATCTGGGGTACAGACGAAGAAGAGGCATTCCATATACTCAAAGAAAAGTTGTGTAGTGCACCCATATTGGCCTTACCTGAAGGAAGCGATGACTTTGTCGTATACTGCAACGCTTTGCACAAGAGTTTAGGTGTTGTCTTGATGCAGAGGCAGAAAGTGATCGCTTATGCATCACGACAACTCAAGACACACGTAAAGAACTACACAACCCATGATCTAGAACTGGGAGCAGTTGTATTCGCTCTTAGGATATGGAGACATTACCTGTACGACACTATGTATATAGTGTATACAGACCACAAAAGCCTGCAACATATCCTAGACCAAAAAGAGTTGAACATGAGACAACTTAGGTTGTTAGAATTACTCAGTGATTACGATTGTGAGATTCGTTATCACCCGGGAAAAGCCAACGTTGTGGCAGATGCTCTTAGCCGGAAAGAATGACTCAAACCCTTGAGAGTTAGATCACTAGGAATGACGATCAGTTCACCTCTCCCATAAAAAATCCTCGAGGCTCAGGTTGAGGCACTCAAGGAAGAAAATAGACCAAGTGAAAAACTTTATGGTATGCCAGAGAATGCAAATGGCTTTGTAAAGAGATCAGACGGAGTATTGTGCTTCAACGATAGAAGCTGGGTACCTCTCTGTGGTGGGATACGGGAGTTAATTATGCATGAGTCGGATAAGTCCAAGTACTCTATTCATCCCGGAGCTGATAAGATGTACCTTGATCTAAAGAAACTATATTGGTGGCCTAACATGAAGGCGGATATTGCACTATATGTCAGTAAATGCTTAACTTGTTCTAAAGTTAAGGCAGAACGTCAGAAACCGTCCGAATTACTAGTGCAACCTGAACTCCTTGTATGGAAATGGGAACGAATCTGTAACGCCCCAACCTGACAAGGGTAGAAGCATCACATTATGGTGACATATTAAAGTATACTTAATGAACATAATGAACATAAATAAACAGCGGAAGTTTTAAACATAAATAATCAAAAGGAGTTAAGTCAACGTGACTTAAACCAATACATAAGTTCAAAGAAATGAAATACTCCCAAGGGATGAATAACAAATCATCAAGGTTTAAACAATGTTATATCATAAGCAAATGGAATCTAAGATGACTAGGGTAAAGTCTCCACACAAGCTCAACTCTCAACCCCAAAGCAAACCCCATCTCCTAGCTTAGATACCTGCCGCAGGAAAAGAAAAAGCGGATGAGCTTAAAAAGCCCAGTGAACAGATATATATAAACGAAACCAAAAGATAAGGAACGAACATATAAAGTATGGTGCATTGGTAAAAGCATAAGGTATAAACAAATGGATATCAAAAGTAAGGAAAGGTCAGAAATCTACCACGAGCCCGAACACAAATCAAATCAAATATCATAGTAACCATGGAGTAGCTAGCTCCCGAACATGTGAAAGACGTGTATTGCACACAAGCATCAGTCACCGAACATATCATTTCATATCATATCCAATCAAATACAAATCGAACCTAGGATGCATCCATACGCCCCCGAACAAATCATATTGGCCATAACAAATATAAAGTGCGCATATCATAATCAAAATGACACGGCCATGTTACCTTCATGGCTAGGAAACAAATTGGCTCGGGTATCAAACTGAAGGGTTCAAATGTCATATCATATCAAAGTCAAATGTCTAAGTCATACAAGAGTCATAATCAAAGTCCAAATGTCAAAGGTTCATATCAAAGTTCAAATGCCAAAGGTTCACAAATCTAAGGGTGCATAGCAAAGGTTCAAATAGAGCATAAGTCAAAGGAAGCCATACTAGGAAGGCTCAGATCAAAGGTATCATAATCATAACTAATATCAAAAAGATGTGTACGAATCATGAGAAACCTTAAGAGATAAGGTCAGAATATCTGTACCTTATACAACAGCAAAAGCAAACAAAGATAGTAACTTTTTATGGATCACAAGACACAGGATCACTGCCGCTTCACGGAACCTATACGGATCAATAACCAAGTATTACATTAAGTCTAATTGAATTAGGTTACTCTTTTTATTATACTTTCCTTTTTTAGTAACTTTCTATTTTTAGTAACTTTCCAATTATAGTAACTTTCCATATTTAGTAAGTTTCCGCTTTAAGTAAGTTAACCATTTTAAGTAACTTTCTATTTTTAGCAGGTTCCCTGAATTAGTAAGTTTTGAGGAAAACTTCATATAGATCACTTTAGGGTTACTTATCACATATTATAGGTTTACAACTAATTCATAAGTGTTTTATATCACAAATACAAGTATTCATGCTTAACTTGGTTATTATTCTCATTAATAGAAATTTAGGGTTTTTATCATACTTAAACATGTAGTAGTCAAATTGAATACTCTATTAGGTTATATAAAGATCGTAGGTAGTTCATTTACTGTATTAAACACTTAATTAAAGATCCATTATGATTAGGTTACACATATTAATGATATAATAGGCTTTGAGTGTGTAATTCACCCTTTTAAGAAAACTCAGCTTTTAGTATCAAAACATGTATCACATTTCCGGATTTTTTTAGGTATACTTGTGCATCTCCTGGAACCTTAGAAAAATTACCCTAGGTAGATTCATATGTTTACTACTTTGTGTAATTTTTTTAGAATTTTCCAGGTAGTATAACTATAGAACAAAAATTCATTATCAAAACTAGTCCAGATTTGGTAACACATCTGAGACTCAAAAAGTAAGCAAATAAGAGAGTAGTAAGAGACCATGTTGTGCTACTCTAAAAATTCCACCAAAAATAACAGAGACCAAACACATCCTATATTTAAGCCCTGTCCAATTAGAGCTAATGATTCCTTACTGATTTCAAAACAAAAATCATCTACCAAAGTTGAAATTCGGATTACTAATTGACAGTTTTGACACTTGAACTTTTAAAATCAGAAAAGACATTCTCCCGACCTCCAAAAATTATAAGGCTTACATATTCAGAAGGTTCTTTTCCAGAACTTTATTTTAGACTTTAAGAATAACCCTAAACACGTGTACTTAAAATTAGACCACCGTGAACCGACTCAAATCCTACATGCCCAGTGACAGAAACAACCTAATCCCCACAATTAAAACCCTATTCGACCACAATTAATTCTAGTTTTGATCAATATTCATACATTTAATATGAGTTCAAGATTTATAATGAGGTTTAACAATATTATATGGGTCTATATATATATATATATATATATATATATATATATATATATATATATATATATATATATATATATATATATATATATATATATATATATATATATATAAAATTAACCAAACCGATTCTAATATTAGGGTTTAGAAGGATGTTGTGATAGCCGGTTTGCATATGATCATTAAAACAATTTCAAGACTTGTTTAGATGAAGAGAATGGATCATGAGGATACTTAGGAATGTCATACTTTCCTGGGACAGCAAGTAATTGAATTGAACCAAAGAAACAAATCAAAACCACACGTTGGAAACCCTTGTGATAGTACCGTATCACAACCCTTTCTTGCTTGGAATCTTTCACCAAAACTCTAACCTTCTTCCTTGCTTTCTCCTGGACTTCTTGGCCGAATTTTTGAGAGGATATGGATGATATTGTGTGTGTTTATATGTCAAGAAAAACCGTAGGTTGAAAGGGTATGAAAAAGGAAAAACGTGTGAAGTTAAAAAGGAAACAAGATGTGTCAATATTTGGGCTTATCTCTTCTCTTTTATTTAACTTGGCAGATTTTGTGATAAGGAAGCATATAATTTCGTATTCTTTTACTTATTTAGGGATAATATATGTTTTAATTTAGTTTATATAATGTATAGTTTGACTTAATTAGTTTAGGTAATTTAGGAATTAATATACTTTAGTTTATATTCATTGCACATTGTTTTGTATTATCCTTGCAGTAATCTTGTGTTCTCTTGAAATTTTTGGTTAGGGGTATTTCAGGTATTTCATATGATTGAAGTATGAGGGTTTTACAACTCTTCCCCTCTAGATGAAAATTTCGTCCGCGAAATTGAAATGAGAACGGAGTGAAGACATACCAGACTATGAAAAGAAATGAGGATAACTGGTTCGCATCGATTCCTCGGTTTCCCAGGTAGCTTCACGCTCTGGGTGATTCTTCCAAAGAATTTTAACAAACGGAATGACTTTGTTTCTCATGATTCGATCTTGTCGATCCAAAATAGCTTCGGGTTCTTCCGGAAGAGACATATCAGGTTGAATCTGATCAAACGGATAAGATGCCACATGCAAAGGATGATAGTTGTATCCTCTCAGAAGAGATACGTGGAAAACGTCATGAACATGCGATAGCTGAGGAGGTAGAGCCAGACGATAAGAAACCTCCCCAATACGCTCAAGAATCTCAAACGGTCCGATGAATCGAGGACTAAGCTTTCCCTTAATCCCAAAACGTTTCACTCCCCTGAATGGTGATACTTTTAGAAATACACGATCCCCAACACGAAACTCTAAGTCACGTCGATGCTTATTAGCATAACTCTTCTGCTGAGTCCGAGCCTCTTTCAGCCTCTCCTTGGCAACCGCCACCTTCTCATTAGTGATCTCAATAATTTCCGGACCCTCAATCAAATGCTCACCCACTTCATTCCAACAAATGGGCGCCCTACATTTCCTCCCATACAAAAGCTCATAAGGTGCTGCCTTGATGCTAGCATGCCAACTATTATTATAAGCAAACTCCACCAAGCACAAGTATTCGTCCCAACTTCCAGTCCACTCCAAAGCACATGCCCTCAACATGTCTTCTAAAGTCTGAATGGTCCTTTCTGACTGACCATCTGTCTGTGGATGAAAAGCCGTGCTAAACTTAAGACGTGTACCCCAAGCATTATGTAGACCCTTCCAAAAACGAGAAGTAAACCGCGGATCTCTGTCTGAAACAATAGATGTCGGGGTACCATGAAGTCTAACAATCTCTTGCTGAAAAATATTCGCCAATTTACTAACACGATAATCCATACGAATAGGTAAGAAATGAGCAGACTTGGTTAATCGATCGACAACCACCCAAATTGCATCATGTCTTTTTCGAGTAGGGGGTAACCCCGTAAAAAAATCCATGGAAATCTCATCCCACTTCCAGGTAGGAATATCTAAAGGCTGCAACAAACCACTCGCCCTCTGATGTTCAATCTTGACTTGCTGACAAGTCATACACTTGGCTACAAAAGAAGCTACACTGTTTCATACCATTCCACCAAAAATGTTGCTTAAGGTCCCTGTACATCTTGGTAGAACCAGGATGAATAGTGAATGGGGAACTATGAGCCTCAGACAAAATAGCCTCACATAGCTCAGGATCATCCAGAACACAAAGCCGATCTTCAAACCATACTATACCAGAGTCATCCATTCTGAACTCCGACTGTTTACCCTCCTGAACATTCTGAACCACAGCCCAAAGCTCACCATCATCCTTTTAAGCTTCCTTAATTCGTAGTATAAGATTGGACTCGACCTTCATGCTGGCCCAATATCCATCATAACCCCGCACACAAAGTTCAACATCCAAAATCTCCAAGTCATTAAGAATTCGAGGTTCAATCTCAAGGCTTGCTATCATACCATATTTCCGGCTAAGTGAATCAGCAACAACATTAGCTTTCCCCGGATGGTATTGAATGTTCGTGTCATAATCTTTGAGGAGTTCTAACCACCGCCTCTGTCTCATGTTAAGTTCTTTCTGAGTGAAAATATACTTGAGACTCTTGTTGTCAGTAAAGATGTCACACAACTCACCATACAAATAATGTCGCCAAATCTTTAATGCAAACACAACAGCAGCTAACTCTAAGTCACGAGTTGGGTAATTCTCCTCATAAGGTTTTAATTGCCTCGAAGCATAAGCAATCACCTTCCCATGCTGCATAAGAACACAACCCAAACCCTTCTTCGACGCGTCACTATAAATTTGAAAACCCCCAGAACCAGATGGAAGAGTTAAAATAGGAGCAGAAACCAACCTCTGTTTCAACTCTTCAAAACTCTTCTCTCATTCCTCAGTCCAGACAAATTTCTCACCCTTCCTCATCAGTTGTGTCAGTGGTAAGGTTAAGTGTAAGAAGCCCTCAACAAACCGTCTGTAATAACCTGCAAGCCCCAGAAAACTCCTAATCTCAGTCACAGTAGTAGGTCTTGGCCACTTGGTGATAGCCTCAACCTTAGATGGATCCATGGTGATACCATCGGCGGATACAATATGACCAAGGAAAGCAACTTGTCTCAGCCAGAACTCGCATTTAGAAAATTTGGCATACAACTTCTGCTGCCGAAGAGTTTCCAAGACAATCCGAAGGTGTTGCTCATGTTCTCCTTCGGTCTTGGAATAAACAAGGATGTCGTCGATGAAAACAATAACGAACTTGTCGAGATACTCGTGGAATACGCGATTCATAAGATCCATAAATACAGCGGGAGCGTTTGTCAAACTGAAGGGCATAACCAAAAACTCGTAGTGACCATATCGGGTTCGAAAAGTGGTTTTGGGAACATCTTGTTCCTTCACACGAAGTTGGTGATAACCGGACCTCAAATCAATCTTCGAAAAGAATTTAGCCCCTTGCAACTGATCAAACAAATCATCGATACGTGGAAGAGGATAACGATTACAGATAGTGATATGGTTAAGTTCACGATAGTCGATACAGAGTCGCATACTTCCATCCTTCTTCTTAACAAATAAAACAGGTGCACCCCAAGGAGAAACACTGGGTCGGATGAAACCATTCTCCAAGAGTTCCTGTAACTGTTCCTTCAACTCCTTCAATTCGATGGGCGCCATACGGTACGGAGCTTTGGAAATAGGTTCGGCACCTGGGATCAAACTCAACTTCCCTAGCAGGAGGAATACCAGGAAGTTCGTCGGGAAACACATCAGAAAAATCACGCACAATGGGAAGACTATCAATACTCGGACTTTCCAAAGATGTATCTTTAATGGATGCCAGAAAACCTTGGCAGCCATGGGAAATCAAAGTTCGGGCTTTCATAGCCGAGATAATCTTAGCAGACTTGAGAGGTTGAGAACCATGATAAACAAAATCGGGGTGATGAACATCGCCAAAGATCACATTTCTGGCATGACAATCAATGGTAGCCCTATGCGAAGCCAACCAATCCATGCCCAAAATTACATCAAAGTCAATCATATTCATGGGGAGCAAATTCACCGGACAAATGCGGTCATCAAACCGTAAGGGATAATTCTCATATTCATGTTCAATGAGTACATGGGTTTTCATTGGTGTTGAGATGGATATACGATTAGTTAGTGGTGTTGGGGTCATATTAAGCTTCTTGGCAAACGAAAAAGATATAATGGAATGTGTGGCACCGGTATCAAATAATGCAAAAACAATGCGATCGCCAATGTAAAGAATGCCGGTAATAGTACCTGATGAGTTTGCTGCCTGATCACGAGTCGTAGCATAAACACGACCCATAGTAGGAGCTGGCCTAGCAGAGTTCACTGATGCAATCAGTCTCTCCTGGGGACAATCCCTCACCTTGTGATTAGTGGACCCGCAAGTGAAACATCCTCCAATAGCTTTGTGACAAACGCCTGGGTGAGGCTTTCCACAAGTAGCACAGAGAGGTGGAGGAGGTAAAGTCTCAGTAGGCCTCCTCTGACCCGAAGAACCTGAAGAACGACCCTGCTGAGAACCCCGAGTCGACTGATCCCTGTACTGACGCTGGTTGTTGTTACCATGACCCTGACGGTCATTCCCATTCCTACCAGTAACCCTCTGATCCTGACCCCTGTACTCCTGTCGCCTCTGATCAACACCCCGGTCCTGACGACCCCTATGCTCATAACTCTGGTCCTGACGACCCCTATTCTCATAACCCTGGTCCTGACGACCCTGACTCCTGTAGTTAATACGATTACCATCTCTGTCCCTCATGTTTGAACCCCCATCAGCATGAAGTAACTCTATATTACGGGCCGCGTCCGCAACTAGTGCAACATCTGTGTAATTAGTATTCACAATCCGGTCCAAAACCTACTTTTTCAGCCCCCACTTAAAGTGCCTAGCCTGCCTATGAGCGTCACCAGCAACCGGTCCAACGAAACTAGCTAATCTCAGAAACCTCTGCATATACTCTCCAGATGACTCCCGATCAAACTGATATATAGATCCATACTCGCGCTCATACCTTTGCTGCTCAGAGAAAGGAAAATACTGCTTATAGAAGATGTCACGAAAAGTATTCCATGCACAAGTGTCAGCAAAATTTTCCCCCTTAGCCAGAACATACGCCTTCTACCAATTCAACGCATCACCTTCCAACTTGAAGGTAGCCAAACGCGTCTTGAACTCATCACCACAACCCAAGACCTTGAACAACTTCTCCATATGTGTGATCCAATCTTCTGCCTCCGTGGGGGTGGCAGCAGATCGGAAAGAAAGAGGCTTAAGCTTGGTGAACCTCTCAATCCAAACATGCACCCCGGTAGGTGGAGCACCGCCACCCGACGAACCAGCACCATTCCTGATGTCTTCGGTGATTCTGGTCATCAATTCAGCAGAGAGATTCGGGAGAGCATTAGCCAAAGCAGTGGCTATCATAGCCTCGAAGTCAGGGACATCCCCACCATCACCGTTTCTACGCGTATTCACCATCTGAACGATCGCCAAAACGATTTGAAATAGAGAGAATAAGCACGAAAGGAAAAGACGAAACAGAAACCTAGTGTCTACCCAAATCCTCACCAGCCAAAACCTAAGCTCTAAGGGTCAAATCCTAGGGTCCATATGTTCACAGGCCATGACTTAGGTACTACAGGTCGTAGTCTGGGCTCTGATACCATAATTGTAACGCCCCAACCCGACAAGGGTAGAAGCATCACATTATGGTGACATATTAAAGCATACTTAATGAACATAAATAAACAGCGGAAGTTTTAAACATAAATAATCAAAAGGAGTTAAGTCAACGTGACTTAAACCAATACATAAGTTCAAAGAAATGAAATACTCCCAAGGGATGAATAACAAATCATCAAGGTTTAAACAATGTTATATCATAAGCAAATGGAATCTAAGATGACTAGGGTAAAGTCTCCACACAAGCTCAACTCTCAACCCCAAAGCAAACCCCATCTCCTAGCTTAGATACCTGCCGCAGGAAAAGGAAATGCGGCTGAGCTTAAAAAGCCCAGTGAACAGATATATATAAATGAAACTAAAAGATAAGGAACAAACATATAAAGTATGGTGCATTGGGAAAAGCATAAGGTATAAACAAATGGATATCAAAAGTAAGGAAAGGTCAGTAATCTACCACGAGCCCGAACACAAATCAAATCAAATATCATAGTAACCATGGAGTAGCTAGCTCCCAAACATGTGAAAGACGTGTATTACACACAAGCATCAGTCACTGAACATATCATTTCATATCATATCCAATCAAATACAAATCGAACCTAGGATGCATCCATACGCCCCCGAACAAATCATATTGGCCATAACAAATATAAAGTGCGCATATGATAATCAAAATGGGACGGTGTGGAACATCACTCAACCACACTAGAGTCATGCCATTGGTGCATCAATGACACGACCATGTTACCTTCATGGCTAGGAAACAAATTGGCTCGGGTATCAAACTGAAGGGTTCAAATGTCATATCATATCAAAGTCAAATGTCTAAGTCATCCAAGAGTCATAATCAAAGTCCAAATGTTAAAGGTTCATATCAAAGTTCAAATGCCAAAGGTTCACAAATCTAAGGGTGCATAGCAAAGGTTCAAATAGAGCATAAGTCAAAGGAAGCCATACTAGGAAGGCTCAGATCAAAGGTATCATAATCATAACTAATATCAAAAAGATGTGTACGAATCATGAGAAACCTTAAGAGATAAGGTCAGAATATCTCTACCTTATTCAACAGCAAAAGCAAACAAAGATAGATGGATCACACGACACAGGATCACTGCCGCTTCACGGAACCTATACGGATCAATAACCAAGTATTACATTAAGTCTAATTAAATTAGGTTACTCTTTTTAGTATACTTTCCCTTTTTAGTAACTTTCTATTTTTAGTAACTTTCTAATTATAATAACTTTCCATATTTAGTAAGTTTCCGCTTTAAGTAAGTTAACCATTTTAAGTAACTTTCTATTTTTAGCAGGTTTCCCGAATTAGTAAGTTTCGGGGAAAACTTCATATAGATCATTTTAGGGTTACTTATCACATATTATAGGTTTACAACTAATTCATAAGTGTTTTATATCACAAATACAAGTATTCATGCTTAACTTGGTTAATATTCTCATTAATAGAAATTTAGGGTTTTTATCATACTTAAACATGTAGTAGTCAAATTGAATACTCTATTAGGTTATATAAAGATCGTAGGTAGTTCATTTATTGTATTAAACACTTAATTAAAGATCCATTATGATTAGGTTACACATATTAATGATATAATAGGCTTTGAGTGTGTAATTCACCCTTTTAAGAAAACTCAGCTTTTAATATCAAAACATGTATCACATTTCCGGATTTTTTTAGGTATACTTGTACATCTGCTGGAACCTTAGAAAAATTACCCCAGGTAGATACATATGTTTACTACTTTTTGTAATTTTTGTAGAATTTTCCAGGTAGTATAACTATAGAACAAAAATTTATTATCAAAACTAGTCCAGATTCGGTAACACATCTGAGACTCAAAAAGTAAGCAAATAAGAGAGTAGTAAGAGACCATGTTGTGCTACTCTAAAAATTCCAACAAAAATCACAGAGACCAAACACATCCTATATTTAAGCCCTGTCTAATTAGAGCTAATGATTCCTTACTGATTTCAAAACAAAAATCATCTACCAAGGTTGAAATTCGGATTACTAATTGACAGTTTTGACACTTGAACTTGTAAAATCAGAAAAGACATTCTCCCGACCTCCAAAAATTATAAGGCTTACATATTCAGAAGGTTCTTTTCCAGAACTTGATTTTAGACTCAAGAATCACTCAAAAACAGGTTGGTATCTTTAAAATAGACCCCATTGAACCTGACTCAAATTCCTGACAGCATGCAGGTGGGACATAAACAAACCTTAATCCCCAATTAAAACGCTAATCGACCCACAATTAATTCTAGGGTTTTATTCCAATATTCATACCATCATTAATACTGATTCAAGAGTGTTAAATGAGGTTTAACACAATTCATATGGGTCTTTATATATATATGTAGGATCGAGTACTTCGAGCTTGATTGAGCTTGGTATAACCAAGAACCTCTGCAATACAAGTGTTTATGCGGAAACTAAACAACAAGTATTATAAAGAAGAAAAACTCTAAAGGACAATGATCCTCTATGGATCAAAACTAATAAACTATGAATCGTTTTTTGAATGTTAATAGATGTTCAAGGCGTACATAAACTCATAGACGGGTTTATCTTTTATACTAACAAGATCTCCTAACCCTAACCCGTTCTACAAGAAAACGTGTAAAGAGATTAACAACAATCTCTTCTAAAAATAAATCATAACAAACATTCTAAATATACGGATAACAACTAATACTATCCGCAGCAACAATACTATCGGCAGGAACAAGATAACACTGTCGGCAGCAATGAGCTTTCAGCAGGAACCAACACTATCGGCAGGAACCAACTTTATACTATCGGCAGCAACAATGAACTCTTATTTCCCAGAGATCCTAACAATCCTCCCCTAATCTTGAGGTTGACTAGGTTAACCTGCAAGATTCCACTGTGATAGAGCATGTAACTCTCAGGCTTGAGGACTGCGACTTAGCAGCAGCAATATGATGTAACCAGCAACATCATCCATGACTTGTAAGATTCCAACCTCTATAGCATCCAGCAGCAACCTCAATAGTTCAGCAGGAATGAGAAATCTTCTCCAAAACTTGTATACTGATCACCATAACTTGTACTTGTACTTGGCTGCTACTTATGACAATATGTACATCAAATCACTTAAGTTTCATACTATTCTCATCACATCCAGGTGTGTTAACTCCTGTGAGAGGTGAATCATTGAAAATTAATGGATTTGATGTCTCTTTACCAATAGCCATCACTACTGGAGTAGCCAATGTTTAGGTGTTTTAGACCATGGTACATTGATAACCATCTGATTTATTAGCAAATCAGCAACTATAAACGGATTTGACTTGTCTTTACCTGTAGCCGTTTGCTCAGGACTAGCCAATTCTTAGGTTACAGCAAACCTTGGTGAATTGAATACCAAATATGGATACCAAGTGTCTTTACCACAAACCATACTTTTGTGGACTAGCCAATCCTTTGGATCCCAGAAGGGTTACATCCATGGTGAATTGAGAACCATTTTCAACTCTCAGAAACAAATCATGGGTGAGTTGAAGTACCCTATAGCTTTGAGCAAGCTATTATAGCTATCAACGGATTTGATGATCACACCAGAGCCGTACCCTCATAGTGAGTCAACTCTTTCTTGTCTGTAAGACATGGTGAGTTGAGCACCATTTATTGTGCAGGTGTAAACACCAACACTGTACCTGCAAGGTGTTGCACAAAACCACTTATTAGCACACAAAATATACATAAGAATTTTTTTTTTTTTTTTTTTTTTTTTTTTTTTTTTTTTTTTTTTTTTAATAAACTATGAAACACACCAACAGAAAAGAAAGAAAAGAAGAAAAGAAACAAAAGAAAGAAAGAAATTATACAACAACAACAAGAAATGATCCTCCCCTTAAACTTCATTCCTCCCCTTAAGCTGCAATCCTCTTAGCTGCAATTTGATCCTTGATGAATTTAACCAATTGTTCAGCTGTGGTTAGATCATTTCCTATAGTATGCTTAGGAACTTTGACCTTCTGTGTTAGCATTCTCTTTAACACTCCTTCAGATAAAGGATAAGCAATATCCACAAACATAGTGAGGAACTTGCCAGAGGTGAGTTCCACAACATGAACATTGGAATAAGGATATAATTTCCAAGAGAAGACTCTCCATGATGATTGATTACCCCACACTAGTTTAGCCTTGTCTTCATCTAATTTATTCATCAAGACTTGCAAGTCTCCCCAAAGCAGCAAACCATTACCAGTTGGAGTATTAGATTGATAATGATTATCTACAATCCTATAAAGATGCTCTAAATCTTTTCTTTCAACCCTATCCAAGATCTCCCTCAAAAATGTAAAGAACTTGACTGTCCCATCAAGTGAAAACCAAACATTAACTTCACCTTCAGAGGTAGACCTAAGTTCCCAATGAGCAATTTTACCCCATGAGTGAACAGAGTCATCCTCTGAATCACTTTCAGAAGCAACCTCAACCAACTCATGAGCATCCACTTCAAGAATATCCACAGAAGAAGGGTTGAATGAATGACTCTTCTTCCTTGTTCTTAGACTATATTGAAAGATAGGGGCAGATACAGAAGGCTCAGCAGAAACAGAAACATCAGCAGTAGGAAGATCAGCAGAAACAAGATCTTCTTGTGCCACCTTTGATGCATCAACAGTAGAACTTTGAGCAATGAATGAATCATCCTTAGAGTCATCTCCAGACTTCATTCTCTTTGCAACATCAGACTCCAAAGATGAAGATGCTCTTTTCCTGCTTTGTGGAATATCAGTGTCTACCAAAGAGTTGAGCTTTGCATAAGTATCAAGGAACAACTTTTGAATTGCACCTTCAGGCCAACCTTTGAAATCACTAATTTTGTAGTTAGCTTCATTCCTTAGATACACCTTCATAAAATTGATATTGTCTCTGTTAGTTGGCATCTTATATCCTAGCCTTTGTCTTTCTTTAATCCTGTGCATCAAATCATTCCAAGTGGTTGCTCTTTGTTTCTTCAAGATGAATGCCTTTAGCAGGTCTGACTTTGTATCTAAATCTAATTCTGGCATTTGAAGAAGCATAAACCCATGACCTCTAATAATCATGTCAGTGTTCAATAAATATTCAACTTGTGCACTAAACACTTCTGAAGAAGGATCATCTGAACTTGGGTTATTTATAATTCCAGCAACATTCTTCTCATCAACAGACAATTGTCTTGCAAGCTCTTCATCTTGAGCAAGCTGAGCTAATCTAGCTTCTTCAGCAGCAACTTCCTGTTCATGCACCTTTGCAGCTATCTCTTCATCATTTTCAGTTGCTTCAGGAGGAATGATGTTACTTTCAGCAGCAACAGATGAACTTACATTAGCAGTAACAGCAGACACATCAGCAGTAATGGAGACATCAGCAGCAATGCTCCTTGCTTCAGAGGAGACCTGTGCTTCAGGAGTGATGTTGTGCTCAGAAGATGTATGAACTTCAGTAGTTGCATCATCAAGAGAAACAGATGCTAGTACATTAAGCCCATCAAATATCATTTCATCCTGATCTTCCTCAGACTCAGAAAGAATTACCCTTCTTTTCTTTTGCACTTGAATACCCTCCAAATTGCTGATCTTATCATTTAATTCTTGGATAGTTCTACTAAATCCTTCATTAGAATCCCTGAGCTCCTTTTCCAAGCTCTCCACTTTAGCACCAAAAATCCTTTTTGTCTCACTAAGTTCTGACTCCAATGCCTCAATTTTCTTCACAGATCTTTCAAGTAGCTGAGACATAGAGGTTAGATCAACAGCAGCATTAGTTCCACCAGCAGGAACACTTGAAGTATTAGGAGCTTCACTGACTCTGGGTGGAGAAACATTAAATCCCTCCCCTGCATTGATGTCAGAACTAACTGGCTGCCTAGTAGGACTAGGTGAGGAAAGCCTTGAAGAAGAAGGCTGAACTATAGGTGTATCATCTGAGATATCCTGATCATTGGTCTCAACATGGTCATTAGTCTCAGGTGTAGGAGTCACTTGTCTAGTTGGTGGTGATGAGTTACCAGCAGCAACAGATGCAGATGCATCAGCAGCAACTGAAGGCCCTTCATCAGCTGTATTGAGTGATGGTGAGATGCTGACATTATTAGCATGTTCAGGATTGTCAGCAGCAGCAGGGTTGTCAGCAGCATCAGGGTTGTTCAACATAGGTGGCAATAAAGGCAAGTGGTGTCCAGTAAAGTTCATCTTCATGAGGGCAAACATTTTGGCAGATAGCCGATTGACAATCTTAGGAGAGGTGTTAATGGTCTGAATTCCTAAAATGATTTGAAGAAATCTAGGATACATCAGAAATCTATGCTTATCACTACTGATATTCTCACACATCCCCTCAAAAATATATTTTGCCCAATTATAAATTCTACCCTGGGATAAACAAACCAGACCAGATGCAACAGGGCTTGGACACTGATCCCATCCACCTGATTTAACACTAAGACACTGAAGTAAAGTATGAATCAGAAATCTCCATTGAGGAGACAACTTACATTTCAAGAAAGTACAACTCCCAGTGACAGGATATCCAATAGCTGCCATACCATCAATAATATCTTGCCTTGAGAGATCGAATTCCCCATGCTCTTCTGGAAATTGAAGCTTTACCCGAATCAACTCCTCAGAGATACTTACTTCTTGATTATCAATGGTAGCAACAATATCATTTTCCCTTCCCACAACATGTCTTACTTTAGCTGTTCTCCAAAACTGTTTGACCAAAGAATCATAGACTGTTACTGGGCAATATGTGAGCGCATAACGAATAGATGACCCTCGAAGAAATTCCAGCACTTCATCATAACCAGCACTTTTTGAAGATGATTCCAAATAGGCAACCTTGTTATGATCATCTTTGTAACGAAGAGTTGTCATTGTATTGAAGGAAAAATTTAGGGTTTGAAATGAGAAGATTAGGGTTTGATAGGTTTCAAAGCAATAGAGATGAGAGATGTGCAATTATATGTTGAGTTTCCAAAAATATCACTTTGAATTGCTGCTATTTATTGCACGTATCTTTGATCAATTAACTTAAGAAAGTTTGACCTTTCGGTAGTAACACTTGGTCAAACGGCAGCAATAACATCTTTGACCATTCAGCAGGAATGAGGTGGTTTGACCAAAGTCAATCTTCCGAACATAGTCATTAAGAATAACTTCCCCAAATTAATTCACAATACCAACCATCAATAAATTTGCACTAATCTCCATAATGTTATATAACCATAAGATCACATAACTCTATCATCACAAAACCCGTTATCACCACAAATCAAACTCAATCTTCCAAAAGAAAAACAAGTCACATTATGAGTTCATCCAAACAACCAATAATCGAAATCTCATCGGATTCATCCTCTTCGAGTGACTCAGGATGGAACAACTACTTTCCCAAAACAGCATCATCCTCTAAAGTCAAAGGGAAGGCCAAGGTTGAGGATGATTCATCTGATCCTCTTCCATCTACCCCTTCTTCTTTTGAGTACTTTAGCTCTGATGATGAAGATTCATCAGAGTTGAAGTCTTTGGTGTATTACCAGGGTGAATGGGAGACTTTCCCTCCCAATTTTCCTTTAACAGATGAGGACAGAAGACAGATGAAGGAAACTGAAGCTCTGCTTGCGGAAGAGATGGAAAGAACAACTGCAGCTTTCTATAAAGTACCGGTACCAAAAGGCAAGGCTAAGTATCAAGAAGGATCAAGTCGAGAAAAACCAAACCCTAGAAGTCGACACAATCGACAACGTGAAGGCAAAGATCCAAGACAAAGGAAGAATCTCACCAGTACCACTCCCAAGCCAACCCAGCCAGCTACACAATCAAGCAATCCAAAACCGCAACCAACCCATCCAACTCCACAATCAAGAATCCCAACTTCACAACCAATCCATCCAACTACAAGAACACGATCCAGAACTCATCAGAGACCAACAACCTCAAGCACTTCAAGGTCACCCCCTGATCAAAGACAACCAAGGCCAGTCATCTTGGCACTTGCAGTCCCCCATGTCTATGAAGAGATCTGCCGTCAGAGAGGAAGGAGGTACATGCCTGAAAATATGGGTAAGGGTAAAGAGAAGATGGAATAGGTGGTAAGGTTTAGGTAGATTTATGATGGATGATTGGAATCTTTTGTAGCTTTTGAATGATGTTGATAAGTAGCTTTTGTAACTTGAAATCTTTCGAAACTAGCAACTGAATGTACTGATCTTTCTTATGATGAATGAAAATTGCTGTATTAACCTTTAAATCCAAGCATTAAGCAGCTGCAAAATAAAGTTAACTAACAAAAGATACTGAAAATCCTGCAAGATAAGATTAGAGAATCACAACTAAAACTCAAAAGAATGAAAAACAAGACAAAATTACAAGCATTAGCCTCCCCTTAGGCTAAAGCTACCCTATAAACCAGCAAACACAATTACAACAACATGTACATCCAAACAAAACAACTACCAAGGATACCATGGAGAATAATCCATTCCCCCTCCAAAGACTTGATTAGAATAGACAGGCCAAAAATCCCTGTGATTATATGAAGAAGTACCAGCAGGAATGATTCCCTGAATATCAGCAGGAACAGAGGAACCAGCAGGAATAGGTCTATCAGCAGGAAAAGGACTCCTATAAAAATTCATTCCTGCTGCTTGTGGAACATATGGTGGGATTTGTTTAACATTTTTCCACAATGTTCTGTTCTGATGTTTTCCACCCTTGAGCCTTTTCTCATGATAATCACAATCTTTTATAAGATGATATTGACTACCACACACAAAACATGTCTTCTTCCTAACAGCCTTGTTTTTACTACAACTTTTCTTAATATTGACACTTTTGTCACAAGTGGAACTAGAGACACAGTTGTTTTTTAAAAGAATTTAATGAGCTGTTATCTGAAAAGACAGATTTAGGAGTAGATAAACCATTAGTCGAACTTGAGGACCTGTGATATTTGGGTGTGGTTGACTTATCACTTGAGTCACATGAAACAAAGTCTTTAGACTCTGCTTCAGAGGATTTGTCACTTGTGTTACAAGAGACACAATCATTAGATTCAGGTAAGTCTTTGGACTTTTTACCATAAACCATTTGTGACTCATCAGAGTCAATATCAGAGAGAGAGTGTACAGGAGAAGGCATAAAAACTCCTCTTATTGGTGGAGAAACAGCATTCATTCCACCTTCTTTCACATATTTAACAGGTTTTTGATAGTCTACAGGTTCAGGGTTAAAAACACTATACTCATTAGGGTCATAACATTGATTTGGCCCTATTAGGTTACCATACCCTAAACCTCTTTTTGTTTTCGTAGACATAGAACTATCAACTAACTTGTTTAGGTTTTTAGATGAATCTTTCCATTTATTAAACCTACCCAAGGTATTGTCTAGTTTAGTCTGCATATCCTGTTTTTCTAACACCAACTTAGCCTTTTGAGACTCAGAATGCTTAAGCTCATTAGTGGTGTTTTTCAAGTCCCTCTCTAAAACCTTTATCTTTTCCTCATATGCTAACTGATTCTTTTGAAACCAAACTTTTTGCTTTTCTAATGTTTTAACTGCTTTGTCATAAGCATTAACTTTAATAAAGTATTCATTATACTTAGTTTTCATTTCATCATATTCATTATTAAGCGTTGAGTACAATTCTTGACAAGCAGAATTACATCTTTGTACCTGAGATGGGAATCCTAAGAGAGCATATTCTTCCAAATGTTCTTTTTCCTCATAGGTCTTATTGTGAAACAAGTTCCTAATCCTCCTTGCGCATAATTCAAAATCATCTCCTGATACTGACATTGTGAAGAGATTCAAGAGAGACACACTTCAACACTGTTTCCTTCTTTATCAGAGATCCTTACCAGGCTCTGATACCACTTGTAGGATCGAGTACTTCGAGCTTGATTGAGCTTGGTATAACCAAGAACCTCTGCAATACAAGTGTTTATGCGGAAACTAAACAACAAGTATTATAAAGAAGAAAAACTCTAAAGGACAATGATCCTCTATGGATCAAAACTAATAAACTATGAATCGTTTTTTGAATGTTAATAGATGTTCAAGGCGTACATAAACTCATAGACGGGTTTATCTTTTATACTAACAAGATCTCCTAACCCTAACCCGTTCTACAAGAAAACGTGTAAAGAGATTAACAACAATCTCTTCTAAAAATAAATCATAACAAACATTCTAAATATACGGATAACAACTAATACTATCCGCAGCAACAATACTATCGGCAGGAACAAGATAACACTGTCGGCAGCAATGAGCTTTCAGCAGGAACCAACACTATCGGCAGGAACCAACTTTATACTATCGGCAGCAACAATGAACTCTTATTTCCCAGAGATCCTAACAATATATATATATATATATATATATATATTAACCAAACCGATTCCAATATTAGGGTTTAGAAGGATGTTGTGATAGCCGGTTTGCATATGATCATTAAAACAATTTCAAGACTTGTTTAGATGAAGAGAATGGATCATGAGGATACTTAGGAATGTCATACCTTCCTGGGACAGCAAGTAATTGAATCGAACCAAAGAAACAAATCAAAACCACGCGTTGGAAACCCTTGTGATAGTACCGTATCACAACCCTTTCTTGCTTGCAATCTTTCACCAAAACTCTAACCTTCTTCATTGCTTTCTCCTGGACTTCTTGGCCGAATTTTTGAGAGGATATCGATGATATTGTATGTGTTTATATGTCAAGAAAAACCGTAGGTTGAAAGGGTATGAAAAAGGAAAAACGTGTGAAGTGAAAAAGGAAACAAGATGTGGCAATATTTGGGCTTATCTCTTCTCTTTTATTTAACTTGGCAGATTTTGTGATAAGGAAGCTTATAATTTCGTTTTCTTTTACTTATTTAGGGATAATATATGTTTTAATTTAGTTTATATAATATATAGTTTGATTTAATTAGTTTAGGTAATTTAGGAATTAATATACTTTAGTTTATATTCATTTCACATTGTTTTGTATTATCCTTGCAGTAATCTTGTGTTCTCTTGAAATTTTTGGTTAGGGGTATTTCAGGTATTTCATATGATTGAAGAATGAGGGTTTTACAGAATCACTATGGACTTCATAACCAAACTACCAAGAACATCCAGTGAATATGACACAGTTTGGGTGATTGTTGATAGACTCTGCAAATCTGCACATTTTCTTCCTATCAAAGAAACTGACAGCATGGATCAACTCGCTTGTTTATATCTAAAAGAATTAGTCTCCAAACATGGAGTACCAATTTCGATCATCTCGGATCGCGACTGTCGTTTGACTTCAAACTTTTGGCAGTCACTCCAAAAAGCTTTGGGTACTAAACTCGACATGAGTACAACTTATCATCCCTAAACAGACAGCCAAAGTGAAAGAACCATTCAAACCTTGGAGGACATGCTCCGAGCTTGTGTTATTGACTTCGGCAAGAGATGGGACAGACATTTTCCCCTAGTCAAATTCTTGTACAACAACAGCTATCATACAAGTATAAAAGCTACACCATTCGAGGCACTTTATGGACGTAAGTGCCGATCACCCATTTGTTGGACAGAAGTGGGAGACAGTCAACTCACATGTCCCGAACTCATCCATGAGACAACTGAAAAGATTGTGCAGATTCGTAGCCAGATGCAAGCTGCATAAGACAGACAAAAGAGCTATGCTAACAAGAGATGTAAACCTCTTGAGTTCCAAGTAGGGGACAGCGTCATGTTGAAAGTTTCGCCATGGAAAGGCGTGATACGTTTTGCCAAACGTGGAAAAATAAATCCTCGTTACACTGGACCTTTTTAAATTCTAGAAAGAATCGGACCGGTAGCGTACCGACTCAAGCTGCCGCAAGAACTCAACAATGTACATGATGTCTTTCATATATGCAATCTAAAGAAATGCTTGTCCGAGGAAACTCTTGCTATTCCTTTGGACCTGTTGAAATCATGGAACGAGAGGTCAAGAGATTGAAACATAGTCGAATACCAATTGTCAAGGTTCATTGGAATTCCCAAAGAGGCCCTGAATTCACGTGGGAACGTGAAGACGAATTCAAGGCCAAATATCCCCATCTTTTCGTATCTTCATCTGATAACATGAATTGAATGTCCGGACGATATTCAATTAATGCTGGGTGGCTGTGACAAATGGTAATTTTCCCATTTTAATAATAATTATTACTTTATCAGAAAATGCAGATTATTTACATTCTGACACCTATTACTGATTTTACCTTAAAAATGAGAAGTTTTCTCATTTAAATTTTGTTATTACACTTCAATAACTCAAACACATTGATACGTGATTCACAATACATTGGAACGAGCTCACACACAGACCACGACGAATCCAACACACTACTTATAAACCAAACGGATCCTTATACTATTCTTGGCCCAATTTGCGAACCTGTTACTATTCAAGCCCAACTCAACTTATATATTTATTTTATTATCACTCTGTTAACACACAAACACTTGGCTACGATACCTTTTAATTTTGACACACAACATATGCAACTTTTTACACATTTCGAATCCTCATACACCAAAGAATCAGTAGGTCGAGTCTCACTTTCTATTTTGAACATTTGATACGTGAACAAGACTCAAAGTAAACCCTACTCGTTACTTGTACAAGTTCATAAAAATTCACACCATATTAATCCAAATCGATCTAAACCAATTTTCCCCAACCCTTTTGATTTTCTCTAGTCAATTTTGAGTTTATAACATTGTTTCTCACCTTTTCCTACATTTGGACACGTTAAAATAATTGTTGGACCCTTTCTATAAATCGAACGAGACCTATATACCCATATACATGTACCACTCGATACATGACCAAATATACACACAATCTATACTCCTAAATATCCTAATACTTGAGTATTATTCCTTCAATCTCATCCAATCTCTGCCACAATCCAATCAAGCTCAACTCGTACATTATAAAAACAATATACCAACTAGATACATGCATGTATACGTATGACCATAACACACACTCATTCACACTTAAACTCTTTCCAAACATATTTCTCTCTAGTCATTACTCATTGCCGAGACATTCTAAGCACAATGAGCCTTTTTCTCTAGCATATCGAAGCATTTCCAAGTTGAACTCGACACCTTTGTGATAGTTCAAGCATGATACGAGAGTCCCATTTGAGTCCTAGATCATCCAAATGTTTTTCACACCACCTTAAGGGTGTTGTAAGTCCCTTTGAACTTATTCCCTACTCTATTACACGTTTTCTATATTGCATACATCGTATACATTTCCATTTGATCTATATTAACTTTCTATGCATTATTTCCTTTTCTCGTATTTATTTTACGCAACATATTTGACCTCCTTCATGGATGGCTAGAGGAATATCGAGTTATACATTATTTTGACACTTACATTTACGTTTTTATTCGTATCGAAACTCATTTCTAACCTATAATACATTATCACACGTTAACTTGCCATATTTCATTTTATAGACCATTCTATTTTATCGAATATAATTGACTTTATATAATCGAATTCGTACATATAACATATCCTTTTTATTGTTCGAACTAATTATCCACAAGACCACCTAATAAGCTGTACAAATAAGCTCATCTCATAAGCTCTAATAAGTCCTTTTTGAACACCAAAGTAGTCGCTATATTGAACAAGTCATATAAACCTTTATTGTTATCGAGTGGGCTTTTAGCCCAATAAGCAATCCATTAAGAACTAGCTAATAAGCAGTTGTATAAGCTCAATGGTAACATTTTAAAGACCTTACAATAAGCCCAAAGAAAAGCCCAAACTGTTTTAAAATCCAATGGTTCGTTATCTCTTAATGGGCCTTGGCCACTTTCGTTAAAAGCCCATTAAGCAGAAAATAAGCTCTTTTCACTAATAAGCAGTTCCATAAGACTCAAATAATCTTTTTGAAGCTATTGAAACTTTCAGAAAACTTAATACATCATTTTTGTGAAATTTGGACTTAAATTGCAAAATATATTACTATTTGGGTTAATATTGTCACTTTTGTATAATTATGTCTCGAACTATAAATTTCATAACTTGAGGGTAGAAATTGATCATCTAGAATATAGAAGGCTTAAAATGAAACATTGGACTCTGTTGGACTAAAAATGTAATGAATAACTAACCGAGGACTAACGGTGCAAAAGTTACTCCGTTAGGGTTAAAAGTGTAAACTTCATATAACTTTAAGGACCATTCAGTAACTTCAGTTTATACATATTTCCATCATATGTTTTATACATTTTCGTCCTTAAAACCCTTTTGTGCACTTTTGTAAAATATATTAAATCGCGTTACGTTTATATATTTATACAACGAATTTTTAACGAATAAACCTAACGTATTATTCAACGACTTTTGAGGAAACGATAATTATGGATTTAATAACATAAAAACAAGATAATATTATATATAATATTATTTTTGAATTTTAAGCATTTTAAGCATATCATTCATTCTCATCACGAACCAATTCGTTATCCGTTACTCATTTTCACACTCATTATTCGTATCAAGCCAAAACTGTCAAATTCTCAGACTTCACTATTATTCAGGTCGTGTGTTGGAGCCGTTCCCATAATTCACTTGATTTCACATCTCACCTTTACCAGTTACACTCAAGGTGAGTCATAGCCCCACTATTACTCTTTAATACTCATTTTAAACTACTTGGGGTGAGAAACATGCTTACTTTTATGGACCATTTAAACAATGCTTTTGTTTGAAAAACTATTACGCATTAGCCTAAGTACTGTATCCCAAATTTATGCCCATACTCATGTACCATTAGTTCCTGCTGGGAAGCACGAGTGATATAAATAGATCTATTGACGGTGACACCTCCATCCGCTTTGGAAAATCAACAGTCTGGATTGGACAAACGGATGTATACCATGTCGAATTACAAGTGTCAAGGGATAGAACACTTGCCGGGACTTATTATTACATGAACACATTTCATGCACACTGTCGTAGATTTGGTAACAAGAAACTTAGCGCAGCGTAATAGCCTTTCGTATAACATTATGCACTTTTTAATATTAACTCGTAAACTTATTGGTCCAAATTTACTGCTTTATGTAAACCTATGAACTCACCAGGTTTTAGCTGACTTTTAGCATGTTTTTTCTCATAACACTCATGACCGGATTTTTTGTACTATGGGACAACTTAAAACTATTATGGACCTTGTTTTCCTCATTTCATAATTATGTAAAACTTATGTTTTAATTAATGAAGCTTTAAAACAGATTAGAAATTCCATTCTCTATTACTTGTGTTGTGATCCAAATACGTAGCACCCCAGATATTATTTCCGCTACGATCTGATTTGGGGGTGATACAGCATAATTTTTTTTAATTCACTTCATTTACTTTACTTTCCTTCCGCACAGTGTAAGTATTTTGAAATGGCAAATAAAAGTTCAAAAAGGATTACATAAATAGTATTGTATCATTCAACACACCCATATCATAACTTGAATAGCTTAATTTCACTCTGAATATCATACTTTAGCAATATATATAGTTATGAAAAGTTGTTGGTATTTTAATATGACTGTCAATGAGGATAACAATAAATCACATTTTATTCGTCAGTAGTAACACCGTGGATGTTATGAAAGGACTGACCTTTTTAACTTTTACATTTAACTTAAAACACACTACATTACTTAATAAGTATATTGATATAAAAAGGATTTCCAATAAAGTGAAATAAAAAATAAATGTATAACTTGCAATTATTCTGAAATAGCAACTGCAACAATCTTCTAGACGCACTTACATGAACTTAAAACATGTACACCCTTTCGAATCAAAGAAAAAAACTCCCTTTTCAATATCGTCTCGCTGATGTCGAGCCATAACGACATCACCAGGTGGTGATGTATGCGTTATGGGCTCAAAAACACCATACACCAATGCCACATTGTGTACCTTTACACGGGGTTCCTAAAAACATTGATAACCAACATTGCTAATCGATTTTATATTTCTAGATTGATTAAGGGGTTTGTTTATAAAAATGTGTAGGACCTTATATTTATCAACCTTATCAATATATAGATTAAGCTTATGGTATGGTGACAACAAGATATGTATGTAAACTTAGAGAGAGAAAGTAGAGAGAAGGAAGAGAGAAATCTTATTAAGCAAAAACACACATTACACCTTGAAGCATACCTTACAAATGAGACTAAAGGTGGCTTTTATACTTCCTATCATATGCCACATGGGCTTAGCCATAGGCTTTCTCATGGGCTTGGTATTGGTGGACGTAGATTACATTTAATAAAGGCTTATACAATATAACTCCTAACGTATTAGTTTGCTAAGTCCACAAGCCCAATTGACTAATCTATTAAATGTTACAAAGTTATATAAATAATGAATGACCATCACTTCTACTTTATTGCTAACAATCTCCCCCTAAAGGGTGGTCATTCAAAAGATGCTCCACGTGATTAGGTCTTTTGTCTTCTTGGTCTTGAACTTTGTGTTTCTTCGTAGATTAGTCTTGATTCTTCGTTCCTTCATGCTTTGTGATCTTTGATGTAATGTCTTTTGATCTTTCTAGCCTTCAATCAACATCTTTAATGGTTTGTCGTTTCATCTTCTCCAACATACTCATACTTCTTGAAAATACTTTGAACTTCATACTTATGTCTTCCTCACTTGATACTTGGACTCGTTCTTGACTTTCTTGATTAGCTCTTGACTTTGACGTAACTCTTTGTCTTAAACTTGATCTTTTTGTCTTGAACGTTCTTCACTTGAGCTTGTTGAGGATGAACTTCATAAGTATGAGTATGTGGAGGTGAAGATGTTGATGTATGTGATGGTGTATGGTCTTTCTCCAAGGGGACTTTCATCAGTACTTGCATAAATATCGTTAGTTGAAATCACCAATCGATCATAGTGAACTTTTCTTAGAGAACAGATCACTACGATTGTTTTACTGATGAATGTCTTGATTCCATTCACCTTGGTCGGGCACATCAACCGTCCGAATCCCGTTGAGGGACAGTTATCAATACTTTGGATAAAATCCTAGTAAAGACCCACGTCTTAACGACTCGATTCGTGAAAGGAATCTCCTTGGCGGGATTTCCAGCACTTATAGGTTCAGACTTTGAGAGAATTAACAGCATAGTGTGGAAACCCTCTCTAGTCCTTACAAAGGTTGTTCCTGAATTGGATACCCTCAAGAAGGCTTACATAGATATACCGAAGTATACCCACAATTCAAGTGAGCCATTGAAGTACACCGAAGTATCACTCCACGACTGTAGACCGTTTGAAATAGGTAACCATCATGATAGATAAGGCAAGATCCGTAGATCTCATAAAAGACTCATGTACAACTTGTGTCTTTTTTGGCGAATACAAGTGTATGTTATGGAAGTGTACCCTAAGAGATCTTTTAATAAATCTCATGGCTCTAGCCTCAATTACGTGCATTTTGTTTTTGGTAGTCAGAGGCATGGAGCAGAGTGCCACCTTTTCAATATCAGCACATCTCAAAGTGAGAGGCCGATAGATTTTGCAAGGTTCTCCGTGAGAAATGAAACAAATATCTTTTAAGAGATACTTGAGTGGTTAGGAGGGGTTGTGCAGCGCGTCACTGGGTACATGACGTCTTGTCTTCAATACTGGTATCATCTTAGTGATAACCGATAACAGATGTATTGACCCGTTTTCTGCCCTAAATTTGTTGGAGGGCTATTTCTTTTCACCCTTTTTACAAACTATTCTTTTTATTTCTTCAACCCCTTCTTTCTCCTTTCATCACTTTACTCGTTTTTTTCAATCATACCTAAGGACTTCTAATTCTAATCCATTGGAATTCCATGGGTAGATCCCTCCAGCTCTGGCGGATCATTGGACATAAACCTAACCATAATCACCTTATTAATCTATGATTATCCTAGGTTTGTTCATATCCTTAAAACCTTTTGTGAAAATCTCTCAAAGTGTTTATGATTATAAAACACATTTTGGTTAACAATTTGAGGGTTTTTCTTTTTAGAAGTACTCCCCCCTTCACATGTGCTTATATGTTTTAAGATAAATTTGCACATGTTGTGTAGAGTTCGCACTTTTGAATTGATCGATTTTCAGTGAACATGACCGATTCGAGACACGCTTACATCACTAGTTAAACTAGCTTGAAATTATTACCTGTCCAGGTCAAGTTCAAATAAAGTCTCTCGAGACGGAACACTCTTCTTAGACAATTCCTATTCGAGACACACTTACATTACTAGTTAGACTAGATTGAAATTATTACCCATCCAGGACAAGTCTTTTCGATTACTGACAATTAAGCTTTGTCAGTTCGATGGTTATATATGAGTCGAGCTCTTTTGAGATTCTACAAGGATCTTTAAACATTTTGATCACATTTTAATCACGTCTTCTCCCCCTCAAAAATAGCATATTGTGATATTTTTGATATCAACCGATTAATAGAAAATCTTTTGGAGAGATAGACGGATTTGTTTTGCATGAAATCGGAACATTTTGGTTTTTATACTCCCCCTTAATGAATAAACATATTTCATACATAAATTTTAAAATCAATTAAGGGTTTGGAGGGAGTTATCTTGAGCACTAATGTTAAAGATTTTGAGAAATCTTTTGAAAAATCTTGAAAAGGTGCTCAAGACTTCTGTTTGAGAAACGAGTTTTTGTTTGAAATATTTTCGTTTGTTTATACTCGAACTTTTGAAAATGATTTCATCTTTGAACGTACGAGTCCTGATATGAAATAATCAGAAGTCATCATTTATGTCCGGGTTTCGTACTGAAGTATACGAAAACCATTGTGAAGAAAATTTTGAGAAACGACATGTTTTAGAAACATTTTAGTAAACTTTCGCTCAAGCATCTGTACATGTCCGTATCATTATTGAATCACATTTCTAAATACGTACAGAATATTGATTATACGAGAGACATGTCGTGAGAAGAATATTTTTGGATTTTTCGGATATATATTGTTTTAAATTTTCTATTTTTGTATTTTGTTTTTGTTGGTTTTTCAAATTTTGTATTTTCTTTTTCAAAAATAGTTACAGTGAAGCTTTCTGAAAGATATTTTTCAAGAAGGTTCGAGAAGACGTTTTAGCTCCTCAGGAGTTAGGCTTCGCATGCCAATTCGTCGAAACTAAATCGTCAAACCTATCTTTTGGAAGGGCTTTAGTAAATAGATCGGCAAGTTGGTAATCCGTCTTCACGAAAAATAATTCAACATTACCCTTTTCTACGTGTTCTTTGATGAAGCGATAGTGGACTCTAATATGCTTGGTCTTCGAGTGTTGTACTGGATTGCACGATATGGCTATGGCACTTTTCGAGTCACAATACAAAGGTATTTTGTCGAAAGTAAAGCCATAATCTGTGAGTTGTGTCCTCATCCATAGAAATTTGGCACAACACGCAGATAGAGACACATACTCAGCTTCTGCAGTTGATAATGCAGTACAATCTTGCTTTCTTGACGACCAGCCTACTAGCTTTTTACCCCTAAAATTGTGCTCCACCTGATGTACTTTTTGCTGTAACTTGGCAACCTGCGTGATCGGCATCTGAAAATGCTATTAGTTTAAATTCGGAATCCTTTGGATACCAAAGTCCCATGTTAATGGTTCTTCGTAGGTACCGAAAGATCCGTTTGACCTTTTGGAGGTGAAGTTCGGTAGGCCTTGCCTGAAACCGTGCTAATAAGCAAACAGAAAAATGAATATCGGGTCGACTAGCAGTAAGGTACATGAGAGAACCAATCATGCTCCGATATTTCTTCGGATCGATGGGTTTCCCAAATAAATCAGCACTGATTTTTGGTGAAGTGACCATTGGTGTACCAACAGAATCACAATTTTCCATACCATGTTTTTTCAATATCTCAATTGTATATTTAGCTTGATTAATAACAATACCATGAGGGGATTGATGTATTTGTAAACCAAGAAAGAATTTAAGTTCCCCAATCATGGACATTTCAAATTTACTTTTCATGAGATTTTCAAAATGTTTTGAATGATTCGGATTAGTGGACCCAAAGATAATGTCATCCACGTAAATCTGAACAATCAAAATGCCATCTTTGTATTTTCTTGTAAACAAGGTAGGATCAACAGTTCCTTTGGTGAAATTTTTTTTTGATCAGGAAAGATGATAGTTCGTCATACCACGCTCTTGGAGCTTGTTTTAGACCATAAATGGCTTTCTTTAGCTTGTAGACGTAGTCTGGATGTTCCTAGTCAAGGAATCCTTCTGGCTGACTCACATACACTTCTTCTTTAAGAGTTCCATTCAAAAACGCAGTCTTGATATCCATTTGATATACAGTGATGTTCTTGTGAGATACATAGGCTAAGAAAATCCAGACTGCTTCAAGTCCCTCTACTGACGCGAATGATATCCCTTCTTCCCGTCTGAATCCTTTAGCCACTAGACGAGCTTTGTTGCGAATTACATTCATTTCTTCATCCTTTTTTTCTTCCATAACCATTTGAGATCAATGATAAGTGTGAAAACGTAGAGGGGGGGGGGTGAATACGTTATCGTTTTAAAATATTAAAACTTGTTGTATCAAATATCCGTTTAAGCTTGTTCTAATATGAAAGATGTTTGGTGTAGTTTATGACTAGCATATACTTAAACACGTTGTCATCTAAGTGGGATCATCAAGACACATCACAAGTAATCATATAATGCAAACATAAAAGTAAAGAGGTAAGTAAAAGAAAACACAAACCGAACATGATGATTTATAGTGGTTCGGTTACGGAGCTCCTCTCCGCCCTACTCCACTCCCCGAGTACCCAACTCGAGAGTTACTTCACTAGATCAACAAGCTCCCTTCTCGGCGGAGAAAACCTTACAATTGGCGCTTACACTTTTTTCGGTACTAAGCTAAACACCGGGTTCTTTACAAGGGTACAACAACTACCGTTGGTTCTTTTACAAGAGTACAACCACTCCCGCTATGTTTTATGGCCCAACATAGAAACCTTGTGTTTTATGACACAAACACATAAACCATCTAATCTCGTAAGAATAGATTACAATTATGATCCATGACATAAATGGGTTATGGATATGAATGGCTAATCTAAATGAACTTCCATTGATAGGAAGCCTTCAATGGATGAAGATCACAAGCTCCCTAAACTTGTTGTGATGGATCTTCATATATGCATGTGGAATCTACATGAACTTCTTGAATAAGAAATCTTCAATCATTGAGGATGTCAAGTGCCCTTGAATCTTCATATGTTGGAATACTATGGTGAGTAATGACTTCAAGATCTTCTAACCTTCTTGGTGCAATAGAAAAATATATGAAAAATGCATGATGAAGTGCACATGGCAAATGCTATACGTGGGTAGGCTATGTTGGACTATCTCCCCCTTTTTGTCAAAACAAAAAGAAGAAATGCAAAGCGGAACGCGATGAATGACCCTTGGTGATTACTCCCCTAATACGGAGTACCAAGTATGATGCATGAATGAGCCTAAAAAAACAATAGTTAGTGTATGATATGCTCCCCCTTTGATCAATACTCCCCTTTGCTAGGGTGCCAACGTATATGATGCAAGGATTATGATCCTACAAAACAAAAATTAGGACATGATATGCTCCCCCTTTGTAAAACCCTAAATTTCCATTCATTTGAAATTCCCATTTTGCCCCTCAAAATTTTTTTTTATTTTATTTACAAGAGCATACAAATAATTATATGAGAACACTATACATTTTAACCTAAGTATGAAAATACAACTATATGTCATTTAAAAACATTACCTTATAATTAAATTACACATTGTAATTAAGGACCTAAAACTATATGTCATGAACATAAATACATTTAATATAATTAACCTAAGTAATATACAATAAAAATATATATTTAAAATTTTTAAAAACCTTCCTAGTTCCATCAAAGATATACGCCCCATTTGGCCCAAGAAATACAAGATTTGTACAAAATTAAATGGAGATATAATTAGGCCCATAAATCTCTCTCAATCAAAGATCAGGAAATTACTACTAATCGATATCAAATTAAACCTTTCCAAGATAAAAGGTACGCTCCCCTCCTATTTTATCTCTAAAATCCGGTCTTCTCCTTCCCTCCCTCTTCTTTTGTATGACACCAACAAGAAAAAACATAAAGTTCCTGCTTTAATTTTTCTCTCAAGGGCAACAAGGTTCGAGGGGTTTTGTTGTGGTAATTCGTGGGTAATTGATCATTGGAATTCTAGGTTTGTTCTCCTTTCTTGTTGTCTCGTTAAAGCCAAGGTATCATCATCATCTTCTCTTGTTTTTCTTCTTTTCCATTTGACACACATACGCATATTGAATCTGAAATTAATCAACACAAAAACCTAATTAGTAAAATGTGTTAATACGCGTATTAATAAGCTTGTAAAACCTAAAAAAACCCTAGCACAATTAATACTTAAGAATGAGGGCTTTTTGTGATTTTTGTGTTGTTATTTTATGTGTTTTCGTGTGTATGTTATTGTTGTTGATCTTGAGTGATTCGTATGAGGGTTTTATATTTGTTTATGATGAGTAATTTCTTAAAATAAAATGTATATTGCTCATGTGGTTGATTGGATTAAAAAGGGATAGACGAATTAGGGCTTGTTTGTGATTTGTCAAAATAGTTCTTGAATATTTAAGTCACACAAACTGATTTTGGTGTTTGGTTTCTTGGGTGTGATTTCATAAGTATGTTAATATAATGTCTAAATGAGTTGTGGGTGAGTGGTGTAAGCTTGTATGCATATTTGATAATTAAAATGGTGTAATATATGGCCTAAAATGGATTTGTGAGATTGACTATTTTAATAGTCGGTTTTGTGTGCTTGATAACGTGAGCTTATTAAGTTTATAGTACTTAATTTCTGCATGTAAACCTAGTTTAGGGCCTTGGTAAAGTGTTCCAATTGGTTTGAACGAATTTGAGTTTGATTTGGGTGTTTTTCTGAATTTAATGTGATGATATGTTAAACTGTGTTAGCAGAATAGTATTTCAGTCATGAGTTATGATTTCTCATTTTCACACCATAGCATATTAGAGGCCACAAACTTATAGGAATCATATTTCATATGTGTACTACCTCCTGGAATTTTTGTAGAATTTTCTGAAGTCATATGGTTAAGTTTTTATGTGCATACTTTTGAAGTTTATCTACAGATCTGAATCTAAACATGTTAGCATAAATGATTTTAAAAGGGGGTGTAAACTTAATAATAATATCTTTAAAAATTCAAGTAAACTCCTAAGACATATGGGCTCCTGTGAGAATTTTTTTGATTTTTATTTTGGGCTTCTGTTACGTTTTTAAAATTCGTTTAATGGGCTTAATTTTGTGATAAAATCAGTCAATATGTATGCATGTATTATGTATGCGTTAAATGTGTTCCTTTAGTGTTTAGTGCCCAAGTGCATATTTCTATATCGGGTGTGTCTTGTTAATGTCTTGATTGACTTGTGTGTGAGTATGTTAAACCTAATTGATAATCCCGAACCCAAAACCGAATTTAACTAAATTGGGAAGTCGTACTAAAAGTTACTAATTGTGGAAAGTTACTAAATATGGAAAGTTACTAAATATGCAAACTTGCTAAATATGGAAACTTACTAAATATGGAAAGTTACAAAATATGGAGAGTTACTAATTACGGAAAGTTACTTAATCTGGAATGTTACTAAAAATAGAAAGTTTCTAAAAGTAGAAAGAAACCTAAATTATGAAATATGATTAAACAAGCTTATAAGTAACACATGATCATTAATTTGTATAGGTTTGGTGAAGGAGTGATTCCCTGTTTCAGTACACTTTTTTTTTTTTTTTTTTTGGTTGCTTGCATAAGGTACAAATATTCTGACCTTTCTTATAAGGTTGCTCATGATCCTTTCACACCTTCTGATTTACTTAGCTTCTGATTTTGATCTGAACCTTTGCTATGCACCCTTTGATATGAACCTTTGCTATGTACCCTTTGATATGAACCTTTGCTATGCACCATTTGATATGAGCCTTTGCTATGCACCCTTTGATATGAACATATGATTATGATATTCTGATGACCTTAGATTCTGTGTCATTACTATGACATTCTATTTGACCCTTCAGTTTGATACCCGAGCTATCACTAGTCATGGGGGTTCCATGACCATGTCATTGATGCACCAATGGCATGACTCTAGGGTGGTCGAGTGATGTTCCATCCCGTCCCTTTTGTTATGTAATATGTATGGCCACGATGATTATGATTTTCTGCAGGGGCGTATGGATGCATCCTAGATCTGATCTGTTAGGTTATTATGATATGTTTCTGGTGACTGGTGTCGTGTGCAATACACGCTTTTCACATTTCTGGGAGCTAGCTACTCCTCTATATTACTTATGTTATATATGAAGACCATGACTATGATGTTTATGATATGATATGTTTCTGGGCTCGTGGTAGATTTCTGACAACCCTTACACCTTTGATACACCTATATTATACCTTCTGTTATTCCACAATGCACTATATTCTGTATTTCTCATTTTCAATTTCAGTACTTTGTTATACATATCTGTTCACTGGGCTTTTTAAGCTCAGCCGCATTTCTTTTCACCGCGGCAGGTTTTAGAGGGAATCTGGGATATGAGTGAAGAGTGCATAAGAGCTCTTAGAGGACTACACCTTTAATAGCTACCTTGGATTAGAGTTGACTTAGAGATTTTCATTACCAGACTTATTGGACCTTTGTTGTAATCCTTGTATTTCATTTACCTTACATTTCTTTTGTAACCTTTGAATTTAATTGTATTATTAAAGTCTTCCACTTATGTATGTTCTGTTTGACACCATGAATGTGATATCTTAACCCTTGTCAGGTTGGGGTGTTACAATTATGGTATCAGAGACCAGGCTTCGACTTGTAGTACATAAAACCTTGACCTGTGAAGTTTGGACCCTTAGGCTTCCACTGTAAGAGCTTATAATACAACCTTTGAGAACTTGCTTTAGGATCTCCCTGTAGAAACTTAAATTATGACCGGTGAGGATTGGGTAGACCAGGAATTTTGCCTGAGTAGTATTGGTTCCGCATCACTCTGAATCGTGTCTCTACTTTTGGTTAAACTTTATAAGATCATTCTTTCAGAAATTAGAATTTATGCACAACCTAAGTTTAGTAACCAAGTAAGTGTAGAATGCCTCAAGAACTACATGGATATACCTTACACCATTTAAGTTTCACTTTCTGATTCCGACCATCATCTCCGATTCGTTTGATAATCAGTTTGATACCTTTCCGACCATTCTGAGAATTCTTACAACTATAATGTGTTTGACACATTTTGTGAATTCTTTTGCTTATGCTGAGCATATTAAGTTTCCTCTAACACTTTTGGATTTCACATAAACCATTTCTTTTCTTATGAGAAACCTGGTGCTTATTAACCACAAGTATAGGAATTTGACCATTCCATTCTGATCTGCTGAGTGTCTTCCTTTGGAAAATATATAATTTCGATATTATTCTGGAATGGATTTGTTAGCTGAGCGTGAAAATGCTAACGACTGTCATGCTATGCGTCTCACCTTTGGCGACTCAAACAATCGTTTTTATTAATTCTTTTACCATAAATTCCAACTGGCGAAACCGTTATTCATTACCCTGAATTGAGGATTTATCTGATCAACCGTAGGATGTGAAGTTTCCATGGAGATTGACTTAAGGTCCGATTATCATCTATTACGTTTAAGAAGCAGCCTTTTGTTCTCATTATGATCACTATGAATTTTAATGATGTCATTTGTATTGGCAAATACTTCAACTATTCTTATGGATCTAACGAAATCATGTATTTCATGAGTATTTGGACAAATTTTTTATAGTATGACATTGTGGTGTGTTCAAAGGCGAATGAGGAACATGAAGATCAATTCTTGTTAAGCCAGGATGACCCGTTGTTCTGGAAGAGTAAATTTTGATTGGTGTTCATAATTTGCAACAGATAGTACTACTATGGATTCTGCGAAGACTGAGATTTCCACCAAAGGGCCAAGACCGACGACAGTTGCCGGAGTTAGAAACTTACAGAAGAGTAGAGGAAGGTGTATACGATTGGCGTTACCATCGATGAAGCATGTGAGAAGAGGAGAGAAACTTAGGAGGGACGTGATTATACTTTATTCAGCACGTGAAGATTACTGCTTGGGCATCAAGTCAACCAAACCATAGGAGATAAACTATTTAACACATAACCTGGAGTTGACAACAGTGGTGGTTACCTTGAAGATTGGGAGACATTGCTCGCAAGGCGAAAGTGGTGGCGAGCATAGAAGAAGAATCTAATCAAGATGACGAATTTTGAGCTATGTTAGAAGACCTGACTGAAACACGCAATTTCACCTCCCTATTCATATTAGCTGTACTAAGATGAATTGAGATCAGAAGTAGATTTGCTGGTAGAAGGGTATTCAATGATCATGTCAGAGATTTGCATTACTATCTCTCAGTTCTAGGATGGACTACGGAAGGCTTGAGGAATTAGACTCAAGTTTAAGATTTCCTTTCACTCTCAAACTGATGGATAAACAAAGACAAACTACTCGGACTTGGAGGAGGTTTTGAGATCATGTATTTTGAATGAACGGATTCTTGAAGCGAACATTCATGTCTGGTTGAGTTGATTCCTGTGAAAGATGGAGTAATTGATGCAATCGATGATGTACTTCATTTCTGCTAGACATACTTAGGTTTCCATTAACTTTAGGATAAGATATGTTTTTCCTTCTTTTTTTCATCCCGTTGATAATGATTGCTTCTGACACCACCTGATAATGAAGAAGATCGATTAGGATGCTGATAGGTTGCTTTTTCACAACTCGAGATAGAGTATGACCATCATGAGGGCATATTTATATGATACTAGTATTATGACGCCTGATCAACGTGATAATACTTACATCATATAACGTGCACTTATTATGACCATAGGATGTCTTGAGGAGTGCCTTAGAAGCGTTAGAAATTTTGATATCCAACGAAGAACTATCCTCGGTTAGTAGACCATAGGTTAATTCTATCTGTCCGAACATTCTACCTTCATCGTTAGACATCTTGATAAGTGTGAACTCTCGACATGCATTTTGTTGACCCTGGTACATCCATTAAGAATCTTAAGCTTCATTGTAGAGCTCCCTACCATTTGATATTATCATCAGATCTGTCTTCTGTCCGTATGTGTTCGATGTGTTACTATTGAGAAGTTAAGCCTACCATCTGCTACATCTACGTTTCACATCCGTTGAATCTGATTCACTATGATCTACTCTGTATAAAGATCTGATACTATGAATTTTGAGGAACAAGATCTGTCTGCTTGTGAAAATCCTTGGAAAGGACTATACTGAAAACGATACTACTTGAGAAACTGAAGAGTCATGCATATTTATTATCCATGTGCTTTCTGCGATTCGATACGTTTCCATCTGATATGTCTACTCAAATTTTGAGGACGAAATTTTTCTATTAGAGGGGAAGAGTTGTAAAACCCTAAATTTCCATTCATTTGAAATTCCCATTTTGCCCCTCAAAATTTTTTTTTTTTTTTTTTTTTTTTTTTTTTTTTTTTTTTTATTTTTTTTTACAGAACATACAAATAATTATACGAGAACACAATACATTTTAACCTAAATATGAAAATACAACTATATGTCATTTAAAAACATTACCTTATAATTAAATTACACATTGTAATTAAAGACCTAAAACTATATGTCATGAACATAAATACATTTAATATAATTAAGCTAAGTAATATACAATAAAAATATTTGTTACAAATTTTTTAAAATCCTTCCTAGTTCCATCAAAGATATACGCCCCATTTGGCCCAAGAAATACAAGATTTGTACAAAATTAAATGGAGATATAATTAGGCCCATAAATCTCTCTCAATCAAAGATTATGAAATTACTTCTAATTGATATCAAATTAAACCTTTCCAAGATAAAAGGTACGCTCCCCTCCTATTTTATATCTAAAATCTGGTCTTCTCCTTCCCTCCCTCTTCTATTATACGACACCAACAAGAAAAAAACACAAAGTTCCTGCTTTAATTTTTCTCTCAAGGGCAACAAGGTTCGAGGGGTTTTGTTGTGGTAATTCGAGGGTAATTGATCATTGGAATTCTAGGTTTGTTCTCCTTTCTTGTTGTCTCGTTAAAGCCAAGGTATCATCATCATCTTCTCTTGTTTTTCTTCTTTTCCAGTCGACACACATACGCATATTGAATCTGAAATTAATCAACACAAAAACCTAATTAGTAAAATGTGTTAATACGCGTATTAATAAGCTTGTAAAACCTAAAAAACCCTAGCACAATTAATACTTAAGAATGAGGGCTTTTTGTGATTTTTGTGTTGTTATTTTATGTGTTTTCGTGTGTATGTTATTGTTGTTGATCTTGAGTGATTCGTATGAGGGTTTTATATATGTTTATGATGAGTAATTTCTTAAAATAAAATGTATATTGATCACGTGGTTGATTGGATTAAAAAGGGATAGACGAATTAGGGCTTTTTGTGATTTGTCAAAATAGTTCTTGAATATTTAAGTCACACAAACTGATTTTGGTGTTTGGTTTCTTGGGTGTGATTTCATAAGTATGTTAATATGATGTCTAAATGAGTTTTGGGTGAGTGGTGTAAGCTTGTATGCATATTTGATAATTATAATGGTGTTATATATGGCCTAAAATGGATTTGTGAGATTGACTGTTTTAATAGTCGATTTTGTGTGCTTGATAACGTGAGCTTCTTAAGTTTCTAATACTAAATTTATGCATGTAAACCTAGTTTAGGGCCTTGGAAAAGTGTTCCAATTGGTTTGAATGAATTTGAGTTTGATTTGGTTGTTTTTCTGAATTAATGTGATGATATGTTAAACTGTGTTAGCAAAATTGTATTTCAGTCATGATTTATGATTTCTCATTTTCACACCGTAGCATATTAGAGGCCACAAATTTACAGGAATCATATTTCATATGTGTACTACATCATTTAATTTTTGTAGAATTTTCTAAAGTCATATGGTTAGGTTTTTAAGTGCATACTTTTGAAGTGTATCTGCAGATCCGAATCTGAACTTGTTAGAATAAACGATTTTAAAAGGGGGTGTACACTTAATAATAAAATATGTAAAATTAAAGTAAACTCCTAAGACATATGGGCTCCTGTGAGAAGTTTTTTGATTTTTAGTTTTTGCTTCTAATACGTTTTTAAAATTTGTTTAGTGGGCTTAATTTTGTGATAAAATCAGTCAATATGTATGCGTTAAATGTGTTCCTTTAGTATTTGGTGCCCAAGTGCATATTTCTATATCGGGTGTGTCTTGTTAATGTCGTGATTGACTTGTGTGTGAGTATGTTAAACCTAATTGATAATCCCGAACCCAAAACCAAATTTAACGAAATTGGGAAGTCGTACTAAAAGTTACTAATTGTGGAAAGTTACTCAATATGGAAACTTACTAAATATGAAAAGTTACTAAATACGGAACCTTACTAAATATGGAAAGTTACTAAATATGGAAAGTTACTAAATATGGAAACTTACCAAATATGGAAAGTTACTAAATATGGAGAGTTACTAATTACGGAAAGTTACTTAATCTGAAAGGTTACTAAAAATAGAAAGAAACCTAAATTATGAAATCTGATTAAAACAAGCTTATAAGTAACACGTGATCATTAATTTGTATAGGTTTGGTGAAGAAGGAGTGATTCCCTATTTTAGTATACTTTCTTATTTTGTTTGGTTTCTTGCATAAGGTACAAATATTCTGACCTTTCTTATAAGGTTGCTCATGATCCTTTCACACCTTCTGATTTACTTAGCTTCTGATTTTGATATGAACCTTTGCTATGCACTCTTTGATATGAACCTTTGCTATGTACCCTTTGATATGAACCTTTGCTATGCACCATTTGATATGAGCCTTTGCTATGCACCCTTTGATATGAACCTATGATTATGATATTCTGATGACCTTAGATTCTGTGTCATTACTATGACATTCTATTTGACCCTTCAGTTTGATACCCGAGCTATCACTAGTCATGGGGGTTCCATGACCATGTCATTGATGCACCAATGGCATGACTCTAGGGTGGTCGAGTGATGTTCCACCCCGTCCCTTTTGTTATGTAATATGTATGGCCACGATGATTATGATTTTCTGCAGGGGCGTATGGATGCATCCTAGATCTGATATGTTATGTTATTATGATATGTTTATGGTGACTGGTGCTGTGTGCAATACACGCCTTTCACATTTCTAGGAGCTAGCTACTCCACTATATTACTTATGTTATGTATGAAGACCATGACTATGATGTTTATGATATGATATGTTTCTGGGCTCGTGGTAGATTTTTGACAACCCTTACACCTTTTATACACCTATATTATACCTTCTGTTATTCCACAATGCATTATATTATGTATTTCTCATTTTCAGTTTCAGTACTTTGTTATACATATCTGTTCACTGGGCTTTTTAAGCTCAGCCGCATTTCTTTTCACCGCGGCAGGTTTTAGAGGGAAGCTGGGATATGAGTGAAGAGTGCATAAGAGCTCTTAGAGGACTACACCTTTGATAGCTACCATGGATTAGAGTTGACTTGGAGATTTTCATTACCAGACTTATTGGACCTTTGTTGTAATCCTTGTATTTCATTTACCTTACATTTCATTTGTAACATTTGAATTTAATTGTATTATTTAAGTCTTCCACTTATGTATGTTCTGTTTGACACCATGAATGTGATATCTTAACCCTTGTCGGGTTGGGGTGTTACACCCTTGATTAATACTCCCCGTTGCTAGGGTACCAACGTATATGATCCAAGGATGAGAAATGCTACAAAACAAAGGTTAGTATAAAACAATATTTGTCCTTGGACGAATATGTGATATATAACAATGCGTGTATATGATGCATCCTATAAATGCTTAACGGAAGCTTCCCCTTGTTCTAGGGCATCAAAATGAACCTACAAAACAAAAATTAGTACACTAGAAGATATGTATTAAGACATATATGATGATGAACCTACAATGAAATGATTAGTGCAATATATTTCATCTCAAAGAAAAATATGATGCAACATATCAATAATCTAATCACAAGCAACATAAGTCAGAGAACTATGATTATTTGGCAAACCATGTCATACCAATTGTGATTATCTAGTAAACCATGTTATAAAGTGTGTAATCTTCTAATAAGAATTACATTTACAAGAATATACTCCTACAAAACAATGCCTATGATGAGGATATGAAGTGGAGTTAAAGTTAGTGATGCTAGTGTTGGTGTTAGTTTACTAGTGATAACTCAATTGATAACTAAAGGTTGATGCAAGTAGGTTTTTCGCTAATCCATGGGGTTGATGATTAGTGAAAGAGATGATGGAAGGTGGTGGTTATAATGAAAGCAATGAATTCAAAAACTCTAATGTATAGCAAATGCTATAAGAGTATTGAAGACTGTTAAGGTTATGATATTATCATCTACCAAAGATGATGAATCGTGCCATAATAAATGCTTGAATGGAATTAAGATGAAGTGAAGACAATGATCACTTAGGAAAAGAAATTCCATATGAAATAATTAGAAATACAAGATACCTATATGCGGATGAAAATGACATCATATGATGAGAGTGTTGATTGGACCAACGTGTTGAGAATGATGGTTCTGTTTGCACTGACAATGACGTGCTTGATATGTATCAAAAATGAAAAGGATTAGATCCTATGATTGTGTTCTAGACAATGAAGATGTGAAGGTAAATCCTAGACTCGTTGGTTGTGAGAGGGTTATCTATTATGAGTGGTTAAAACTGAACCAGGTACCCAAGGATTGGGCAGAACCAAATCTTTGGTTTCGTCCGTCTTATCATAAGGTTTCGTGGGACCAAAATTAATTTAGCCACTTTTTGTCATTTTTTATCAAACGAAGGTTCAAGCTAGGGTCTATTTACTTATAACTACATATTTGGTTTCACTAATCCTAGTCAAAGTCTAAGGAGACTTAAAGCTTCTCGTTTAAGAGGTTTGTCAAACACATGATGTGTTTTTTACTTGACGAGGTATTGGTACAAAACTGTGATGTTGAGCTAATAAGGTTTGAAACACTGATTTTGTGAACTAATTTAACTAAGTGGTGTGAACCTACATGTTGGTATTTAAGGATGTAAGAAATATGAGTACATGTTCTTTAATGCGAAAAGACAATTATGTGAATGAATTTCTCTCCCCCTTAATCGGTGGACATTTAACATAATGTGAGATGTATCAGATGAAGAATGATGATACAGATTTATGAGCTTAGCAAAGGTTTTTGGGAATGTTTGTTAGCATACAAAGAACTTCTTCCTTGAAGTCACGTAGCTCTTCTCTATCAATGCGAGATGATCGCATAATGAGGCATGTGATTTTCCTTATAAGAGATGTATTGTTTTAACAAAAAAATGATGGAGATGTTGTTAGGAAAGCAGAAGCAACAATACGATTTGGAGAGAGATATATTGAAAGATACCCAAACACAGATTTCAAACCTCTAAAGCTTAATCCTATTAGCTTTTAAAGCTATATGCAAGTGGTTTGATCATCTAAGATCAAGAAATGTGTTTGTGTGTAATAATGAACTATGTCAAGAATGTTCTCGAGAAAGTTCTTTGAAACAAGAATCTAAGTAAAGTTACTAACTTTAATAGATCTTGTGTATGCTCCAGAGATGTGGATATGCACAAGGTTTGACCAAGGTTTGGTTATGATGTACGTTTGAAGGGAAATAGATACGTAAAGTATCTTTCAACAAATAAGATTATCTTATGAGATAATATTATCATGCTTGAGGGAGATGTGCTAGTTCATAGAACTTGCAAATGTTTGTTTAGGATCCTTTAGCCAATGAGATGTGATAAAATTTCTTGTAACACAGCCGTTCATGTTGCAAGGAGAGAATGATGCGTAGGATATATGTTATCCTTTTAACAAGATGAAAACTAAACGCATGATTTCTTAGGCATAATGTTTTTCGAAACATCATGTTTTCCTAAATGAAGATATGAATCCAAAGTGTTTGAATCCAATAGACCTATTCTAAATAAACATGGTCTTAAGATTATAATAACTAGATGATGACAAGAGGAACTTACTCGAGTTTCTTATGTATACTCCTCAAAATTCATTGTCACTTGGGTTGCATGAGGTTATCTTTGAGATTGAATTTTAACATATGTTGTTAAAATGTTGATTTAAGGTTTAATGAAACTTACGTAGAAGTTTAATGACGAAGTATTACCAATACTTTGATAATTTGTGAAAGTGGTACAACTTAAACCTAGTGGAAATTGATAAACAATGAATGTGAGCATCATGCTCATTTGATGGTGAAGGTTCTAATCCTATAGGTGATAAAGTATGGTTGATACAATGTGCATTTGATTTGGTATGAGTGTTGGACTAAGGACTTTTTTAGCAATGCACTCAATGGCATGGATTATGGTGTTGCAGGAGTTTGTTGTACTATGGATGGGTTTCATGAATGTTGAAGATGACAAGAATGGATACTGATTCTTGTGGTTCACTAGTGGATGAAGTGCTTTGGTTATGTTTGTGAAACCTAGGGGCTGAATGAGATGAAGATTAATTCTTATGAACAACGAGGATGAAGACTAATTCTTATGATCCATTGGTTGGTATAACTAGTGTGTGATGTGATCTGAAGCTTAGGGTCTGAGACATATCACAAAAGTGAATGTGTTTGGATAATTGTGAAAGTACAAGTGTACTTAGGTAATAGGATAAGTGTTTTAACATAAGTTGTTAAAAATACTTGGGTGTTGATTTTTTTGGATGTGACTTTTAATGACTACAATCATAAGTCAAATTCACTTGAATATTTCGGATGAAATACTTAAGTTGTCAATCCTACTTTGTTGAGATTTGATAGCAATATTAGATAATACATCTATAACCTAAGTGTGAGTTATGACTCGATGTAAATCTTAATTGTCTTGAAGGATGACATGTTAACCAAGTAAGGCAACATACGTGGATACTGGACAATATCTATAGTCATTAGTTGGACTTGTGATCTATGATATTTTTGCAAAAAGTGAGTCCGGATTTGTTAGGAAGTTGTCAATTTACAAATTAAGCTAATGGATGAGTAAAGAATAGGAGAATGCAGTGAATGTGTGTAGTGATCACAAATACTCAGTGGTCCTCGGAAAAGGTACCTTGGAGCATTTTTATGAAATTTGAGACTGTGATTAGATATGATTATCCTATTGGTATAAGTGAAATGTTATGATCCTAATAGAAGTGAATTATCAGTGAAAGGAATCCTAGTAATAAAGGTGAGTGATCTTGACTGCGGAATTTAAACGAAAATTTGAAAAACTAGCTGTTAGTCTTGGCGGACCCAAACGACAACAAAGGCGGAACCAAAGTTTTGGTTCCGCGGAATCCGTTGGTTCTATTTTGGCGGAGCCAAAAATATCAACAGAAGGATCCCATATTTTGGATCCGTCAAATCCACCATTAAAAAGTGCTAATTTAAACAGAACACATGTCAAATTTTGCGTTACTCGTTCAAAACCCGAAAATTGTCCTAAACTATATGTAACTACTTATTGGTGATTGATTGAAAGCAAAAACACACATTCTAACACACGTTTGCATATAGATCAATCAAATGATAATAACTTACCATAAAAGGAGGTTAAGCCAAACGGTGGCTTAAACACCGAAAATCGATAACATCGAGTGTTATCATCCTACATTGTTATGTTAGTTCATATAAAAGTATAATACCAACATAATATCCTAATAACACAACAAGTCATCACATCATTGTTTGAAATTTTCTTATACCAAACACTCTTTCACAGATACTACATGTTTACACATTTTAACACTTGAAATTAAGTGAAGGTTTGTGCAAGACAATACATTTTAAGACACTAAACTAGTTTCACTTAGTTCACATTTCTAAGTAAGTTATGCAAGGTTTTCACATAACATATGCAAACAAAAATATCTAAGTCTATAAGTGAAACAAACACAGTTTATCAACTTAGTGCACAAGATATAGCAAATGTCCTACAAGCAATTGATAAGCAAGCAAATAACTTGTATGCAAACAACTAGAACAAGTAGTTACATAGCATAGCATAAAAGGAAAGATACTTTTCGTCACTTTGCGTTTAAATATGACGATGTATGCCAAGCTTGATTTGTTTCCTTTATATATATAAATATCACCAAATTCTTTAGTTTCAAAAGAAATCATATCAACGTTCAAAGGATACCAACTTACATTGCCCGACTCAAAAGTTTAAGTTACTGTGTCAAAATGAAACTTAATATTTTGAACAGGTTGTAGCATTTGATTTGTTTTACCTACTTCAATTTAGATTCAGGTCATAAGAGTATTTTTAAATGAAAGTAGACTCAATTCCTGTGACAAATCGTAATTTCAGGTCATTTTCCAAATTTTGACAATTTACTATTTATGGGTTACTATTCATCATTCACTATTCATCATTTTTGAAGTCAGTTTGCGACTTTGAGATTTTTTCAAAAATTTTACTATTCATGGAACACTATTCATCCCCGGAGGGAAATCACTATTCATGGTTATCGTTCATCGTATCGTAAACTAGGTTTACGGGTATTCAAATTTACGTAACCAGTAAGGTTTAGCTGCGTATTCATGCATCATCAATAAGGACACGTCATATAGACTAGAGTAGTCTACATATCATCAGTAACATCACCTCATATTAGGTCATGCACGGGTTTGCATAATTTCTACTCACGTCTATTTATTTATTAAATAAACGCTAACACACGATCAGTTACTACTAACATTATACCCGACACTCCCGACTATGATCCTAATATAATTTTACGCTCACTATAATGATATAAGAATTATATTATTAGTTTACCCGGTGTTTTGAAACCATTTACCATATTTTCCGTTAAATGCTTATAACTACGTCGGTTCGCGATATCTCAACACGACAATTATTTTAACACCCGATTCTTACCAGAAATGTGATTTCATAATTTTTACCACTTCCTCATATTTTATTTTGTTCCGTTAAAATTCATTTCTAGCTAACTCGGTACCCGGTAACATCTAAAACACATACTATCTAATTAAATCCTACACCAAAGTCAAGATTTTTCTTACAAAATCTTCCCCCTCCATGCCTTGCCGCCCCCCCCCCCCCCCAATTTAATTCTCTCATCCTCTCCTCTCTTATATGTTCGGCCAAGGCAAGATCAAAAAGAAAAATCCATAAAAATTTCAAGATCAAGCAACTTTCAAGTCTCATTAGTGTTACTAGTTAGGGTTTTGAGATAAAAACCTCAAAGTTACTTAAGTGTTTTACTTCAAAACTCATCAAATCTTCAAGTAAGTGTCCACATAAATTTTCTAATCTTTTATACTCTCATTTAACCTATTTTGATGTTCTAGTAGCAAATCATGCAATTATACATATGTTAGATACCACTTAATGTTTATTTTTCTCTCTAAAAATATATCTAAGGATTTTTATTAGTAAACTCATGAGATCCACCATCTTTGGTGAAGATTAGGAACCCATGACACCCTAAGAAGGTGTATGGTAGGCTTAGACTAGTTGTGGTGTTGATTGGAAGTGATAAATACAAGCCTTGAACTAGAAAAAGTTAATTTTTACAAGATATAAAAGAGGGTCTGTCCATTTTTATGAAATCTGAAAAATCAGTAGGTCTTGGACCATTTTGGTTTATATTTTTAGAAATTACTCTTAAAAACGAAACCGTGGGCATTGGAATGAGCAAAAACGAGCTTACGACGAGAAAGATACATTAATTTCTTTGCGACGAAAACTTTTTTTCTGAAAATTATGTGCTGTTTTCCGAATTTCAACGGGTAAAACAAGGCATTGGACGTGATCTAGAAGAGCCGACATACTGAAAATATATTAGTTCACATTAATACGAAGCCGTGGATATAAAGAACGTAGAAAACGAGCTTATAACGACCGAGATACAAGCGTTTGAAAACAGACGAATAATAAACATTTTTATCAGCTTTTAGTAGAAAAATATTTCTATGTCTAAAACAGTTTTTGCAAGTAACCATGTTGAGAGCCGATTTTCTGATTGATCGAGACGCGTATGGAAAAATGACAATGATACGAATTTAAGATAATGTAACAAGGTTTCTAAAAACGCCGAGCTTATTTACTAACACTTAACGTACACTGTTTTATGGCTAGTTTTGCGAGGCCATTTGGTCATTTTTATAAGTTGTGAAAAATGCTAATTTACGACGAAAAACTCAATATTTATCGATAGATCACCAAACGACGATCGTGGGGTATCATTGCAACGTATTTACACAAAAAGTGTTTATTAACTTAACGAGACGTCAAAAATATATTTTTTCGATGAAAAACGTAATTTTCCAAATTTCACGAGTGGTATCGATAACATACGTACTTGCATGTGTTGCATCATTTCATGACTTACATTAGATCATATCATTCATATTAGGTTGCGGCTAGGGATCGCGCCTCATTTCAGCATATTCACTATTGTCATTGTTGCTATTTCATCAGGTGAGTTTTCATAGCCCCGTTTTTAATTAATTATTTAATTTCTAAATTCTCGGGGGAGAATACATTGCACCATTTTTCATACGGACCAAAGAATCAAAACTCATTTACATTGGTTAAGTTACATCATTGCCTAGAATAAAGTCCCCTATTAGATATCATGAACCGTTAATTGTGAGCAAGCGAGAGTGAGTGAATAGATCTATTGAAGGTGACTCCTCCGTTCGGGTTGGTAGCGCCAACTAGTCATACGAACGCATTTCATTTAAATCATATTAGAGTGACTGGCAAACACTCAGATGGGGCATTTCATTTCAGTCTAGCTTCGGGGTCATGAGCTTAAGAGCTAATGTATTATTTTATGTGACATTTTTGTCATTCACTTTATACTTGTGGTTACCGTAGAAACATTTCATTTACATAAACCTATGAACTCACCAACATTATTGTTGACCATTTTTAGCAATGTATTTTTAGGTAAATAAGGCATGAGCATCATGGTCTGCTTTTGGACATTTCATAGAGTTGCGGTGTCGACGCGTCTCACTGTATTATATGCACTTTAAATTATCGTTTGGTTTGTAATGACTTATTTCCACAAACTTGAAACACCTTTTGGGACCTAACTTTTGTGAATGTTTTAATCAATCAAATGATGTATTTTTAAAACGACACTTTAGGTCGTTCATTATAACTGTAACTGTGATGCTATGGCAGTCATGCTCCCAAGTGTTCCATTCCGCTGCAAATCAGATATTTGGGGGTGTGACAGCTTGGCATCAGAGCGAAGGTTATAGCGAACTAGGTTGTCCATGATACCCTAGAATATAACTACAACATCATAGCATCTCATCATTTTAGCATAAGTGCATATCCACTATACATGCGGTTTCATACATACATTATGCGAGTTATTTACTTTCATTTCACGTCGACTGTCACAGAGATGTCTTCAGATACCCATCCCATTATCATCTCCTCAGACTTCGACATAGACGAGGTCTCATCACCACTCACCTTAGTTCTAGAGTCAGTTGTCTCATCAGCACCTACCATTATCCTATCATCAGTGGACCCTACACCACAGTCATCACCCGTACCATCTGAGGCTGAGACCGAACCCTTTGAGGAGGGCGAAGTCGCACCTACACATCCTTTGTCACCAGTGATTCATCGTAGGCCTAGAGTTATTCCCGTTATTCAGCCAGGACAGAAGATACCTCTTGATCGGGTATACCGACCACGTCCAGATGGACCGCGCATGAAGCGCACTACTGCGAAGAGAGTTCATCGTCTTACCATCATATCACCTGCTTCTTATGTACCATTACCACCACCATCATCACTTACCATGACTACTAGTGTTCATCCCAGAGTGCATACTCCATCTCATCACCTGCTACTACTGAGACTGCAGAGACCACACCACCTAGGAGGTTCGAGGTCGGTGAGAGTTCTAGGGCTGCTGCCGCTAGACAGTTTACTGCTTCCACATTTGAGACCCGATTAGACCAGCATCAGGAGCAGATTTTCAGGGCATTGGGACAGTTAGAGGAGATTCTATTAAGCCGAGTTGAGGCTATAGAGGAAGAGATTGAGGGACTAGTTTTGGGCAGGATTTCTATCGATGTTTCATATCAGGGTCTAGAGGCTAGACAGCAGGAGAGTTGGAAGCGCATCACTCAGCTGAGACAGGAGATGCCGGAGCTATTTGACCGAGCTCAGATGTCCTAGGAGGAGCATCATCGTCAGGCAGGAGAGTTGGATTCAGCACGAGCTAGGATTGATATTTTGGAGAGCAGGGATGCTGCTACTCAGCTTAGGGCTCAACATTTGAAGGAGATTGTGGTCAGTATGTCTGCAGAGATCCGAGAGCTTAGGCATAGATCAGGTGGAGCACCAGGAGGTGCCTAGACTAGACTCTTATCATATAGCTTGTACTATTATTATCCTAGTCCCGGGGTGTGGGACATAGTTTAAAGAACTTGTTGTCTTTTGGTTGTTGTACAAACAAAATGTATCAAGTGTGACTCTACTATGTAAGAATGGTTGTGCTATCTATGATATCAGTCAGTGTAGGCCGAAATTTTCATGTATTATATTCATGTACGTTGTGATTATATTTATGATATTTCGTGGTTGTTTCTCGTTGTGATTTCATTGTATTTATACATGTTATGGTTGTATATACATGTTGTAGTTGTATATATTGTGTATGATGATCGTTTCTATTGTGAGTTCTCATTGTTGTTATCTTTTGTGATTATAAAGAATCATGCCACCCAAGAGAGCTTCTACTGCTATAACACCAGCTGAGATCAGAAAGTTTGTTGCCGACAGTATAGAGGCAGCACTAGTGACTGAAAGAGCTGCCGTAGCTGCACGGGCTGCTGAGGCCGCTTCTCAGGCGGAGACGGCAGAATTTGCTGGGCAAGCTACTAATGGTACTAATGGTCGTAAATGTACATACAAGGACTTTAAGAGTGGAGATCCCACAAAATTCAAAGGCACTGAAGGAGCAACTGCTATGATCCGTTGGTTTGAAAAGATAGAATCTGTATTTCTTCTATACAATTGTCCAGAGATTGCAAGGTAAAGTTTGCTACCAGTACACTCATTGAGGAAGGTATGTCATGGTGGAATTCTTATGCAAAGCCCATGGGAATGGAAAACGCTTACAAGCTCACGTGGGAAGAATTCAAGAAGCTGCTGTCAAAGAAGTTTTGTCCACGCACTGAAGTGAAGAAGTTAGAAACGGAATTTTATGAGTTGGTGACTACAGGTAATGAGATTGAAGTGTACATTAGGAGATTTTAGGAGTTGGCAGCACAATGTCCGACTATGGTTCCAGATAATGAGAAGTTGCTGGAAAACTTCATTGGAGGACTACCACACAACATCCATGGAGATGTGACTTCTTTTACCCACAAACATTGGATGAAGCAATCAGGATGTCTCAGAAGCTTATGGCTCAGGTGGTAAAGAAAGGAACTACTGCAAACAACAACAACAACAACAACTATAACCGTAACAACAACAACAACTTCACCAACTACCGAAACAACAACAACTATAAAAACAACCGAAACAATTCCAACTATAACAACAACAACAAAAGAAAGTGGGACAACAACCAGAGTGACAATGTTACTCAACAAGAACCGAAGAGACAAGAAGTTGCAAAGGCCTATGCTGTAGGTCCAGCTGAGAAGAGAGGTTACAATGGTACCTTACCCAAGTGCAACAAATGTCAAAGTCACCATAACCTTGGAAATTGTCCTATCCTTGTGGTAACTGTAAGAAGGTGGGTCATTCGACCAGGGATTGCAAGATTCCGATTGTGACTGATAATCAGAAACCCCCAGTAACATGTTTTGGTTGTGGAGAGGTAGGACACTTCAAGAGTAACTATCCAAAAGAGAAGAATCAGAGAAACGGGAACCAAGGTGGAGCACCTAGAGGAAGGGATTATGTCATTGGAGGTGAAGATGTCAAAGAAGACATGAATGTTGTCACATGTACGTTCCTCATCAATAATCGTTATGCATCCATTTTATTTGATTCAGGATCCGATTGAAGTTTTGTTTCCACTATATTTGCACCATTACTCAACATCGAACCAACCACACTAGACACTCCTTATCACATCGAACTAGTTAACGGTACTTTAGTTGGCACCAGCACGATCATCCATGGTTGCACTCTCAATTTTCTAAATCACCCATTCAATATAGACCTCATGCCCGTAGAACTTGGAAGTTTTAACATCGTTATCGGTATGGATTGGTTATCCCGACATCATGCAAGGATAATTTGTGATGAAAAAGTTGTTCATCTTCCTTACGACGGCGAAACCTTGATCTTTCCTGGCGAACGAAGTGGAACTAGACTCAGTATCATATCGTGCATCAAAACCGAGAAGTACATTAAAAAGGGTTGCTATGCTTTCTTGGCACATATCACAGAAAAGAAGTCGGATGAGAAACGACTTGAAGATGTACCAACTGTTAAAGATTTTCCAAAAGTCTTTCCTGAAGACTTACTTGGACTTCCACCTACTCGCCAAGTAGAATTTCAGATTGACTTAGTGCCAGGAGCTGCACCGGTCACGCGAGCACCTTATCGACTAGCACCCTCAGAGATGCAAGAGTTGTCTAATCAGTTGCAAGAACACTTAGACAAAGGATTCATTAGGCCAAGTTCCTCGCCTTGGGGAGCACCGGTCTTGTTTGTGAATAAGAAGGATGGATCTTTTAGAATGTGTATAGACTATCGAGAGCTAAACAAGTTAACGGTGAAGAATCGTTACCCACTTCCCAGAGTCGATGATTTGTTTGACCAATTGCAAGGCTCTAGTTTTTACTCAAAGATCGACTTGAGATCAGGTTACCATCAGCTTAGAGTTCGGGAGGTGATGAGGCGAAAAGTGTACCGCTTTTAAGGGGTCATTTAAGCCCGAAATCGTATTTATTTGATCAAATATTGCCCTAAATCGTTCCTTTTGTCATTTTAGGTACTTTTGAGGAGAAATCTGGAAAAGGAGGCATTTTGGACGTTTTTGGAGCATAAAAGTGAAGAAAACGGCAAAGTCTCAAAATTGTGCTGAAAGTCACCTTTGACGGCGTCAACATTAACTCCAGACGGCGTCATGCCTTGGCAAGAAAAGTTGGATGTGAAATTTACTCATGACGGGCCAGTGAGTTTGCATGAGAATTCTGACGGCGTCACGCTTTAACTAAATCAAGGGCGTCACGGCTTAAATCATAAGGGGACGGCGTCACGTTATAGGTCCGACGGCGTCAAGCCTTGATAAGCCAGAATGGATTTTTGAAGAGCTAAAGAGGGACGGCGTCAAGAAGGTCATCCGGGAACCCTAAAAGCGGCGAGGTGACGGCGTCACAATGCATAAGGTGACGCCGTCAGATGTCAAAGTCTATATATAGTTTTCTAATTTTTTGTCATTAGAGGAGAGCTTAGTGTGTGGAATTTTGGGATAAAACCCTAAGACGATTTTAGCTACTTTTTCAGGGCTTCTTGCCTTGAGATCTTCCATGTTTCATTGAAAGATAAGTTATCAATTAATCATTCAATATGTCTATGTGTTGTTTGATTCTATCTTATGCTTGTCTTTTGTTTAACATGTTAGGCTAATTTTATCTTGTGTTTGCTTAGATCTAATGAAACCTAGCTATTGATTATTGGTTGTTAGTGTGTTGTTAGTTGTATTGGATGATTGCTTATCTATGTTAGGCTTAAGAAAACTGGCTAACTTCCTATTCGGTAACTTGCTTGAACGTCTTAAGAAACATGAACCAAACGCGTACTAAAGGTTTTTATGGTTGTATTTAATGCACAAGCGAATTCTAGTGATCCCATGTTAGGAGCTTCCTAGCCGGCTCGACATAGGAGTGAAGTAGGAGCTTGTAGAGTTTGGGGAAGTAAGTACGCCACCCCACGAATGGTATTAAGGAATACACCCGTCATCCACGCGACTAATACACACTAATTAACCGGTAAAAGATAGTTAGGGAGTAAGGAAATCTAAGTAAACACATTTCTCCACACATAAGTTTCTCACCACTTTTCATTTTTGTTATTTTATTTTATTTGCATTTGTAGTAATTTGGGTTAGTTGACTAGCAACTAATTCCGCCCACTCCTTCAAAACCCGAGATTTTACTTGCTTTCATAAAAATATAAAAACATAAAAAGAATCTTCCTCAACCCTTAGACCTAATTAGAGTAGCCTTTCACACCTAACGAACACTATTCCCTGTGGAGAACGATCAATCCCCCGTACTTACCACTACACTATACTACATCGGTCAGGTACACTGCCTGGTGGGGTTGTAAGCCTCTTGAGATCCCTCGAGAGGTAAAACCTGTTGTAAGGTTGCAAAACCCACGCATCAAGTTTTTGGCGCCGCTGCCGGGGAGTAGTTATTGCTTAGGTTGAAATTTTATTTTTATTAGGTCTACTCACAAGATTCCTATCAAGTGAGATATTTTCTTTTTATTTTGTAGCTTTCTCGTAGTCTATCTTTTCTTTGTGATTTTGTTTGTAATTTGCTTCAAATGGACCTTTCACTTAGATTTCTAAGATTGCAAGATATGGTTGAGTGGCTAGAACACCAAGAAGTTCAAAATACCTCATTTAGAGACACTTATGAATCATATGAGCCTTCACCTAGGATAGATTCTTATGAACAACCTCCATGTTTAGGATCTTGTTTTAGTGAGGCTAATAGGAAAAGCGACCTAGTTTGCCAAGGAATTGTGGATAGAGCCGTATCAATAAATCATAAGTTGGATGAAGCACTAGGTTTGTTATTATCACTACCTAAGAAAATAATTGACGAGGATATAGGTGATCTTGACACGTGGAATAATGAGGTAAACACCATAAGCCCACAAAATACTCAACCATCATTTGAGGCACCCACACCGCCCGTGACTTACCCGGAAGAAGTAGAAGAGACTTTAGGAATCCCGATGGAGGTAGAACCCTTGGACCAAGCACAACTAGAGGATATAGGTTTGCACACTTTTAGTGATGACCTTACTCATAGTTCTAGGGAATTTCCTAGTGTTGATGAATTGGAACCTCAACCTTTACACAACTTTTCATCCTTAGATTTACATCTAGGAGAAAAAAGAGGAACCGACCCACCCATCAACCAATATTATCCGGGTAGTTTTAGGATGAAGGAAGCCATTCACTCACCCCCTTCACCTCACGTGGCATATTCACACCCTAAGGGTGTGTATCGCTACTTTCACCCGCACTTAATCCTAAGTGTAGGGAAAACCTCCCCTATTTTTGTTAAATAAGGGTAGAGTCAGGCTCGTGACTCGAACAAAAACAAGCGCTTATTGGGAGGCAACCCAAGCTTTATTTGTTTGATTGTTTGTTTATTTAATTTTATTTGTTTCCGTATGCATTTCTTATTCTTTTTGTTTACTGTTCATGTCTCAAATATAAATTGTGAAAATGCTTTATTTTGTTTTTAACTTCGTCTTAACTACATATAAAGGTATTTTGCAAAAGATAAGTGTAAGGGAAATCCAAATTTGTTTTTAAGAACAAGATTGAACATGAACGATAACAATGAGATATAAGCATGCATATTAGTATTTGTTTGAGTCAAATGCTTGTATCGAGTCATAATGAAGTTTTGCAGGAATTCCAGGAAGTAAGGTATAGGTTTTTCCAGAAATTTTCTGGAAACTTAACATGAGAATTCTGTCAGATCATTTCTGACGGCGTCAGGCCTTACAACATGACGGCGTCAGGTTTTAATTTTCTGAAATTTTTGAAAGTTTTGTTTTTCTACCGGAATCATAAAAAGTTTTTATTAAATCTCTAACTTATAAACTCCAGGAATCTGCAAAACATTCATTCCGCAAGCATTATATCTTTAATTGTTTTATTTCTAAGTCTGGAATTACACCTAGTTGTGAGTTGTCTTTGTTCGGTTTGATGCTTTGGTTTTTCTTGTTTGTTTTCTCAGGATTAACAGGTTATTTTGGACAAGGAGATGTATGTGGAATCAAACTTTTGGCGATGCATTAGTCTTGAAGCTTCTACATTACCTTGGAAGAAGATCTAACCATGTTACCTCTTTATCCACCGAACGAATCAGGGGAGTATTTGATTTCATTCTTTTACCTTTTCACTTTTACATCTTGTTATTTGAACATTGGGGACAATGTTCATCTTAAGTGTAAGGGGGGGGGGGTAAAAGTACGATTAGAGAATGCTATTACGCTTGATTTTTGTTTGTTTAATAATAGATGTGTAATAAAACTGAGAGAAATACCTGTTAGGGTAATTTTAGTGCCAAATTTAAAATTTTTTACAACATATAGGAGTGAAACTTTGATCTTAATGAGCGTCTCACGGATAGGAGTTATATGACTAGCACAAAAACCGTACCACTAAAAAATTTTCCACCCCAAATATGTGAGGTTCGCCCCTAGAATTGGTAGGAAAAGCATTTATGCTATGATGTGTGTACCGGTAGCACTTAGATTCTAGAACTTGCGTTAGGACCATTCCGAGGCCACAAGTGAGACTACATTCGTGTAGTTAGATTTACTACATGATAAGAGGCATTAGGATTAACCCATTGTTTTACACCTGTGTTTTTGTTATAATTACATTGGCTACATTGGTCAAGTAATTCTCCCACACCCTTTGCGTTGTACTCATTTTTAGTACACGATACCCCTAGTACACCCCTCAGAGCCTATCTTTTCGTTTCGACCTTTAAGCATTTTACTTAAAGGAAGAATTTGTTACACCCCACTAAATGTACACCCAAATCGCCTTAGCCTACCTTGTATGCACTCATCTTTAGTGCATTATTGTTACAACATTTGTTTAAACCCAAGTTAATTATCTAATTGATTACATGGTTGCTAAGTCGAGTCATATCCTTGTACATATTGTTTTGGGACGATTGGGACTCATGGGTAAAGTACTAGTGTAATGGAGTAATGGGGAAGAACATCATTTATTACCCCCATATGTGCTAAATGTTTTAAAAGTACTCCAAGTTTTTCAATTATCTTAATTCGAGTCATTAGAATAGTTATTTGTAAAGTTATGTAAAAGTTCAAGTGTAAGGGGATGCAACGCCCCTATGATGTATTATTTTGGATGGTAGGGTAAAAGTGTATGAAAAGAAAAAAAAAAAAAAAAAAAAAAAAAAAAAAAAAAAAAAAAAAAAAAAAAATTTCAAGAAAAATACAAAAAAATGAGAAAAAGAAAAATAGAAAAAACATACGGACTACCATCCCGTTTCATTTTATGTTTATTTTATGTTTATGTTATTTTGTTTCTAGCTTAAGATTGAGTCGAGTCTTGGCTTAGCAACATTGTATAGTACATGTAATCGATCAAGATCTTTAACTCGCCACCAGTAAAATATCCCGTATCCAACAAAACCGTGTTTTCCTTTTCCTTACACCTAACGTTATAACCCATTTAAAAGCCCTCTTTGATAGTTTATCTTAGGTGCTTACGCCTAGTGGAGGAGGTTTTCGATCCTTTCCCAAGCCTATGGTAATCTATTTGCTATGACAGGTAGTGAGAGATATTATCCGTTTTCATTTATGAGATTTATTTTGATGACACTTGAGAGATGTGAGTATCTAAACACTACTTGTGAGGTGCTAGTATGTAATCTCCGTGCTTATTATGATTGAAGTGGAACGATTATTTGTTGTAATTACTTTTATGTTTGCATTAAATGACCCCTAACTTGTATTTTGATTAGAATAAAAGCGCATTTGCTTGAGGACAAGCAAATCTCAAGTGTAAGGGTATTTGATGAGGCGAAAAGTGTACCGCTTTTAAGGGGTCATTTAAGCCCGAAATCGTATTTATTTGATCAAATATTGCCCTAAATCGTTCCTTTTGTCATTTTAGGTACTTTTGAGGAGAAATCTGGAAAAGGAGGCATTTTGGACGTTTTTGGAGCATAAAAGTGAAGAAAACGGCAAAGTCTCAAAATTGTGCTGAAAGTCACCTTTGACGGCGTCAACATTAACTCCAGACGGCGTCATGCCTTGGCAAGAAAAGTTGGATGTGAAATTTACTCATGACGGGCCAGTGAGTTTGCATGAGAATTCTGACGGCGTCACGCTTTAACTAAATCAAGGGCGTCACGGCTTAAATCATAAGGGGACGGCGTCACGTTATAGGTCCGACGGCGTCAAGCCTTGATAAGCCAGAATGGATTTTTGAAGAGCTAAAGAGGGACGGCGTCAAGAAGGTCATCCGGGAACCCTAAAAGCGGCGAGGTGACGGCGTCACAATGCATAAGGTGACGCCGTCAGATGTCAAAGTCTATATATAGTTTTCTAATTTTTTGTCATTAGAGGAGAGCTTAGTGTGTGGAATTTTGGGATAAAACCCTAAGACGATTTTAGCTACTTTTTCAGGGCTTCTTGCCTTGAGATCTTCCATGTTTCATTGAAAGATAAGTTATCAATTAATCATTCAATATGTCTATGTGTTGTTTGATTCTATCTTATGCTTGTCTTTTGTTTAACATGTTAGGCTAATTTTATCTTGTGTTTGCTTAGATCTAATGAAACCTAGCTATTGATTATTGGTTGTTAGTGTGTTGTTAGTTGTATTGGATGATTGCTTATCTATGTTAGGCTTAAGAAAACTGGCTAACTTCCTATTCGGTAACTTGCTTGAACGTCTTAAGAAACATGAACCAAACGCGTACTAAAGGTTTTTATGGTTGTATTTAATGCACAAGCGAATTCTAGTGATCCCATGTTAGGAGCTTCCTAGCCGGCTCGACATAGGAGTGAAGTAGGAGCTTGTAGAGTTTGGGGAAGTAAGTACGCCACCCCACGAATGGTATTAAGGAATACACCCGTCATCCACGCGACTAATACACACTAATTAACCGGTAAAAGATAGTTAGGGAGTAAGGAAATCTAAGTAAACACATTTCTCCACACATAAGTTTCTCACCACTTTTCATTTTTGTTATTTTATTTTATTTGCATTTGTAGTAATTTGGGTTAGTTGACTAGCAACTAATTCCGCCCACTCCTTCAAAACCCGAGATTTTACTTGCTTTCATAAAAATATAAAAACATAAAAAGAATCTTCCTCAACCCTTAGACCTAATTAGAGTAGCCTTTCACACCTAACGAACACTATTCCCTATGGAGAACGATCAATCCCCCGTACTTACCACTACACTATACTACATCGGTCAGGTACACTGCCTGGTGGGGTTGTAAGCCTCTTGAGATCCCTCGAGAGGTAAAACCTGTTGTAAGGTTGCAAAACCCACGCATCAGGAGGATCATATCCCGAAGACAGCATTCAGAAATCATTATGGTCATTATGAGTTTCAAGTAATGCCGTTCGGACTAACCAACGCACCTGCGGTATTCATGGATCTCATGAATAGGGTGTGCAAGCCATATCTGGATAAGTTTGTGATTGTATTCATCGACGACATCTTGATTTACTCGAAGAGCGAAGAAGAGCACAAAGAACACCTCAAAACAATCTTAGAACTGCTTAAGAAGGAGAAGTTGTATGCCAAATTTTTGAAGTGTGATTTTTGGATACGAAGAGTACAATTTCTTGGTCATGTCATTGATAGCCAAGGATTACAAGTTGACCCTACAAAGATCGAGGCTGTTAAAGATTGGGCGATGCCCAAGACTCCTACAGAAATTCATCAATTCTTAGGACTTGCCGGATATTATAGAAGGTTCATCGAAGGGTTTTCTAAGATAGCTAAGCCATTGACCAAGTTGACACAAAAGAAACAGAAATACGAGTGGGGAAAGAAATAAGAGTTCGCTTTTCAGTTATTGAAGCAGAAGCTTTGCAGCGCGCCAATTTTGGCACTACCCAAAGGGATTGAAAACTTCGTGGTATACTGTGACGCGTTACATAAAGGACTTGGAGCCGTATTAATGCAGAACGAGAAGGTGATAGCTTACGCTTCTCGACAACTTAAGACACATGAGAAGAATTACACCACTCACGACTTAGAGTTGGGTGTCGTGGTTTTCGCACTCAAGATTTGGAGGCACTACCTTCACGGTACTAAGTGTGTAGTGTTTACAGACCACAAGAGCTTACAGTATATACTTGATCAGAAAGAGCTCAATATGAGGTAGCGTCGTTGGATGGAATAGCTTAGTGATTACGATTGTGAGATCCGATATCACCCGGGAAAAGCCAATGTTGTGGCAGATGCCCTTAGCCGGAAAGAACGACTCAAGCCTTTGAGAGTCAGATCAATGGGAATGACGATCATTTCACCACTACCATCAAGAATCCTCGAGGCTCAAGTTGAGGTACTCAAGGAAGAAAACCGATCTAGTGAGAAACTTAATGGAATGCCAGAGAATGCAAATGGCTTTGTAAGGAGATCAGACGGAGTATTATGCCTCGAGGATAGAAGTTGGATACCTCTCTATGGTGGGATACGAGAGTTGATTATGCACGAATCGCACAAGTCGAAGTACTACATTCACCCAAGTTCTGATAAGATGTATCAGGATCTCAAGAAACTTTATTGGTGGCCGAATATAAAAGCAGAAATAGCTACCTATGTTAGCAAATGCCTTACTTGTGCTAAAGTAAAAGCCGAGTACCAGAAACCATCAGGATTACTTCAGCAACCAGAAATTCCCCAATGGAAATGGGAACGCATTACAATGGATTTCGTCACTAAATTTCCTAAGACAACAGGCGGTTACGATGCCATTTGGGTAATCGTCGATCGTCTCACCAAATCAGCCCATTTCATTCCAATCAAAGAGACTTATTTTATGGATCAGCTCACCAGACCTTACATCAAGGAAATAGCCTCAAGGCACGGTGCACCAATTTTCATCATTTTTGACCGAGATAGTCGATTTACTTCAAACTTTTGGCAGTCATTGCAAGATTCATTTGGAACTAAATTAGACATGATCACTGCCTATCATCCTCAGACTGATGGTCAGAGTGAGAGAACGATTCAGACATTGGAAGACATGCTCAGGGCATATGTGATTGACGTTGGAAATGGTTGGGCTGACCATTTGCCATTGATCGAGTTCTTTTACAACAACAGCTATCACACTAGCATAAAGGCAGCATCGTTCGAGGCACTCTATGGTCGAATGTGCCGGTCATCATATCGTAAACTAGGTTTATGGGTATTCAAATTTGCGTAACCAGTAAGGTTTAGTTGCGTATTCATGCATCATCAGTAAGGACACGTCATATAGACTAGAGTAGTCTACATATCATCAATAACATCACCTCATATTAGGTCATGCACGGGTTTGCATAATTTCTATTCACATCTATTTATTTATTAAATAAACACTAACACTCGATCAGTTACTACTAACATTATACCCGACACTCCCGACTATGATCCTAATATAATTTTACACTCACTATAATGATATAAGAATTATATTATTAGTTTACCCGGTGTTCTGAAACCATTTACTATATTTTCCGTTAAACGCTTATAACTACGTCGGTTCGCGATATCTTAACACGACAATTATTTTAACACCCGATTCTTACCAGAAATGTGATTTCATAATTTTTACCACTTTCTCATATTTTATTTTGTTCCGTTAAAATTCATTTCTAGCTAACTCGGTACCCGGTAACATCTAAAACACATACTATCTAATTAAATCCTACACCAAAGTCAAGATTTTTCTTACAAAATCTTCCCTCTCCATGCCTTCCCCCCCCAATGCTAATCACTTACACCTTGAAAATTTTCACTAACCTTCATTTATTAGTTGTACCATTTTGTCCATAAGAATTTCCAACCATTTTCATATATACAAATACTTCAAGTAACAAAATTAGCTACAAAAAAATAATTCTCTCATCATCTCCTCTCTTATATGTTCGGCCAAGGCAAGATCAAGAAGAAAAATCCATAAAAATTTCAAGATCAAGCAACTTTCAAGTCTCATTAGTGTTACTAGTTAGAGTTTTGAGATAAAAACCTCAAAGTTACTTAAGTGTTTTACTTCAAAACTCATCAAATCTTCAAGTAAGTGTCCACATAAATTTTCTAATCTTTTATACTCTCATTTAACCTATTTTGATGTTCTAGTAGCAAATCATGCAATTATACATATGTTAGATACCACTTAATGTTTATTTTTCTCTCTAAAAATATATCTAAGGATTTTTATTAGTAAACTCATGAGATCCACCATCTTTGGTGAAGATTAGGAACCCATGACACCCTAAGAAGGTGTATGGTAGGCTTAGACTAGTTGTGGTGTTGATTGGAAGTGATAAATACAAGCCTTGAACTAGAAAAGTTAATTTTTACAAGATATAAAAGAGGGTCTGTCCATTTTTGGGAAATCTGGAAAAATCAGTAGGTCTTGGACCATTTTGACTTATATTTTTATAAATTAATCTTAAAAATGAAACCGTGGGCGTTGGAATGAGAAAAAACGAGCTTACGACGAGAAAACCTACTCAGGAGATTCCTTGATGAATTGATTCCTAATGCCATAGGTCTGTACTTGGATTTCTCCAACGTATTGATAACGGTCCTAACGGAACCGGAGGTTTATCTTATGTTAATACAAATATCACGTAAAAATGTTATTTCAATTTTACGGTCTCTCAATGTTTTTGTAGAAAACTAGAATGGGGGTTGAATAGTTTTACCCTTTTTTAAATTCTTTTCCTTGTTATGTTAATGTGAGTCAGCCAAAATAACAATAAGTATAATGCAAGAAAGGATAGAAACGATCAAACCACAACACGAGGGTTTATAGTGGTTCGGTCTACAAGGACTCTTTTTCCTTGCCCTACCCCACTCCCCGAGTCTCCAACTCGACAGTATTCTTCACTAATCAACAAGCTCCTTTAACTGGCGGAGAAAACCTTTACACGTAGCTTACACAATATATCCGACACAAAGCTAAATGTTGAATTCTTTTACAAGGGCACAACCACTCCTGTCACACTATGTATTTTGAGGACTAAAATACTAACCAATCACAACATAGGTTTATGATGGTTTGGTACAAACAATGATGTATGAATGAATATACAACACACTATGATGAATGAATGAAGACTTGTAGCAAACACTTGAAGCTTGTAAGTCTGTGCTTTATGCTATGATCCTCTTGCTATATAAGAAGTTCACTAAAATGTAAATGAGTGAGTTTGATACAGAGAATTATGAGTGGGGTAGAATATACAATGTTTATGCATGTAAGTGTGTGAGAAAACAACTAAGTGTGGCTTGCTATTTATAGGCAAAAGCCTTCAGCAAGCCACGGATCAGGTGGAACCAAATAATTGGTTCCGTCCGTGTATAATTTTGGTTCCGCCGATCCCTGAGATGGGATCTTCCAAAATCTTGCAAATCTAGTTCATATCTTTCCAAAATATTTTCTATGATCCCATTAGATATGATATCTCAGGTAATTCTAGAGTGGGATGATCCAAGTAGTGATGTAAAAATGCATTTCTATTTTGATTAAAAAGTTTAACAAAGTAAACTTGTAAAATGTATATTGTAACTAGCTAAGAGATGTTAATTAAGAAGTAACTAGTTAGTTTATGAGTTACAAAATTTTTTTTGCTTACTTATATTATCATAAGACACATTTTTATCATTTGTAAAACATGCTTATTTTAGTTTGACACTTAATGTGATGTTTTGTTTAATATGACTTGAAAACTACTTATGTACAAACAATTTGTAACTTATATTAAAATCTATATGTGTTTAAAGAAACTTGTAGCTATATATATATATATATATATATATATATATATATATTATATATATATATATATATATATATATATAAAAGACTTGAGAAAATTTATGCTTTGCTAAAATAAAGTTTATTATTGTCATTAACAAAATATAGCCAAGATCGTAAAATATAAATAACGTTTTTTAGACGATATTTTGTATTAACAATCTTCCCCTTTTTGTTGAGAACAAAACATAAATTTTATTTTTAAGCAATGAGATAAAAGTGTGTAAGTCTTTTAAAAATATAGATTTAAACTTGTTTTTATACATTTATAAATTTATTTAGATATTTAAATTGTATAAAAGTGTGAGTTTGAGTTTTATATTTTCTCTCCCTTTTTGTCAAAACAAAAAGAAGAGAAGTGTAGCGGAATGTAGTGCAAGCCCGAGCTTGATTAGCTCCCCCTTGGCCAATACTCCCCCTTGTTGGGGTGTCAAGTATAAGATACATGGATTTTGGATGCTACAAAACAAAGGTTCGTGATAATCAATCCAAACCAAGCATTCATACAATGTACAAGATAGATAAATAAAACAACCAACCCACAAAAGTAATAAACATCATACATTAGTAAAATTTTATTTTGACTAAAGTCATAATGGTGAGACAATAATGATGATGATGAAATAAATTGCAAAGAAAAAAGAAAATAACTTAGAGATAAAATCCTAAAACAAGAAAGTCCTAATGTTATTGGACTTATTATTTCATCCATCCTAGTTTTTCTATTATGGTGGAGGATAGGAAAGAGCGTTTAAACGTTCAAGGATGTGTTGTAGGATGAACCTCATTTTATCTTGAAGTTCATGGACCTTTATCTTTGTCCTTTCACTAATCTTAGCGGCTCTTTCACATATGGAACAACCATGGTGAGGGAAGTTTGGTGGTAAAGGAAGTTCGGTTGTTGGTGGTGGTGCATTGGTTGATTGATGGTTAGGATTTGGTGGTGGTGCTATAATACCCGAAATTTCAAAACATGCAAAATGACCAAAATACCCCTCTAATTTTAAAATTTTAAGAATATATATAAAATTCCACCAATGAATGTTATTTGAATATAACCTAAGGGAATTAAATCCTTAAGTATCTAATAAATAAAACTAATATAACTTTACATTATAAATTATAAATCACCAAAACAAATGTTCCCTAAACCACGTCTATAATAGGCGACCATATATTGTGTCCAATCTATATACATATTCGGCTAGGGTCAAAATAAAGGATGTACATGCATAAAATTTGGGAGATATCACAATACCATAAGCTTGATCCATTCCTTATTTGCCTCATCCCATAGTCGGTTTTTCCCATCCATATATACACCGAACTTTTCTTGTTCCTTACTTTGCAAACCCTAAACCCTACATAAAAAAAAAAGAAAAAAAGAAAGAAAAGATAGATACAAGCGCTCGGCTGCTACTTTCTTTCTGTTCCTGTTCGATCCAAAACACAGCAGCAAGGAGGGTCTTTTGTGCTTCCTTTAGTGGTCCTATCGTGGTGTTTCAGCAGCTTCAAGTGGTGGTTTTGATCGTGGGTTTTGGAGGCAGTTCGAAGGAGCTTGTGTTTCGTTATTTAGGTTCGAGGGTGTTGTGTTAGCGGCTTGGTTCATTCGTGATACGTCTCTCGTCCTTGTCTTCCATTCATAAAACCGATCTAGGTAACTTCATGTCATTGTTTTCTATTCAATCGACACCTTCATATGAAGTACAATCTGAATAAAACCATTTTGTCATACACCAGTAACACACGTTTGATAATATACAAACCTAATCTAATTCATGTGTTGGCTGTTGTGTCTCATCATGCTATTTAATCTACATGTTTTGTTAATATACTCTTATAAGTATTATGCTACATAAAATAACAAGGAGTCTTATAAAATCTGTTAATTTGATGTCGACCATGGTTCCTTCTTGTCGACCCTCATGAGTTCAGCCTCAAGGTACCAATCAATTCTCACCTTTGTCATGCTTTTGGATGCACTAACTTTTATACAATTAATATCACACGTATAAGCACTACTCCAAAACAAATTTTGCTGCTACCTTTTTCGAATAAAACATGTTGTATTCGATTAATATACCTATATGATATGTCGCATGTTTTGTGGTTTAGGTTTGGTCTCGCATGCTGTGTCTCGTTAAGATCATGTCTCGCCAGGGGTGTAGGTTTGGTTTTCGAACGTATGCATGCTCTATTTTGATGTCGACCATGTGTTCTGTTTCTTGGTGATCATGTGTGCGGTTTAAGTCAGGTCTCGCGGTGCCTTGTTTGTCTCGCATGTGTGCTTTTCGATTCAAATCGGGTTGTGTCTTGTTTAAGAGCATGAGTTAGTATCGCGTGCATGGTCTATAGATATCGGGCATGTCCCATTTATGGGTGTGTGTTGGGGGCTGTTTTGTGTGTCGAGATGGGGCTGGGAAAAAGGGTAAAACGTGCGTGTTCTTCTCTATTTCAAATCGCATCAAATAAACATAAAGAAGGTGTCGCGAGTTTAGTTTGTGTCGTGAAGTCTACGTTGTGGCTTGTGTCGTACGTTGGGCATAGTTTTGAAAATACTCATGTTAGTTGTTGTCGAGTGAGTGAAGGTGATCGTATAAGCTGTCTTGTATGCGAATCGATTTTGGCATATGTCATACGAGGTAGATGTGAGTGCATGCATGGTTGTTCTCTTTCAGTTTTGTTTCATTTTCGAATCACTATAATATAAAAGAATGTAGGATTGTTTTGGTACAGCAAGTGTTGACATGTTGTAGTAATATAAGGAAACATAATATATATTTGATAATCTACGCCTTGGACCTCAAGCTTTGTAATATTAACACTTTAGACCCTAAACTAGTATAATGGTCGAAATAAACTCTAATATGTCATGACAATCATTTTAAGCACTTAATACATTAAAATGTTAATTATACTCATAAATGGCTAAACTTACTAAAACGGGAAACTTACTAAAGATAGGAAGTTACTATGTTTGGAAAGCTGCTATAAAAGGGAAAGTTACTAAAAATGGAAAGCCGACTAAAATGAGTAACCCGATATTAATAATAAGACGATCATGAATTTGTGTAGATTCGCTGAAGATGGAGTTGTTTCCGATTTTTATGTTCTAGTTGTGTTCTCACTTGCGGTCTAAGGTACAGATATTATGCCCTTCTTGTAAGGAGCCTTCGTTCTCTTGATCTCTTGTTTTGATTCGTTTAGGATTTCCCCAAGCCATTGCTATGTTCCCTTGTATTGTGAACCCTTGTTTTGAACCTTTTGCTTTGAACCCTTGCCTTGACCTTTTGTCTTGAACCTTGCCTTGAACCCTGCTATGAACCTTGATATGAACCTTGCCATACACCTTGCCTTGAACCTTGATATACTTGAGATTTTAGCGGGATGAGAAAACCTTTTTAATTATTTATGAAAATGTTTTAAGAAAATCATTTTTACAACTATCTTATTGAAGACCATTTTAAAAGATCATTTTATGGAAACTATTTTAAAAGGATTGTTTTCAAATGAACTTTTAGATTGAACCTTTACTATGAACATTTGCTACGATCTCTTGTCTTGACCATTTGACTTGAACCCATTGATAAACTTGAACTTGAACTTGAAACATGAAACTTGAAACCTGATACTTGAACCACTTGATACTTGAACTTGACTTGTACACTTGACCTTGACCTTGACCCACAGTTTGAGACTACGAGCCATACTAGGCATGAGGGTTTCATGTCCTTGTCATTGATGCACCAATGACTTGACTTTTGGGTAGGAAAGTGATTACCTATCCCGTCCCTGCCATGACTTGATATTTTACTTGTACACGTAGATGAAGACATTGTGGCAGCCTACAGGGGCGCATGGATGCATCCTAGATTTGTACTTGACTTGACTTGACTTGATTACTTGAATTGCTTAGTGACATGATGGGTGTGTGCGATACACGTCATTCACTCTTGGGAGCACGCGACTCCAACCCTTGGAGGTATCCCCTCATATTATACTTGGCATACCGAGGTCACCCCTCCGTATACATGTATACTTGTTTACTTGACTTGATATGACATGTTCTGGGCTCGTAGAGGATTTCTGTTTCTGTTTCTGTTACCCTATGACTTGATAATTGACTTGACTTGAATTGAACTTGGGCTGGTGGGGGGTAATGGTTGATTTTTATATCTTGATAACCTTTCCATTATCTTTTCTACTCTTGTTACACCATGAAATGTTCGTTTACTTCACTACCCTTTATTACTGCCTTGTTATCGTTATATCTGTTCACTGAGCTCTCGTAGCTCAGCCGCATTTCTTTTCCTGCGGCAGGTTTTAGTTGGAAGCTGGGTATTGATTGGAGAGTTTACCTTGGAACTAGAAGATCCTGATAGCTATTTTGGATTAGAAGAGTTAGAGGAGCATGGTTTTGGACTTAGTGATTATTGTACTTCCATTATAATCTTGTAGTTTCATATTGTCTTTTGTAACCATTGAAATTCTATTGTATTATTAATGTCAAATGCTTATGTTTGTTATGATATGTAACCATTGTTGTGACATCTCTGCCCTTGTCGGGTCGGGGTGTTACAATTTATGGTATCAGAGCAACGGGCTGACGACTTGTAATACATTTACCCTGTCCTGTGCGATTAGGACCATTAGGCTTCCACTGTAAGAACATAGGAGAACACCTTGAGGACTTGCTTTAGGATTTCATATATGAACTTAAGTTTTGACCGGTGAGGAATGGGTAGACTATAAGGCGTTTAGGTATCATCGTTTCCGCATTACTCTGATTCGTGCCTTGCTATGACATTTGCTTTTGTTGACCTCTAAGACTGTAGAAGCACTAGGTGGATTATGATAGGTTATTGTTACGACTTGAGATAAAGTATGATCATCATGAAGGCATATTTATGTGGTACTGGTATTATGACGCCTGATCAACGTGATAATACTTACACCATATAACGTGCCCTCATTGTGGCCATAGGATATCTTGGGAAGTACCTAAGAGTTTAGAACTTGATTCCCGTTGAATTGTCCGTGATTAATGAGACTTTAGGTTCATCCTACCTGTTCGTATATTCTGCCCTTGTTCATTAGACGTCTGGACAAGTTTAGACTCTCGCTTGGCGTTCTGTTGATTTCAGTTATAAATCTTGAACTCTTGTAGAGCTCTTTACTGTTGACACAGTTAAATTGATTTGAAATCTTGTTCGCATTTCGTATGAGTTACGTACTATCTCTTCCAGTTCCCCGTAATTTTCGAGGACGAAAATTTTTTTTAGAGGGGAAGAAGTTGTAATACCTGAAATTCTAAAACTTGCAAAATGACCAAAATACCCCTCTAATTTTAAAATTTTAAGAATATATATAAAATTCCACCAATGAATGTTATTTGAATATAACCTAAGGGAATTAAATCCTTAAGTATCTAATAAATAAAACTAATATAACCTTACATTATAAGTTATAAATCACCAAAACAAATGTTCCCTAAACCACGTCTATAATAGGCGACCATATATTGTGTCCAATCTATATACATATTCGGCTAGGGTCAAAATAAAGGATGTACATGCATAAAATTTGGGAGATATCACAATACCATAAGCTTGATCCATTCCTTATTTGCCTCATCCCATAGTCGGTTTTTCCCATCCATATATACACCGAACTTTTCTTGTTCCTTACTTTGCAAACCCTAAACCCTACATAAAAAAAAAAGAAAAAAAAAAAGAAAAGATAGATACAAGCGCTCGGCTGCTACTTTCTTTCTGTTCCTGTTCGATCCAAAACACAGCAGCAAGGAGGGTCTTTTGTGCTTCCTTTAGTGGTCCTATCGTGGTGTTTCAGCAGCTTCAAGTGGTGGTTTTGATCGTGGGTTTTGGAGGCAGTTCGAAGGAGCTTGTGTTTCGTTATTTAGGTTCGAGGGTGTTGTGTTAGCGGCTTGGTTCATTCGTGATACGTCTCTCGTCCTTGTCTTCCATTCATAAAACCGATCTAGGTAACTTCATGTCATTGTTTTCTATTCAATCGACACCTTCATATGAAGTACAATCTGAATAAAACCATTTTGTCATACACCAGTAACACACGTTTGATAATATACAAACCTAATTTAATTCATGTGTTGGCTGTTGTGTCTCATCATGCTATTTAATCTACATGTTTTGTTAATATACTCTTATAAGTATTATGCTACATAAAATAACAAGGAGTCTTATAAAATCTGTTAATTTGATGTCGACCATGGTTCCTTCTTGTCGACCCTCATGAGTTCAGCCTCAAGGTACCAATCAATTCTCACCTTTGTCATGCTTTTGGATGCACTAACTTTTATACAATTAATATCACACGTATAAGCACTACTCCAAAACAAATTTTGCTGCTACCTTTTTCGAATAAAACATGTTGTATTCGATTAATATACCTATATGATATGTCGCATGTTTTGTGGTTTAGGTTTGGTCTCGCATGCTGTGTCTCGTTAAGATCATGTCTCGCCAGGGGTGTAGGTTTGGTTTTCGAACGTATGCATGCTCTATTTTGATGTCGACCATGTGTTCTGTTTCTTGGTGATCATGTGTGCGGTTTAAGTCAGGTCTCGCGGTGCCTTGTTTGTCTCGCATGTGTGCTTTTCGATTCAAATCGGGTTGTGTCTTGTTTAAGAGCATGAGTTAGTATCGCGTGCATGGTCTATAGATATCGGGCATGTCCCATTTATGGGTGTGTGTTGGGGGCTGTTTTGTGTGTCGAGATGGGGCTGGGAAAAAGGGTAAAACGTGCGTGTTCTTCTCTATTTCAAATCGCATCAAATAAACATAAAGAAGGTGTCGCGAGTTTAGTTTGTGTCGTGAAGTCTACGTTGTGGCTTGTGTCGTACGTTGGGCATAGTTTTGAAAATACTCATGTTAGTTGTTGTCGAGTGAGTGAAGGTGATCGTATAAGCTGTCTTGTATGCGAATCGATTTTGGCATATGTCATACGAGGTAGATGTGAGTGCATGCATGGTTGTTCTCTTTCAGTTTTGTTTCATTTTCGAATCACTATAATATAAAAGAATGTAGGATTGTTTTGGTACAGCAAGTGTTGACATGTTGTAGTAATATAAGGAAACATAATATATATTTGATAATCTACGCCTTGGACCTCAAGCTTTGTAATATTAACACTTTAGACCCTAAACTAGTATAATGGTCGAAATAAACTCTAATATGTCATGACAATCATTTTAAGCACTTAATACATTAAAATGTTAATTATACTCATAAATGGCTAAACTTACTAAAACGGGAAACTTACTAAAGATAGGAAGTTACTATGTTTGGAAAGCTGCTATAAAAGGGAAAGTTACTAAAAATGGAAAGCCGACTAAAATGAGTAATCCGATATTAATAATAAGACGATCATGAATTTGTGTAGATTCGCTGAAGATGGAGTTGTTTCCGATTTTTATGTTCTAGTTGTGTTCTCACTTGCGGTCTAAGGTACAGATATTATGCCCTTCTTGTAAGGAGCCTTCGTTCTCTTGATCTCTTGTTTTGATTCGTTTAGGATTTCCCCAAGCCATTGCTATGTTCCCTTGTATTGTGAACCCTTGTTTTGAACCTTTTGCTTTGAACCCTTGCCTTGACCTTTTGTCTTGAACCTTGCCTTGAACCCTGCTATGAACCTTGATATGAACCTTGCCATACACCTTGCCTTGAACCTTGATATACTTGAGATTTTAGCGGGATGAGAAAACCTTTTTAATTATTTATGAAAATGTTTTAAGAAAATCATTTTTACAACTATCTTATTGAAGACCATTTTAAAAGATTATTTTATGGAAACTATTTTAAAAGGATTGTTTTCAAATGAACTTTTAGATTGAACCTTTACTATGAACATTTGCTACGATCTCTTGTCTTGACCATTTGACTTGAACCCATTGATAAACTTGAACTTGTACTTGAAACATGAAACTTGAAACCTGATACTTGAACCACTTGATACTTGAACTTGACTTGTACACTTGACCTTGACCTTGACCCACAGTTTGAGACTACGAGCCATACTAGGCATGAGGGTTTCATGTCCTTGTCATTGATGCACCAATGACTTGACTTTTGGGTAGGAAAGTGATTACCTATCCCGTCCCTGCCATGACTTGATATTTTACTTGTACACGTAGATGAAGACATTGTGGCAGCCTACAGGGGCGCATGGATGCATCCTAGATTTGTACTTGACTTGACTTGACTTGATTACTTGTATTACTTAGTGACATGATGGGTGTGTGCGATACACGTCATTCACTCTTGGGAGCACGCGACTCCAACCCTTGGAGGTATCCCCTCATATTATACTTGTCATACCGAGGTCACCCCTCCGTATACATGTATACTTGTTTACTTGACTTGATATGACATGTTCTGGGCTCGTAGAGGATTTCTGTTTCTGTTTCTGTTACCCTATGACTTGATAATTGACTTGACTTGAATTGAACTTGGGCTGGTGGGGGTTATGGTTGATTTTTATATCTTGATAACCTTTCCATTATCTTTTCTACTCTTGTTACACCATGAAATGTTCGTTTACTTCACTACCCTTTATTACTGCCTTGTTATCGTTATATCTGTTCACTGAGCTCTCGTAGCTCAGCCGCATTTCTTTTCCTGCGGCAGGTTTTAGTTGGAAGCTGGGTATTGATTGGAGAGTTTACCTTGGAACTAGAAGATCCTGATAGCTATTTTGGATTAGAAGAGTTAGAGGAGCATGGTTTTGGACTTAGTGATTATTGTACTTCCATTATAATCTTGTAGTTTCATATTGTCTTTTGTAACCATTGAAATTCTATTGTATTATTAATGTCATATGCTTATGTTTGTTATGATATGTAACCATTGTTGTGACATCTCTGCCCTTGTCGGGTCGGGGTGTTACAGGTGGTGCTATGATTGAAGAGAGCAAAGTGGTTTGAAGGTTCATAGCTTCTTGATGGTGGGAGTCCACCATGTTTGAAAAGGCATAGAGACCATCAAGTTGATCATTGATTTGCTCTTGTGTTTGTGGAGGATCAATCCACATTGATTCATCAATTTCTCTAAAAGTAGGGAAAAGGATTGAGGTTGTGGTGGAGGTTGATCATCAAAAGGCTCATTGGGCATGAATGAAGCCCAAGGTGGTTCGTGAGCAATACACTCAATGGAGTCAAATGATGGTAAAGGTGGTGGATTTGTTGATCTTGGTGGTAAGTCTTCCAAACTTTCCATAAATGGATGAGGGGATATTGGTGGTGTAGCAAAAAGTTTAATAGGTTCAAGTTTTGAAGACTTTGGTGGTGATGGAGCAGGAGGTAGTGTTGTCACAATTATCGGAGATCGTTGTTGAGGTCTTGGGGTGCTTAGGTTGATGATATTGCCATCATGATAGGAGATGATATGTTGATGGGTGATTCGTCAGAGGATGAGGATTTTAGGTTAACAAAACAACATGGTTTGACACTAATTCTAGCGGTTCTTCTCGGTGGCCTAATGGAAGGTGATGAGTTTGTGGATTTAGTCATTGTGAATTTGCTTTGAGTATTTTCAAAGATTCACAGAAAGTTGTGATGAAGGGATGAAGATGAAGATCCTGGAGGTTCTTACTTATAATGGTCAAGAATTATGGAATGTTGTTCATTGATTTGATGTTAATCCACTTAAATTTGATCTTTCCTAATGATTTTGAAGTATTTATGAGCTTGTCTAATCAACTAAAGTCAAACCAATGGAGTTGGATTGAGTGATAGAAGTGAGATATGCAGTAAATGTTGTGCAATCATTACTAAATCTTGGTGGTCAGAGACCCACGGATTGGAAGGTAGCAAATAAAGGGTTCCTTCCTTTATAGAGAAAGGTACCTTGAGTGGTTTTTGAGAATTTTCAAATTTTTATGGGAAACACTTATCCTATTGGTGCAAGTAAGCTAAAATCATCCTAATGTGTGTAATAACAAGTAAAAAGGATCTAATGATAATAAATGAATGATCTATAGTGCGGGAAAGTAACGAGAATTTAAAAGTGGACTGCAGGTCTGGCGGCATCAAATTTTATAATGGGCGGAACCCAAAATTTGGTACCGCCCAATCCGTCCCTTGTATTTTTGGCGGTGCCAAAAATTAACGTAGGCGGAACAAATTTTTGGTTCCGTCCTGTCCGTGGGTACCTGGAAAGTTCACAGAGGGCATTTATGACCCTCATAAACTTGTTCAAATTCTGTAATTTTTCCTGAAACATGTGTAATTAATTAGTTGTGAATGGGAAACCAGAATAAAACAAGCGAATACATATAAATGGGCATAGATCAAGCAATGGGTAGAAATTTCACTAAAACGTGAAAAGTGAAAATTTGATAACATGACATTGTTATCCACCTGCAGGGCATTAGGTTAGTTCACATAATCGTTAAGTAACAAGTTAATATCCTAGGAATAGCGAAATACATCATACATCATTGTTTTGAAATATTGTACTAAACACTCTTGAAACCTTCATCATTTGTCTAATTTCTTGTTGATCTTGGTGAGAAACCTTCCAATGCATTTATACATTCCTCTTGTTTGTTTGAACTCTTCTGATGGATTTTCAATTTCTGGAAGTTCCCTAAAGTACTCAAGAGGAGGGAGCTTAGAGTTTGGAAGTCCATCTTCCGAGCTATTGGATGATGATGAGGAAGCTGGAGGTTGCGGACATTTTCCTTTGGACTTTGTTTTTGCTACCCGTTTGTCACTCAATGGTACAAAGATATGGTCAACAAGAGAATAGTCAAGACATAACCCTCTAGCATTTGGTGGGATTGGTGCAAAGGCTCTATAAAGACGGGTGAGAAGCATCCTGTAGGGAAGAGCAGTGGTTCCTAGAGTGGGTATGTCGGCCATCCTTTTGGAAACATAGTAGGCTAAGTTGAAAGCTTGATAGGTTGACAAAGTATAGAGCATGTAGCAAAGACAAGCATTGAGATGATCATGATTTCCAATGGTACACAAGACGTTTGCCCTAAGGACTTCTTCCCATTTCTTGAATTGTGGTTTGAGTTCGTTGAGTTCCATTCCAAATGGATCTCGGTTGATTTCATTACCCGGACGGGTTGTTCTAATACCCGAAGCTTTAAGAAGGAACAAATGTTCCCGGACTGTTTCTTTGTCAACCAAAGGAGTTTGGTAGGGAGGAGTACGATCAACGATTGTGTCAAGAATTGAGAGGGACCATTTATCCAAGTAAAGGCATATACCTTCACAAAGGAGTCCAAGGAACATCGGCAAATTGACGGAGAGGTATGTGAAACTCATTTTGGTTTGCCTTGAAGTGAATTGTCATTAGACCATCATCTTCACTTGCGAGAACTACGCTAGCATAGAACTCGAGGAAAAATCTAGGACAAATTTGTTCGTCAATGTCTAAGAGACAATCAAAGTTGATGGTTATAAGTTCTTGATGAAGGTGTGTGCTTTCTAGAAAGGATGGGTGTACGGTTCTACCCTCATGAAAGTAACATTTTTCTAAAGCTTTGAAGATTTCAACTTGTGTTGGAGTAAGTCCCTTAGTCTTACGATGTTTGGAAATGTAGTTGAGAGTGTCTTTGTGGTCATAGTGAGTTGCGGGAGGCATGTTTGGTCCTAGATAAAAAATTTCACACTTTAGTCGAAATTAATGAGAATTTTGATATGATCTAGTGTGTGCCTATATGAAGACAATGTGGAGGTGTGGCTATCTCGACCCCTTTTAATGCATAAATAATTTTATTTAGTAGTTTTTGTAAAAATATGAGAGATAACCCAAACGCTCCTAATTCAATGTAGTTTCGATTGAATGTACCAGAAAATACATATTAATTATGTACTTCCTTTAGCATTCAAGAGACATTATGCAAGTGATGTATAAACATAACATTTTTATTTATATTAACAATGAGAAATTGTTTGTCCTAAAAGTGAGAAGCTTTACAAAAATTTGATATGAGGTTTTTAGTAAATTATGATAATGTCTTACAAGATGCAATTCCTAACTAAGGGACATATGATTAGTTCTGCATTTTAACAAATGTACTACATGATTTCTTAAGAAAATGCATAAACCCCAAGTTTGGTTTTGTGCATAAATTAGAAACCCTAGACTCAGAATTGAGAGAAGAAAGGTAGTAAGGAAACTTACAATGTTGATTGGAGCAGAGATTAGTTGAAGGAATTGCCTTAATTGTGAGTTTAGTGTGATGTGGAGTGAGTTTAGGTCGTTGTGTATTTTTAATTTGGAGAGGGAGGTGTTTGTTTTAAGCTGAATATTAGACCACAGTACCCCACAGATTAGGCGGTACCAAATTTTTGGTTCCGTCCTTGTTATCATAGGGTACCTTGGGTCAGATTTTGACTTTGTCATGTTTTGTCATTTTTGATCAAACAAAGGTTCGAGCTAAGATCTAAATTACTTAAAACAACAAATTAGGTTTCATTAGTCCTAGTCGAAGTCTAAGGAGATTAAATGGTTCTCGTTTAAGAGGTTTTGTTAGGATATCGGCAATGTTGTCTTCCGATGACACTTTCTCGATTGAGATGTTTCCTTTTGTACATTATCGCGAAGGAAATGATGACGGATTTCAATATGCTTAGTTCAAGCATGTTGAACTGGATTTTTACTAAGGTCGATAGCTCCTTTGTTGTCGCAAAGAATAGAGATGTCGTTAATTTGAATTCCATAGTCGACGAGAGCTTACTTCATCTAAAGCGCTTGTTGACATGCTTTTACGGCTGATACGTATTCGGCTTCGGTTGTTGAAATGGCGAGAGCTGTTTGTTTCTTTGAGAACCATGAGGTGAGACAATGTACAACAAAAGTACAAATTCCACTTGTGCTTTTTCTATCAACATAGTCACCGGCATGGTCTGAGTCGGCATACACTATGGTTTCAACACCCGTTCCTTTGGGATACCATAATCCTAGGTGTGTAGTACCTTTTTATGTATCTAAATATTCGTTTTACGGCTTCAAGATGTGATGTTTTTGGATTTTCTTGAAAGCGAGCACTTAGACAAACACTAAACATAATGTCGGGTCTACTAGCCGTAAGATAAAGTAGACTACCAATTATTCTTTTATATTTAGTATTATCTACCGAGTCACCTTCTTCATCCTTGGTAAGTTTGGTTTCCGAGGACATAGATGTTTTAATAGGTTTAGAGTCTTCAAGACTAAATTTCTTAAGCATATCCTTTATGTATTTAGATTGGTTAAAGTATATTCCGTCTTCTAATTGTTTGATTTGAAGTCCTAAGAAAAAGTTTAATTCTCCCATCATACTCATCTCAAACTCGTTGTGCATGATTTTTGAAAAATCATCACATAGCTCTTGACAAGTTGATCTGAATATGATATCATCCACATATATTTGGACAATGATAATATGTGAATCCTTTTTCTTGGTGAAGAGAGTGTTATCTACTAAACCCATGGTGTACTTATGTTCAACTAAGAATGTTTTAAGTCGATCATACCATGATTTTGGTGCTTGCTTATGTCCGTATAAAGGCTTTTTAAGTTTATAAACATGATTTGGTTTTTCAAAATCGGTGAAACCCGGAGGTTGTGCGACATATACTTCCTCATTTATAAATCCGTTCAAAAATACACTTTTGACATCCATTTGAAAAAGTTTAAAATCATGTGCACAAGCGTATGCAAGTAAAATTCTAATAGACTCGAGGCTAGCAACCGGAGCAAAAGTTTCATCGTAGTCAATGCCTTCTTGTTGATTATAACCTTGAGCTACTAGCCTAGCTTTGTTTCTAGACACTACACCATTTTCATCCATTTTATTTCGAAAGACCCTTTTTGTTCCAATTATGGTTTGACTTTTTGGTTGAGGTACTAATATCCAAACATCATTTCTAACAAATTGATTTAATTCTTCTTGCATTGCTATGACCCAAGATTCATCTTTTATACCCTCATTTATATTTTTGGGTTCAATGGTTGATACAAAACAAAAGAAGTTACTTTGATTTTGGACTTTTGATCTTAAGGTTCTTTCATTAATTTTTCCTATGACACTATCTAATTGATGACTTTTAGACTCTTTGATGTTGACAATTTCTTTATTTAATAGTTCATCTTCCTTGTCATTATCTAGATTCTCTTGGTTTTCAACAAGTTGACTTTCAACTAAGTCATCATCTACCAAAGGTGATGTCTTAGAGGGAGGTGGACTTTTTGTCAAATTGTACATTTAACGATTCCTCGATTCTCAAGATTTCTTTGTTTAAAACAATATAAGCTTTGCTATTTTGAGAATATCCAAGGAATACACCTTCATAAGACTTTGGGTCAAATTTGGTGAGGTAATCCTTAGTATTTAGAATAAAACATTTACTTCCAAAAACTCTAAAGTATCCTAACCTAGGCTTTTTACCTTTATATAGTTCATATGGTGTTTTGTTCAAAAATTGTCAAATTAATACTCTATTTAAAATGTAGGTCGAAGTGTCAACGGCGTTACACCAAAATTTTTGTGGCATGTTTTATTCATTAAGCATTGTTCTACTCATCTCTTGAAGAGTCCGATTTTTACGTTCTACTACATCATTTGACTGAGGAGTACGGGGAGCTGAAAAATTATGTGTTATGCCGTTGGCATCACAAAAGGTTCCAAATTGTATTTCATTATCAAATTCACGACCATGATCCGTTCTTATTTACACAATACGACTATCTAGTTGGTTTTGAATTTTCTTACTAGGAATTTCAAATTAATCAAATGCTTCATTTTTATTTTTCAAAAACTTTGTCCAAGTGTATCTTGAATAATCATCTACTATGACCAAAGTGTAGAAGTTGCCTCCATAACTTTGGATGGACCAAATAAATCCATATGCAAAAGTTCTAGACACCTAGATGTAGACACCATATTTTTAGCCTTATGGCTACTATGAACTTGTTTTCCAATTTTGCAAGCATCACAAAAGTGTTGGTCATATTTCAACTGGGTAAGTTCCTAACGAGATCTTTTGAGGATAGAGACTGGATAAGTCTAATATTAGCGTGGCCTAAGCGTCTATGCCAAAGATTTGAGGAATCATCTAACGAAGTGAGGCAAAGTTTAACTCTAGATGTTTTATCAACTTTCATGACATATATGTTGTTTTTCAAAACACCTTTTGCTATGGTTATTCCGTATTTTAGTATTTTACTTTCGTTTTCACTAAATAGGAGATTATACTTTTTACGGCATAGTTTGTAACCACTGTGAAAATCCACATTAACCTAAACTAACACTTAGAATATTTATCCTTTTCTACGTGTAAATTTTTTTTATTATTATTTGAACATAACTATTATCTTATGTAACGTAGATCACATCCTCGATAAACGTGCTCGCATGCAACCCAGCTTCAACGTATTTAATGTTTAATTAAACATTTTCATATGAAACCTTAAGATATCTCATTTGCCATTTTACATTAAATTGTTAACGTATGTTTAAACTAAACGTTCCTTATCAAATAGAGATCCTATAAAACCCTAAGCTATCATAACAACAAGTGTAAGTAACAGAACCCTGAGAATACTAAAGTACAACTCATTCAACTAAAGGTACAAGCATCTAAAGCATAAAAACCCTAATTCCATAATAACTCCCGATGAAACCCTAATTTCATTTAAACTATGATTTTATGTACATAATTTAAAAACCCTAATTTATTTATAAGAGATTTTTACAAAATATAAATGTACAAGTCATTTAAGCCAAGGTACAAGTCTTTTATGCATAAAAATCATATATTAATAAAAACCCTATTAAAACCCTAACTATATTTATCTTAAAGCACAATTTATAAGTTTTTCATACATAAAACTTAAAAATTAATTTTCCTAAACTCATTAAATATAAGTACAAGTCTCTAAACCTAGTGTACAAGTGCCTAATGCACAAAATCCTAAAATCCCATTTATATACATTTTAAACATAATAAAAATTACATAAAAAAATTATATAACTTAAGGAAACATTAAAACTATAATTTCTATATTTCTAAACCCTAATTACAACCCTATTAAGCTTCTAGTACAACTCCCTTAAGCACAAGATCAATTTCCTTCTCCTTTAATAAAATTCGACACATATATGTGTGTAAATGTGAAAAACCCTAAATAAATATCTAAGAATATTTACTTAAACTAAAAACTAACCTAAATTATTTTCCATAAACCCTAAGTACAACATTCTAAACCTAATGTACACCCATAAGAAGCCATTCGATCCCATTTCCCCTCCTAGTTCGATCCTAACCCAAAGCTTAACTAAACAAATTCATTTTCCATAATATAACCTACCTCACATTCCCCCTCCTCCACATCATCCCTTGATGACTTGTGAGGTTTATAGGCAAACACATCATCACCTCATCACCATAATACCATACGCCACCCCCCCCCCCTTGTGGCCTCTTCTCCATCAACCAACTCAACTACTTAACCTATGGTTTATATATAAACACCTCAACATCCATCTTCTATATATAGCAACATATAACCTTTCTTTTTCTTCTCACACCATTCGACTCCCACAAAAACAGCCCACACTTGTTCCCTACTAAATCCACAGCCCACATACGAGATCAAGAAAGAATTTTTGGAAGCCTAGAAGGGGGAAGAATTAACAAGCACCTCATTTCCAGATTCATTCGCCAAAACATTCATGTAATCAAACATATAAGCTAAGTAAGTATTCTAACCCTTTTTCATATCTTTTATAAGCTTCAATACTCTTAAAACATGCTATAAAATAAACCCTAAAAGATAGCTAAGGTCAAAAACAAGTTATGAGTAATTACATATTAACATAAGTTTATAAGTGTTAAAATAAATAGGCTTTCTTACTAAAATTTCGTACTAAACCAACCTTATAGAGACTTAGTAGTTTACATATTCTTATAGACAAAATTAAAACGAAGATTTATCAATTTGAATCACCTAAAACGAATACCCGAGTCTAAAGTTATGGCAATTTGAAAATTTCCAAATCCTGAAACAAACATTCTGTTTACAGAATGCTAAATCACGCAAAACGAGGCGTTTTTGGTCCGTTTCGTCAAAAAGTTAAAACACGAAAGTTGTCCGGAACGACGTTTCCTTCAAAAACGCTTTAGACCTTGAGTCCTGAAAACGCATAGAAAATGGTGTTTTTATTTAAATTCAGAACAGTTTTTTTTTTTTAAAAACCAGTCTCAACTCGCCCACTTTGACCCTTTGTTTCACCCATCAAACGGACTCTAAAAATTCTGATTTTTGGTCAAGTTAAAGATCACATAGCTGTCTAAATTTAGGAAGAAGAATCTAGTAAAATGATCAAGTCATCATAAAGTTATTGTGTCTTGAATATTGTCCTATCGCTGGACTGAAAAACCTTAAGTTTTATTTCTTTTAAAAATTGTCGAGTAACAGCCTTAAGTCGCCACCTTTGGACCTAGTTTTCGACCATCAACCCATCTTTATAAAATCTGAATTTTTGCCTAATTAAAGATCACCTAGCTAACTATTTTTAGGAAAAAGAATTTTGTAAAAAGGTTTAACGGTTAAAAAGATATTCGAGTCCAAAGTTGTCCTATCGCTAGATCAAAAACCCAACTATTATACTTATTATCAGATTTTCAGTTTTATTCTAATCAACCACCTGGCTGACTTCATGTAGGAAAAAGAACCACGTAAAACCAAGCCCTCGCCTCGCTTTTATTTGTGTCCAAAACTGGGTGATCGCGAACTATTTTTCGAGACTAATAAGTTGGAGTTTTTATGGGCCAAATTTGTCAATTTCCCAAAGTTATTTAAATCAAGGACCATTTTGTCAACGATAAATAAATAAGGGTAGAAAGTGTCATTTTTAAAAACTATAAGGTAGAAGTTGTCATTTTCTAAAAGTTCAGGGGTATAAACTATCAATATATGAAACTATAGGGGTAAAAGCATAACTTTTCATAATTGTCATTATTATTAATATATATTTTTCGATCTAATAGAAATTAATAAACGTGATATGTTTATTTCAATATCACACGAACAAACGAGAGATATATTTAACGAACAAAATATACTAACGAACAAACGAACGAACAGAACATAAAAACAAACAATAAGATAAAATCTTATCCAAATTTTGAAGAGACTTCATGTTGTCTCAATTAAACATTTAACCATCAACCGAAAACGTTACGAAACGAATAATAAAACTTATATATTCAGAAACGTTTACTGAAAATTGACATAACGAACCAGGTTGTGTGCCGGAGACGTTTATCAACTCTGTTTAACGTTATTTTCCATCCAGACTGTCAAGGTGAGTTCATAGTCCCACTTTTCTTTATACGTTTTCCAAACTTGTGGGGAGATACATGCTACAAAAACCGAACACAAGTATTTTTCTGTATGCTTTCCTGATTGTTATTGCCTAAGTTAACTGTTGCCTATTTTAAAAGACCCTCTATCATACACCATTAATCACTTTCGGGTGAGCACGAATATAGTGAATAGATCTATTGGCAGTTGACGCCCCATGTGTTGCTGGTTAAGTAATCCAAATGCACTTTATTTGAGAACGTTTAATAAAGAGTTTTAGGCAGACTCCTACTCGGGGGCAAGGTTACCTACATTTAATTATGGGGTAATTTATATAAACCTGTTAACGTTTTGTGTGTCATGAGGCTTAGTGCAGTATACCAAACTTTGATATAACTGATTTACTCTCTATTTAGCTTGTGTTCAAACTGATTTAACTTTAAACGCTATGGATTCACTCAACCTTTGTGTTGACTTTTTAAGCATGTTTATCTCAGGTAACTAGAAGTACGATTTGGCACGGAGTGGCAATGGACTTTCTTTTTATAAAAAAAGGGTGTCCATTTTGTTATCATTCAAACGAATAATGTATCTTTTATAACGTATTTCGAAACCTCCCGCTGGGACCTCTATATGTAAACTCTGATTTAATAAATGAATGATAACAATTTATTTAAAACGTCTCTTTTTGAGTCGTTTTCTATTATCGTGACTGTGAACCTTGAAGTAGCACCCCAAACTTATATTCCGCTGCGAATATCGAAAACAGGGGTATTACATAGTTGACTAATAGTAAGTAGGTTGAATCCTAGATTATTAACATGAGCAACATCATCAATAGAGAGAGAGTCATGAGAGATAGTACATTTTCCGATGATTTTTCTTTTCAATTTGCTACCAAAAGTGACATTACCTCCGTCATATTCTTGGTAGGTTGAGAAGAGGCTCTTGTCTCCCGTCATATGCCTTGAACAACTATCATTTATCCACTCGTCTGGTTCCAATCCGACTTTCAAGCATACCTAAGTTATATAAAAACTCAAGCATTTGGTCCCCAATATCTCATGGGTCCATTTTGGTTAAACATCCCATTAACTTGATTCATGTATGGGAATGGAGGATATGAGTTCCATGGCATGTAGTTAGGAGTTTGATAATGTCTAGGGAAGTTATGATTCCAACCGTTATGTTGATAGTTGGGTTGTCCGTTGTAGTTACTTTTTGGAAAGGGCCGTTTGGGAATAGGTGTTTTAGGTCTTTGTTGAGTAGTTTTAGATCTAAACTCATTTTTAGCAAGTCCTACTCCTATTGTAACAGCTGGTTTTTGTTTAGTTTCATTTTTAACAACTTTAGATTCCTTTGTGACTTTAACAAATTCAGTACGAGCCGATTTGCTATCCTTCTGTTCTCCTGAGGAACCCACGGAACCAAAAGTTTCAACGGACGGAACCAAATTTTTGGTTCCGTCTATTCCGTGACTTCCTGAGGTGGTTGGAATAGTTTCTTGCTCTTTTTCGTCTTGTTTCGTTAGACTATTTAAATCTCCTAATTTCATAAATCCTAGTCCCGTTTTATCATATGGTAATTTCTGGATTTTCATTATTTCATCCGCACAAGAAATGTTTTTATCAAACCTTTTAAATTTAGAATTTTTTTTAATGTGCACATCATGTGTGAGTTTAAGTTTCTCAATTTCAAGTCCATGTTCTTGACATGATATACATACCTTATCAATGGCTTTACTCTTTTCTAAACGCTTAGCTTTTTCTTTTAATTCATAAACTTCATTTTCTAAAAATTCCTTTTTAGTCTTTAAAAATTTGTTTTTGTTTATGATTTTCAAGCTAAGTTCACACAGTTTGTTATACTCTTTTTGCAATGTATCATCATCAATAGAAGAGTAGGATGAGTCAGAATGTACCTCATTTGAGTCCTGAGCCATAAGAGCAATTTCGTCATTCTATGGCTCCTCATCATCATCTTCAATATCACTCCAAGTACCACTCACAAATCCCATTTGATTCTTGTTTTTAGGTGGGTTGGGGCAATCTCCTATAAGATGGCTTGTGTCTCCACATCTAAAGCATTTTCTTTTGCCTTTTCCTTTCTTATCGTCATGATCTTTTCGAAAACGTTTCTTGTCTTCTTGAGGTTGTCTTACAAACTTTCCTCGTCTTCTAAAGAACTTTTTGAAGTGTCTTACGGCCATGGCATACTCTTCATCTTCACTGTTTGAGCTAGATTCTCCTTCATCACCTGACTCCGTTTTTTCCTTTAATGCAATGGACTTGACTTTTTCCTTTTAACCTTTAACAATCTCTGAATCATTCACCTGCCATTTCATGAACCTTGAGGTTTCCAATTAGCTCGTCAAGTGATAACTTTGAGAGATCTTTGGATTCTTCAATAGCCGTCACTTTTGCTCTCCGTTTTGGATAAAGTGCTCTAAGGAATTTCCTGACAAAGTTCTTACTGCAAAAGGATTCATCAAGTGCTTTGAGAGAGGTAATGGTAGTATTAAAACGAGCAAATGCACTATCAATTATTTCATCTTCAGGAATAGCAAATTGTTCATATTGTTGAATAAGAAGATCAATTTTGTTATTCTTGACTTGTGAATTTCCTTGATGAGTGATTATTAAAGATTGCCAAATTTCTTTAGCGGTTTTGTACATAAAGACTCTTTCAAATTCCTTTTTAGTTAGAGCGTTGTAAAGCGTCATTTTTGCTTCATTATTTTTTGCAATTAACTTCTTTTGCTCATCACTATGACGAGTAAGTGAAGTATCCTCATCCCGAACACTTGCATATCTTTTATAATAACTTTGTGATCACCTTCTATAATTATATACCATAAATTTATATCTTTTGATTTCACATATGTTTCAAAACGGCTTTTCCAATAGATAAATCCATTTGGTTTAAATAGTGGTGATCTTTGCATAGATTGCTCTTCTTTAAAATTTTCTAAATCCATGGATCATTTCAAGTTTAAAAATACAATAAATTTTAAAAATCTTGAGTAACGTACCTCTTGATGCCAATTTTGGAAAACTAGAAATGGGGTTGAATAGTTTTACCATTTTTAAATTCTTTTCTTTGTTATGTTTATGTGAAATCAACCAAAATAACAATAAGTATAATGCAAGAAATGATAGAAACGATCAAACCACAACACGAGGGTTTATAGTGGTTCAGTTTACAAGGACTCTTTTTCCTTGCCCTACTCCACTCCCCGAGTCTCCAACTCGAGAATATTCTTCACTAATCAACAAGCTCCTTTAACTGGCAGAGAAAACCTTTACACGTCGCTTACACAATATTTCCGACACAAAGCTAAATGTCGAGTTCTTTTACAAGGGCACAACCACTCCCGTCACACTACGTATTTTGAGGACTAAAATACTAACCGATCAGAACATAGGTTTATGATGGTTTGGTACAAACAATGTTGTATGAATGAATATACAACACACTATGATGAATGAATGAAGACTTGTAGCAAACACTTGAAGCTTGTAAGTCTGTACTTGATTCTATGATATTCTTGCTATATAAGAAGTTCACTAAAATGAATATGAGTGAGTTAGATACAGGGAATTATGGGTGAGAGAGAATATACAATGTTTATGTATGTAAGTGTGTGAGAAAACAATTAAGTGTGGCTTGCTATTTATAGGCAAAAGCCTTCAGCAAGCCACGGATCAGGCGGAACCAAATAATTGGTTCCGTCCGTGTATATTTTTGGTTCTGCCGATCCCTGACATGGGATATTCCAAAATCTTGCAAATCTACTTCATATCTTTCCAAAACATTTTCTATGATCCTATTAGATATGATATCTCAGATAATTATAGAGTAGGATGATCCAAGTACTGATGTAAGAATGCATTTCTATTTTGATTAAAAAGTTTAACAAAGTAAACTTGTAAAATGTATAATGTAGCTAGCTAAGTGATGTTAATTAAGAAGTAACTACTTAGTTTATGAGTTACAAAAAAATGTTTGCTTACTTATGTTATCATAAGACACATTTTTTTCATTTGTAAAACATTCCTATTTTACTTTGACACTTAATGTGACGTTTTGTTTAATATGACTTGAAAACTACTTATGTACAAACAATTTGTAACTTATATTAAAATCTATTTGTGTTTAAAGAAACTTGTAGCTATATATATATATATATATATATATATATATATATATAGTGAGACTTTCTTGCGAGAACCATTTTATCTGCGAGAACTGAGAGAACCACCAAAAACATACATGCACGCCTTCAATAATTGTATTTTTGCACATATGTTCTAAAAACAACATATATGTTTTTAAAAAAACATAGTTGTTCTAAAGAATTTGATAAGAAATTGGAAATACAACATTTTTCTTTGAAGGTGTGCATGTATGTTCTTATAAGGCGTGCAACGACAATATTGCGGCCTTGTGTAAGGTTTTTGTGAAAAAATAGGATGAGTTCATGATGATATTGAAGAACATAGGTGGATACTTACGATTATTGATGATTTGCATGCATTTTTATTTTATTTTAAAAGGCGTGCATGTATGTTTTTTGTGGTTCTCTCAGTTCTCGCAGATAAAATGGTTCTCGTAAGAAAGTCCCCCTATATATATATATATATATATATATATATATATATATATATATATATATATATATATATATATATATATATATATATATATATATATATATACACATATATAAGACTTGACAAAATTTATGTTTTGCTAAAATAAAGTTTATTATTGTCGTTAACAAAATATAGCCAAGATCGTAAAATATAAATAACTTTTTTTTGACGATATTTGTATTAACAGTTTTGATAATGACAATTAAAAAACCATACGACGTAAAAGTTTACGTAACCAAATTATTAGTCGTAAGTTTCCATCTCGACGTTAATCACTTAAGGTATGAATAATTAGATTCTAAAGCTCGTCGAATGATCAAAGAACTTAATTGCATGCATTAAACATTTTTACAAGTTTACCTGCACATGACTAAACAAATATTTTACAAATAAAATAATGGTTAGATAATTAGTTAATCTCCTAATCATATAGGACAAAGTATTAATCAAATAGGACAAATGATTAACCAAATAAGACAAAATAATTAGGCTATATTAGAAAACAAATCTAGTAAACCTTTCCTTTTTAGTGTTAAGAAAGATTAGGCTTCTCGAACACACAATCTCAATAAAATTGTTAGAAAGATTTTTGGTTAACCACAAAAGACAAAAAATTGTCTCCAGGCGCCCGACGGATCCCTTAGTATCAAACACGGATCCTCAATAGAGGATTCGTGGATCCGCCGGATGCTGGAGATTGGGCAGAATTTTCTGCCTATAAATAGAGCCATAGTTTCTCATTTTTGGCTCATCCCTTTGCATATTTCTCTAACCTCTTTCTAAATACTCACTGTATTCATTCACTAAACATTCTTTGATCATTCCACTTGTTCGATAACTCATTACAAGTGATCCATCATTTACCACTTTGTGTACAAGTGAAGAACACAAGAACATCATCAAGCTTCTAATTGTTGTAGTTGTTAGTGTGTACATTTATACATGGTCTTACCTCGACAAAGAATCGATATCTAGCTTAGTATCGGTAAAGAAGTTAAGTGACGTTGTAAGGTTTTCTTTTCCGAAAAGGGAGCTTGTTGATATAGTGCTTACGAACTCTCGAGTTGGGTACTCGAGGAGGGGAGTAGGGCGAGGAAGGAAGCTTCGTGCCGAACCACTATAAATCATTGTGTCTTTGGTTTGCTCTTTATATTACTCTCTTGCATTTACTTATTCTTTATTGCATTTACTTATTTGCATATCTTTAATTTCACATCAAATAAACGAATCTAAATTTACTTAAAAAGGGCTTTTAACGGTAAAAACTATTCAACCACCCTTTCTAGTTTTCCACATTCTACCTACCTAAGATGAACAAACAAGATGTTTCATCCTTAACAATCGTAGTGGAACAAACTCCCGAGTAAAGTCCGCAAAGATCGATTGAAAATCCTATAAAGGTGGAAATCCACTAACCTCGGGTCATTCTCTTGAGTCATCTCAAGAAATGATAAACAGTTCTAAAATCAGAAGTAGATAGGTCTACAATGTTAATCAAATGATTATATCCAGAACACTTGTAGTGAATATGAGTGAACAACAAAGATTCACGTTGATCAAGTGGAAATCCTGACGAATTGGTACTTATACCTAACAGGTCAACTTTTTGAGACCTCTCAAGAGTTGTAAAATGATCTTCACAGATTCGGTGGTTATTGTTAAGTACTATGTTAAACAGGTACCGACGAAGGAAACTACTTCAAATTCAACTCCATCATATACAGCAACAACTACAACATCACATACGTATACTCAATACGATCTACTGAAGAATAAGAACAACATGTAATATCAATTACTTCAAGAAGATAAGAGTATGCAATTCCTACATATTACCACTTAGGGGGGAATGTTAGCTTTCCAAGTGATGACTAACATTTGAATTTGAAGACAAATGTATGAGTATGGTGGACTCGACGAAAGAATCAAGATTGAAGATGTATACATGGTAAGGAAGAAAGGATTATAGCAAGAAAAGAAGAGTTAAAGGCTAAAGAACAAGACAAAAGAGTTGAAGAGCTAAAGATCAAGAAGCATATTTGGAACAAATGAACAATGACTACTATTACACATAAAGGCTTAAGAAATGAAGATCAAAGATTAAGGAGACAAGGAGAAGGTATCAAAGATTGATCTGAATGATCAGCCTTTAGAAGGAGATTGTTAGCTTTAGAAGTGTCAACCATTTTAATGTATTCGAGCCTTGATCTATTATAGTTAACTAAGATGTAATAGCTAGTCCACAGGTCCAGCCATCTAAGCCCCAATAGGCCGGCCTACCCAATATGTAAGAGTATATAACAACCTCCTACATTGTACAGGAGGTGTGCATCTCATAATAACAATTCACGTTTTCACCTAGTTGCTCTATTCTCTCTTTCTATCTCTAGAAAGTCATAGACTTTCTGATGAACTCAAATAAGTACATTTTATTATCATCATTTATCCTATTTATTTGACTTGTTTTATTATATTATACATGAGAATTGATACGTTAATGTTTACTTTTGTAATTCTCAGGTAAAAACAAGTATTATGTGAAACTTGGCGATTTTGGACTAATTATGGAGCAAAACAAGCAAGATGTTAAGAGTCTACTGAAATGTACAAGATCAAGATCATTCTGCTCCAGATACGCCGCAACATACTTCTTACATACGGCGTATCACTATCAAGATTTCACAAGTTACAATCCAAGACAGCAAAGGACATGCGCCGCATAGAGAAATGGAGTTACGCCGCATCTTAAGGCGGTGTACGAATATTCCTGAATATATTAATCTTGGACCCTACGCGAAGTTAAGTCAATGCGCCGCATCTACTTATCACATGCGCCGCATCTAACCCTCAGACAGAAACTATAAATACCCCAAGGTCAGACGAATTTGGGAGGTTGTACAGTGCAAGATACCATACGTACGAGTACCAAACCAGAGACGAATTCAGACATATTAGCAGCACAAGACACACCCTGAACGAAGATACAAGAGCTGTAAGAAGGTCCTGCATGTATTCAATTCATTAAGTAGTTTTGTTTTATTGTATTAGTACACTTTAATTCATCAGGATTGATGGGCTGATGTCATGTGACTACGGAATATCATGTCCACCCCTTAAAATTGCTTTCCCATTAATTAAAGTTTATATGTTGATGTCTTTGGTGACTTTTATTAGTGCATTGATAACCTCTGTGTCTAGCTGAGCATTGCTTGGGTCGCCATGCCCCTTCCTCGCCTATCTATTCTAGCGTATACGAAACGTGGGCATCACAAATGCTCAATATTCTAGGATAGTGGGATAGACATAAGTGATCATTAAGGGTTTACTCGCCGATAAGATTAGAGCCAACGAGAAAGGGTTAATTATATACACTTCATATAAAACTAGCAATAAAACAAGTGATAAGCTACTTAATTATCAGGACAGGTCTTCTTATTGTCTCAAGTATCTATCTGTGTACGTGTGTGCTAATCGCTGATGCTCATTAGTTTAGTTTACTATTTAATCATAACCAAACCGTGCCAGTCTCTCAGGCTGAAACCCCCTTGCGTTAGATTAGGTTGTATAGCTAACTTAGGATACTAAAATACTGATTAGAATAACTAGATAATACGTTCCACTCTTAGTGATCGACACTCTACTTACCATTATATTCATACTGACCGGGTACACTGCTCGTTAAGTGTGTGTGTTATTGATAAGTCGGCTAAATATAAATTTAAAACTTGAGTAGGCATTAATACTGCTAAACCGCAACGACACATCACGCGCATCACTTTCTCTCTCTAAAACCCTCTCTTGATTATTATTTATGTGTGTTATGATATCATTGTGGAGTTGTATAAATTTTTAGCTCCCTTGTTTCAAACAATTACATTGCATAAATAAACAATAAGGGGGCGTTTGGTTGGCGTAATTGGATGTAATTGTAATTCAGATTACATTACGTAGGCTGTTTGGTTCACAGAATGGAGGGAATTGTAATTCAGATTACATTACGTAGGCTGTTTGGTTTGCGTTGTAATTGTAATTCAGTCATTACCAATGTTGCAAAAATCGTGAATCGGTACTGAGGCGGTCCGGGGCCGATTAGCGATTTTTTACCGATTAATCGGCCGATTTTCTTGACTCGGCCGATTAATCGGCCGATTACCTTGGAATTCTCTCCAAGTTCCAGGGCCGATTACCTTGAATCGCCGATTAATCGCCGATTCGGCCGATTTTTGCAACACTGGTCATTACAATTACATCAAAGGAGGGAATTCAGATTACATAGGATGTTGGATGAAAAGTTTTGAATTACGTTGTAATTCAAAATTTTATAATAATAATAATAATAATAATAATAATAATAATAATTCGAAAAAATTTATAAAAATTCAAAAAATTTATAAAAATTCGAAAAAACTTATATAAATTCGAAAAATTTATAAAAATTCAAAAAATTTATAAAAATTCGAAAAAATTTATAAAAATTCAAAAAAATTTATAAAAATTCAAAAAATTTATAAAAATTTAAAAATTCAAAAAATTTTAAAAATTAAAAATTTTATAAAAAATTTATAAAATTTAAAAATTTTATAAAAAATTTATTAAATTCGAAAAATTTATAAAATTTTATAAAAAATTTATAAAATTTAAAAATTTTATAAAAAATTTATAAAAATTTAAAAATTTAAAAATTCAAAAAATTTAAAAATTTAAAAATTTTACAAAAAATTTTATAAAAATTCAAATTTTTAATTTTTTATAAAATTTTATAAATTTTTCGAATTTTATAAATTTTTTATAAAATTTTTAAATTTTTATAAATTTTTGGAATTTTTATAAATTTTTTCGAATTTTTATAAATTTTTATAAATTTTTTGAATTTATATAAATTTTTTTCGAATTTTTATAAATTTTTCAAATTTTTATAAATTTTTTGAAATTTTATAAATTTTTCGAATTACAATTACGTTGAGATCCAACCAAACACAGTGACAGAAAACATCAATTACATTTCATACACATTACAATTACAACACATTACAACTCTTTGAATTACAATTCATTCAAATTACAATTCCTTTGACAGATTACAATTCCTTTCAAAACATACTGCGAAACAAACGCACCCTAATAATTATGTACAATATAATTATACAAAATGAGTAACGCACTATATTAATACGTAATTAAAATTTTATGTTAAACGTGCGTGTATGAGTATTATTAGTAGTACAGTTTATGTATCAGGTATCTTGTGAAGCATGAGAACATATAAAAGTCTATCAATATGAATAAGGCACCCTTGAATAGAAATTACTATGCGACGAGTAAAATTACCTATAAAGTCTACCGGTGTACCCTAATATTCCCTTATTACCAATTATCAAAATTTTACTATTCATTTTATATTTACAATTTATCTCCTTTAACTTTATCTAATCTTCTAAGTTGTGTTTAAACTCATATAAATTAAAATTTTGCACATAAAATATTGATTTAATCATGTCGCAATGCGAGCGTAATTCAACCTTGTTGACAAAATAAGCTAACCTTCTTTTAGGCTACATGGCATGGAGGGTGACTAGGTTACCTTGCCCTCCTTTTCACTCGTGACCCCATGTCCAAGGCAATATCTCACGCGCGGTGAGACACACTTCCCAAAATGAGGTAAAGTGAATAAGTCACCTTGCAGTGTTTGAAAAAAAAAGGTCCCACTCAAATGTTTTATAATTTTTTATTTGGTTTGTGCGTGTATGTGGGGCGTTTATTGGGGTATATTTTTATAAAGTGAGTATTTTAATGAAATGTGAGGTTAATGTTACCTTGTCCACAAAAAAGTGAGTGAGAGTGAGGGGAAGTGAGAAGAGAGAGAAAGTTGAGATGACGCTGAGTTATAAGGTGAGAATACCCTCCCCTTGCCATCCAGCCTTATATCAATTTGCAAAAAGAAAAATTCCAATAAATAGTGTTACTCTAGTTCTTTTTATCTCAAAACTTCACTTTTCTTCTTCACTTCTAACCAAATGTGTTTTTTTATCTATGAACTTTTTTTTTTTTTTTTTTTTTTTTTTTTTTTTTTTTAATTTCAAATAAAATTTGTTTTCACACGAACATAGATTAGTAAAACAAGGTGGTCTTCAAAGGTTAGTAATAGTTAGTGTTAGTGCAAGTAGTCTCGTAATCTCGTTTGTTTTGATTGATGACAAACATTTAACTTGATACATAAAGTAAAATGTACAAGTTACTTGTAATCTTATCTTATCTCAACATACATTCAACATCTCTCGACTTCTCAAGTCCTCGTATGATACAACAACAGGTTCGTACATGTTTGTTATGTAGCATTATGATCAAACCCTTAACAAACCATTTAGAATGTTTAAAATACGGTTAGGTAATTAAGTATTTTAAAAAGGCTAATCATTCTACTTATAATCTCATTTTACACATGCTACATGATCACTAGGATACATGTTACAAACATATATACATTTACATGTTTTACTTTTATTTCTTAATTTAGAAATATTAACACATGACATCATGGCATACATCATTGACAAATCTTATAGATTTAGAAAGATCTTAGATAGATTTTATATGATTTGATTTTGGAAAGATCTTTAGATTTAGTAAGATTTGATTTAGGTAGATTTGATTTTGGAAAAATCTTGGAAAGATCTTGGATAGATTTAGTAAGATTTGATTTAGGTGATATTTTGGAAAGATCTTCAAGCTACTAAGTTGACTTTGAAAGATCTTGACATGAATTGGCTTGATATGGAAAGATTCATGAAAGCCTTAGCTATCAAACACTGACGGATCCAAACTGCATAAAGGGCGGATCCCTTTATTTGGATCCGCCAGATCCGTGGCATGTATAAACTGTTTACCTATAAATAGTAGTCCATAGTTTTACCCATAGTTTTAAACCCACTTAAACACACATTTCCTTTACCCTTTTCACACACTTAGATCAGTAGCAAAACATGTAGATTCATACATTAATCACCCTTTACATAATGATCATAATGTTACTAACTTTCATTATGTTGTAAGCATACATTGTTAATGATCCTGTGAAGCAAGCTCAAGATCATGAGACATCATCCATAGCATACTTCCTAATCCACCAAGAAGATCTTACTTGCATACATGAAGATCCATCACAACAAGTTTAGGGAGCTTGTGATCTTCATACATTGAAGGCTTCCGATCAATGGAAGTCCATATAGAGTAGGCATTCATATCTATGATACACTTATGTCATGGATCATTGTTGTAACCATCATTGTATCATTTAGATCAGTAGAGTGAGGTTAGTATTTTAGTCCTTAAAATACAAAGAGTGTCGGGAGTGGTTGTACCCTTGTAAAGAACCCGGTGTTTAGCTTAGTACCGGAAAAAGAAGTAAGCGACGATAGGAGTGGTTGTACCCTTGTAAAGAACCCGGTGTTTAGCTTAGTACCGGAAAAAGAAGTAAGCAACGTGTAAAGGTTTTCTCCGCCTAAGAAAGGGAGCTTGTTGATCTAGTGAAGTAACTCTCGAGTTGGGTACTCGGGGAGTGGAGTAGGGCGGATAGGAGCTCCGTGACCGAACCACTATAAATCATCGTGTTCGGTTTGCGCTTTCTTTTACTTATCTCTTTACTTTTATGTTTGCATTATGTGATTGCTTGTGTTGTGATTAGTTGAGAATACTTGTGTGATAACATACTTTAGTTTATGCTAGACATAAACTACAACAGACAGCTTTCATATTAGAACAAGCCAAATTGGAAATTTGATACAACCAGTTTTAAGTTTTTAAAACGGAAACGTATTCACCCCCTCTACGTTTTTCACAGTTAGTTTCTGATAAATTTTAATAATACGCATCTCCACGTGTAAATGAATATAACTAAAATAGAAGAATTTGATAAAACAAATTTGATGAACAAAACTCGAAATAATACGGCTTTCCTCTCGATGCAACGTGGGGACATCATATATCTCAAATCTAAAGGTTACAAAATAAGTGGGTCGGGTCGGTTTGGGTCACGGGTCTAGATAGTTTGGGTTTATACTGGCCCGAGTCTATATGTGTCTTCTAGAAACATGGGCTAATGGATCTGGGTATAGATGAGTTTTGGTCTGGTCTACATTTTTTTTTTGATTAAAAGATGAAAAAGTGAAAAAAGTAAAAAAAAAAAAAAAATGTCCTGCTAGACCCGCTGGGTAATTATTACTCCCTCCGTCCTAATTTTATTGTTACATTTTCCATTTTCGTCTGTCCCAAAATTATTGTCACATACCATAAATAGAAAGTGAATATGTAGTGGAGTTTGTTAAAGTTTACTATATTACCCTTGGTTGAAATTAATATTGCAAACTTTAAAGAAGTGGTAATTAATTGGTTAAGGGTAAACTTGTCATTTGGCAAAAAAGTAAGAGAGAGAAAGCAGTGATAGTGACATTTTTCTAAAAGAATGTGTTTTTTGTTGTGTGACAATAATTTTGGGACGGAGGGAGTATATAACTTCACTTTTTATCAAATACACAATTAAACTCAGCTATAATATTTAAAAAGAACCAACTAAACCCATACTTTAGTAGATATCTACCCAACTAAACTCATGTTTAATCGATATGTCTCCCATCGACACCACTACTCAAATCAAACACAATAAGTAGGGGTGTGCACGGTTCGGTTTGGGTCGGTTTTTGGGTAAAACCGAAACCGAACTGAAATGTTTGGTTTTTATAGAACCCAAAACCGAAATCGTTTGGTTCTTGGCGGTTCGGTTTTTTCGGTTTATTATCGATTTCGGTTCGGTTTTTTGATTTTTTCAGTTTCTAACTGTTTATATTTGGGCATGACAAATTTATACCTACAAACTTGTATTACATAGAAAATTGGTTATTCTTGTTTATTTTTTTTTTGACAATCTAAGCATAATAATGTTTATTGCATAATTCTATAATTACACACATATATATGAGACACACACATGCAAGTTAACATACACATAGTATGATAATCGTCATATATTTATTGATATATTCTTAAGTAAACACATGACACGACAAACACGCATATAAACATAAACATTAAGATAAATATATTGTAAATCTACCCACAAAATGAACATGAATTTATATATTTGATTTATTTAGTTATTTATTCATATTATATTAATTATATATTATTACATAATAAAATCGGTTCGGTTTTTGGAAGAAAATCGAAACCGAACCGTATTTTTGGTTTTTGAAAATTAAAAACCGAACCATCAGCTTTTAGTTTCAATCGATTTTTTCGGTTTTCTGTCCGGTTTCGGTTTTTTCGGTTTTGTTTGCTCACCCCTAACAATAAGGAAAGAGTAAAGGTAGTAAGTTAAGTTCAAGCAAACTTGGAGGGCTCTTTTAAAACATAAAAAGTCATCATTCTTCAACCACTCTAGTCAAAGTTTTCACAGCTGAACGCAGAATCAATCTCAAAATCAAAATCAACCTTCAAAACATCAAATTTCCAATAGATTTCAAACAATCAGCACAAAAATGGTGAGTATAAACTTTTAACTTTGTACCATCTTTATAAAATTATATAAATATTTACATTACTAACATTAATTTCAAATGATGAACAGATCCGATTCATTCTGCTTCAAAACAGGCAAGGCAAGACCCGATTAGCTAAATATTATATCCCTCTTGAAGAATCTGAAAAACACAAAGTTGAATATGAGGTAACTTTAAAAAAAAAAAAAAGCTTTCATTTTCAATTTTGGGTCAATTTAATTTGGGCTTTTTTTTTTTTAACTCTAATTTGGGTTTGTGCTATAGGTTCATCGGTTGGTGGTAAACAGGGATCCTAAATTTACTAACTTTGTTGAGGTATTTCTTTTTTATTTTTTTATTTGGGTATATGATTATTTTGAATTAGGGATAATGGGTATGAAAAAGTTTTGATTTTGATTAGTATTATTAATTTGAATTTATGTTTTAGTTAGGTTATGCAGATTATATAGGTTTACGATACGATGAGTAAAAGTTCAAATCTTGATCACTCTATTGGCTATGCTTGTTACGGTTCTTAAAGGGCTTTTGTTAAGTTGATTATTGTAGAATTGGCACAATGATGAAGTTTGTGTATTTTTATGTTTACGTAATCTAGGCGGTTAAACGGTAGAAAGTTGCTTGATTGACTAGTTTGGTTTAACACTTTTTAGAAAACTGTTAATTACGAAAATGCTGTGTGTCAAGGAAGAGAACTAGAAAAGTGAAGCAACAGTCAGTGATTATTGAATTGAAATGGTACAACTAGTCAGAAAGGCTCTATTTTGAAGTTAATGCATTTATTTTATTTTTTTTTGGGCAAAGGTAGCATTTCTTTGGTTCCACATGGAGTTAGTAACAGGAGGCATTTGAACTTGTTTGTGTGTAGTTAATTACGTTGTCAAGGCCATTGATAGTGCTTGTTAGTTGACGATGCATATACAACAATAAAAGTTCATGATAGGTAAGCGACATAAGGAACATTTAGGAAGTAGATACGCTTGTTGTATCTTGTAACATATATCCATGCGAGTGTATACATTTTCAAATTTCAAGTTTATAACCGATAGTAAACTTGTAATTGAATCAAATCATGGAAAATAAATTACAAATAAGACCATAACTTTATGCTGATTCGTTTTCTTGGAATCATATTATTCTCATGAATGCGGGTAGTACTATTTGAAACATTTGCTAGGATGCCTCGTCAATATTTAAAGAAACTTCAATGAAAACCGCTTGACTCATTAATGACTGATTGACTGGGTGTTGTGTGAGTGCTCCCCAACCAAACGGTTGTGGGTTCAAGTCCCAAGTGTAAAAAGTGTGTGGTTTATATAAAGTGTTGTGGGTGTGTAAGATTGCCTTTCGAATGAAATCTAATGATGATTGAAAGTTGTGATCCATTCTTCCACTGTTAAGACCATTTCTATACAATTTGGGACACTATTATATAAGGAAGTATGTAATAGATAGAGCCTATCGGTGCTAGCCTGCACTTTAGTTGATCATAAACAGTTGAAGGTCACTTGATCGACTAATTTAGCTCAATGCTTTTTAGAAGTGAAACAGCTATGTGTCATAGAGGAAAACTAGAGAAGGGAACCTATAATTGGTGATCATTGAGTTCATTTGGTCTACTTAATTTATAAGGTTATTACTTTGACGTTGACGCATGTTTTAATTCTTGCAAAAATGTGGCTTTTCATTGGTTCTAAACGCAGCTAGTTGTGGTATTCGAACTTGTTGTATACTTATTTTATGAAATAAGTCAGTAAAGGGTCAATGATGATGCTATCAGTTACTTATGCTTAAGGAACGGTAACATTTAATGATTGTTAAAGTATATGAGGATCCTTTGGGAAGTAGACAGTAGACACACATGTATAACTTGTAAAAGTATTGCTATAAGCGTATATCTGTTTCCGTATGCAAATTGTTTCCAATAGCAGTCAACTTGTAAACCAAGGACTTGTTAGTATAAATTTTTTTAAAAGCTATTAAATCATGAAAACAATAGAACAAACCAGACCATAACTTTAACACTAGGTCAGCTTTCTTGGGATCATTCGATTCTGATGTGACCTTGTGGATGTTAAGTGAACATTTGCTAGGATGTCCCATCATTTTCAAAGAAATTTCAGCGAACCTAGTGGCACATTAAAGACTTGCATTGCCTATGTCTTGCTGGTTGTGTACAGGCATACAGCTTCGACGTTTTGTCCTTCGCTTTGTGTTTTTACTCCACGCAAAATATTGATCATCATACAGAAGTTGACTTTCTAAGTGAGTTTAGCTACGAGTGCATAAAGTATGAAATTTCTTGCTTATGATGCAAATGAGGCGCCATTGGGGTTCTGTGACATAGATTTTGTTGTTTTTACATGGTGTTAATAGATTGTAATTTGTTTTATATCTTTTTTCTTGCAGTTCCGTACCCACAAAGTTATCTACAGGCGATATGCTGGGCTATTTTTCTCACTTTGTGTCGATATAACCGATAATGAGCTAGCATATTTGGAAGGCATCCACTTATTTGTTGAAATACTTGATCACTTCTTCAGTAATGTATGCGAGCTAGATTTGGTCTTTAACTTCCATAAGGTACAGAAAGTCCATTCTTATATTTTTAATTGCCACCTGCGTTGGAAAATTTATCTTGATATCATGACTTCACATTTTTTTTATCAAGGGAAACATTTCTTTATTTTTATACCCATGTTTATGCTCCATCAGTCCCATGAAAATTTCAAATTTTAACCGGGCACATGATTTAAACTGTTGCCTGAAAGACTTCCCTTCCCATTCCTCATAAAAGCTAAGGCGCCTTGTTGTATTAGGGTCCTTAAATCCAAGGCAACCTAGGGGCTATGGGATTTAATATTTTTTAAGCATTTTGTATGTATGTCGTTATGGTATAGTAGCCTTTTGTCATGAGCCCATTAAGTCATAACTACCCTAACACAAAGCTGTTTTCTAAAATGTATTTTTCACATCATTGTTTGCAACTGATACATGGTGGTTGTTTATGTATGAGAAGGTGTATCTGATATTAGATGAATTTATTCTTGCCGGGGAATTCCAAGAAACAAGCAAGAAGGTATATTTTGTTTTTATATACTGCTAGTGTATAAGATTTTGTTTTATATATACTGCTAATGTATCTATATTTGAAAGTGATCTTATATTTCTTATTAGGTTTTGTAATGCTATTGCTGTTTTAATCTATAGGCAATTATAGAGAGGATGGGGGAATTGGAAAAGCAGGAGTAAAGTGCAATTTTTCTGGTGGTTGCTTCTGAGCTCGTGTATTCTTTCTGGAAATCGTCGGTTTATGTTTAGATCATCTTTGGCATTCTGTATTCTCATACATTAAAGATCGTTCATAGTCAATGAATTATCATTTTCTTTGTGTGTTTTGTTATTGTAATTGATTTTATTCATAACTATTGCACCTTTTATTTATGTAAATAGGGTAAAGTAAAGTCACTCTCAATACCGTTTTTCACGGGTTATGGGTCCCAATACCGTCTTTCACGGTGTATGGGAGAGGTTGAGACGTAGACAGTCTTACCCCTACCTTAGGTAGAGAGGCTGCTCTCTGTTCTTTTATTTATGTAAATGATATGTTGTAAACAATAACCTTCCTTTCAAACCTTTAATGACTACAAATACCGTTGAAAATATGGATGATAAAAAAACCTTTCATTCATTATGTATGAATCATTATAGCGACAACGTTGCTAGCTTGCAACTACAATAGATATTCTTCTCCATTTCCTAATTTCAAATTTTATGCACAAGTTGATAACAACAATGCTAAGAAGCTTATTACAGACTCAACTTCAGTGTTGGTCCACTATCAACGAAAAACAAACTTCCCTTGTCATTGCAACCATAAGGATGATCACTGAATGTCATTTTCCCTTTGTTGGTGGCCATCAATGACATGGAAATACACTGCTGCTGTTCTGTGTTTACGGTAAGCTTGGGTCCAAGTGCATGAAGCAACGGACGTTGTGCGTACTGAGAGCCAAATAACTCAATCGAAGAACCTGATGGGGCAGCCATTGTTTCGCGTCTCTGGTTTTGCCAATATTGATTGCAAGCCGTGGGTGTAAATTGATTGCTGTAATACTGTTGTTGCCTAGAGAAGATGTTTGTCGACCATTGAGAGTGACGATAGCCCACACTGTTAAGATGTTGCAGTTCCTGTGACGATAAAGACATTCTATATGTTAATCTAAATAAATATAAAATTGTCAATTTTGTTATATCAGATAGTAGAATACAATTAAAAAAAAAAAAAAAAAAAATCACCTGTTGTGTTGTGGTAGTCGAAAGATGGCCATCAAAACCGGCCGAATAATGATTTTGTGGATTTGTTAGATGCAATGTGGATGTAGCTTGCTGCTGTTGTGGCTCCTGAAACAGCCATTTGTGAGCATTTTCAACATTGTATGATATCTTATAAGCATACCCCATAACCTTTTGTGGGTTGGTGTCGTATATTGCACCCACACGAGCGACTTGTTTTGATTCTTCCTTTATGCCCAACTCTTTATTCTCAGTTGTCTGCATATCCTTAATAAAGCGACATATGTAAATATGAACTGGGCATATCTTTCGTGACTTCTTTATATTACTGTCATCTGCGCATTCAGCTTTAATTGATGGCTCTGGATGCATACTTTCACCAGGCGTCAAAGGCGGTTCTGCTTTTGCAGTTCCTTTGAGATCAGTATCAGTAAACGTTTGTGCTAACTCAAATAATGCCTCAGCTGCTTCTTCCTCCTCTTTCGTTATTACAGATTCTGTTGAGTCTTCGTGTTTCTCCTGTAAAATGTATATATTATGTATGTTTTTAACATAATACTAAGTACGAAAATTCAATCTTTGCAGGTTTTGGAGCCTGAGGTTACTAACCACTGCTTCTTTGAGTCTCTTTTTGCATTCCTCTGATGGCATATCATATCCACCAATCTCATTTCTTTCAGATTCCTGTCGCCGTTTCTTCATTGCTGTAAATGCAATTATGTACCGACTGAACTTAGTAATTTTTCATAATATGACACTTCAGAAGTCTATATTTCTAATCTTCATGATCAACAACCACCATAGTCACAAAATATACAAGACTGGATCAGTCTGACTGAACCTAGTCTTCAAAAGCACGGTACCAATTATAACCGGCCCTAAATGTAAAAAAATAGACCCATTTTTAGGCTTTTCAGGCCTAATTCATTTCATCATTCATACTTCCTATATACATTAGGTGAGCATGCCACGTCGTTTAGGGTGTTTTTTGGTCGTTTCAACGTAAGCTGGTGTCACACACACTTGTTAATACACATTTAAAGTTGTAACATAGTTGCTTTTGAAAACAGTAAGATACTAAAAAAGCTTGAAACTTTTAAAACTACAACTATTGTCACTAGCCTGTATATATATAATCAGATGAACGACTAACGATTATCATACAATTACAGCCACTCTTTTAGCAGTTATACATTCCCACAATGTTTAACCAAAAGTAACTACTTTTCATGCTAAACAACATAAAACGCGATAAGAAATAATTCGCAATGTACCAATGTACAAGCTAAACATGTTACAAACCTGAGCGTAACTTTCGTGGCGCTGAAGCAAGATTAATCTCACCACAATGATCATAAAACTGCAAAGAACACAAACAGTACTAATTACCTACTAAAAACACCATATAAAATGAAGATAAAACAAATTTATAATAATTAAATAAATTACCTTTTTAGGAAAGTTAAGTGTGTTGCTTGTAGAATAGGAAAGCTCTTGACCCACTAAACTTAATCTTCTCACATTCTCTTTCTTTAACAAATCCACACCTTTATTTCAATATACAACACAAAATATATAAAATAAAATTAAAACCTTTATTAATCCACACACCAAAAAAAAAAAAAAAACATTTAGTTATTATATTCTTTGAGTTTACTATTACATGTTTACAACTATAAAACAGAGCTTTAGCTGATTGTTATTACCAGTGGAGTTAATCCTTCCAAAAAATATTAAAAAAATAATAATACATTAAATAAACAAAATTAAAATATAAATCAGTACCTGTTCGCCGCATAGGAGCAATGGATCCACCATTTTTGTCCATTTCTGTAATTATTATCCCATCAGTAAAAAACTAAAAGTCAAACAAAAAGGTAACTATATCTCTGTTTATTACATTTTTACTCAAAGAATCGATTTGTTCACAAAATAATCCAAAAAGTTTTCATCTTTTTGTAAATCCTTCATCACACATAGTGTAAACACAAAATAAAACAACTCCATAGTGTTATTAGATCTTACAAAATAAAGTAACAAGCTTTCATCTTTTTTTGTAAATCTTTCATTACACACAGTAAAAAAACAGAGTGATCTCACATAATAAACAAAATTCCATACTTAAAATATGAAACAAACAGTAAAAAAGTTAAATTTGTTTTTAACTCAAAGAATCAAATTGTTAAAAAAAACAGGGTTACCATAATCGGTTAAAAGGGTGAATCTGTCGCAATTTATTATATTTTCACAAAATAAACCAAAAAGTTTTCATCTTTTTATAAAAATTAATTAGATCTCACTCACATTAAATAAATAAATCACAAATTATTTATATAAAAAAAAAAAAACCCATAAAGAACATACCTTGAATGAGATGCAATGAACAAGAATATAAATTTTTACACACACACACAACACAGAGTGGAATAAAATCTGATTTTATGTAACAGAAATAAAATCATAACGGCCTTTTCACGTGTCTATTTATATACCGTTAATGAGAGTGTGGTAAGTGTGAAAGTGGAGTAGATGTACAAGTTTTGATGCGTGTAGTATAGGTTGTAATGAAGTGTTGGTGTGGGGTTAGTGATTCTTGATCTGGAAGACGGGGTTTTGGTTTATTTGTATATCAAGTACGTGTGTGTGTGTACTACGAAAGAGTATGGACAATTGGACAGTGGAGTCGAACCGGGTCATGAACGAGTCGAATTGCTTGACTCGTCATACTTAATTTGGTTTTTTAAAGCCATTAAATTAAGGGTTTTGCTAATAACAGTGTTTAAGCAAGTGATTGTTATTACAAAAGGTGGATGCATAACTAACTAAAGGAAACAATGCAACTGAGCAAAGTGAAGGAAGCAAAGGAAATGAAGATCAAGAGAGTAGGAGTTGAAGAACAAAGTCATAGCCAAAAGTCAACATTGTGATTTCAACTCAATACAAGTCTGCCAAGCATAAGCTACTTCACAATGCAAAAGTGGAATTAGTTAGAAATAGTTTCTAGAAGCTTAGATAGTTTAAGTAGTAGCTATAAATAGCATTGTAACTCTCTCATTTGCTAATAATACAATATGGTGGTTTAACCATTTTTCCCGCCACCTGTTACCAAATTCTGTTACAATCATCACCATCAACCTCCATTGTTGATATGGTATCAGAGCATGATCCTACATTTGCTCATCACTAATCACTCATTCAATCAATCAATTTCACTCTAATTTCATATTTCAACAGTTCTTGATCAAAACCCACTGAAAATCATTAAAACCACCATTAAAACTGTTACAGTTTGTTACAAGCAGTTACAATCACCATTTTCTTGATCAAATCACATCATCACAATGAGTACAGGAGAGAATCCAATTCCAACTGCAGGATTATCATCCACAACTGATCAAATCACCTCTGATCACCAACATTACCTTCTTCCAACTGATCACCCTGGTTTAGTGTTAATCTCCAAGAAATTGACTGGATCTGACAATTACAGTTCATGGAGGAGATCTTTGGTTATTGCTCTCAATGTTAAGAACAAGATGAAGATTGTTATGTGATTTTCCTGAACCAGAAGTTACTTCTTCACTAAGAGCTCTTTGGGAATGAAATAATGACATGATTATATCTTGGATCTTGAATACTGTTACTGAGCAAATTGGGAATAGTTTGAATTTCATCAACTCTGTTAACAAACTATGGCTTGAGTTACAAGAACAGTATGCACAGATTGATGGTCATCGAATCTTTCAACTCACAAATGACATAGTCCAATTGAAACAAGTTGATTGCACAGTGGAGGTTTGTTATCATAAGTTGAAGGGTTTGTGGGATGAACTTGATGCACTTGAAGCCCCATACTTGTGTACTTGTGTCTGTGTATGTGATAATGAAAAGGAGAATGGATAAAGAGATCAGAGAAAGAGGTTAGTACAGTTCTTGATGGGTCTTGATGAAAGCTACTCCAATATCAGAGGTCAAATTCTCTTAATGCAACCATTACCCTCAGTTGTGAAGGCTTACAACATGGTGAGACAAGAAGAAAAGTAAAGAGAGGGGTTGTTACAAAAACCTGCAACAAGTTCTGCATTTTCTGCTTATTCTAACAATCAGAGGTCATTCACCAATAACAACACTCAGAGGTCTTCCAATAACAATCAGAGATCAGGTTATGGTCAGGGTGAGTCATCTGCACAAGTTGAAAGGAGTTCTGCATTTAGGAAAGGTGTTATCTGTGGTAATTGTGGAAAAGAATGACATACAAAGGAACAGTGTTATAAGATAGTTGGTTATCCTGTGGGGCACCCTTTGCATGGGAAAGTTCATCCTAAGTCTTACAGAGCTCCAAACCAAGAGTATAGAGGCAATAGAACAGTAAACATGGTGATCAATCAAGAGGACAACACTGCTGCACAGACTGCTCAACCAAACACCAACCAAACAGTTGTGCCAAACACTCCTTCTGATGTTCATGTCACTGCTAGGATTGATCAGCTTCAAAACCAACTCAACCAGGTCCTTCTCATGATGCAGAACACTCAAAAGGGCTCACTACATGGTATATTCTCATCTCTAAGTCTTGGAATTCCTAAATTTGTTGCATCTTTGATATCTACTCTTAAAAGCCCGTGGATAATTGACAGTGGAGCCACTGACCATATATGCACCAAAATCTTATACATGATAGATATACAGTCCTTTACTACACCAATTTATGTCACCTTACCTAATGAACACAACACCAAAGTAACTACCTATGGATCTGTAGTTATCAATGCACACATTACACTCACAAATGTTCTATACATACCATCCTTCTCATACAACTTAATCTCAGTAAGCAAACTTTTAAAAAGAACCACCATTTCATTGATTCTCGCTGATTCATACTGTGTTTTTCAGGACTAGAGCAAGAGGATTGCTCATGGCACCCTCTCTAATGGTCTCTACCTACTTCCACCACCCTCATCTGCTACTCCATCACATCAAACCTTATCTGCAATCTCAAGTCCCGTTCTCAACAACAAATCCTCATTGTGGCATGCTAGATTAGGTCATTCTTCATTTCCTGTAATAAAGCAAATAAAATATCTTTCCTCCCTTGTAAAATGTACCTCAACTTTCAAGTGTAATGTTTGTATGTTAGCAAAACAAAATGCCTTGTCTTTCAGTTCAAGTACTTCATATGCAAATTCTATCTTTGAGCTCATTCGCATAGATGTTTGGGGACCATATAGGCACACAATTATTAATAAGTGCAAATACTTCTTAACAATAATGGATGACCATTCCGGAGCAACATGGACATACTTAATGCCTAGTAAACATCACACCATCAGTCAAATTAAATCATTTCACTCATATGTCCTCAATCACTTCCAAGTAAAAATCAAAACCATTAGGAGTGATAATGGCACTGAATTCATCAATTCCACACTACAAGCATTCTTTAAATATCATGGCATCACACATCAAACATCATGTCCAAACACCCCTCAACAAAATGCTAGAGTTGAAAGGAAACACAAACAATTACTTGAAATAACAAGAGCCTTAAAGTTTCAAGCTAACTTTCCAATTCATTTCTGGGGATATTGCATTCTAGCTGCCACATACATCATTAACAGACTCCCATCTACAGCAATTGCTAACAAATCACCCTATGAGCTCCTTTACCAAACAGCACCCTCACTTGACCACCTCAGGACAATAGGTTGCAGAGCCTACCTTCATACTCACACCCCTGACAAATTTGCCCCAAGATCAATTACAACCATCTTCATTGGTTATCCACTTCACCAAAAGGGTTACCTGCTTTATGACCCCAAAACACAAAAAGTCCACACCGGTAGACATGTTGATTTTAATGAAACACAGTTTCCATTTCACACAATTTCTCCAACTACATCAACACCACAACCCTTGGTTACTACAGATCCTCACACCATACCCATTTATCCATCACCATATGCTAATTCCACTCCCACAACATCAGCACCAATCAATACTGAAACCACACCTATCCCAAACACTCCTTCTCCTTCTGAACCATTATCAGAACCATCATCCAACCATGTATCACCTACTCAAACCCCTACATTTGAACCAATCCATAACACCACAACTAAACCCACTCCATAACCTACATTTGAACCTGCTCCACCACCTGCATTTGAACCTGTTTCACAGCCTCCTATACCACCAACACCACAGCCTACCAGGCACTCAACAAGAACCAAAACCATTCCGGTCACTCTCAAAGGCTTCCATCATAATCTCACCACCAAACATATAAACACAATCACCACCAAACCAAAACATCACTTCTCACACTACATCAACTATTCCAACATCACTTCTCCTACTCACAGGCATTTAATTAACAATATCAACAAAATCATTGAACCTCACACTTATAAACAGGCTTCTAGAGATCCTAGGTGGATAGATGCAATGAATAAGGAAATACAGGCCTTAGAATCTAATAAGACATGGGAAATTACACTGCTTCCTCCTAACAAAACACCCATTGGGTGAAAATGGGTATATAGAATTAAATATTTTGCAGATGGTCATATTGAGAAATTCAAAGCTAGGCTTGTAGCTAAAGGATATACCCAAAAGGAAGGCATACATTATAAGGAGACCTTTGCTCCAATGGCTAAAATGGTGACAATCAGAGCTCTTATTGCCATAGCAGTTCATCACAATTGGTCCATTCAACAACTGGATGTTAACAATGCATTTCTCCATGGGGACTTAAATGAAGAGTGTGGAAAACTAGAAGGGGGGTTGAATAGTTTTTACCGCTTTTTAAATTTATTTTCTTTGAGTACTTGACGTGATTTCAAACTAATGCAAATAATCAAGCAATATAAGTAAAGAAAGTAAGGAAAGAACAATCAAACCACAACACAGATGTTTATAGTGGTTCGATCTACAAGGACTCTCTTCCTTGCCCTACTCCACTCCTCGAGCCTCTAACTCGAGAGTTTTTCTTCACTAAGAAACAAGCTCCCTTCTAGGCGGAGAAAACCTTTACACGTTGCTTACTCTTTTTCCGGTACTAAGCTAGATACCGATTTCTTTACAAGGATACAACCACTCCGAACGTCACTTAACCTTTTTCCGGTACTAAGCTAAATACCGAGTTCTTTACAAGGATACAACCACTCCCGACACTCTATGTGTTTTGAGGATTAAAACACTAACCGATCACTACTGAATGTTTGGTATAAACAATGATGTGTGAACTAATACAATATCACACAGTAACTAAACTAAAGGTTTACAACACTGTGTTGAACCTTGATGCTTGATCTCTTTGCTACAAAAGAAAGATCTCTACAAATGAAATGAATGAATGAATGAATGGGTTAGTAAACTAAGAAAGAATGCATATGCAATGTATGTTATGTAAGTGATGATTGTCCTTGAATGATCAGCTTGCTATTTATAGGAAAAACTGAGCAGACAAGTGACGGATTTGGCGGACCCAAATAATTGGTTCCGCCCATATGGCTGTTTGGTTTCGCCGGAACATGACAGCTAGCTCTTACAAAATCTTACCAAGATCTTACACAATCCAACTCATTGCTTGTAAATCTTTCCAAAATATTTTGCAAAGTCAACCAAGCTATCTAAATGATGTATGCCATGATGTCATGTATATATTTACATTTTAGGAATTAAAATGTAAAACATGTAAATGTATATATGTATGTAATATGTATCCTAGTGATCATGTAGCATGTATATGATGGTTTTTAAAAGCTTATTACTATAAATGCAAAAGACTTTAACTTATATTTATGCTTTGCTAAGAATAAACTTTATAATTGTCATTAACAAAATATAGCAAATATCGTAAAATATAAATAACGTTTTTAGGACGATATTTGTATTAACAATCTCCCCTTTTTGTTGATGACAAAACATAAATTTTATTTTTAAGCAATGGAATAAGTAAAGTGCAAGTCTTTTAAAAATATAGATTAAAACTAGTTTTATGCAAATTTTTGAAGTCTTTTGAAAACAATTTTGTCATAAAATATGTATGCACAGTATGATGTAATGTATGAGTTTAATCTAACTTATCTCCCCTTTTTGTCGAAACAAAAAGAAGTAATGCATAGCGGAACATGGTAAATGGCCCTTGGTTATAACTCCCCCTAATTTGGAGTACCAAGTAGAATGCATGGATTTTGAGAACGTAAAAGCTCCCCCTTGGATAATACTCCCCCTAATTGGAGTGCCAAGGTTATGATGAATGATCCTACAAAACAAAAATTTAGTGTATGTAATGCTCCCCCTTGATCAATACTCCCCGTTGCTAGGGTACCAACGTATGTGATTCAGAGATTATTAATGCTACAAAACAAAGATTAGGACATGATATGCTCCCCCTTGATCAATACTCCCCGTTGCTAGGGTACCAACGTGTATGTTTCAAGGATGGGAAATGCTACAAAAATAAAGGTTAGTTCATGATATACTCCCCCTCGATCTATACTCCCCGTTGCTAGGGTACAAACGTATTTGATTCGAGGATGACAAGTGCTATACATCAAATGTTAGTAATATGAGTTCAATCAAACATTGTAGGTCAACCCATTTGACTTAAAAAGTCAACTATGCATAAATTGGTTAAACCAAGCAGATAGTTTAAACCAGCCATCTATTAATGCAAATGTTAGTAATTCAATCCAACCAAGATAATGCACAAATATTGATCACACATAAGCATAAACATAACATCCTTCCATTTAAAATTGTTTGTGATTAAAATCACAAAACAAGGAGTTACAAAGTACAAAGAAAAAATCCTAGAAATTAAAAATCCTAAAAAGTCCTATTAAATCCTACAAAAGGAGATAAAGGAGAAACTTCTAAGATCTATTGCGGAGGATGAGATAGAGCATTAAGGCGCTCTAGAATGTGGTTCAAAATGAACCTCATTTCGTTTTGTAACTCATGAACCAAGATGTTGGTTCGTTGAGTCAAATGGGCGGTCCTCTCGCACATGATACAACCATGTCTAGGTGGTAGAAGGGTTTGTTCATGAGTTGGTGGTGGTGGTGGAATGTAGTTTGGAGACATAATGGAAGCCATCAAAGTTGATTGCAAATCCATAGCCTCATGAAGGTGGGAATCCACCATATTGGAGAAGGCATAAAGGCGGTCTAACTCCTCATTGATTTCGCCTTGCCTTTGGGGTTGGTTGATCCACATTTCCTCATCAATGGCATTGAGGGTGGACCTTGGTGAAAGTGGTTGAGGTTGAGGTTGTGGTAGTTCTTGGTCACGGTAGAGAGGACCGTGGATATCCCGATAAATGGGATGGAATAGGAGTGGTTCTTGACCTTCAAAAGTCAATGATGGAGGATTTTGAGACCTTGGTGGAAGGTCTTCAAAGGTGTCTAAGTATGGATGTGGTGAGGTTGGAGGTGTAGCAAATAGCTCCATTGGACAGAGTTTTGGTGAGTTTGGAGGTGATGGTGATCTAGTTGGTTGAGATGAAGCGGGTGGTGGTGTGGTAGCCACTAGAGTGATTGTTGGTGGTAGAGTGTTGATGACCACATTAGGTGGTGTTGGTGTGGAGAGGGTGAGAAAGTTCTCGTTTGCTATAGGTGATGAAATGTTAAGAGGTGATGACTCTTCTGATGAAGAAGCTAGATTCACAAAACAACACGGTCTGACACTCATACGAGCTGTCCTTCGTGGTGGTCTGTTGGTTGATGAGTTGTTGGATTTTGTCATGGTTGAAATAAGGATGATTACTTAGAAGTACAGGAGTGATGCTTACAGATGATGGTGAATGAGTGATTTGTGATGATCCTAAACTTCCTAATTTATAGACAGTAAGGTGTATTGAACTTTGTGTTTGGATTTGATGTTGATCCATTGAGGAATGTTGGTTCCTAATGATTTGGAGCAAGTAAATGAGCTTGTCACATCACCAAAGTCAATCCATAGAAATGGAGTTGAGTAAATTAGGGAAGATATGCAGTAAATGCAAGGAGTGAGTGGGAAATCTAATAATTGGATTTGTCCCACGGATTTCAAGGAACCAAATGGAGGGTTCCTTGCTTGTTACAGAAAGGTAACTTGGATGGAAATTTAAATTTTCAAATTTTGGTGGGAAATGGATTTCTTATAGTTCTAAGTGTGCCTAAGTGATCCTAATGTGCCTAATGATCAGTAGAATGATCCTAAGAATTAATAATCTGAGGAGCGGGATTAGACGGGAAATCTGAAAAAGTTACTGTTGAATGGCGGATCCAACCGATAACAAATACGGAACCAAATTTTTGGTTCCGCAGAATCCGTAGGGTGATATTTGGCGGAACCAAAGTTTTCAACAGACGGAACCCAGAACTTGGTTCCGCCATATCCGCCAAATGGAGTTTGTTAACAGTGAGTATGCTAAAATACCCGAACCCCGTTGAATTCCTGAAAATTGTCCTAAATCCTATGTAACTAATTAGTTATGATTGATTAAACACAAAAACACAAGTTCTAACACATGTGAACATATAAATCAATCCAATGATAATGAACTTACCATAAAAGAAGGTTAAGCCAAACGGTGGCTCAAGCACGAAAAATTGATAACATCACGTGTTATCATCCTGCATAGTTATGTTAGTTCACATAATTGTTAAATACCAACATAATATTCTAAGAACACAACAATTCATCACATCATTGTTTGAAATTGTCTTATACCAAAACTCCCTAACCCTCACTTCTTGTTAAGCTTCATGATCCACCGTCCAATATTCTTCATCATCCCTCGTGTTTGTCGAAACTCCTCAGATTGGTTGTCGATGGGAGGAAGTTGACTCATGTACTCAGGTGGAGGAATTCTAGAATTTGGCAAACCATCATCCTCGCTAACCGATGATGATGATGATGAGGTTGGAGGATGAGCTCGTTTTCCTCTTGCTACGGCTACCCTATGATCACTAAGAGGTACAAAGTTGTGTTCAATTTCAGGGTAGTCGGGAACGAAACCTCTAGCGTTTGGAGGAATGGGTGCAAAAGCTCTATAAAGATGGGTAAGAAGCATCCCGTAAGGCATGGCGGTGGTACCTAAAATCGGAATATCGGCCATTCTTTTGGCGATATAATAGGCGAGGTTGAATGGTTGGTGGTTTGACACACAATAGAGCATGTAGCAAAGGCTTGCGTTGAAATAGTCCCTATTTCCTATGGTGCTAATGACGTTGGCCCTAAGAACTTCTTCTAGCTTCTTAAATTGGGGCCTAAGTTCGTTTAGCTCCATGCCAAACGGATCTCTATCTACCTCTCTACCTCGACTTGTCCTAGTGTGGGAGGTCCTAGGTACAAAAATATGAGCACGGATTGTCTCTTTCGGTGTTAATGGTGTGTCGTATGGTGGCATACGATCAAGGTTGGAATCTAGGATGGACAACGACCATTTGTCCGAATAGAAACAAGTTCCTTGACTTGGAACTCCTAAGACTTCCCCAAATTGGTCCAAAGGGATGTTGAATTGGGTTTGGTTTACTTTGAAATGGACGTTCATGTAACCATAGTCATTTGAGCTAAGACCTACACTAGCATAGAATTCTAGTATGAATCTAGGAATTATAGGTTCATCGATATCTAGAAGACAATCGAATTGGATGGCGGCTAGTTGTTCTCTAAGAATGGTTCCTTCTAAGAATGAGGGGTCTACGGTCCTTCCCTCATGGACATAAAATTTTTCTAAGGCTTTAAAGATTTTGACTTGGTCCTCAGTGAGTCCTTTTGTCTTATGGTGTTTGGGTAGGTATTTGAGGGTTTCTTTGTGATCATAGTTTGTCGCGGGAGGCATGATTATCTTAGACACGAAAATTACATAGTTTAGTTAAAACTATCGAAAATACGTATATAGATTTCTAGTGTGTGCCTATATGGGGACAATGTGGAGGTGCGGTTATCTCGACTCCTTTTGATGCATGAAAATTTCATTTATGCAAGTTTTATGATAACACAAGAGATAACCCAAACGCTCCTACTTCAATGTATCTATGATTGAATGTACCCAAAAATACATATTAGTTATGTATTCCCTTTAGCATTCAAGAGACATTATGCAAGTGGTGTTTAAAACATAACGTTTTGTATTTGTTTGAACAATGTACAAAAACCGTTTTTCCTAGTCGTGAGAAGATTTTTATAAAAATTTCTCATGGGGTTTTTGATGAATTTTGATAATGCCTTATGATATGCAATTCCTAACTAAGGAAAACATGATTTGTTATGCAATTCAGTAAATATGCTTCATGATTTTACAAGAAAAAATGCATAAACACCAAGTTTTGATTTTGTGCATGAAATAGAAATCTTAGACTTAGATCAGGAATGTAGATATGATTAGGATACTTACAGAGATGATTTGAGCACAAATTGGTTGAGGGGGATGACCTAAATTGTGAGTTTGGTTGATTTTGAGTCGAGTTCCAGTAGTTGGTATATTTTTGGGGAATGTGATACACAGTACAGGGTGTTTGTTTAATATACTAAAAACTGGCTCGGGGACTCACGGATCCGGCGGAACCAAAACAAGGGGTCCGTCCTTGTTGTCGTTTGGTTCCGTGGGATCAGGCTTGATTTTTGGTTATTGTTGTGTTTGGTTAATCTAAGGTTCTAACTACACATTAGGTTCCATTAATCCTAAACCAAGTCTAAGGAAGTTAAAGGGTGCTCTCTTAAGAGGTTTAGTGAGAATGTCGGCAATGTTGTCCTCTGAGGATACTTTCTCGATTGAGATGTTTCCCTTCTGAACATTGTCGCGTAGGAAATGATGACGTATTTCTATGTGTTTGGTTCTAGCGTGTTGGACTGGATTTTTGCTAAGGTCGATAGCTCCTTTGTTGTCGCAAAGAATGGGAATGTTGTTAAGTTCAATTCCATAGTCGACGAGAGCTTGTTTCATCCACAGTGCTTGTTGACATGCCTTTCCTGCAGACACATACTCGGCTTCAGTTGTTGAAATTGCTAAGGTCATTTGTTTCTTTGAAAACCATGCGGTAAGACAATGTCCAACAAAAGTACAAATACCACTTGTACTTTTTCTATCAACATAGTCACCGGCATGGTCTGAGTCGACATATACTATGGTTTCTATTCCCGTTCCTTTGGGATACCATAATCCTAAATGTGTAGTGCCTTTGATATATCTAAAAATACGTTTGACGGCTTCAAGATGAGATGTTTTGGGATCTTCTTTGAAAGCGTGCGCATAGACAAACACTAAACATAATGTCGGGTCTACTAGCCGTTAGATAGAGTAGACTACCGATCATTCCCCTATATTTAGTGCTATCTACGGATTCACCTTCTTCATCCTTCGTGAGTTTGGTTTCGGAGGACATAGCTGTTTTCATGGGTTTGGAATCTTCAAGACCAAATTTCTTAAGCATATCCTTTATATACTTAGATTGGTTGAAGAATATCCCATCATCTAATTGTTTGATTTGGAGTCCTAAGAAAAAGTTTAGTTCCCCCATCATACTCATTTCAAACTCATCATGCATGATTTTCGAAAAATCATCGCATAACTCTTTACAAGTTGATCCGAATATGATGTCATCCACATATATTTGAACTATGATTATATGTGATCCCTTTTTCTTAGTGAAAAGAGTGTTGTCTACTAGGCCCATGGTATACTTATGGTCAACTAGGAAAGTCTTAAGTCGATCATACCAAGCTTTTGGTGCTTGCTTAAGTCCGTATAAAGCCTTTTTAAGTTTATAGACATGATTTGGTTTTTCAAAATCGGCAAAGCCGGGAGGTTGTGCAACGCACACTTCCTCATTAATAAAACCATTTAGAAATGCACTTTTGACATCCATTTGAAAAAGTTTGAAGTCATGTGCACATGCATATGCAAGAAGTATTCTAATTGACTCAAGCCTAGCGACGGGTGCAAATGTTTCGTCGTAATCTATACCTTCTTGTTGATTGTAGCCTTGAGCTACTAGCCTAGCTTTGTTTCTAGACACTACTCCATTTTCATCCATTTTGTTCCTAAACACCCATTTTGTTCTTATTATGGTTTGACACTTTGGTTGAGGGACTAATGTCCAAACGTCGTTTCTAACGAATTGATTAAGTTCTTCTTGCATCGCTACGACCCAAGATTCGTCTTTAATGGCCTCATTTATATTTTTAGGCTCAATAGTTGAAACAAAACAAAAGAAATTACTTTGGTTTTGGACTCTTGACCTTAAGGTCCTTTCGTTAATTTCTCCTATGACGTTATCTAGTGGGTGACTTCTAGATTCCTTGATGTTGACTATTTCTCTACTTACGGGTTCATCCTCTTTGTCATTTTCTACATTTTCCTGGTTTTCATCCATTTGACTTTCAACTAAGTCATCATCTACTAAAGGTGATGTCTTAGAGGGAGGTGGACTTTCGTCGAATGTTACGTTCAACGATTCCTCGACTCTTGAGGTTTCTTTGTTTAAGACAACTTAAGCTTTACTATTATGTGAGTATCCAAGGAATACACCTTCATAAGACTTTGGGTCAAACTTGGTGAGATAATCCTTGGTGTTTAAAATGAAGCACTTGCTTCCAAAAACTCTAAAATATCCTAAAGTAGGCTTTTTGCCTCTATAAAGCTCATATGGTGTTTTCTTCAGAAATGGCCTAATTAAGACTCTATTTAGGATATATGTTGATGTATCTACGGCGTTACACCAAAACTTTTGTGGTATATTTTGTTCGTTTAGCATTTTTTGACTCATTTCTTGGAGTGTTCTATTCTTACGTTCTACTACACCATTTGATTGAGGGGTTCGAGGAGCCGAGAAGTTATATGTTATGCCATTAGCATCACAAAAAGCTCCGAATTGGGTTTCGTTATCAAATTCGCGACCGTGGTCGGTTCTAATTGACACAATGCTATTTCCTATTTGATTTTGTTAGCATTGATTAAAGTGATGGTCATTTCGTATTTAACAACTTTGTAGTGTGTCGTATGTAATGAAATAGAATAGCATATAAGGGCTTATGGTTGGACTAAGAATAGTATGTAATAGTTAAGTCCAAGTATTGTTTAAATAGTCAAATCCACAAAAGCCCAACCAAAGCCCATAGAAAGCCTTTAGGGCATCACTCTCTTACTATATATACCACACTCCTACCTCATTAGTTGGTGTGCTTTAGAGGTGTAAAGGTGGGAGTGTGTGTGTTTCTCTTGTATTCTTTCTTTCTCTTCTAATCTAATATACACAAGTTGCTTTCCTCTCCTTCTTCTTCTTAATACATACGTCCCATTTATATATCTCTAGTGTACCGAGTTCTTCTATGATTCTTCTTATATTCTTATATGATATATTGTGTGTAATAAAGGATAGGTCTTATCTTATAACAAGTGGTATCAAATAGCCATACATCGATTTAGGATTTAGTTGTGTTCGTTTTTTGATCAAAGTAAACAAAAGTTGCGTTTTTTCTTAATAAAAACGTGAACTTTTGTGTCTAATCTTTGGTTTTTACGAGTTTAAAGGTTAAAATTAGTAGTTTTTATAGTTTTATGTGTTGTTTAGTGTCTTGTGGTTGCTTTTCTCTCGAATCTTAGCTTCAAAAATTTGGTTGTCTCGTTAAAAAGGTTCAATCTTTATATCGAAAAATAGTTTAAATAGCATATTGGCGATAAAAGGTTCAAACTTTATAAGTTTTTACGAGTTTTTGAAGTGATTTGATCGTGGATAAAGGCCTCAAAGATTGTTTGTGACTCGCGTTTTGAATCTCCATCGAATTGCAACATTATCGAAATTCTTGTTTAAGAATTTCGATAAAAAAGAGGGTTTATAGGAATTCTTGTGTAAGAATTTCGATAAAATAAAGGGTTTATAGGAATTCTTGTGTAAGAATTTCGATAAAAAAAAGAGGGTTTATAGGAATTCTTGTATAAGAAATTCGATAAAATCAAGGGTTTATAGGAATTGTGGGACTTCTATCGCAATTATGGGAATCCTATCGAAATTGTCTACCGCTATCGCAATTGTGGGGTCTTATCGCAATTCTGGAGTTGGATTCTTATCACAATTCTGAGACAGCCTATCGCAATTCTGGACTTGGATTCTTATCGCAATTCTGAGACATCCTATCCTAATTCTGGACTTGGATTCCTATCGCAATTCCGAGAAAGTCTATCGCAATTCTGGACTTGGAACTTCTATCGCAATTGTGGAATTGTGGGACTTTATCGCAATTATAGATTTCTATCGCAATTCTGGAAACTTGTGGCAATTTACAAAACTTATCTAAATTCGATTTGTACTTAATTTCTACAACATCAAACGTGAACTCGGTATTCTCGTGCTTGTACAAGTGTGAGGAATACTTCGACAAGGGAAATGTCTTCTAATTTGTACAAATTAGATAGAATTTTTTTTTTTTATCTAAATTGCCATTTTATATAAATTGCATATTTCTATCTAAATTGAATTTTTTTCAAAATTGTATAATTTTGTCTAAATTGAAATTTCTATAGAAATTGTGAATTTATCTAAATTGTAATCTAGATAACTTTGTCGAAATTGTGAACATTTGATCTTGTCTAAATTGTAATCTTGTCGAAATTGGTAACTTTATCTAAATTGCTACTTTTATCTAAATTGTCGTAGTTTATCTAAATTGCAAGTAACTTCAAACGATCTTCAGCTAAAGACCAAGACTTCACTACAACAACTGATCCTGACCTTCACTTAACACAACTCCTATTTCGTTGCAACGATCCTACATCAACTTTATCATACCAAAAATGTCTTTTCTCAACAATTTCTTTTCATCAATTGATATGGATCCTCTCGTTCAATTCTTTGCTCCATATCCTAAGATTGAGAAGACGGTGACTGAGACTGAGGAAATATTGTCTGAGACTGAGAAGCTATCGACTGATAATGAACAAGAGGTTGAAGAAAATGAGCTTCCAGAACACTTAAAATCACTTGACTTGAGATTTCCTATTACATTTGTTGCACATATGAAACGATGGTCAGAAACGGAACGAAGTGCCAAAGCATTGTTTGAGTCTAAGTCAGATGCACTTGAAAATGCTACGGATATTCAAATGAAAAATGCAGGGCAGTATGATGGAAATCAGAGGGGTCAGATTGTGAATGAGAACGTGGTTAGTCAAAATGGGAATTATTGTTTTATGACTACGATTCAGAAACCTACATCTGAAATTCACAATAGTGATACTGGTAAAGATTGCAATGTCAATGCAATGACGAAGCTTCAAAAGCTTCAGTACATGTTGATGCTAGCCAAAAAAGAAGAGTCGGGTACACCGTTGACTGCAGAGGAATACGACTTCATGGTTACAACAAAAGTTAATGATAATGCAGCAGATCTCAATGGAAACTTCAACCTTATGGCTCATCAACAAGAAACAACATCATGCAGTGATTCTAAAATTCCTCCAACCTATGACACAGAACCACTCCGTGAGGTACAAAATCCGTTTGCTCATGAAAAGCCACATTCTGTGCCTCTCGAACCTAATTATGATACATATGTGGGGGAACAAGTTAATAGCAATGTTAACTGTGAAACTTCATATATGGATCCTAATGAAGTTCAAGTTGCACAAAATGATGCTAATGATGAGGAAACTCGTGCTCTCTTTGAATAATTATTGAATAATTGTCACATTGAGATTGAAAAAGTGAAAAAGGTCAATCGCGATCTTAAGACCGCGAATGAAAAATTGACCGCTGAGCTTGAGAGATATAAGGTAAATGAAAAAGCTTTTGTATTTCATAAAACACAACTGTCAGAATTTGAAACTGGTTATCGAGATTTTGTTTTAAGAGAAAAACATTTGCAAATCAAATTTGACACACTCGATGTTAATTTGAACATGAAAATAAAATCCTTAAACACGAAAATTTCAGATTTAACCAACCAACTTTCTAAACTAAAATCAACTTGTTCTGATCTTGAAAAAGAAAAGAAAGAGTTGAAAGCAAGTTTTTCAAAACGTGAAAATGATCTTCTTGATGAAATCATTGAGAAACAAGAAAGGATTAAAAAGTTGGAAGATTTGCTTGTAAAAACGAGTCATTTTGCTCAAACAATTCATATGCTAATCAAAGATCCAAACCCGCTTTTACATACAATGAAGAAAATGGCTATCGATTGTGAAAACCCTTATCATCTCAAGAAAGCTCAGAAAGAACAGAATGTTTTGTATAATGATAATGTGATATTTGCTAAACATGATCCTCCCGAGGTTCGGGATTCTGATGAAACGATTGAGCTTGCCGAAGAGAGTAGAATCAAAATGAGACAAATGAACCCAGAAATTAAACCAATTGATTATGACAAACTTAACAAACTTTCTGGAGTACATCTTGTTCAACAACAAACACCAAAGGTTTTCAAAAAACCAGTTGTTTTGACAAAACAAAAAGTTGTTTCAAAAAATCTTTCAAACATAGAACAAATGTCCTTTAGCAACCCTTTTAACACAAGTGATGCTAGAAGATATCTGGATGATCTTAAAAGGAGAGTTGAAACATTTCAAAGCATTGTTGCATCTAAAACAAATATTAGTATCAACAACTGGCATTCAAGTTTTCATGCAGAACAGAAAAAGATGTTTGACACAGAAATTATTCCTCCACTAACTGCAATTCATGCGAGAGTACTTAATGAAAGACTCTGAGCTGAGATTTCTGCAATTGTTTTAAAATATGAAAATGCTCTTGCAAAAATGGAAAAAGAAAATGTATCATATTTTAAACAACTTGATCGCAAAACCGAGGAATGCAAGTATGACAAATTGTCGTATGAGCGTGCATACAAAAACATGAAAGAGCAAAATGATCATTTGAAGTCTCAGCTGGCAAGTCAAAAAGGGAAGGGTGAGGAAACTAAGTTTGCAAAACCATCAACTTCGAAGAAACCAAATGCTTCAAAACCGGTTGCAAAACCAAAAATGTCTATTTCTCAGGTTGCTCCAAAAGTCGATGAGAAAAATGATTTGTCAAAAACAGTCACTCCAACACCCTTGCCCCAGTTTTATGCAAAAGAAAAAGGGAAAGCGGTTGTCGAAACACCAAAAGTGATAGCACCTGGCCTTTCTAGGAATAGTACACCAAATGTGACCACAAAAATTGTCAAAGAATGTGTTGGTTCTAATGCCATGGTCCACAATCACTATCTAGAAAGAGCTAGAAAAAAGGCACAGATTCAAAAAGACAGAATTTTAGGAACAAAACCTAGGGTGATGAATTCTACAACATTACAAGGCAATGCTAGTAGTAGTAAACCATTACCTAGGAACACTCAACAAAAGACTAGGGATTGGCTTGCATCTAAGGGGATGTTTGGTATAGTGGAAAGGAATGCCGAGAAAAGGAAAGGGAATGACTTCCTATGTTTGTTTAATACAAAGAATGGAAACGTGAGGTAAGTTTTCCATTCTCTTTCTCCCATTTTGATTCTTTAAAAATAGTGAAGAAATACAAGGAATGGTAAAATTATACTGGTGCCATTCTCCGCTTTTTATCATCAGGGAATCAAAAGTGACTTGAAAAAATGAGGGTATAAATAAATACCACTCAACACGTGCATGGCACATTTTATCCCAAACCTATAGCAATTCTTTAACCCTATGCAACTGAAAATTATAAAACCATAACAATTCTCGTCGTCGTCATCGGCTCTATGGTTGGTCAATTTTGTTATTTATCCCCAATTAATGTAAAGATTGTTTTTTTCCTTCTTATTAACAAACTGATAAAACCCTATCCTTAGAAAAGCAATGAATTTGTATACCTGAATAAATAAAGTTCATCGTGTTGCAATAATGTTTACTATTTTTTTGTTAATTAGATATTTTCTTGGGCCCTATTTCTTAAATGAATAAATAGTTATACGAACACTTTTGCAGTAACAGGCGGTTGAAGTTATTTACTTGATATCACTCTCCACACCCCCTCTCCTCCCTGCAATTTCGAGAAGATGAAACCAGTAAAAAACATTTATGCATCATCAATGTCGAATGCAAAGCGTGAGATCTTGATTAAAAAAAAAAAAAAAAAAAAAAAAAAAAAAAAAAAAAAAAAAAAAAAAAAAAACTGTTGGTGAATGGAACTCTTTATAATTTATGCTGAATCTAAGAAATAGTTGCCGCTCATTCCTCGAAAACTTACAAGGTCGGTACTTAACTTGAAAAAACCTGACATTTTTTAAGATACACTTATGATTTGTTCATGTTTTGAGTGTCATTTGTTGCTTCAGGTATCAAGTAGTTTTGGTTCGAGTGTTAGTTTTGAGTTGTTCATGGTTTTTTATTGGTTGTTGTTCATGTGTCAATTATCGAGTATTTAAGGTCAGTGTTTGTATCTGTTTGGGCCACAGTCGCTGCAACGTCCTTTGGATGTTTGCTATACTTGTTAAAATATTCTGAAAAGAGATGTAACAACGTAAACTGTTATTATAAAACTAGCAACCTATGTATATGTTACTAGGCTAGTAATTCCATTTTGATTCCAATGCAAGTCCATTCTATGTCCGTATCAAACAAGAGAACAAACGTATAACATATTTCTTTGCTCCATTCTCTTATAGCACTAAACAGTGGAATCCAATCACATTATTTGAGGCTATTCTCTTTCTCTGCCATTCCATTCTCTTTTACGATTCCATTCTCTGTGATTCAGTCGTACCAAACGCCCCCTAAGAGTAGTTGCGAAAAAGAAAATGTTATGCACGTAGAATGCAACACTAAGAATTCAAATTCCTATTCGAACATGAAACAAGTTTCAAATGACTGTAGTGACAAAATTAAGGTTGTTGTTTTAAACAAAAATGTTGAATTTGTCTGTCCTACATGTCAAAAATGTGTCTTTTCAGCTAATCATGATACATGTGTTGCACAGTATATCAAGAAAGCAAACTTACGTGCTAAGGCACAATCCACTAAGACACCAAATAGAAACAAACCCGTTGATAAGAAGCAAGAGGCTAAGACACCTAATAGGTGGATCTCTACAGGACGTAATTTTTCTCAAAATGAGACTTCTGCTGCATCTGAAAAGAAAACAACTCCTAGATCTTGCCTTAGGTGGACTCCTACGGGAAAAGTTTTTACAACAGTTGGTCTTAGATGGATTCTCACAGGGAAGATTCTTGATAGCTGCATCAAGAAAAATAATAGTGAAAATCGTCATGATAAGGAAGTAGACACCATTACAACAGTTGATAGTGAACACCCTCAATGTGAGGAAACATGTACTTCTAACACTATTATTTGTGCAAATTCTTCTTCTGTGGATTCTGTGGATGCAGGTACTTATGGAAGTATTGAGGGTTCATACACTCGATGTGGAAAAGAAGAACTTTATGCCAACATCGCATTTGGAAATCCTCATCTTATTCCACTCTTAACTCCACTTTTACTTGTTCAAACTTAATTCTTCTTTGTGAATATTATTTTTTGAAAAAAAAAAAACAAAAACAAAAATACAAAATTTGAAAAACAACAACAAAAACAAAATACAAAATTTAAAAAACAAACAAAAGCAAAATACAAAATTATAAAATTTCAAAAATCCAAAAACATTAGAAAATTTTCAAAAATACAAAAACATTAGAAAATCAAAAAAAAAATATTCTTCTCACGACATGTCTCTCGTATAATCGATATTTTGTACGTATCGAGAAATGTCATTCAACAATGATATGGACATGTACAGATGCTTGAGCGAGAGTTCTCTAAAATTATTTTCAAAAACATGTCGTTCCTCAAAATTTTCTTCATAATGGCTTCGGAACAACTCAGTTTTGGACCCGAGCTTAATGTAATGGCTTCTGGACACATCAGTTCAGGACCCGCGCTTCAAAGAAAGGAGAGTGCTTAATCATATCAAAGTTTTTAAATATTTTTCGAGCACTTATCCTAAAAATCTCAATGGCTTGTAAGTATTTCAGCTTACAACCCGAACTTCAAATAAAGGAAAGTGTTGTGCAGAACCAATATCTTTTTCAAACACTTATCCTAAAACAAATGAAGATAATTCATCTACCATATCTTCTAAGATTTTCAATATCTTCTCTATCTTGAGCACATTTCCTTCAAGATTTTTTCAATACGATTTTTCAAAATTTTTCATAAAGTGCTCAAGATAACTCCCTCCAAACACTTAAAATTAAAAATATGCTTTATTTAAAGGGGAGTATAACAATGAAAACAAGAAAAAAGAAAAAGAGTAATATCAAAGTCAAGAGCTGAACAAGAATGTCAAGAACAAGTTCAAGGAAATAAACGAGGACGACATTAGTATGAAGATCAAAGCTTTAACAAGAAGCATGAGCATGTTGGAGAAAACGCCAAGTCAAGATATTTGAAGATGTTGGTCGAAGGCAAGAAGAACCAAAAGATAATAACTTTGAAGATCACATAGCATGAAGGAACAAGGAACCAAGTCTATTCTACAACGACACACAAAGTTCAAGACAACGAAGACGAAAGACCTAAATCACTGGGAGCATCATTTGAATGACCATCCCTTAGGGGAAGATTGTTAGCATTGATTAAAGTAATGGTCATTTCGTATTTAACAACTTTGTGGTGTGTCGTATGTAATGAAATAGAATAGCATATAAGGGCTTATGGTTGGACTAAGAATAGTATGTAATAGTTAAGTCCAAGTATTGTTTAAATAGTCCAATCCACAAAAGCCCAACCAAAGCCCATAGGAAGCCTTTAGGGCATCACTCTCTTACTATATATACCACACTCCTACCTCATTAGTTGGTGTGCTTTAGAGGTGTAAAGGTGGGAGTGTGTGTGTTTCTCTTGTATTCTTTCTTTCTCTTCTAATCTAATATATACAAGTTGCTTTCCTCTCCTTCTTCTTCTTAATACATACGTCCCATTTATATATCTCTAGTGTATCGAGTTCTTCTATTATTCTTCTTATATTCTTATATGATATATTGTGTGTGATAAAGGATAGGTCTTATCTTATAACAGATTTTGAATTTTCTTACTAAGAATTTCAAATTTATCAAATGCCTCATTTTTAGTTCTCAAAAACTTTGTCCAAGTATACCTAGAGTAATCATTGACTATTACTAAAGTATAGAAGTTTCCTCCATAACTTTGTATAGCGGATGGACCAAGCAAATCCATATGCAACAATTCTAGACACCTAGATGTAGAAACCATGTTTTTAGCCTTATGGCTATTATGAACTTGTTTCCCAATTTTGCAAGCATCACAAAAGTGTTGGTCGTATTTCAACTTGGGTAGGTTCCTAACGAGTTCCTTAGATGATAAGGATTGGATGAGTCTCATGTTGGCATGACCTATAACAACCCGCAATTTTTCAGACTATTATTTTAATCGTTCATATATTTATTTTGACATTTACTAATTTAAAAATGATAGGTTACCTCGTTTTCTCAATAAAATGACACCACACGCGTACCGACACCACAACAGTAAAAGTTTACTTTAAAAATTCATGTCGGTGTCAATAAAATTTACTCTATGTCATTTTAATAAAAACGTCCCCCAAATTATATTCTTCGCGATCACGACATCTCAGAAATCTCGAGTTACCCCGGGATTCAACGGAACACGAAGTGCACATAATACCCGCAAAAGTATACAAAACTTAATTAAAAACCTTATCCCTTATATATTTTTATACACCCCACACCCTATATACCATATTTCTTTTGTTTTCTTCTTCTCCCTACCCACTCTCTCTCTCACGCCCCTCTTTTTCTCCCCTCTCTCTCTTTTCGCTGCTACAAACCATCCCCACCTCCTGATAACAAATTCAGATCTGCTCAAATGATGCCAATAAAACCACGAGGGTTGTCATAGCACGCGAACCTGGCTCTGATACCACCTGTAACACCCCGCCTTATAGACCACAATATTGTCCTCTTTGCCCGTAGGCTCACGGCTTTGCTTTTGTGGCCCTCATGTGAAGACTTCTCGGCAGGTCACCCAAGCCAGTACTACTCTCACATGAGCACGCTTAACCGTATGGGCGATCAACGCGTTTTGTGGTCTAACGGTTTACTTTGTTATAATCCAATTGATCCACAGGCTACCACATCTCAAACTTTACACCAAAAAAAAAAAGCTCAAGAGGAGTTGTGGTGGGATTTGCTTGCTTGGAATCAAATTCAATTCGGGTTATTTTATTGTTCCTTCGAATCGACTCTTTTCCCCATTGTAAGATTCTAATTGATTCTTACTCTTGTTTAATATGTTAATTGTTATCGAAGTTGTAATTAGATCTTTTGAGGTGTGTTATACACCGATCTGTAAATCTATAAGTTTGTGTATGATTATAAATATATACTTTCCTTTTTGTTGTTGTTGTTAATGTGTGGCAATAAGGAAAGATTAAACTGAGATAACAAATCAGACTTATAGTTGGCTTGGAAGTGCTTAATATGCAGAGCTCCTTTTCGTGTTTATAGCTTACTTGGTATGTTTCAACTAACTGATCTTTTGAAAATGGCATTTGGTTTGTCAAAATATAGTCAAGGTACCGAGTTAGGCTCCAAGTATTGAGTTGTACTCGATACTTGGTAACTCCTCGTTTCTTTACTCGAATGAGATTTAGAGTCAAAACAAGAACATTCAAGTCTGTTTCGAGTAGTGTCTTGGGCGAAAACTACCCTTTGGGTGTTCATTGCTCGGGTACTAGGTCCCCCAAGGGACTCCAAACGAGTACTAAACTACTCGATACATAGAATATAGTTTTTACCCTCATAAGACCGTGTTGATTTGTACCATTTCAATCACTACAAGTTGCGGGGGTTTCGAGTCTTAGAGACCCCCTAGCCTGCGTTAAAATGGGGACCAATGGGTACTGGAACATATTTTGTTGTTGTAAAAAAAAAAACTATTTTGGGTCAAGCTTTTGACAAACAGTACATATATTTTTTTTCTTCTCCTTGTTCTTTTGTCTTGCGTTATAAAAAATGCTACTCCTGAAGGCAGTGAAGAAGGTGGGTCGCTAGTTGCATACCCGCTGGAAACTTGGTTGGGCCGCAGCCCACCAAGCAAGCCCAACCTATGAAACTTCCTTTCACATTCCTATCCCAGCCCACATACCAACTTAAAGTGTAAAATCTGTTAATGATATATAAGCCCACTCGATGACAATTATTTGGGCCACAGCCCACTGTCGTCATGGAAGCATATTGCGTATGCTCATTTTCGTATATATGCCGTCGTCACAACTCGTCAACTAATAAAACGCGACAATCTTATATTTTTAAAACCCCATGATTTACTTAAATTAACGACACTACTAAACTTATTTACTACATCTCGCTATATAACTAGATAACGCCACGTTATATATTTTACAACTCTAAGATAGCCGTGCGAGAACCTAAACCCGTTCATTAACTCGAGTATATATATTTAAAATTGTTATGTTCTATTAACACCCATAATAAAGCTATGAACTATGAAATGATTTTTATGTAAATCTTATAACTTATTAACACAAGGATTAACCATTTTTCCAAACTTGTCTTCTATACTAATAGACACACACACATATATATATATATACACATATACCATTTTCTTTATTTTCTCATACTTACTCACAAACTTTGTAATATACATATCCACTCGACTATAACATTTTCCATCATACCATTCACGTCTTAATCGCCTCGTTCATAATCTTTCAGTTATTGCCAAACTAGAGATTATTTGTCTTAGTATCCCATAAGCACTTCCAAGAGCCAATACTTCAAATGATTTAGAAAATGACTTTTAAACTTAAATGCTGCCACACCAGCAACGATAACATAAACTCTTTAAATCTTTCAGATTTAACTGAACTTCGTAAATTCTTAAACTCGATTCGTAAACTAAAATAAACCTTACTAATCTAGGTCGCGTGTTGGTGCTGAACTTTATCTGAACTATCGTATTATCTGACTGCTTTATGCCGAGGTGAGTATTCACAGCCCCCTTTTTACCGCTTTACTATATTTGGGGTGGAATGCATGACTTAAATTTTTATTTGAACTTATGACATATATTTTTACCTGAACTCTTTGAAAATTGACTTTGAACTTTAAAATATTGTTTGAGCTTATGACTTGTTTTGAACTGTTGACGTACCGTACGCACTTAAATTTTAGTCTCCCTTGTCTACGGAGCAGGCTTGATTTAATTAGTATATAATAGTTGGTATGATGTACCGTTCATACATTCGCATTGTTAGTCCCCGATTGGTTTGCCGTTCGCACTCCAATTTAGACGTACCGTTCGTACGGCTCCCTTGTGCGGAGCAGTAGGTAGTATGGATAACGCTATTAGAGGTCGGCCAACCTCTCATTCCCCTGTCTACGGAATGCATATTATTTATTTTTAGGGGCTTTGCCGCATACATTATTATATACCTTGTCCTTTAATGTGAACTTAAAGAGCATGTGTGTTTGACTATAATTGTTGTGAAACCATAGGTTACAAGTCTTGTATGGGCAGGACTTGTAACTGAATGGTTTGACACTGCCTCTACCAAATGGACTTTTTCTCAAAAACCTTGGACTTCTTTTGAATAAAACCTGTATACTCACCAACTATTTTTCATAGTTGACCCGTTTTCTCATGCATTTCAGGTGATCGCCAGTAAGTGTATTTTATGAAGACATTTGCATTAAGGAGTCTTCATCTATCATGTCTAGTTTGATGAAATAAAAATGTTATCTTTTGGAAACAAACTATTATGTTTCAAATGCCGTTGTTGGCTAAAACAATGTTGTATTAATGTACTGTTTCTTTAAATTTAAATTATGGTATTGTACTATATCACTCTGCGCTGTATATTGATTTCGTAGCACCTCAGGACCTGAATGCTTCCGCAATGCCACATTTTTGGGGGTGTTACAGATTGGTATCAGAGCCAGGTGTTATAGAGAATGCCGGTTTTTCTAAAATAAAAATCGCAACTATAACCAGAACAAAGTTTTCTTAAAACACCAAACATCATACGAGTTGACTAGTCCGAGCATTGCATCATTACTCCTCAATTATGCATAGCCTGATCACCTATGCCTAATTCGGGAAGAATCATGCAATGATGGGAGTAGAAGTCTCGGATCATGTATGGTCGGGTCTTAAGAGTCTCATCACCTGAAATTGCATTAGTCGTGTGTGTATGCATGTCATGTTCGAACAACCCCGCTTATATTACTATACTTTATATAGATATATTTATATATATATGCCTCTTTCTTGCTACATTACGACCTAATAGATTAAGCACGTCTTTGCTTCCGTCGTATCACAATCACTACGTCTCCAAACTGCAGTTGTCCCGTAACACCATCCATCATCGTCTACGTATAACTCAGTGTTTTTGGCTTATTGTAGAAACATGGTCAACACTCGTTCAGGAAGCATCAACAATGAAACCCCAAGAGACAGTGCTGCGGGGTTGGCGGATCTTCTAACTCAGATCGTGGCACACATCGATGCAGGACGAACTAATGAAGGAGCTGGTACCTCGACCAACGGCCATGGATGCAGCTACAAGACTTTTATGGCATGCAAACCGAAGGAATTTTATGGCACCGAGGGTGCCATTGGCCTGCTATCATGGTTCAATAATGTCGAAGCCAAACTCAGCATCACTAAATGTGCTGAGGGAGATAAGGTTGAGTTCTCATCCGGTCTACTCCAAGGTCGAGCATTGACTTGGTGGAATAACCAACTACAAACCAGAGGGAGAGAAGCAGCGAATGGAATGCTTTGGGCTGAATTCAAGAAATTACTATCCGAGGAGTACTGCAGAAAAGACGAGGTGCAGAAATTGGAAGCAGAATTTTGGAACCATGTGATGGTGGGAGTAGAAGTTGACAAGTACACGGCCCGTTTCCATGAGCTGACAAGAATGGTCCCTCACATGGTCTCCACTGTGGAGAAGCTGATTGATCGATATATTTTGGGTTTGATCCCTGAAATCAGGAGAGATGTCACTTCATCCAAACCAACCACACTTCAGGACGTTGTAGGCATGGCATACAGCTTGACAAATGATGTGATCAGATCTGGTGGGATAACAAAAGGAAATGACAATGGACAAAAACGGCGGGAAGATCAGCAGGGAAGCCGAGACCAGGACCAGTAGGATAAGCGACAACGAGTAACCAGGAATTATGGAGCAACAACTCAGGAGCGCAGAGGGTATACAGGCCCACATCCTAAGTGCACAAGATGTAACCTCCATCACTCACGAGACTGCCCAAAGTGCCATGAATGCCGACAGACGGGCCATCTTAGTCGGAATTGCCCAAACAAAAATGGAGGCCAAGAGCGAAAGCGGACATGCTATGAGTGTGGGAGTCCGGATCACTCTCGAAATGTGTGTCCCAAGCTGAATAGGGCACAAAGGCCAGTGAAGGATAACCTAACTCTCGCTATGGCGATTGGTGAAAATGACCCAAACTGTGGAGGCAATGTCAGCCCAGCCCGGGGTCGAGCATATTTTCTAGGCAACAAGGAAACTCGCTAGGAACCAGCCATCGTGATGGGTACATCCTTTTGAACAGCTACTTCATTTCCGTATTATTTGGTATTGATGTAGGATGTACTTTTGTTCCCTATGACAATGACTAACATGAGACCTGACGTCATAAGCCTTGACTGAACTTCTAGTCTTCTTGCTAACCTAAATTATCACTATTCGTTAATTTGATTTGGCTTAGACGATTCCAAACTTGAGCCAAACCTTCAAGAGGCCTTCAACTAAGATGTTAAAATCTTCCCATCCTAACGACTTGATTCCAGCTTGATCTAGTGACAGTTCTTGTTTGATGAGTTACGAAAATCAAGATAGAATCAAGTTGTTACTCAAACACATGACATTTCCCGGTTAGGGAGTTGTGAGACTAAGTTAGAATACACTAACTAAACTTCACTTGAGGGCTAAGCTCGAGAATGCAAAAGTTGACCGTCAAATTTAACCGCGAGGACGAACGTCAGTAGAGTGAACGAACTAAATCTCGAGGACGAGATTTCTTTTAAGGCTGGTAGACAATAACAACCCGCAATTTTTCAGACTATTATTTTAATCGTTCATATATTTATTTTGACATCTACTAATTTAAAAATGAGAGGTTACCTCATTTTCTCAATAAAATGACACCACACGCTTACCGACACTACAGCAGTAAAATTTTAGTTTAAAAATTCATGTCGTTGTCAATAAAATTTACTCTATGTCAGTTTAATAAAAACGTCCCCCAAATTATATTCTTCGCGATCACGACATCTCATAAATCTCGAGTTACCCCGGGATTCAACGGACCACGGAGTGCACATAATACCCGCAAAAGTATACAAAACTTAATTAAAAATCTTATCCGTTATATATTTTTATACACCCCACACCCTATATACCATATTTCTTTTGTTTTCTTCTTCTCCCTACCCACTCTCTCTCTCACGCCCCTCTTTTTCTCCCCTCTCTCTCTTTTCGCTGCTACAAACCATCCCCACCTCCTGATAACAAATTCAGATCTACTCAAATGATGCCAATAAAACCACGAGGGTTGTCATAGCACGCGAACCTGGCTCTGATACCACCTGTAACACCCCGCCTTATAGACCACAATATTGTCCGCTTTGCCCGTAGGCTCACGGCTTTGCTTTTGTGGCTCTCATGTGAAGACTTCCCGGCAGGTCACCCAAGCCAGTACTACTCTCACACGAGCACGCTTAACCGTATGGGCGATCAACGCGTTTTGTGGTCTAACGGTTAATCGCCCATACGGTTAAGCGTGCTCGTGTGAGAGTAGTACTGGCTTGGGTGACCTGCCGGGAAGTCCTCACATGAGGGCCACAAAAGCAAAGCCGTGAGCCTACGGGCAAAGCAGACAATATTGTGGTCTATAAGGCGGGGTGTTACAGCGTGACCTAAACGTCTATGCCACAGAGTTGAGTTGTCGTCTAAGGAGGTGAGACAAAGTTTGTCTTTAGATGTTTTGTCTAGTTTCATAACGTAAACGTTATTCTTCAAAACACCTTTTCCTACGGTTATGCCATTTTTAAGTATCTTACTTCCGTTTTCATTGAAAAGGACGTCATACTTTTTACGGCATAATTGACTAATACTAAGCAAGTTAAATCCTAAGTTATCTACATGAGCAACATCATCAATAGTGAGAGAGTCATGTAAGATCGTACCTTTTTCGATGATTTTGCTTTTAAGATTACTACCAAAAGTAACATTACCTCCGTCGTACACTTGGTAGGTTGAGAAAAGGCCTTTGTTTCCCGTCATGTGTCTTGAACACCCACTATCTTTGATCCACTCGTCCGGTTCTAACCCGACTTTCAAGCACACCTAAGTTAAAGAAAAATTCAAGCGTTTGGTCCCCAATATCTAATGGGTCCACTTGGGTTAAACATAGCATTATCTTGATTCATGTATGGAAACGGTGGATATGGGTTCCATGGCATGTAGTTGGGACCTTGATAGTTTCTAGGCATGTTGAGAGTTGTAGTTACTCTTTGGAAAGGGGCGTTTGGGAATAGAGGTTCTAGGTCTCTGTTGAACCGTTTTAGTCCTAAACTCATTTTTAACTTTTCCTAATCCTACAGCAACTGCTGGTTTTTGTTTGTTAACAGTTGTACTAGTGCTAGGTTTTCTTGTAACTTTTACAAATTCAGTACGGTCCGAAGTACTAGCCTTCTGTTCATCAACAGTACCTGCGGATCCTTTGGCCAACACTGGCGGAACCAAATTTTTGGTTCCGTCAGATCCGTAGGTGTCTGACTTTGTTGGAACAGTTTCTTGCACTTTCACTGTTTATTTCTTAAAGTCACTTAAGTTTCCTAGTTTCATAAAACCTAGTCCGGTTTTATCATGAGGCAAATTTTGAACTTTCATTAGATCATCTATACAACTAATGTTTTTATCAAACCTTTTAAATTTAGAATTTTGTTTGATAAGTTCTTCCTGTGTGGTTCTAAGTGTTTCTATTTCAAGTTTTAGTTCCTGACAAGACACACATGTTTCTTTAACATCCTTACCCTTTTCTAATCGTAAAGCTTTTTCTTTTAACCAATAGACTTGGTTTTCTAAAAACTCCTTTTTGGTTTTTAAGAACTTATTTTTGTTTATGATTTTTAGGGTAATTTCACACAGTTTGTTGTATTCTATTTCTAATGTGTCATCGTCAATAGAGGAGTAAGATGAGTCAGATTGTACCTCGTTAGAGTCATGAGCCATAAGAGCAACTTCGTCATTCTTTGGCTCTTCATCATCATCTTCACTGTCACTCCAAGCACCACTGACAAAGGCTTGTTGAGTCTTGTTCTTGGGTGGCTTCGGAAAATCTCCAATTAGGTGACTAGAATCACCGCACCTAAAACACTTCCTATCTATTTTGCCTTTCTTGTCATCACGGTCTTTTCGGATGGATTTCCTTTCTTCTCGAGGTTGTCTAACAAACTTTCCTCGTCTTCTGAAGAACTTCTTGAAATCTCTCACGGCCATGGCATACTCTTCGTCTTCACTATCTGAGCTAGATTCTTCATCGTCACTTGACTCTACCCTAGCTTTTAAGGCAATGGACTTTAATTTCTCCTTTTTGCCTTTGACTATCTCAGAATCTTTTTCCATGACCATCTCATGAACTTTGAGATTTCCTATGAGCTCGTCAAGTGGCATGCTTGAAAGATCTTTGGATTCTTCAATGGCCGTCACCTTCGCTCTCCACTTCGGATGAAGTGCTCTAAGAAATTTTCTGACAAAGTTCTTACTAGTAAAAGAATCGTCAAGTGCTTTAAGAGAAGTAACAATAGTATTAAACCTAGCAAAAGCACTATCAATGGTCTCATCTTCAGGGATAGCAAATTGTTCATATTGTTGAACAAGAAGATCAATTTTGTTATCCTTTACTTGTGAGTTCCCTTGATGAGTGATAATTAATGATTGCCAAATATCTTTAGCGGTTTTACACATAAAGACTCTTTCATATTCTTTCCTAGGTAAAGCATTATAAAGCATCATTTTAGCTTCATTGTTTTTGGCAATCAACTTCTTTTGCTCATCACTATGACGAGTAAGAGAAGTACCCTCATCTCGACCACCTGATATATCCTTAATTATAGGTTTATGGTCACCTTCTACAATGATGTACCATAGATCTATATCCTTTGACTTCACATAAGTTTCAAAGCGATTTTTTCAATATATAAAACTATTTGCTTCAAATAGTGGTGGTCTTTGCATAGACTGCCCTTCTTTGTAGTTTTCAAAATCCATTGATCGTTTCAAGTTTTAAAATACAATATATTTTGAAAATCTTGAGTAACGTAGCTATGATGCCAATTGTGGAAAACTAGAAGGGGGGTTGAATAGTTTTTACCGCTTTTTAAATTTATTCGCTTTGAGTACTTGACGTGATTTCAAACTAATGCAAATAATCAAGCAATATAAGTAAAGAAAGTAAGGAAAGAACAATCAAACCACAACACGGATGTTTATAGTGGTTCGGTCTACAAGGACTCTCTTCCTTGCCCTACTCCACTCCTCGAGCCTCTAACTCGAGAGTTTTTCTTCACTAAGAAACAAGCTCCCTTCTAGGCGGAGAAAACCTTTACACATCGCTTACTCTTTTTCCGGTACTAAGCTAGATACCGAGTTATTTACAAGGGTACAACCACTCCCAACGTCGCTTAACCTTTTTCCGGTACTGAGCTAAATACCGAGTTCTTTACAAGGGTACAACCACTCCCGACACTCTATGTGTTTTGAGGATTAAAACACTAACCGATCACTACTGAATGTTTGGTATAAACAATGATGTGTGAACTAATACAATATCACACAGTAACTAAACTAAAGGTTTACGACACTGTGTTGAACCTTGATGCTTGATCTCTTTGCTACAAAAGAAAGATCTCTATAAATGAAATGAATGAATGAATGGGTTAGTAAACTAAGAAAGAATGCATATGCAATGTATGTTATGTAAGTGATGATTGTACTTGAATGATCAGCTTGCTATTTATAGGCAAAACTGAGCAGACAAGTGACGGATTTGGCGGACCCAAATAATTGGTTCCGCCCATATGGCTATTTGGTTCCGCCGGGACATGACAGCTAGCTCTTACAAGATCTTACACAATCTAACTCATTGCTTGTAAATCTTTCCAAAATCTTTTGCAAAGTCAACCAAACTATCTAAATGATGTATGCTATGATGTCATGTATATATTTACATTTTAGGAATTAAAATGTAAAACATGTAAATGTATATATGTATGTAACATGTATCCTAGTGATCATGTAGCATGTATATGATGGTTTTTAAAAGCTTATTACTATAAATGCAAAAGACTTTAACTTATATTTATGCTTTGCTAAGAATAAACTTTATAATTGTCATTAACAAAATATAGCAAAGATCGTAAAATATAAATAACGTTTTTAGGACGATATTTTTATTAACAAAGAGGTCTACATGACCCTTCCACCAGGCTATGCTTAACACTTACCACCTGGATCAGTTTGCAGACTCAAGAAGTCACTTTATGGACTCAAACAAGCAAATAGGCAGTGGTTTCACAAGCTTTCTACTTTTGTTCTCAACCTCAACTTCAAGCAAAGTTATGCAGACACTTCCCTCTTCACCTTATCTCAACATGGCCACATTGTCTTCCTTCTTGTCTATGTTGATGATATCCTTCTTGTAGGACATCATTTACCTTTATTGCAGGATATTAAATAGCAATTGGATCACCAATTTAGCATCAAAGACTTGGGTCATCTTAATTACTATCTGGGCATTGAATTTTTAAGGAACTCATCAGGTTTAACTATGTCTCAGAGGAAGTATGCCATATACCTCCTTCAATAAGCTGATGTTCTCAATGTCAAGCCTGCAATAACACCTCTCAATCCCATTGTCTCCTTAAATGGCACTGATGGTGAACCTTTTTCAGAAGCAGAAGCCTCCACATACAGGACACTTGTTGGAAAACTTATCTACTTAACTATTACAAGACCTGACTTGTCTTTTGCTGCTCAATTACTTAGTCAGTTTTCCCAACAACCAAGAACTCCTCATCAAAAGGCACTTCTCAGAGTTCTTAGCTACATCAAATTGTGTCCAGGACAAGGTTTGTACTTTCCCATGAAGAATTCATTACAACTTCTTGCCTACTATGACAGTGACTGGGCTTCATGTCCCATCACTAGAAGATCTGTCACTGGCTATGCTATCTTTCTTGGCACTTGTCTCATCTCATGGATTTCAAAGAAATAGACAGTAGTCTCAAGGTCTTCTACTGAAGCAGAATATAGAGCCTTAGCAGACTGCACATGTGAACTCTCATGGTTAACTTGTCTCTTCAAGGATCTGCAACTTCAAGTACCTACTCTTATCTCAGTCCTATGTGATAATTTGTCCACTATTGCACTGAAATCCAATCCAATTCAACATGCTAGAACCAAACACATTGAATTGGATTGTCATTTTTTGAGAGATAAGATAAAAAAACTACTAAATCTCACCATTCTACATTGCTACAAAACATCAAGCTGCTGATGTATTAACTAAAGGTCTGCCCAAGGTACTTCATTACGACTGCTTAAGCAAGTTTGGCATTTGTGATCCATACACTGCTAACTTATGGGGGGGGGTAAAGGAAGCAATGCAACTCAGCAAAGTGAAGGAAGCAAAGGAAATGAAGATCAAGAGAGCAGATGAGTTGAAGAACAAAGTCAGAGCCAAAAGTCAAAGCCAAAAGTCAACATTTTGATTTCAACTCAATACAAGTCTGCCAAGCATAAGCTACTTCACAATGAAAAAGTGGAATGTAACACAATGTAAATAGTTAGTTAGAAATAGTTTCTAGAAGCTTAGATAGTTTAAGTAGTAGCTATAAATAGCATTGTAACTCTCTCATTTGCTAATAATACAATATGGTGGTTTAACCACTTTTCCCGCCAATTCTCTTTACTTGAATTTCAAAGCCATCAACCTCCATTATTACCAAATTTTTTTACAATCATCACCATCAACCTCCATTGTTGATACTAACACTTAATTCTGATTGGTTGAAATGGTCTATTACATCAAATTGTAAGGAAAAAAACCTCCTCTTAAACACACCCCTTAAGGCTGTTGTTAGCAAAACCCTTAAATTAAAGTAACAACAATAACTAATTAATACCGAGGAGATATGGGGTATGTTTGTTAAAAGTAGTGAGCAGCAGCTTTGAGCTCACTCTTTTTTAAAGTAACATTCAAAAATTAGCTAAAGCTCATCGCTTTTTTGTCAAACGAAAACTAAAATTCAAAATGCTCATTGCTCACTACCGCCCCAAAAAGCTCCACACCGCTCCACGCAAAACATAGCCATGATGTAAAATGATAGTTGTTAAGATCTTGATCTAGCTTTTAAGATCTTTCGATTTTACGATCTCGTTAAGCAAAACGAGTCAATCTTTCATAGGATCTTAAAAGGCATAGAATTTTAAGTAAAATATCAATCTTACCATAGAATCATAAGATTTCGATCATACTTCCATTTAATTAACTAACTAATAAACTATAAATGATTGAATTTTGTTAAAGTAAAACAATAAAATAGGCGTGACTAACTATAAAGGTTTACACGAGTAAAATATATAGATATTAGATTAAGAGATTCAACGTACTTAATCACCGATTATATATTTTATTTTTTTAAACTATTACACATTGTATTTTCACATTATTATAATTTTGAGAACTCTTTTTTTTCTTCATGAATATGCTATATAATCAGCTTTGAATACGAATTACTAGACAAACAAGACATTTAAACATTTAAGTAGGATCTTTCGATCTTGATCCGATCTTACAATTCCAATCTTGCAAAGATAAAAACGATCCATAGTAGGACCTCGATCTTGACAGCATCGTGTAAAACAATCACATAATATCTGAAGGTAACTAAACTCCTTTCATAATAAGCAAATCATATGTATATTACAAGTAAATTACAAAGTTACGTGTAGTTAAATTGCAATTTAAGAAAGCATGTAACGTTGATGGGTGAGGTAAAGCGAGAATGATTCATGTTTAAGGTTACACGATAAAGTTAAGATTTTTTGGATTTGATGTGCGTGGTGTAACCGGCATTCTTGTGACAATGTTGTTATGTCAAACATGTAATATCGATGATTTGCAGGATTCATGACCGCATTGACGGAATCATGGCTAACGGTGGCCGGGGCAATATCATTTTTTAACTGTAGTACAAAGGAAAAAAAGTAGCCAAAATGTATGATTTTCATAAAAACGATATAAGTTTAGTAAAAAATTGCTTTCAGTATTCGCTCATTGATGGACTAACTTAGCAATAGTTAGAAATACAATCCATTAGAACCAGGTGCATTTCAGAAATTTCGGTATTTTTCATGATAATTAACACTATGAAGAAAATTAATATTGGGGTCCCATGACATAGCGGGATCCTCTAGTTTTGTCCGTGCATGACCGAGAAAGTCGAAACGCTACGATCTAGAAGTGCATAAACACGATTCTAGAGTTTTTATCTCGATTGTTTTTTCGATTATAACCGTTCACACGCAAAGAATACAACATGGATGGGTTACCAAGATTTGGTACGTGTGCATTATTTCATTTTTACTAAATTTGGATAAAATGGTATTAAAGGTGATAAAAAGACATTATGTTGTTGTCTTGTTGATAGTTAAATATAAAGTGTTCAATTTAAATTACAAGAAAATTATTATTAACCATAGTTCTAAGCTACAAAGTTAGATTTTCCCATCCAAAACATAACTTTTTATTAACCTTTCAAGTTTGATAAGTCAAATTACTAAATGTATGTTACTTTTAGATTAGTAAAACTATGAATCTAAAATACTACAAGTAAATTGAATGATCTAATCATGGGTGTAGCGAGGGTTTCTCAGAGGTGCATGTAGATTGCATGGAATTTTATTTTGTAGTGTCAAATATTGTCAAAGATCCCGTCTTTTAAATAAATCATGACCAAGAAATAAATGTTACTTCATATAAAAAAAATATGCATTTAACGAAATGAACATGATAACTTTTGATTTTCGTCCGCCACTAGATATAATGATCATTTCATAGTTTTGACTATTTTACTACTCCTAAGGCCAATGTTAATGGTTCGGTTGGTTGCCACCCCAACCGAGCACACGACCGAGTTCCTACCACTTTCTCAACCTTTGGTAACCGAGTGTGACCCCAACCTTTTGCACAATTCGGTTGGACAGACAATCGAAACATTTAATCTCTTTTATGTGTGTATTTTTTTTATTAGTTTTTGTGGGGTATGTTTTTTTTGTTGTGGTTGCGGTCGTGTTATTAGCAAATTGTAATTGTGTGTAGTCTTAGAGAGAGAAATCTGATGTGACACGATCATAATATTTATGGTTGTCATTAGCATTTGGCTAACTAAAAGAATAAACTTCACAAAACTATTGTTTAGAGGTGTACGGCTAAAGAAATGATGTACAAATCACCACTCTATATGATTTGCTACTATGTGGTCCATTGGGACATGATAACCGGAAAAGCAATATCATTTGAGTACCTTCTTTGGTAGTCCCAAATTCAGTTGGTGTGCCTTATCTGCAATATTCCAATATGTGTCCCTTGATCTTTGTTATGTCTAACTGTAAAATAGCCAAATAGGCATAAAATCATAAATATACTTAGGGAAAACTCTATACTCAACCTTCGGTCTCGTCAACTAGGCCTTAAGAAATACATCGAAAAGTATGCTAACTTCATTTATGCTTGTGATCGCTGTTTAGAGAAGGTTTCTGAACTATATCATTGAATATGAACTTTTGTATCAATCAAACTCGAAACCACAGAGAACCTGTGATTGTTTCTATTTTTCAAAAGTGCAACTATTGGTTCACTTTAGGTATATGTAGTTAAGAAACAGCCATCAAGTCATATTAATGGCCTAAAACCAGCCAACTAGATGTGTCCAAATAGGTGAGTCGAGCAGACATGGTAACATAGACTTTATATCAAATGTTATAATTAATGGATCGGGTCGGGTTAAGCTAACCCACAAACACCTTATATCCAATAAAAAAAAATGTTCGCTAAGTGTAGCTCTAAGGGTTATGTTTAGAAAATAAAAAACATGCATAACTGGTGGTACATAAAGTCGGTTGATAGAGGTTAAATGCAGAAATTGGACAGTTATTATTAATTGTAGAAACGTGTATGAATACTTTAAACATAGCACCTAGAGCTACGTTTGGTAATTTCCATTAAAAAGGTTAAAAACCTTACACGATATAAATAAGAGTATAAATAATTAAATACTATTTACATTGATAATCTATGTTTAACGATAAAGTAACTAAGTTCCAAAAGTTTTATGCATGTGTATATATTTCTGATAGCTTTTAACCCATGTGACCCATTTCCTCTCGAGTTAAATCTGAAACATAGAACCCAAATTGATCCATTTATAGGTAAATGGTTCGAAATAACCACCCTTACTACTAAGTACCCTTTCTTAACAGCTTCAAAGCACAGGTGAAACCTTTTTTTGACGTTTGGGTCAGTCTCAATGACCAATTAACACAGAAAATCGGCTTGATCTACCAAATTCAAGACAGTCCCGTGTTTATGCTTGAAGCTTATTTAGTTGTTCTATGACCTTCATAGCATGTTATATAGCGCTGCAAATTACAAACACTGCTGTAGTTTGAGTGTTTGGTGCCAAAGTTATTCTTTGAGTAACTTTGGCACCAAACCTTACTAGTTTGTGTGGCTTATTTGTCTTAAATAAGCTACGGACAAGTGGCAACAACTCAAATTCTTTGTTTTATGAATTTATACTAAAAGCTTAAATATCACTCAACTCTGTTAACTAGAACATTTTTCTTAAAGGTGTTAACTATTAACATTGTTCCCCTTAAATTGAGTCTTTAGTAATATCATCATGAATGATACTCCTTACTCGTACCAAGCCCATCAACATAAATACAAGTAAGCTCAATAGAAATGCAACATTCATATATTAGAGTGAGTGCATAGCACTTCAAATTTTCTTTTGGTATAGACTGTAACATATAAAAGAAAATGAAATAAAACCTATACATGTAAGTAATCAATTATAAACAAAACAAGTTTCCCCAACAAAAAAGGAGAGGAGAAAACTAAGAAAGTCAAATTCTAGTAAAAAACCAAAGCAACATCCTTTGGTCTCTGTCTGGGACTCCGGGTACTAGTTTTCACCACTTCTTGGTCCAAAACGGGTGTATCCTAGTTGTAGCTTTGTACACAAGTATAATGTTATCGAATGACCAAAAAAACTAAACTTTGTATCTCTTTTACATGAGAGAAAACACCTAAATGCAACACCAGATTTCTGTTAGCCCGTAATATGATTGTCACTTGGTGACTAGGAGATAAGCATGATTACTAGGAGATAAGCATGATTACTTGGTGACTAGGGTAATTAGTATTTACCTTATATAAATCTTGTATACGCTCCATATATACCTGTGATCATTGTATGCATGGGACAATCAATCAATAAAAACATATTATCCTATTATCCTCTTATCCTCTTACATGGTATCAATAGCCTTTGTCAACGGATCCTTACAAACCTAAACTCTTCCGCCGCCGGCTACACGCCGGAGGTTCGGAGGGCTCCCTTTAAACCTTAACCCCTTTGTTGTTCTTCACAACTGAATTCTTACTCGTCCCCACATCAATCCATTAGTCAATAAAATATTTAGTCCACTGAATATTTACATCATGCACATCGTCAATATTTCGTTTGAGAAGGAAGAGTCTGATGATGATATGGGATTCAAGTGTTCTGCTCAGATCTTACAAAAAAATAATAATAATAATAAAAAAATGTTGGATCTTTATGTTTTTCTAGGGAAAAACACGCCCCGTTTGTTTGAAAGGTTCTTTGGGGGTTGAAGTTTAGAACTAACTTTCGTTTTTTTTTTTTTTTTTTTCCTTTTGATGTTAATGCATGAGTCTTAGTTGCAATTTCCTTTGTTTTAGATGTAGGGGATACTTTGGGTTATCCCGTTTGGTCAGGATACTTTGGTTTATCCTGTTTGGTAATGGATACTTTGGTTTATCCCATTTGGTCAGGATACTTTGGTTTATCCTATTTGGTATGGATACTTTGGTTTATCCGGTTTGTTGCGTGTTTATGTCTGCTGCTGCTTGAAGATGTGCTTATGCTTGCTGTCGAATGTGTTGTTCCCTTAACACGCTTAGAGTTAACTATAAAGTTAATCTATTTGTGTTTATGACTAATACAATGTATTGATTAATCCTAACAGTTAATGAAACGTTAATATAAAAAACACACAGTATTTTCAACGTTTAAATTCTTATTAGAAATGAATCAAAGAATCCATTACCCAAGTGTTTTGCGGAACAAACACTTGAGATTGAATAGACAAGGTATGGTGTCTCCTATCTAAACTCAAGCTATGCTTAAGTGGTAACAATTCGACCCACTGAGCTATCTCAAGGATACGTTACTCTTTGTAGAAGAAAAGGGGTATTTGTGAAAGTCTAAGCTTTAATTGCACAAGAATACCTTACCCACTTTTCTCTATCTGTTTGCTATTTATAGACAAACAGATCAAGAGTACTGAAGATTAAAACTAGATAAACAAATAGGAAGCGTGTCTGACAACTACAACAGTAGTTGTCATTTCCAAGAACCAATAGGATTGCGCCAATAAGTCTTCGAGTGTCAGACCTTACACTTCTTCGACTTTTAGCCACTTGAGGGATGGTTTGTCTGACCCAGATAAGACTTGTTCTTATCTTCTTAAAACCATCCCTCTTTTCGCGCCTTTTATTCAGGCATTAGGTTCTTCAGGCATTTGTCTTCAATCTTCAGTTGTTGTTTGTTGAGGAGACTGGGTTCAGTGAGCTCTTGTCTAAAGCTCACTGATCTATTACCTTCTTCTTCGTCTCAAGTAACACTTCAGTGAGTACCGCCTCACTGTGTGGTGAATCTTTCTTCTTAGACTCGTCCTGAGTATCTTGAAGGTAACTCACTGAGTGATTGTTCACTTAGTGACTTAGAATATTTTCGGTTTAATTTACACTTAGCTTAATTTGTATTCAAATCTTGTTTTAACGACTCTTGGGTACTGAAGGACCCAACAATCTCCCCCTATTTGGATATAAATTATGCTTAAGTGTTTTTGATCAGTTATGAGTGAGCTAATGACTTCTGCTCATACTGAATGTACTAGAAAGTAAATAAGGACACTGAAATAATAAAAACATCATCTTATTAATATTATTACAAGTCCTAACAAAACTATACAAAGTACGAGGATAGTGGTGGTGTTGGCAGATTCATTCAGTCGATCTTATAACCTAGGGCTTCAAGCTTTGGCTTCTTGGACTCTAGCTCATGCTGGTCAGGATGCTCTTGAATCTTTGTTCTCAGGTCTTGGCAGAACCTCACATTCTCAGGAGTCTCGATTGGTGAGGCCATCATGAGGAAACCTAGCATTGCCTTGATTCCTGATTGGTCAATATCACTCCATCTTTGGAAGGCTGGGTCTCCAAACTCATCAGTGAAGAATAAACCTCTTTCAGGTTGTTCGATGACCAAGTTGTTCCTGAATGGAACTCCTTCTGGGAGGGCTCTGTTGCAATCCAGACTAGGGACCTTAATCTCAGGCTCAACTTCAATCTTCTTTCTCTTTCTTGAGGAAGACTGAGAGGGAGCAGGTTGTTCTGCTGAAGCAGGAAGAAGAGATGGAATACCAAGTTCCTGAGGTGTTGCTGCCAATCTTTCATACCTTAGACTCAGGGACTTCAACAGACCAGGGACCACTACATTTGATTTTTTCGCTATTATTGGACCCAATTCATCCAATTCAGTGATCCCGAAGTCAGCGAATCTGAAGGGGTTATGAACCTCAAAGTTTCTCTTGTCAGCACTTCTGTAGACAGTAACAATGGCAGGCTTGGTGTTTCGATGAATCTTGACATCAGTGATTGGTTCTGGTTTCAACCTGCTTGTCATGACCCACTGATATCTCTCAATCCTGTTCTGCCTAATCTCTTCAGCCCTTTTCATTCTTTCCTCCCTTTTCTGCCTGAGAGCAGATATCTCAGCATCCTGAGCTTTCACAAAGCTCTTACCACCTTCCCTTTTAGCAAGGTCTTTAGGCTCAATCCCAATCTTCTCAGCCTCTTCTCTGGCAACCTGAATGAGAGCAAGCTTGTTCGCCCTTTCTTCTTCAGCTGCCTTCTTCATTGCCTCCTCTTTCTCCATATGAGCCTGAATTTCCTCATTTGTGAGAAGTTGTATTTTTCCATTTACCTCATAAGGGACCCTGACTGGCTCATCAGGGTCTTGCCTTCTTTCAGAGGAAGCAGGCACCAAGATTGTAGACTCAGGCTCAGTGGTTGTGAGAATGCCTTTTCCTTTGTCTTGGTGTGATAACGCTCATTTTGAACATGTTTTAGTTGCGTTATTTCTATATTTATGCATTGTATTTGGTTGTATTTGTGAACATATTATGCTAAAAAGGTGCAAAAGATGTATTTTAGTTCAGGTACGATCAAGTTCAAGGAAAAGGCTAAAAGATGAAGAAAATTTGTTAAATCAAGAGCTTATGCACAAATATTGGATTCGTCTCACAATAAAAGCTTTGGGGAGGATTGTTAAAGATAAAGAATCAAGATTACAGTGATTTTCAAGCTCAAGAAAAGATCATGAAATGATGAAATGAATGATGAAGGTCATAACCCAAACCAAAGGTTGAGTAGTCATTTCCAGACCAAAGGTTTAGAGTTCAAACCCAAGGCCCAGCAGACATCCAGACCACAGGTCCTAGGTCCCGACCTTGGGTCCGGCCACTTAAAGTCTTCCATAGTTGCATTTAAGAGAAGAGTTAAGTGCCATCACTCAAAAGTCCAATCATCTACTTCCATTAACTCATCTTGCCTTCAATTTATGACACTTTGAGCCCAAGAATTATGCTTGGTGACCAAGGAGAATTATCTTATATATAACAACATCAACAACATCAACATTATCATCTATTTTTCTATAAAAAAATATGTCACCACTCTCTCAAAAGGGGCGACAAGGAGAAGAAACGCAGGAAAAGGGAAAGCTTACATTCACCAATCATCAATACAAATTATTCAAGGATCATTGTTGATCATTTCACAAGTGTCCTTCATTTCTTGTAATCATCATTACAACTTTTGTAAGACTTATTAATCATGTTTTCTAGTGATAAATTTCTTATGGTTATTACTTTGTTTGCCATGAGTGGCTAAGTGCCTTGTGCACTTGCCTAGATGATGTTTGCCTCATAATTTATTTGGTTGATTATGACTTAATGGTTCAAATATAAAAGAAGATTTAACACTAAGAACGAATTGTGCTATTAAGAGTTTTCTCCACCAAAGAGTTGTCAAGTTTGGTTAATTTCTAATAATGTATTGGGTTGAAAAGGACATTGTTAGTTAATTAGTTGTAAACCTTTGTCTATGAGGGTTTTACCTTATGTATTGACCATTTCATAAGAAACTTGGTTAAAATTGGAAAACTAAATAGTGTGGTTGTCAATTACTTGTGAAACGAAAGCGAACCGAGTAATTGAGTTGTGTTAGTCTTGGATTGATCAATTCTTAATTATCGTTTTTATAATCTTAAAATCTTGACGAGGATTGAAAGTGCTGGAAACAATAGAGTTAGTACACCCACTAATCGAATTAGAACACCATCTAATTTGTTGATCATAATCAAATGGAACCATTGTCATAATCATGTCAAAAGAAATTGTGCAAACTAGTCTAGGCAAGTGTAGTCTTTAATTTATTGAATTAATATCATCTTTATTTGCTTGCGAATTAGAATCGATAAATTGGCTTGGCTTTATTTACAAAAATTCACATCATACAAACAAAACAAATCCTAGTGAACGACCTCGGCTTACCTTAATAATATCTTACTACACACGGACGAGTATACTTGCTCGTATGTGTTTCGTTTGAATCATTGGTAAATCGTGTTATAAATTTAAAACTTGTACTCATAACGGGTATATCCCTTGAAACACATCAAGTTTTTGGCGCCGCTGCCGGGGATTTGATCTCGTTTGTGTGAAGTTTTTGTTTATAATTTACTTGTTCTAATTCTATTCGTCTTGATATTCATTTGCGTATTCATTAAAGTTCTTAAAAAAATATATATTCTATAATTTTCACCTCTAGGCCGCCGGCCTACAGCCAGACCAAACGGCCCAAGGCCTTCTGTCTTTCTTTTCCAGCCTCGACCGCCGGTCCTGTCATTAAAAAAAAAAAAAAAAAAAAAAAAAAAATTTACCTCTTCCAAACCGCCGGTCTACAGTCCGACCGGGCGGCCTCAACTTTCTGTCCTTTTTCTTCTTTCTCTGCCGAACCAAACCGCCGGTCTTAGTTCCAGACCGCCAACAAAGTGAGGAAAAAAAAAAAAAAAAAAAAAAAAAAAAAAAAAAACACTTAATTATTTTTCTTTTGTTTCTTTCTTTAATCCTTTTTCGATAGGGTTCGTTTTTCTCGTGTATGACCACTCATTCTTCAAGCGAAGAATTGAGTACACCATTGTCTAACCCCGAAAGTTTATTTCGCAAAAAGAGAACTCCATTCGTTCCACCTGATCAAAGAATTCCAAGAACCAAAAACCCACCATTTGAAAACCTTTCCGAAGTTCATCTAATCGTTAATCTTTTTCAAGAATTACCATTTCCAATGGCTGACGATCAACCCATGTGGGATGCCAATAGCGTTGTAGCTCCTACACCCGCAGCCGCAATTGTTCCCATTAATCTTGGAGAAAACTTTACTATCAAAGGTCATCATCTTTCGATGATTAAAGACAACCAATTTGATGGTAGAGCTAAATCCGATCCACACAAACATATAGCCGATTTCCTTGAAATTTGTGATATGTTTCGTTATGGAACTACCGATGCAAATTCAATCCGTCTTAAACTTTTTCCATCATCTCTCACCGGAGAAACGAAAATTTGGTATAATGAATTAAGCCCCGGAATGATCACAACGTGGGACCAAATGAGAAGAGCGTTTGTTGGATGTTTCTTTCCGCCAGCCATGTTCGATCGTCTCTTAGGTGAAATTCGTAGCTTTACTCAAAAAGAAGGAGAAAATCTTGTCGTAGCTTGGCTTCGAATGAAAAACATGCTCCGAAGTTGTCATAGGCATGGATTGTCTCGTGGTAATATCATTCAAATCTTTTACCATGGTCTCGATGACGCAACCCAAGGCATACTTGATGCCGGAGGAATTTTTCTTTATAAGACCCCTAACGAAGCTTACAACTTACTAGAAGACCGTGTACTTCTAAAGCTCGATTGGTCTAAGGATTCCAAAATCAAACCTCAACGAAAATCTATAACACCCCCATTTTCAGAACGCAGCGGAATACAACATGGGATGCTATTTATTAGTCACATCGTACAAGCATAGTAAACGAACTCAAAATAGAGACGTTTATAATAAAACATTCACATTCGATAAAATCAGAGTAAGCAAAAGAAGGTCCCAAAGTTCAACACAACACAAGTGTTTGAAGCAACATAAGTTTAAACATGGCATAAGTTTAAAAGTTTAAGTTTCATCGAATGTGATTTTAAAACATGGGCCATCATTTCAGATATCCATATCTTTGCGCCGCCCATCCAAGCTTTAACATATCACAGACCTGGGATAAAACATGCTAAAAAGGTCAACATAAAGTTGAGTGAAATCCATAGAGTTTAATAAGTAATAAGTTGAATACAAGTATTATTCATCGGGCGACAAGTAATGCATATACAAGTCTTGTAAACTGATTATAGTTTTAAGCTCATAACACCGAACCTTGACCTAGTTTTAATTTGCCCTTCAGAGGTAAGGATTGCCAACTTACCTTAATTTCTCAATATTATGCTACCCGTTATATATGAGTGCGACTCATCCGGACAGGCTTGTCAAACCCCATATGCATATTCATAATACTAGCGTTTCCCACGGAATTAACGGTTCATGATGTCAGAGACTTTTAATGGCAAGAGGTAACTCAATAACTATAATCATGTATCGGGTCCAGCATACCAAAAACTACTTGTATTCAGTTTTAAAAACTAGCATGTATCCCCCTCGCGAGGTTTATAAAACATTAAAATGAGTAAAGGCGAGGCTATGAACTCACCGAGAATAAAGGAAGTAGTATGAAACAAGCAAGTGAGGAAAATAGCCGCGAAGCTCTACGATGAACCTAAATAGATATACGCTTGTCTTAGGTTTTTTGAAAATAAACATTGATGCAATTTAGCTATATATATAAGTTATGGTCTTAATTATGCTTGGTACATAATTTTTATATACTTAACAAGTTCTAATTTGGCATAAAAAAATGGTCTTTAAGTATGACATTTACATTTCTTACAAAAATTCAAGTTTCTAGTCCCTTTTTATTCTTAAGTCCAAAATAAGTACTAAAGGTCCAATCTAAGTCTAAGGGTTCAATTTAGTCAAAGGGTCAATTCTTAGTCAAAAGTTTCAGTTTATGACTAAAGGTCCATATTATTTTAGGTGGTTCAAAATGAAACTTAGGGGTCCAAATTCATAAGTTATTAACCTTTTCATAATTTTTAACTCAAAATCTAATGGAATTTTTATAACTTAACCATTTCTAAAAATTCATATCTCTCAAACCGTAAGTCAAAAACTTATGTTCTTTATGTCCACGGAAAGGTATCCATCTGTACTAACAAGATTTTTGGGGCCCACTAATTTAGAAATTTCGTAACAGTAGTGAATTTATTATTTTTCCACTTACTACCCAGTTCTGAAATCACCAATATCACAACAGTCCCACTAAAAATACAATATCTTGAGTTCTACAAGCCCGATTAATTCCCCGTTTGCGGCCACGTTTAAGTTAAGATGTTATCTACAACTTTTATGTTTTGAGTAACAGAGGGTTATTCACAAAAAAATGACTTTTATACGTTTCAAATATGTTACTCAGAATGTAACATGTTTCACGAAAATATTTCTAGTTTAATCATCGTAATGAGTTATTCAATGAAATACCCGTCAAAACGACCGAAATACATTGATCTACAACTAAATATTTTTAGTTTATGTCCAAAGTTCACTGATAAAATCAGTTTATTACGTCTTTACCCCTGATCAGAAACAACTGTTGCATGTCTAGTCCTTTAGTGTTTTTATTGTTTTCTAAGCTATGTACCAAGCCTAACCAAGCATAATAATTTATATAATATTCAAATACATCAAGACATATAAAATTTACAGAAGTGAAAATAAAAATAAAATGAAAAGTTAGTGAGGAGTTTCTTACAAAAGTGATGAACAAGCAAAAATCTCAAGAACAAGGATCAAAGAAACTATCAAATGTCACCACCAAGAAAAACTCTTGCAAGCTTGAAGGAAGGACTTTATGGAATCGTGTAGGGCTTCAACCTACAGCCACAAAAACATTTTGTGAGCCATAAAAATATAAGAGGAAGAATAGTTTAAGAAAACCTCCAAAAACATCAATAAAACCTTCAAAAACGTGATTCAAACCACCGTTTTTTTTTGTGAGCACCTTCAAGATGATGTTGTAGAGATGATTTTGTGTTAAAAATCAAGATGAGATGTGGGTTTCCTATGGTGATTTTCGGCAGAAGTGGGGGACAGGAGAAGGAGATGGATGGTTTTTGGTGTTTAGGGTGAGATTTGCATGGGAGAGAATTATGATTAGTTTCTTGGAAAAATGAAAAGTAAAGAGTGTGAAAGTGGGAATGGGGTGGCCGGCCATAGGGTTTTAATGGGGAGGGTTTTCTTTTTTTTAAAGTTATTAGATAGGTGTAAAAATGTAAAGGTGAAATAAAATGTAAAGGTTTAAACATTAAAACGCGAATAGATGCTTAAAACTAACAAAATTGTGAAACGAAGTGAGAAATGTGAAAAATATATATACTTGATTCCTATGAGTAAATGAAGGAATATTGAATCAATTAAGACAAGGATACGGATAGAAATCCTAAACACGGCTTGAGAAAAGCTAAAAACGCGAAATTTGCTAAATCGGGTAAAAATTAAAAAGCAAATTTTTACTCAAGAGGAAATGAAATATATTATGGTTTAAAGAATGACTTGAATTTATGAAATGTCACATCACTTCACATCACGTAACCCTTAAGAGAGCTCCGTCCCGGAGCTTAACTCGCTTTATCTCTCGACGGTTCATTTGCGAAAAGATGAGGATACTTGCTCTTGATCTGATCTTCGCTTTCCCATGTGAACTCAGGTCCTCGTCGGGTATTCCAACGAACCTTGACAATGGGGATGGTTCGCAAGATTTATGGTACAACCCCTTAGAATAGAATAGTTTTTTGTTGTCGTATGGAATACGAACAACTTTTTCACCACAGACAATAACCGCGTTTCAATCGAATAACCAATCCATTCCGATAATGACATCAAAAGTTCCAAGTTCAATTGGCATGAGGTCAATACTAAATGGGTGGTTCGCAAGATTTATGGTACAACCCCTTAGAATAGAATTTGTACTGACCAATTTCCCATTGGCTAATTCGACTTCATAACTATAGTTTAACTTAACCGGGTTAATATTTATCGATGCGCTAAAACTAGTGGACACAAAGCTTTTGTCTGAACCCGAATCAAATAAAACCCTAGCATAATGATTATTAAGAAGAAACGTACCCGTCACGACATTCGGGCCTTGTTGCTCTCCATTTCCCATTACATATACTCTACCATGAGCATTTCCCGCTTGATCATTCCCCTTCTTCGGGCAGTTGTTACTCTTGTGCCCTTTTTCCCCACAGCCATAACAAGTTACAATCGGCTGTGCATTAGCACTAGTAGCGATAGCCTTACCCCTACAGTCTCTCGCTATATGTCCTTGCTTTCCACAATTGCTACATTTCACAGTACAATGGCCAGCGTGATGCTTCTTACAGCGATTACAGTGAGGATGAGGTCCAGCGTATCCACCTCTCCCAGCTGGAGCTTCAGTCATTGCCCTCACATTCTCTCGCCTTCTATTCTGCTGCTGGTGATGATCGTTGTTCCGGCCCCAAGGGTTGTTGTCGTTTCCCTTCCTATCGTCATTCCACCTCCTTTTGTTTTGGTTGTTGTTTTTGTTTGCATTGCGAGTCGCCTCATCCTCCACTACTTGTGCCATAAGTTTCTGAGTAACACGAATGGCTTCATCCAGAGTTTTCGGATTAGCAGCGATCACGTCCCCCTTAATGCTTCGGGGAAGACCCTTAATAAAAGCTTCTAACTCTCTTTCAAAATCAGGTACCATACCAGGGCACAAAACCTTTAGCTCTTGGAACCTTCTGATATAAGCTTCAATATCATGACCTTTAACTGATAGATAGTAAAACTCTGTCTCAAGCTTCCTTATTTCGCTACGAGGACAGAACTTTTCGGTTATCTATTTCTTGAGATCGGTCCACGTGATTGCATAGGCCGCTTCAATCCCAATGGGTTGAACATAAGAGTTCCACCATGATTTGGCGTGTTCTAGCAGAGTACCTGTGGCATACTTGACCTTGTATTCTTCTGGGCAGTTGCTGAGCATAAACGCGGTTTCACAACTTTCAAACCAATGTATCAATGTAACCACCCCTTCAGTTCCTTTGAACTTAATGGGCTCACAACCCAGAAATTGCTTATAGGTACAGCCACGTGCTACAGCGTTAACTGCAGCCCTAGCGGCTCCAGCACCGCCTCCAGCAGCCCCAGCGGCTTCAGCACCGCCTCCAGCAGCCCCAGCGGCTTCAGCACCGCCTCCAGCAGCCCCAGCGGCTTCAGCACCACCGCCAGCAGCCCCAGCGGCTTCAGCACCACCGCCAGCAGCCCCAGCGGCTCTCGCAGCCTCATTAGCTCTTATAGCGCGATCCTCGGCCAAAGCCGCGGCCACGCTGTCAGTGACTAACTTCCGTATAGCTGCATCAGACATTCTCTTTGGTGGCATGATTCTATCACAACACAAGAAAATTTTGATGAGTATTCATACAATGACATAAATATAATCACGTACGAGTAAACCGAACATAAAAGAGATTACAACAATATAGGGTGGAATTAAGAAATAAAAACTTCATCATTCATCACAAAGGATTAATACATTGTTGGTCGTATTACAAAACTTGACAAAGTCATCATAATTAACGATAATAGTTCTACTAACTGATACTTTCAGTTTAGTGATTATAAGACAAGGAAACAACGATGAAATACAACGAAAGAAAATAAAAGTATATAGACTACTGGGAGTCACGAGGGGATCCACATGGCTCTGGTGGTGAGGTCTTCCCATAAACAGCTAATACATCAATAGCATCACACGGCCTCTCATCAACCATCCCCGCACGGATCATTTCCTCCCAATGAGCATAGGCCCAATGCCTCATCTCATACAAATCCTTCTCAAGGCTCTCCTTCCACATGTCCGCGAACATTAGAGCTAACTGAGTGCCCTCTAACGTATGCTTCAACCTCTTGTTCTCACCTTTGACACCCTCATCATCTAGTTCTCGGACACGTTTTCCCAACAATGATACCTCACGATCAGTCTTATCAACGTGGTGTTCCACCACACCCAAATCAAAATCTAGCAAATCCATACGTTTATGCCCAATTTTGTCTCTAGATACTGCACCAGCCCCCTCAAGTTCCCTAACACTCATTTGCCTCTCTAAAAGTCTAACTCTACCATGGAGAGAGTTAATGTCTCTCCTCATATACTCAGGTACTAGATCCTCGAGTTCATAAGTGGCAAGAGTGGCTGAGGATGATCCACCCCTTTCATGAATACTCCTACGAAATCTGCGTCCCGAGAGTGGTACCTGTCTAATAGTACCAACAGTAGCAGCTTCCTCCATTTCTGGCTCAGAGTCAGATGAAGTGTCGGGTATAGATGGTGGTGGATAAGGCGAACCCGGTGCCTCATAAGGATAGATCAGTTCAGATTCATCTTCGTCTGAATTCACATCTTGCAATATCAACACATTCTCTTCTTCAGCCTCTTCTTCTTCTTGCTTGTAAAACCCGAAAATCTGAAACGTATTAAAAGACTAAAATGCCCTCATAATTTAAAAGTTTAATTAAAACTCATATAACTTATAAATAAATCACAAAACATATGAAAACGAAACAAATGCGACAGGAAATGATTATGAGGCACCATAAGATAATTATACGAGCTACCAATAATATTTATAACACTTACCTATGTTACTTGAACCGAAAATCATAAGTACTTACGAAATTGTATGTTAAGAGTTATAATAAAAGGTTTTATGCAACAAAAAGTTAGTAAATGGTTCAAAAATCATGGGTTTTGTTTTGTTGAGGCCTTGGGCCGATCCAAGCCCTCTCCCCCTTCCAAACCCACGACCAAACACCCTCCATAAACAGCCCATACATCTTTTATTCCCTTCCACAAAAACCGACATTCACTTTGGCTCCAAAAACCCTAAAAAAACCAAAGTTTTCTGCCGCCCCATTCTGCTGCTGGAAATCGACACCAAGAAGCCTCAAAAAAGCCTTAATCTTGTTCTTATTATAAGGTATATACGTAACACTATCATCTATAATCATTGTGTGTTAAGAATTAAAGAGGTTATATGTTAAAAACCCTAAGTTATATATGAATCTGTGACAATCTGCTACTGACCTGGAAATTGGTTCGAATTTAACCGACTATAACTCAATGATGTGAATGGGTATTGGGATGGTTTTTGAGTCTAAAACTAATTTCAATGAAGTGGCTACCTGGAGAAATTTATTTTGTAATTTTTAGAGGCATGTAAGGTTACTTTTTGATTTTTAGAAAATCATGTGTCTGGTCGTATTGGTAAAGTCTGGAAAAACAGTCCGGGTTTTTCATTTATCATTTTCAAACCATAACGAATTAGGATGTGTCCTTTTAGCTGAGTAATATATCACATGTTGGATAATTACTGGAATTTTTGTAGAATTTTATAAATTTTCTAGACTGGGAAAGAAGATGAAAAATGGTCGGGTGTTTTTAATTAATCCGGTTCTGGGACAGGTTGGGAAAAAGGATTTTTAGTTCGTATCTATACAACTTAATAAAATCTGGAAAAATTTCATAAAATACTCAAGACCCTGGGGAACGTCTGTGAATTTTTATAGATTTTATCTCGAAGATTTAATATGGTTTGCAAATTATTTAAAACGAGTCCAGTAATACCTGGAAACTGTCAAGACATGTAAAAAGGTTGTAAATTGTTAATTTTCCAAAACTAAGGGTTATAAATGGTAAATCATGAAACTTGAGGGTAAGTCGTGTAATAAATCATATTTAAAGGGGTTTTGTGTCATTGTGATAATTAAAGGACCTAATGTATAATTATTAATAAATAAAAGATAGAAACATAAATAAAGGAACCAAATATGTAAAAGCATTAATTTGAGGGACTTGTTTTGTAATCTTGTATTTAGAGGTCCTAATCGTACAACATAATAAACTAAGGGTACGTTGTGTAATTTGGAAAGCCAAGGGGCTTAATATGTAACCATGGATATTATAAGGACTAAAAGTGTAACTTTTATAACTAAAGGACTAAAAGTGTAAAGTATGAAATCTTCAAGGGTGAAAAGGTAACTTTGGATAATTTGATTATAACTTAGCCTAAATGAGATTTTGGAAATACTACTAAGTATGGGAACTTTCTAAATAAGGAAACTTTCTAAAAGTGGGAACTTACTAAATATGGAAACCTGCCTAAAATGGAAAGTTACTTAAAATGGAAGGTGTTGTAACACTTGTCTACCCCTCTAGGTGTGAAGAAGGAGAAGAACTGAGTTCATTCTATCTTATTCATTTTGTTTGTGCTTTGCTGGAATAAGGTACAGATATTCTGACCTTCTCTGTAAGGTTTCCTATGATTATTTTCTGATCTGTTAAATTCTCTGATTTGATACTCTGTTACGATCCCTTGCTATGACACCTTTGCTTCAACCTTTGATCTCTGATTTTGAACCTGTGATATGAAGACCTTTTGATATGAGATGGAAATGTTTTAAGTAAAGTATTTTGAAAGGGTTTTTCAAGCATGATATATTGACTTTAAGAAAACTATTTTGAAGTTCGTTTTATGAAAACTAATTGAAAGACCATTTATGAAAACTATTTTTGAATGATTGTTTTTAAATGAACCTTAAAGAAAAACCTTTTGAAAAGTACTTTTGATATTGAACCTTTTGAAGATTTAACCATCGGACGCATTGACCCTTTTTGGATATTGACCTGGGATATTTGACCTTCTGATATTTGAACTTCTGATACTTGACCCTCTGATACTTTGACTGGTCTGATTATGAGTTTCTGATATTGAACCTTCTGATATGACACCCTGATTATGATATGAACCTTTGACCTTTGACCTTGACTCTTAGTTTGATACCCGAGCCACTTTTCTGTTACCTAGCCAGGAAGGTAACCTGGCCGTGTCTGTGATGCACCACTGGCATGACTCATGTGTGGGTGAGTGATTCCTCACACCGTCCCCATTCTGATTATGATATGCGCATTACTATGATTATGGATTATATATGTTTCTGGGGGGCGTATGGATTGCAATCCTAGATCTGATCTGTTTAGTGGATTTAATCTGATATGATATGATTTGTCTGGTGACTGGTGCTGTGTGCAATACACGCCTTTCACATATATCTGGGAGCTAGCTACTCCATTTGAAGAATGAGGACACCCCTCATATTATCTGATTATCTGAGAGGTCTCCCCTCTATATGATTATGAAGATTTACGGTTACACTGTTATGATATGATATGATCTGTTTCTGGGCTCGTGGTGGATGACTATCCTAAACCTTTACTCTTGTACCTTATTTATATTTCATTCATTATGTTACATCTGATTATTTCCGTTTACTTTCGTTTCCGTTTATTATATATCTGTTCACTGGGCTTTGTAAGCTCAGCCGCACGTTTTCTTTTCGTGTGCGGCAGGTTTTAGATGGAAGATGGGTATGAGTGAAGAGACTTTTGGACCTAGAAGGCTTGACAGTTATTTTGGCCTAGAGATGATTAGAAGTTATTTTATTGTTAGAATTTGTATCCGTTTTTGTAACCTTGTAATCTCAGTATTTCCTTTGTAACCCGTGAGAATCTTTGTATTACTTTGAATGTATGCTTTGTTATATCTGATATGAAACCATTTGTGTGACATCTTTACCCTTGTCGGGTTGGGGTGTTACAATTATGGTATCAGAGAGACAGGCTGCGATTCGTAATACATTTACCCTTGGCCTGTGTAAGTTAGGACCACTAAGTTTCCCTGTAAGCACTCATAAGATAACCTGTAAGATTTACTTTAGGATCTCCCTATAGGAACCTAAATTTGACCAGTGAGGAATGGGTAGACTAAGGCATATATGTGAGTATCATTTGCTTCCGCATCACTCTGATTCGTGCCTCTGCCTTTAGAAGTTTTGTAACCTAAAGCTTAGAAACCAAGTAAGTGGAATGCCTCGAAAAACCCACCTGGATACCTTACACCATTTAAGTTTCATTTCCAGATTTTGACCTCCACCTCCGACTTGTTTGACAAGCTGTTTGACACCTTTCCGACCCTATCATAGGTCGTTCAACCATAATGTGTTCGACACATTTTGTGAATTCATTGCTTATGCTGAATGTAAATGTATCATCCGATACTACTTAACTTTGCATAGATCCATTACTACTCCTATGAGAATTCCGGTAATTATTAACCATGGATATAGGAAGTTATGTTCCTTTCCTTTGAATGACGAACCTTGTACTGCCAACCATTTCCTTTGGAAGCATATGATGTTATGTTATCTCTGTATGGGTTGTTAACTGAGCATGATGATGCTAATAACGGATATTCTGTACATCTCACTTTTGACAATTATACGATGTTCGTATTACTGATAATACACGCCCTACTAACTGCTTATGCTAAGAAGCCGAACAAATTCCTACACTTTGAACTGTTCGTTTATCCATCTCAAAGCTTTCATTGAAAAACGTGTTGAACTTCGATATATGAACTCCCCGTCTGATTCGATGACTGTATTCGTGCTATGAATCTTTTGATCTTGACATGTCTCATTGTATGGTCTTTTAGTTATGGACTGGATGACTAATGGTAAAGTTGCCATGGACTATCTAATCTGAAATGTGATCTTAACAATCTATCTCACCCTATTTCGTTATGATGAATCTCTACACCTGAATCTGCAAAAATTCTGCCGTTATGGAAGCACCAACCCTGAACTCATATGATTATCAAGTTTTCCTGTCAACCATTACTATCCACCCTTGGAAAGTTCCGCCATTAGAAATATTCCGTTGTACGAAGATTTTCCGGTATTTTCGATGTAATATGATTTTGTTCACCTCAGCGATTCTCTTGTATGCTCTTGTTGGTTTATGAAGAAGAAAGGAAGAAGGATGTGTCGACGTATCGACTATTGTAAACCTAATCGTACCACTATCAGTAATCATTATCCGTTTCCGCGTATCAATAATTGAATTGGTCATTCTTTTGAAACTTCCTATCTGATTTCATCGTTCTAGATTTGAAGGGCTGAAGAAGCAACCACAAGAACTTCTAAGAAGGGGGTTAACTAATCGAGAGTAACCTCTGTGAAGTAATTCAGTTGTGTGTTTGAAGAAGGAAGGCGACATGAAGTGTATGTGAAAGTTTTCCCTAAATGATTTCAGAAATTGTCCTTGTTCTCATTATAACCTCAAGAGTTTGAATGATGCCAATGGTATTGGCTAGAATGGTCATGTCTTTGCGTATTTTGGACAAATTGTCATTGTATGACATTGTGATATGTTCAGAAAATGAAAGAAGAACATAGAGATTAATGATGAGACGACCACTTGATCTGGAAGAGAAATTCGATTGACATTCAGAAATTATTGTAGACGACACTACCCTGTATATTGTGAAGACAGAGTTTTCCACAGGAGGAACCGAGCTCGAAGACAGTTATCGAAGTGAGAGACTTGGTGGAAGAGTAGTAGAAGACGGTGGCGACCAGCATTACCATGGATGAAGCTGTCACACCCTGAATTTACCTGTTAATGGCAGCGGATATGAATACCTTGGTGTGACTTTCATGGCGTCTCATACAATGGATATATTGAACGACCTAAAGTGTCGTTTTGAAAATACACGTTTGATCATGATTAAAATCAGAGTTTACAAAACATAGGTCCCAAATGATGTTGCAAGTTTATAACAAAACCATAGTAGATCAAACGTTTACATAAGTGCAGGAAAATAAGTGATGCGAGTCGACCCCGCGACTCCAAAATAGCCAAATGCTTGTCCACACGCTAGCTAATTACCTGAAAATACATTGCTAAAAACGGTCAACATAAAGTTGGTGAGAGATCATATGTTTAATAAAATGAAGGTATACGATAGCCACAAGTATAAAGTGTATGACATAAGTCACATAAAAATGGTGTACAATAGACTTAAGCTCATGACCCCGAAACTATGACTGAATCTGTGGTGCCCCTCAGAGTGTTTTGCCAGGCACTCTAATGAAAAGACATGAAATGCATCCGCTATCGGTTGTTGGTCAAAGCCAACACGGATGGAGGCGTCACCCTCGATAGATCTATCCACTCACTCTCGCTTACAGGTAAATTAACGGTTCATGATATAGGGGACTTTCAATTGGCAACAAGGTAACTTAATCTATGTACAAGGAATTTGATACTAGGGCTCGCATATGAAAATGGTTGCAATGTATTCTCCCCCGTGGGATTTGAAATGAAATAATAAATTGAAAAACGGGGCTATGAAAACTCACCTGAAGTGATGATACAACAATGCTATGAAATCGGAATACTTGGAATAACAAGGCGCGAACACTAGCCGCTACCTAAAATGAATATGCATAATCTACTTAGATTATGAGGCAATGTAGTGCATGTACATGTATATGTAACCTATACCACTCGTACTTTGAAAATATAGTTATCTTCAATATGTAAAGTTTCTCCAAAACTTGATATAAATATGTTAACTTGTTTCGTCAAAACTAGTCACGTAATAAGGTGTATAAAACGTTCGTGTTAGTATCGGCGTTTTGAAAACATGAAATGTAATATGATAGTCGTGTTAATAAGTCTTTGATCGTACTTGTTCCAACGGGTAAGAATTACGGTTCTCCATAGTCGTTATGTGAAAAATACATTTTCTAGTACGTAAACATTTTCTAGTTAAAAAGCTGTCAAAATAAAAGGTATATTATCGATGTTTAAACGCGTGTATCTTGTTCGTTATTAGCTCGTTTTCGACGTTCTTTATATCCGTGGGTTCGTATAAATATGTACTAATATATTTTCAATGTCTCGGCTCATCTAGATCACGGTTAACGACTCGTTTTGCTCCTGAAAGTTCGGCCAACAGCACACTATTTTCTGAAAATTATAGTTTTCGTCGTTAAACTTTGAAAAATCATATCTCCTTCGTTATTAACTCGATTTTATCCCCGTTTTCGGCCACGGCTTCGTCTCGGAATGTATTTTCTAAATATTTGGCCAAAAATTATCTCACACCTACTGATTTTCCCACGTTTCACTTTTAAGGACAGTAGGTTATGTATACTTGTTAAAACTTGATTTTCTAGTTAGTAACTTGTCCAAAAGTGTCACAAACAACAACCAATCTTTCTAAAATTTTACCATATAACTTTTTAAAGTGTCAAGGGCCTAAAACATCATCATCCATGTAGATCTAACAAGGATCTAAGTATAAAACACATCTAGGGCTCATAAGTTGCAAAAGGTTTAAAAAGGAGTGGTATAACTAACATATACTTGTAGATCTTGCATGAAAATGATATGAACATTATGTTAACTTGGTAAAATTATAAAAATGAGTTTTGACAACTTACTTGAAAGATTAGTGAGCAAAAGATGATGAAAACCTAAGAAACCCTTGAGTTTGTATTTCAAAACCCTAAAAGGATTACTAGTATGACTTGTTTATGGATGGATCTTGTAAAATTTGATGTTTCTTCCTTTTGTTCTTGCTTGGCCGATCATACACACACACATATGGGGTTGAGAGAGTTTCTTGAGATATTTGGTGAAATGAGGTGAAAAATGTGGTAACTAATTATATATATTAGGCAAGTGTTAGTGGGTATTAATGAGATAGGATGTTAGCAACTTGATGGGGTGTTTTGGGGGGGGGTGAGGCCGGCGCACAAAGAGCCAAGGGGGGGGGGCCTCTTTTGATTAGCTCATGTGGTGATTACATGTGTTTATTTGTGTTTAATTTAGTTAGTTTTAGGTGTAACCGGGTACCGTGTTTGCTAGAAATAAAATGTAACGGAGTTAGTCGGGACTTGACGAAGTCATAAAAATTACAAAAATATGTTGGGTACAAATATTGGGTGTTCGGGTAATTATCGTTTAGTTTTTACGTAAACCGTCGTAATTATACTAAATGAACGATATAAATTAAATAAATTCGCAAAATACCGGGTAAATGAATTTTATAATTTTCTTGATGTTAAAATGAGTATAAAAATATATCGGGACCATCGGGGGGATTGTCGGACGTGTTAGTCACATTTATCGATCGCGCGTTAACGTTTTAATTTAAAAGTAATTATACGTAAAACGTCAAATGTAACAAAAATATTAATTTGATAAACCTACGAGTGGAATAGTATGAAAATGCAAATATGATGATATGCAGACTATTACTAGTCCGTATGCAATGATCCTACTGATGATGCATAAATTTTGCAACTAAACCAAACCGGTTACGCTGAAATGACTGATGAATGATGAATGATGGACATGAATGGTGATTTGTCGAGGTTAGGAAAGTGACCTGAAATTACGGGTTGTGACAGTCGCCCCTCCAAAAGGGAATTCAGTCCCTGAATTCAATTGTTGTTGGTTTCAGAAGCAGGCTCGGGAAAAAGGTGTGGATACTTGCGTCGCATTTGGTCTTCTCGTTCCCAAGTAAACTCGGGTCCTCTTCGAGAATTCCAGCGGACCTTCACGATAGGAATTCGACTCTGCTTCAATTGCTTGACCTCACGGTCCATGATTTCTACCGGTTCTTCCACGAAATTAAGCTTGTCATCTAGTTGGATTTCTTCAAGTGGAATAACGGACGACTCGTCGGAAAGACACTTCTTGAGGTTTGAAACATGAAATGTGTTATGAACATTGCTGAGCTCTGGCGGAAGTTCAAGTTTGTAGGCTACCGGACCAATCTTTTCCAGAATCTTGAATGGCCCAATGTATCTCGGGTTTAGCTTCCCGCGTTTCCCAAATCGGATCACGCCCTTCCAAGGCGAAACCTTCAACATGACCTTATCTCCAACTTGAAATTCCAATGGTTTGCGTCGAACATCTGCATAGCTTTTCTGTCGACTTCTAGCTGTTTCGAGCCTTTCTCGAATTTTAACAATCTTCTCGGTTGTATCTCGTACCATCTCTGGACCGGTTAATTGTACTTCACCAACCTCGGCCCAACACACTGGGGACCGGCATTTACGACCATACAATGCCTCAAATGGTGCGGCCTTTATGCTCGAATGATAACTGTTGTTATAAGAAAACTCGATTAATGGCAAATGGTTAGCCCAACCATTTCCAAAATCAATCACGCACGCCCTGAGCATATCTTCTAATGTCTGAATCGTCCTCTCACTCTGACCATCGGTCTGAGGATGATAGGCAGTGCTCATGTCTAATTTGGTGTTGAATGCCTTTTGTAGTGACTTCCAGAAATTTGAAGTAAAACGACTATCTCTGTCGGAAATGATGGAGACTGGTGCACCGTGCTTTGAGACTATTTCCTTGACATAAAGTCTGGCGAGTTGGTCCATGGAATAAGTCTCTCTAATCGGTATGAAATGGGCTGATTTGGTGAGACGATCTACTATAACCCAAATAGCGTCGAATCCACCTGAAGTCTTAGGGAGTTTGGTAACAAAGTCCATTGTAATACGCTCCCACTTCCACTGAGGAATCTCTGGCTGTTGAAGTAACCCTGACGGTTTCTGATTCTCGGCTTTCACTTTAGCACACGTAAGACATTTACTGACATAAGTAGCTATTTCTGCTTTCATATTCGGCCACCAATAAAGCTTCTTGAGATCCCGATACATCTTATCAGAACCTGGGTGAATAGAGTACTTCGACTTGTGCGACTCATGCATAATCAACTCTCGTACTCCACCATAAAGGGGTATCCAACTTCTGTCCTTGAAACACAATACTCCGTCTGACCTTCTCACTAAACCGTTTGCATTATCTTGCATTCCCTTAAGTGTTTCACTTGGTAAATTTTCTTCCTTGAGCGCTTCAACCTGAGCCTCGAGGATCTTTGATGGTAGAGGCGAAATAATTGTCATTCCCAATGACCTGACCCTCAAAGGTTTGGGTCGTTCTTTCCTGCTAAGAGCGTCAGCTACAACATTAGCTTTTCCCGGGTGATATCGGATCTCACAATCGTAGTCACTAAGCAACTCTAGCCAACGACGTTGCCTCATATTGAGTTCCTTCTGATCAAGTATATGCTGTAAGCTCTTGTGATCGGTAAATACCACACACTTGGTGCCATAAAGATAGTGCCTCCAAATCTTGAGTGCGAAAACTACAGCACCCAATTCTAAATCGTGCGTAGTGTAATTCTTCTCGTGTTTCTTAAGCTGACGTGACGCATAAGCAATCACTTTCTCGTTCTGCATTAACACGGCTCCAAGCCCTTTGTGGGATGCATCACAATATACCACAAAATTTTCAATCCCTTCTGGTAATGCTAAAATTGGCGCGCTACAAAGCTTCTGTTTCAACAACTGAAATGCGGACTCTTGCTTATCTCCCCATTCGTACTTCTGATTCTTCTGTGTCAACTTGGTCAGCGGCTTAGCTATCTTGGAAAACCCTTCAATGAACCTCCTGTAATATCCGGCAAGTCCTAAAAATTGGCGAATTTCTGTCGGAGACTTGGGCGTAGCCCAATCTTTAACTGCCTCAATCTTTGCTGGATCAACTTGTAGTCCTTGGCTATCAATGACATGACCAAGAAATTGAACCTTTCGTATCCAAAAATCACACTTAGAAAATTTGGCATACAATTGCTCCTTCTTGAGCAGTTCTAAAATCGTTCTGAGGTGTTCTTCATGCTCTTGCTTACTCTTGGAATAAATTAAGATGTCGTCGATGAATACAATCACAAACTTATCAAGATACGGCTTACACACCCTATTCATGAGGTCCATGAATACCGCAGGTGCGTTAGTTAATCCGAACGGCATTACTTGAAACTCATAGTGTCCATAACGTGTTCTAAATGCAGTCTTCGGGACATCCTCCTCCCGAACTCTAAGCTGATGGTAACCGGATCTCAAATCAATCTTGGAGTAATAACTAGAACCTTGCAACTGGTCGAACAAATCGTCAATCCTAGGGAGTGGATAACGATTCTTCACCGTCAACTTGTTCAGTTCTCGGTAGTCAATACACATCCTGAAAGATCCATCTTTCTTCTTCACAAACAAAACCGGTGCTCCCCAAGGCGAGGAACTCGGTCTAATGAATCCCTTGTCCAGTAATTCTTGTAACTGGTTCGACAACTCTTGCATTTCGGAAGGCGCTAAACGATACGGTGCTCTTGCAACAGGTGCGGCTCCTGGCACTAAGTCGATCTGAAACTCAACTTGACGCGTAGGTGGTAGTCCAGGAAATTCTTCCGGAAAAACCTCGGGAAAGTCCTTAACAATTGGCACATCCTCAAGTCGTTTCTCATCCGACTTCTTCTCAGTAATGTGAGCCAAAAATGCATAACAACCCTTCTTGATGTACTTCGCGGTCTTGATGCATGATATGATACTAAGTCTAGTTCCACTTCGCTCTCCACGAACGACTAATGTCTCCCCATCATAAGGAAGATGAACAACCTTCTCATCACAAATAATTTTTGCACGGTGACGGGACAACCAATCCATGCCGATGACAATGTCAAAACTACCAAGTTCTACGGGCATGAGATCTATGTTGAATGGATGATTAAAGAAATTGATGGTGCAATTACGGAGAACTGTATTGGTGCTAACTAAAGACCCATTAGCTAGTTCAACTTGAAATGAAATGTCTAGTGCGGTTGGTGTAATATTGAGTAAAGGTGCAAATGTAAGTGAAACGAAACTTCTATCGGCTCTCCCGAATCAAATAAAATAGAAGCATAACGATTATTGACAAGGAACGTACCCGTGACAACCTTCGGGTCTTCGTGGACATCATCTCCACCCATGACGTAAGCTCTCCCTCGAGCTATTCCTCCTTGATTCCTTACCTTCGGGCAATTGTTCCTAAAGTGTCCCACTTCTCCACAACTATAACACGTTGGCGGTGGATTCTGATTATTTCCTCCAGGAGCAGACCTACATCCATTAGCTTGATGACCAACTTTCCCACAATTTCGACAAGGCCTAGGGCAATCTCCCGGGTTATGATGTGTTTGGCACTTGTTACACTTTGGTAGAGTACCGGAGTAACCTTTCTTTTCTGTAGGACCTGCAGCATAGGCCTTTGCAGTCTCTTGCCTCTTGGGTGGTGGTTGGTTGGCGTTGTTACCTTGGTTGTTATCCCATTTCCTTTTGTTGTTGTTGTTATGGTTGGTGTTGTTTCGGTTATTGGAGTAGTTGTTGTTGTTCCGGTAATTGTTGGTGTTATTGTTGTTGTTACGGTTTCGGTTGGAGTTATTGTTGTTGTTGTTGTTGGCGGGTGTCACTTTCTTCAGAACTTGAGCTATGAGCTTTTGAGACATCCTGATTGCCTCATCAAGGGTTTGCGGATCAAAAGAAATCACATCACCACGGATGTTTTCGGGCAAGCCACCAATGAAATTCTCAACCAACTTTTCATTATCAGGCACCATAGATGGGCATAGAGCGGCTAACTCTTGGTACCTCCTAATATAAGTCTCGATATCATTTCCCACGGTTACCAGATCATAAAACTCTACCTCTAATTTCTTCACTTCAGTTCGTGGGCAAAACTTCTTAGTCACTAGCTTCTTGAATTCATCCCACGTGGTCTTGTAAGCATTCTCCATCCCTATGGGCTTCGCGAAAGAGTTCCACCATGATAAGGCTTGATCACGGAGTGTACTAACGGCAAACTTTACCTTGGAATCATCCGGACAGTTGCATAAGATAAACACGGATTCGGTATGTTCGAACCATCGAACCATGGCAGTAGCCCCTTCAGTACCCTTGTACAAAGTAGGATCTCCACTCTTGAAATCCTTGTACGTACATTTCCTTCCATTAGTCCCGTTGTTAGCTTCTCCCGATGTTCCAATCCGAGAAGCATCTTCGGCAGCTCTCGCGGCAACATCGGCTCTTTCAATCTCTAGGGCTTCGGCTATACTGTCCCTAACGAGCTTCCTGATAGCAGCTTGAGTCATTTCTGGGGTAGTCGTTGCAGCGGCCTTGGATCTTGTTTTCCTAGGTGCCATAATTCTGGTACATCACAACAGAATACATCAACAACAATCATACTAGAAATGATTATCGCACAGAATATATACAACCACAACCTGTATATATATATCCACAACGAGCATAAATATAAACACAACATGTATAAATACAACCACGACATGTATAAATACAATGAAATCACGATGAGAACAACCACAACAACATGAAATTTCATAGAATAATCACAACACATGAATATCATACATGAAAATTTCGGCCTACGTGGACCGATATCATAATAGCACAACCAAATCCTACATAGTAGAGTCATACTTGATACATTTGTTTGTAATACAACCAAAAGACAACAAGTTCATACTATGTCCCACACCCCGGGACTAGGATAATAATAGTACAAGCTACATGATAAAGTCTAACACTAAGCACTCCCTGGTGCTCCACTCGGTCCACCTGGTCCACCTGGTCCACGCCTCCAAGTCTTGACCACTTTGGCCATGGAAATAGCAACCTTCTCCAGCTGCTCCACTCGCAACTGAAGGTCGGTCTCCCTGCTCTGAGATGCAGTCAAAGCAGCTCTAACTGATGCCAACTCAATAGCCTGGCGGCGTAGCTCCTCCTGAGTCTGCTCGGCTCTGTCCCGAATCTCGGGTAACTCATCCCTCAACTGGTCAATCAACTCCTGATGCGCTAGCTGACGTGTCTCCAGTCCATGATAAGACACATCAATAGAAACTCTACCCTGAGTCAAATCCTCCACATCCCCCTCAACCACATCTAGTCGAGGTGCAAGGATCTCATCTACTCGGTAACTCAATCTAGCTAACTGTCCCTGCTGATCAGTCAGCTGGGCATCCAAGGTAAGAGCAGTGGGTAACCTCGCAGCAGCAGCCCGCGAGCTCTCTCCAATGTGGTAATGTGTAGGTGGTGGTAAATCTGAAATCTGAGTAGTGGGTAAGGCTGGGGTAGTGCATCTTGCACGCTTTTTAGGCGGCAAAGATAAAGCAGGTGAAGGAGTAGCAGCAGGTGTAGCAGTGGGTAAATCTGATGATGGTGGTAGTGTAGGAATGGCTGGTGTCCTGAATGTAGTGGTAACACGACGCACGCTCTTACGAGCACCAATGACCGTCTTGCGACGAGGAAACATAAGAACAGGTTCGGCTGGAACTGATGAAGTATGGGATGATGACTCTGTCAGAGGACGGGTAACAAGAGGTGGTGCAATGGGTGAAATCTGAGGAGTAGGAGCAACCTCATCCTCGTAGAAAGCCTCGGTATCCTGTGCCAAAGGTGGTGAAAGTGGTGCAGGCTGAACAGGTGTAACCATGGGTATAGTGGAAGACATAGCGTCCTCAATGTCCACATCGGAAAGTATGATAATCGGGCGGGAGTTAGAAGACATATCTCTGGGGAAACAATGCAAAATGAAATGAATAACTCATGTAATGAAACTCATAAATAATAAATATGCACTTATGATGAAATGATGAGACACTACCGTTGGGGTAGTTATAGTCTAGGGTATAAGGACAACCTAGTTCGCTATAACCATTGCTCTGGTACCAATCTGTCACACCCTGAATTTACCTGTTAATGGCAGCGGATATGAATACCTTGGTGTGACTTTCATGGCGTCTCATACAATGGATATATTGAACGACCTAAAGTGTCGTTTTGAAAATACACGTTTGATCATGATTAAAATCAGAGTTTACAAAACATAGGTCCCAAATGATGTTGCAAGTTTATAACAAAACCATAGTAGATCAAACGTTTACATAAGTGCAGGAAAATAAGTGATGCGAGTCGACCCCGCGACTCCAAAATAGCCAAATGCTTGTCCACACGCTAGCTAATTACCTGAAAATACATTGCTAAAAACGGTCAACATAAAGTTGGTGAGAGATCATAGGTTTAATAAAATGAAGGTATACGATAGCCACAAGTATAAAGTGTATGACATAAGTCACATAAAAATGGTGTACAGTAGACTTAAGCTCATGACCCCGAAACTATGACTGAATCTGTGGTGCCCCTCAGAGTGTTTTGCCAGGCACTCTAATGAAAAGACATGAAATGCATCCGCTATCGGTTGTTGGTCAAAGCCAACACGGATGGAGGCGTCACCCTCGATAGATCTATCCACTCACTCTCGCTTACAGGTAAATTAACGGTTCATGATATAGGGGACTTTCAATTGGCAACAAGGTAACTTAATCTATGTACAAGGAATTTGATACTAGGGCTCGCATATGAAAATGGTTGCAATGTATTCTCCCCCGTGGGATTTGAAATGAAATAATAAATTGAAAAACGGGGCTATGAAAACTCACCTGAAGTGATGATACAACAATGCTATGAAATCGGAATACTTGGAATAACAAGGCGCGAACACTAGCCGCTACCTAAAATGAATATGCATAATCTACTTAGATTATGAGGCAATGTAGTGCATGTACATGTATATGTAACCTATACCACTCGTACTTTGAAAATATAGTTATCTTCAATATGTAAAGTTTCTCCAAAACTTGATATAAATATGTTAACTTGTTTCGTCAAAACTAGTCACGTAATAAGGTGTATAAAACGTTCGTGTTAGTATCGGCGTTTTGAAAACATGAAATGTAATATGATAGTCGTGTTAATAAGTCTTTGATCGTACTTGTTCCAACGGGTAAGAATTACGGTTCTCCATAGTCGTTATGTGAAAAATACATTTTCTAGTACGTAAACATTTTCTAGTTAAAAAGCTGTCAAAATAAAAGGTATATTATCGATGTTTAAACGCGTGTATCTTGTTCGTTATTAGCTCGTTTTCGACGTTCTTTATATCCGTGGGTTCGTATAAATATGTACTAATATATTTTCAATGTCTCGGCTCATCTAGATCACGGTTAACGACTCGTTTTGCTCCTGAAAGTTCGGCCAACAGCACACTATTTTCTGAAAATTATAGTTTTCGTCGTTAAACTTTGAAAAATCATATCTCCTTCGTTATTAACTCGATTTTATCCCCGTTTTCGGCCACGGCTTCGTCTCGGAATGTATTTTCTAAATATTTGGCCAAAAATTATCTCACACCTACTGATTTTCCCACGTTTCACTTTTAAGGACAGTAGGTTATGTATACTTGTTAAAACTTGATTTTCTAGTTAGTAACTTGTCCAAAAGTGTCACAAACAACAACCAATCTTTCTAAAATTTTACCATATAACTTTTTAAAGTGTCAAGGGCCTAAAACATCATCATCCATGTAGATCTAACAAGGATCTAAGTATAAAACACATCTAGGGCTCATAAGTTGCAAAAGGTTTAAAAAGGAGTGGTATAACTAACATATACTTGTAGATCTTGCATGAAAATGATATGAACATTATGTTAACTTGGTAAAATTATAAAAATGAGTTTTGACAACTTACTTGAAAGATTAGTGAGCAAAAGATGATGAAAACCTAAGAAACCCTTGAGTTTGTATTTCAAAACCCTAAAAGGATTACTAGTATGACTTGTTTATGGATGGATCTTGTAAAATTTGATGTTTCTTCCTTTTGTTCTTGCTTGGCCGATCATACACACGCACATATGGGGTTGAGAGAGTTTCTTGAGATATTTGGTGAAATGAGGTGAAAAATGTGGTAACTAATTATATATATTAGGCAAGTGTTAGTGGGTATTAATGAGATAGGATGTTAGCAACTTGATGGGGTGTTTTGGGGGGGGGGGGGGGGGGTGAGGCTGGCGCACAAAGAGCCAAGGGGGGGGGGGCCTCTTTTGATTAGCTCATGTGGTGATTACATGTGTTTATTTGTGTTTAATTTAGTTAGTTTTAGGTGTAACCGGGTACCGTGTTTGCTAGAAATAAAATGTAACGGAGTTAGTCGGGACTTGACGAAGTCATAAAAATTACAAAAATATGTTGGGTACAAATATTGGGTGTTCGGGTAATTATCGTTTAGTTTTTACGTAAACCGTCGTAATTATACTAAATGAACGATATAAATTAAATAAATTCGCAAAATACCGGGTAAATGAATTTTATAATTTTCTTGATGTTAAAATGAGTATAAAAATATATCGGGACCATCGGGGGGATTGTCGGACGTGTTAGTCACATTTATCGATCGCGCGTTAACGTTTTAATTTAAAAGTAATTATACGTAAAACGTCAAATGTAACAAAAATATTAATTTGATAAACCTACGAGTGGAATAGTATGAAAATGCAAATATGATGATATGCAGACTATTACTAGTCCGTATGCAATGATCCTACTGATGATGCATAAATTTTGCAACTAAACCAAACCGGTTACGCTGAAATGACTGATGAATGATGAATGATGGACATGAATGGTGATTTGTCGAGGTTAGGAAAGTGACCTGAAATTACGGGTTGTGACAGAAGCACCTAGGAAGAAGAGAGGAGCTGGGATAACACTCAACCATATATTATGCGAACCGTGAAGATTACAGTTCGGGCATCAAGACAACCAGACCGTAAGAAGACGAACCATTCAACACATAATCTGGAGTTGACAACGGCGGTGTTACCTCAAAACCTGGAGCGGTGTTAGAAGACCTGTCGAAGAAACGCAATCTTGTTTCTCTATTCATTTTAGTTGTACTAAGATGAATTGATAGCTGAAGCAGGCTTGCGGATGGAGGGATGCACAGTGATCATGTCAGAGACTACCGTTACGACGCCGCAATAGCAAGAAGAGTTGCCAAAGGCTTGAGGAACCAGACTTAAGTTTGTAATTCCTTTTCACCATGAGAGAAGATAGACAAGCGTCAAACTACTCCAACTTGGAAGGAACTTAGAATTTTGCAGGTGAATAGACGAGTGTTGAATCGGACATTGTGTTCAGCCGAGATAATTCTGTGAAGGATGAAGCTATCGACGACGTATTTGTTTTCCCCCCAACCTACTTAAATTCCGTTACCTGTTAATGAGGTCCTTTGAATGATTTGGTTCGCTGTTAGTAATTCTGTTCTATGTTCATTCTGCGTTTGTTGGATAACGAGTCGTAATAGAATTTTGACGAGCTATGGAAGGAATTTGGATATTCATGAATGGACGGATGTTGAAGTAACCACTTATTTGGCTGAATTGATTTCGGTAAGTTATGAAGTCTTGACGCTATCAGTGGCGTACCTGAATTCTGATGGACATTTTCGGATTTCCGTTACTCTTCGAGTAATTTCGTATTCTTAGTTAGGACGTTTGATTTTGGTGACCTCTGAGACTGTAGGTGGACTAGGTGGATTTAGATAAGTTGTGTTTGCTCACGACTTGAGATAAAGTATGACCATCATGGGGGCATATTTATATGATGCTAGTATTATGACGCCTGATCAACGTGATAATACTTACATCATATAACGTGCACTCGTTGTGGGCATATGATATTTCGAGAAGTGCCTTATAACCTTAGAATTTCTAATATCTGAATGAGATTATCCGCGTTTAGTGAGACTTTGGATTCATTCTACCTATCCGTTCGATCTGCTATTATTGATATTCGACTTGACACGTTTGGATGCTCGACGAGCGTTTGCTGATCTCTGCACTTCCGATAATGATCTTAGATTCTATTATAAGGCCTTCTGCCATTTGATGATATCTAACGATATGCTTTCTGTCCGTATGGATTCGATCTGTTCTGCTATATATGTACTTTTGGCATTCGTTGAAGTTGTTCGTTGTGATCTGCTATGAGTAAGACATGAGATTTTGGACCTTGAGGAAACAAGATCTGTTTGTGTATGAAAATACTTTTGGAAGGCTATATTGAAGCCGAGACTTTTCGAAAAACTGAAGAGTTACACATTTGCATCACCTCATGGTTGCTACAATTCAGTGTATCCTCATCTAATCCACCAAATCAATTCGATGTAAACCCTACGTATTGTTCATACCTCTTCCTATAGAATTTGATTGTCATCTGTATATTGGTACGTTATCATTTGAATTCAAACTCAGCATAGTGTGTCTCTGTTTTGTCTTCGACCTTTTCATTTCTGGTTCTTTGCAAATTTCGAGGACGAAATTTTTTTGTTAGAGGGGAAGAGTTGTAAAACCCGAAAATCTGAAACGTATTAAAAGACTAAAATGCCCTCATAATTTAAAAGTTTAATTAAAACTCATATAACTTATAAATAAATCACAAAACATATGAAAACGAAACAAATGCGACAGGAAATGATTATGAGGCACCATAAGATAATTATACGAGCTACCAATAATATTTATAACACTTACCTATGTTACTTGAACCGAAAATCATAAGTACTTACGAAATTGTATGTTAAGAGTTATAATAAAAGGTTTTATGCAACAAAAAGTTAGTAAATGGTTCAAAAATCATGGGTTTTGTTTTGTTGAGGCCTTGGGCCGATCCAAGCCCTCTCCCCCTTCCAAACCCACGACCAAACACCCTCCATAAACAGCCCATACATCTTTTATTCCCTTCCACAAAAACCGACATTCACTTTGGCTCCAAAAACCCTAAAAAAACCAAAGTTTTCTGCCGCCCCATTCTGCTGCTGGAAATCGACACCAAGAAGCCTCAAAAAAGCCTTAATCTTGTTCTTATTATAAGGTATATACGTAACACTATCATCTATAATCATTGTGTGTTAAGAATTAAAGAGGTTATATGTTAAAAACCCTAAGTTATATATGAATCTGTGACAATCTGCTACTGACCTGGAAATTGGTTCGAATTTAACCGACTATAACTCAATGATGTGAATGGGTATTGGGATGGTTTTTGAGTCTAAAACTAATTTCAATGAAGTGGCTACCTGGAGAAATTTATTTTGTAATTTTTAGAGGCATGTAAGGTTACTTTTTGATTTTTAGAAAATCATGTGTCTGGTCGTATTGGTAAAGTCTGGAAAAACAGTCCGGGTTTTTCATTTATCATTTTCAAACCATAACGAATTAGGATGTGTCCTTTTAGCTGAGTAATATATCACATGTTGGTAATTACTGGAATTTTTGTAGAATTTTATAAATTTTCTAGACTGGGAAAGAAGATGAAAAATGGTCGGGTGTTTTTAATTAATCCGGTTCTGGGACAGGTTGGGAAAAAGGATTTTTAGTTCGTATCTATACAACTTAATAAAATCTGGAAAAATTTCATAAAATACTCAAGACCCTGGGGAACGTCTGTGAATTTTTATAGATTTTATTTCGAAGATTTAATATGGTTTGCAAATTATTTAAAACGAGTCCAGTAATACCTGGAAACTGTCAAGACATGTAAAAAGGTTGTAAATTGTTAATTTTCCAAAACTAAGGGTTATAAATGGTAAATCATGAAACTTGAGGGTAAGTCGTGTAATAAATCATATTTAAAGGGGTTTTGTGTCATTGTGATAATTAAAGGACCTAATGTATAATTATTAATAAATAAAAGATAGAAACATAAATAAAGGAACCAAATATGTAAAAGCATTAATTTGAGGGACTTGTTTTGTAATCTTGTATTTAGAGGTCCTAATCGTACAACATAATAAACTAAGGGTACGTTGTGTAATTTGGAAAGCCAAGGGGCTTAATATGTAACCATGGATATTATAAGGACTAAAAGTGTAACTTTTATAACTAAAGGACTAAAAGTGTAAAGTATGAAATCTTCAAGGGTGAAAAGGTAACTTTGGATAATTTGATTATAACTTAGCCTAAATGAGATTTTGGAAATACTACTAAGTATGGGAACTTTCTAAATAAGGAAACTTTCTAAAAGTGGGAACTTACTAAATATGGAAACCTGCCTAAAATGGAAAGTTACTTAAAATGGAAGGTGTTGTAACACTTGTCTACCCCTCTAGGTGTGAAGAAGGAGAAGAACTGAGTTCATTCTATCTTATTCATTTTGTTTGTGCTTTGCTGGAATAAGGTACAGATATTCTGACCTTCTCTGTAAGGTTTCCTATGATTATTTTCTGATCTGTTAAATTCTCTGATTTGATACTCTGTTACGATCCCTTGCTATGACACCTTTGCTTCAACCTTTGATCTCTGATTTTGAACCTGTGATATGAAGACCTTTTGATATGAGATGGAAATGTTTTAAGTAAAGTATTTTGAAAGGGTTTTTCAAGCATGATATATTGACTTTAAGAAAACTATTTTGAAGTTCGTTTTATGAAAACTAATTGAAAGACCATTTATGAAAACTATTTTTGAATGATTGTTTTTAAATGAACCTTAAGAGAAAACCTTTTGAAAAGTACTTTTGATATTGAACCTTTTGAAGATTTAACCATCGGACGCATTGACCCTTTTTGGATATTGACCTGGGATATTTGACCTTCTGATATTTGAACTTCTGATACTTGACCCTCTGATACTTTGACTGGTCTGATTATGAGTTTCTGATATTGAACCTTCTGATATGACACCCTGATTATGATATGAACCTTTGACCTTTGACCTTGACTCTTAGTTTGATACCCGAGCCACTTTTCTGTTACCTAGCCAGGAAGGTAACCTGGCCGTGTCTGTGATGCACCACTGGCATGACTCATGTGTGGGTGAGTGATTCCTCACACCGTCCCCATTCTGATTATGATATGCGCATTACTATGATTATGGATTATATATGTTTCTGGGGGGCGTATGGATTGCAATCCTAGATCTGATCTGTTTAGTGGATTTAATCTGATATGATATGATTTGTCTGGTGACTGGTGCTGTGTGCAATACACGCCTTTCACATATATCTGGGAGCTAGCTACTCCATTTGAAGAATGAGGACACCCCTCATATTATCTGATTATCTGAGAGGTCTCCCCTCTATATGATTATGAAGATTTACGGTTACACTGTTATGATATGATATGATCTGTTTCTGGGCTCGTGGTGGATGACTATCCTAAACCTTTACTCTTGTACCTTATTTATATTTCATTCATTATGTTACATCTGATTATTTCCGTTTACTTTCGTTTCCGTTTATTATATATCTGTTCACTGGGCTTTGTAAGCTCAGCCGCACGTTTTCTTTTCGTGTGCGGCAGGTTTTAGATGGAAGATGGGTATGAGTGAAGAGACTTTTGGACCTAGAAGGCTTGACAGTTATTTTGGCCTAGAGATGATTAGAAGTTATTTTATTGTTAGAATTTGTATCCGTTTTTGTAACCTTGTAATCTCAGTATTTCCTTTGTAACCCGTGAGAATCTTTGTATTACTTTGAATGTATGCTTTGTTATATCTGATATGAAACCATTTGTGTGACATCTTTACCCTTGTCGGGTTGGGGTGTTACATTGCTCCTCTTCTTCTTCTTCTTCTTCTTCTCTTCTTCTTCTTCAAGATCAACGTTTGGAAAGACATGATTTGGTGGTGGAGGATCTGGTAGATGTTCTTCCAGTGCAAGCTCGGGTTGAGCTGGCTCGTTCTCTTGGACATCTAGCTCGTGATCGGGAGGAAGTGGGAGTGCCATGATAAATCTGAAAAATTATATATATATATATATATATATATATATATATATATATATATATATATATATATATATATATATATATATATATAATATAATTATTATCGAGAAAAGAAATATTATTATGAAAATAATATTTGTGTAAGTAAGTGAGTGAGTAGTGGTGCTTCATAAACAAGCAAGATGATCGATAAATATTTCATGTAAAAATGATAATATTTATTTATTTATACACATACGTATAACAACGGTGCAATCAAGAGGTGCGTATAAATTTTTGGTGTCCTCAGGGCTGGTTGCCACTGAAGTACACCAGAATTCCCTCAAATAGTCATGGTAGATGACTGAGGGGGTTTTGGTGAATGCCGTAGCAAGAAAGTAGTTTTGAAGATATTTCACTACATTCTTGTACGCATAGAACTTTTAAGGATAGGCAAAGTTTACTACCACATTGTTCTTGGTGAGGTCTACACCCTCCAATGTGAATTCCACATTAGGGGCGCATTTGATAGCTTTAGAAGAAGCCATTTGTGTTGGTAAGTCTGGGTTAACAAATGATCTGGGTTTCTAAAGGCTAAGAACACACACACAAGATTTAGTTTTTTTGAAAGAAAAGGGCAAAATTTTGCTTAAGATTTTTAAAAAACGTGTATGTGTCTTTTTGTATGGGGGTATTTATAGGGAAGTGAAGTGGAGGGTAACTTGGGTATTAAGCGGATTTTATTTATTCAAAAAGAATGTTTGAAAACCATTTTGAATAAAATGTTTTGGGATCCGCATTTAATGCCAACACTCCACTTTCCCTGGTTTGGCGCAACAGTCGAGGTGAACAGTTGAGCAGTTCTGCAAAAGTGTAATTTGCAGAGTTGAGTCATCACATATCTGTAATGTGATTGGAGAGGCATTTAATGCCAAGTGGGAATGTGGGGCCCCAGAGGTGGAAGCCAGAAAGGCAAAAGAACAAATATTCTTATATTAAATAAGAATTCAGTTACCAACCTCGGACATTTACTAACTAGATACTTAGAGCATTTAATTTAGTATTGAATGTCTCTTGAGGGCCCTGAATGACTTTTCATTCAGTGAACCTGTTTTTCAGGACTTGGGTTTAGTCACTGATGGTTCTAGAGTTCAGGAATTTGGGTTTAATTCCTGAGGTTTAAGGGTTCAAGGACTTGGGTCTAGTTCCTGAGGACCAAGATTTCAGGAACTTGGGTTTAGTTCCTGAGGTTCAGTGATTCATTTCACTGAAGAGCACATTGAGTCAGGGACCTGAGTTTTCAGAATTTACACTTATTTGGATGGAATCAATCAGTGGTCTGATTCTCAATATCCAACATTCCTAGTTCAGCTTTCAGTCTTGTGAAAGTTTGTTCATCCAATGGCTTGGTGAATATATCAGCTAGCAGATATTCAGTAGAAATGAAGTGTAATTCTATGTCACCATTCATGACATGGTCCCTGATGAAATGATATCTAATATCAATGTGTTTTGTTCTCTGATGAAGAACAGGGTTGTTTGAGATGGCAATTGTACTTGTGTTATCACAAAAGATGGGAACCATCTTGTACTGAATTCCATAGTCACTGAGTTGACTTTTCATCCAGAGTACATTTGCACAACAACTTGCTGCTGCAACATATTCAGCTTCAGCTGAGGACATGGCAACTGACTGTTGCTTTTTAGCACTCCAACAGACTAGTTTTCCACCAAGAATTTGGCAGGAGCCTGAGGTGCTTTTTTTGTCCATGTTGCATCCAGCATAGTCAGAGTCTGAGTATCCTTTAAGATCAAGGCCTGAACATTTTGGATAGTATAATCCAAGGCTTGGAGTACCTTTCAGGTACCTGAATATCCTTTTCACAACAGTGATATGAGATTCTCTTGGGTCAGATTGATATCTGGCACACAAACAGACTGAGAATTGGATATCAGGCCTTGATGCAAGTAGATACATCAGTAATCCTATCATTCCTCTAAAAAGAGTTTGATTCACTGGTTTTCCAGTAAGATCAGGACCAAGGTTATTTGGGGGTACCATGGGAGTCTTGACTGAGGCACAGTCAATGAGCTCATACTTCTTCAGTAGGCTTCTGACATACTTCTCTTGACTGATAGAGGTTCCTTTTATCAGTCTGCTTGATTTGCAGACCAAGGAAGTAGGTCAGTTCTCCCATCATGCTCATTTCAAATTTATTTGCCATAAGTTTTTCAAACTGTTTGCAAAGTTTAAAACTTGTTGAGCCAAAGATGATGTCATCAACATACACTTGTACAAGTATGACATCATTATTTGTCTTGTAGATAAACAGTGTGTTGTCTATCTTGCCTCTGACAAATTTATTTTGGATCAGGAAGATTGAAAGAGTTTCATAGCATGCCCTGGGAGCTTGTTTTAGTCCATAAAGGGCTTTGTTAAGCTTGAGGGCTTTGTTAAGCTTGTAGACATAGTTAGGAAACTCATGGCTTTCAAATCTAGGAGGTTGCTGAACATAAACTTCTTCTTTCAGTGAACCATTCAAGAATGCACTTTTAACATCCATTTGGTACACCTTGAAGTTCATGTATGTAGCAAAAGCAAGGAAGATCCTGATGGCTTCCATCCTTGCTACTGGTGCAAATGTTTCTTCATAATCAATGCCTTCTTGTTGATTATAGCCTTTGGCTACAAGTCTGGCTTTGTTTTTAATGACTATGCCATTTTCATCAGATTTGTTTTTGAATACCCATTTCATGCCAATGACTGAAACATCTTCAGGACACTTGACCAAGGTCATTACCTTGTTTCTGTCAAATTGTTCCAGTTCATCATGCATGGCCTGAACCCAACTTGGGTGATTAAGTGCTTCCTTGACACTTTTAGGTTCTATTGTGGAAATAAAGTCCACAAATAGGCATTCATTGGCTGAGGCTGCTCTCAGTTCAGCAGCCATGCTTCTTGTGAGCATGCCTTCAGTAGGCTCACCAATTATATTGACAATTTCTATATCCTGAGACATAGTCAAACTGTCCTGAGGTCTTGAAAACTGATTAGAGCTTGTAGAGGCCTGATGGGTAGGATCAGGATCAGACACATGATGATCTTCAGTATCTTGAGTGTCTGAGTGGGTTGACTCATCACTGAGATTGTTTGTTTCCTGAGCATTTTGTACTGATTGAATGATTTCATCAGTACTTCTTTGTGCTTCAACAAACTCAGTGATGGTTGGGTAAGGAAGGTTATGGGGAATGATGTAATAGGAGATGTCAGTATTTGCTTGATACTTAGTGGAAGGACTATTTTCAGGATGATGTTCATCAGGAGGATATCTTGATGATTCATCAATTCCTATCTCTTCCACTGAGTTATTAGAGACACTGATTGCATCAGTGCTCTCATCAAAGGTAACATGAAATGTTTCCTCAGTATGCTGTCTCCTAGTGTTGAACACCCTGAAGGCCTTTGAGACAAGGGAGTATCCCAGGAAGTATCCATCATCAGCTTTGGCATCAAATTTTCCTAAGTGATCCTTGTTATTATGAATAAACACAGGACACCCAAAGACATGAAAGTAGCTGATGTCAGGGATTCTTCCCTTGAATAACTCATAAGGAGTTTTGCTATGTCTCTTGACAATGATGGATCTGTTTTGTATGTAACAGGCAGTCTTTACTGCTTCAGTCCAAAAGTGTTTGGAAAGGACAGATCCATTTAGCATTGTCCTGGCTGCTTCAATGAGTGTTCTATTTTTCCTTTCAGCCACACCATTTTGTTCAGGTGTATAGGGTGAGGAAAAATTTTGGGAAATTCCTTTCTCATCACAGAAACATTCATGTTCATAATTTTTGAACACTGTTCCATTGTCAGTCCTAATCTGTTTGACCTTGATGTCATTTTGATTTTCAATGTTCCTGACAAAGGACATTATTGTTTCAGCTACCTGACTCTTTTTGATCAGGAAGTATACCCAAGTGTATCTTGAGTATTCATCCACAATGACCAGAGTATATTTTTCATGGTTAATAGATCTAGGACTAATTGGTCCAAATAGATCCATATGGAGAAGATGTAGGCAGTTCCTGATGGAAAAGTTGGTTTTGGTTTTAAAGGATGCTCTGTGATGTTTACCTTTTTCACAAGCTGAGCATGGTTTATCCTTTGAAAACACAAGAGATGGTAAGCCAAGGACCTTGTTTTGTTTAACAAGGTTGTTTATGTTTTTGAAATTCAGGTGGGAGAGTCTCTTATGCCAAATCCAATTGAGAGTATCAGTGGCCTTGGTAAAGAGACAAGTTCCATTCTGAGTCAGACTGGACATGTCCAACACATAAACATCATGTCTTCTTGGAGCAATAAGGACAATTTCCTTATTAGCATTGAAGATGATTCCTTGTTTATCATCAAACTGAACTATGTATTTAGCATCACATAGTTGACTCACACTAATCAAGTTGTATTTAAGACCATTTACATAAGCTATCATAGTAAAGACTATACCATTGCAGTTTACTGAACCATAACCTTCAGTGAGACATGATGAGTTATCAACAAATATCACTTTGGGTCCTGATTCATCAACATACTTGTGCAGATACTCCTTCACACCAGTCATGCTCCTTGAACATCCACTATCTAGATGCCAAACAGGATCCCTGGCATGTTTCTGCACAAATAGTAAACTGGGTTAGTTCTTTCTAGGACTCCACTTCTTGGAGGGCTTAGCTTCGGGGGTCTTTTTAACATTTACAATTGATTTATGGTCAGTGGTGGAGTGGACTGAGCTACCACAAATTATGCATTTGATTGCAGATGTAGACTCAGTAGACTGAGAGGCTGACTTTGTCATACCTCTTTTGGCCTGAATGGCCTTATCACGTCCTGAGGTGTCATGAGTGGAACTTCCACTATTTTCACAACAATTGCCAATTTGACAATCCTTAGGATGGTGGTCATTGAACCCACAGTAAGTAGGGGTGTCAGTAGGGTCGGGTTGACCCGACCCGAACCCGAACCCGATAAGGCTAATCGGGTCGGGTCTAATAGGGTCAAAAAATCTAGTCGGGTTGTTTTGACCCGAACCCGATAATCCGATAGTGTTATCGGGTCGGGTTAGGGTTAAATAAAAAATGTTATCGGGTTATCGGGTCAACCCGATAAAACCCGACAATGTGTTCTAAATATTAGTTCTGGTTTTCAATCAAACACAGCATGCTCAAAGATGGTCCAATGTCCAATCCTTCATATTAGATTACAAAAATATACAGCTTAGAGTGATAACAAGTAACTGACTAAGGAAATATATATAGCAAGGAATTGACAACAGTTATTGAAAAATGAAGGCTAGATTCAACTTGGAGAAACGGCTTGATGAAAAAAGGTCAGTGCTTTGGTTAATGGTGCAGCAGGATATCTGTAGGTAAGTAGGTTAGTTAAAATTTTGGTACACAGTGATTTTCATTCGAGCTAGCATCTTGTATTCACACATTTGAGTGCAGCTTCATATATTTGGTATAATTATAAAGTCTAAAACACAACTCTCAACACCCCAGCCTTAGCCAAAGATGAATGTCGGCATACTTCAATCCCAAAAGAAACAGTCTAGTAGCAACCACATCATCAATATATAATCCCCTTGGAATGAAAAGGAATTAGTGTTGCAAATACCTTTTGTTAACTATAAATAAATAAATATCTATTTGAGATGAAAAATCAAATTGATCCGATCATGTCTACATCCGAAATTTTTGACATGCTCTTCTCAAAATTTTTGGGTACTGTGAACTGAGGTTAGCATGCAACCCGATAACCCGAATCACCCGACCCGACATAACCCGACCCGATTACCACCCGAACCCGATAACCCGATTCCTTATCGGGTCGGGTTGCGGGTGAGTTTTTAAAAAATCAAAACCCGACTCACCCGACCCGATAACACCCCTAACAGTAAGGGCAAGGTGCAAAAGGTTTTACCTTTTGTTTCTGTTTCTGTTTCTGTTTAGAATCAGAAGGGTAGTTTAAAGACTGAGCTTGAAGGCTTGCCATCTTTGATGTGACTGAGTGTGTTTTATGATTAGAGGTCCTGTGATCATCCTTTTTACAAATCATGCAGTAAAGAATTCTATAGAAATCATCAGTGATATGATTGGTATAGTTACACAGTTCACATCTTTTCAGGGGTTTTGAGGGTTTGGGTTTGGTTCTTGAGGAAGCTGGTTTTTGTTCCTTCTTGGATTGAAAAGGTTTCTCAGAAGATGCAATCTTCTCACCCAGCTTCCTGACCATTTTAGCCAACTGATCAAATTTTGAGTCAGGGCTTTGGGTTATTACTTCAGAAGGGACTGAAGATGATGAGTCATCAGTATTTACTGAGACTTCAAGTGTTGGTCTTTTCAGGATTGTTTTTCCCATTCCTGACCTCTCCTTTGGAGAGTGTTGAGAGTAGACCATTGGTGGGAGGCCTAAGTTTGGTGCAGCACCCTGAAGGGTATTCAGTGGTGGGAGTGGTGGATATGATTTTGATTCAGACTCATTCACTAACTCAGTATTACTGAGTTGTTCAGTGAGTTCAAGCTTACTGAGTTGTTCAGTAAGTCCAAGCATATTTTTCAAGGCCTGACTTTCAGGAAGAAAGATCTTTCCAGTCTCAAAGTTTGGTAACTTACTGACTGGGTTGTCCCTGACAATCCAGTCATTTGTCTTGGGAAGCATTTCTTGCTCAAATGATATGCCAGCTGGAACAAAGGTCAATTCACTGGGACTCACATAGGGGTTAACCATGTGATGGTCAATTCCTATTGTTTTCCTAGGGATTAAACCCACAGTATCAAAGATATTGGGGTTCTTTATGGTCCAGCCTTGGATGACAGCCTTTTCTTTGTTAAGTTCAGTTTGTAGGGCTTGGTTTTGTTTCAAAATTTCAGTGTTCTGAATTTGTAGAGTAATTGTTTCTAACTTGGCTTGCTTCAGTACAAGCAATTCATCTCTACATTTATTCAATTTTGACACTATGTTGTTATATTTTGAAAACAGGTTAAGCCTTTGTTCCTCAAGAAATTTAAGATCAACACAAATATAATTCATGTAAGACTGCCAATCAGAATCATCATCCATAGAAAGTAAAGTGTTTACCTTCTTCATGGTGATGTTTACCCACTCTCCATTCCTTGCATGGCTTTTCCCAACAGCCACCTGATCACCTTTAGAGAGTGCCATCAGTGCACTCACTCTAATTTCCTCATCTGAGGAGACCTCTTCTTCATCCCAATCATAAGCTTCAGCTACTAAAACTTTGTTCTTTGTTTGAACAGGTTTGGATGTTTGAGCAGCCTGAGACATAGAGGGATTAGTTTCAAGAATTGCAAGCTTAGCCTTAGCTTTCCTATATTTTGCTTCAAAGTCTTTTTTACCCTTGTTTTGAAATTGTTGGGTCGACTGAAACATTCTAGGTTGAAACTTGCTAGTCCCTGAGGAACTATTTCCTGAAAATTTGTAAGAGGGTTCTGAGATGGTTTTAGAATAACAGTCCCTAGCAAAATGACCCTTTTTACCACAATTAAAATATTCAGTGGTTTCATTTGCTTTTCAGTTAGAAAAGTTGGACTGGTTTCTTTTGATGAAGCGTTTTGAACTAGCAAGGAGTGCCCTCTCTTGGAATTCCAAGTTTAAATCTTTTAGGTACTCATCACTAGTCCTTTCATCAATTTCATCCTCAGAATCCTCTTGGAAATCCTGCACAACACCATTAGTATAAAAAGCAGTTGATATGGGTGTGGAGGTCAAGGCCTTTTTGGACTCAAGAGCTTTTGAGTCAGGGTATCTCCTTGAGATTAAGTTGTCTTCATAGACAAACTTCCCATAGATCTCAGGGAGCTTAAGGGTCTGAATGTGATTAGCATTCCTCAGGCCTTGTGAGAAGTTTAGCCACTTCTCAGGGAGACTGTTGACAAAGCCAACATTTGTCTCATGCTTAGACAAAACTACACCATCATTTGATAGTTCGTTTATCAAAGTCTTGTATCTGGTATAAGTCTGAGAGAGACTTTCAGAGTCTTTTGCCCTGAAAGTATTATACTCAAGTTTCAGGTCCATGACCCTGTTTTCCTTGGTATCTGAGGGACCCTCAAAGCTATTGACCAAGTCATCCCAAGTTTGCTTGGCTGTTGAATAGTTGATGACTGATTCCATTATATCGTCAGGAAGACATGATATAATGATGCTTTTCAGGCGTTGGTCTTGATTGACCACCCTCCTCTCATCAATGGTCCATTGAGCCTCAGGCTTGTTTAGCCCTTCAGCAGTCTTTGGGACAAAATGACTATCTTTGACACAAGTGATGTAGTATGGTTCCATACCAGTCAAGTAGCCAAGTATTCACTTTTTCCACTTGCTAAATTTACTAGCTTCAAGTCGTGGGGCAACAACTGAAAAGCTTTCACCCTTTTTGTCGACTAGCTGGGGCACATTTGCATCAGTCATAGTAGGATCTTGGTTTTAAAAACCTTGAGCACTCTTGGTTAATTTTGAAAGATTTTATAAACCAGAGGCTCTGATACCACTTGTTGTTCCCTTAACACGATTAGAGTTAACTATAAAGTTAATCTATTTGTGTTTATGACTAATACAATGTATTGATTAATCCTAACAGTTAATGAAACGTTAATATAAAAAACACACAGTATTTTCAACGTTTAAATTCTTATTAGAAATGAATCAAAGAATCTATTACCCAAGTGTTTTGCGGAACAAACACTTGGGATTGAATAGACAAGTTATGGTGCCTCCTATTTAAACTCAAGCTATGCTTAAGTGGTAACAATTCGACCCACTGAGCTATCTCAGGGATACGTTACTCTTTGTAGAAGAAAAGGGGTATTTGTGAAAGTCTAAGCTTTAATTGCATAAGAATACCTTACCCACTTTTCTCTATTTGTTTGCTATTTATAGACAAACAGATCAAGAGTACTAAAGATTAAAACTAGATAAACAAATAGGAAGCGTGTCTGACAACTACAACAGTAGTTGTCATTTTCAAGAACCAATAGGATTGCGCCAATAAGTCTTCGAGTGTCAGACCTTACACTTCTTCGACTTTTAGCCACTTGAGGGATGGTTTGTCTGACCCAGATAAGACTTGTTCTTATCTTCTTAAAATCATCCCTCTTTTCCCGCCTTTTATTCAGGCATTAGGTTCTTCAGGCATTTGTCTTCAATCTTCAGTTGTTGTTTGTTGAGGAGACTGGGTTCAGTGAGCTCTTGTCTAAAGCTCACTGATCTATTACCTTCTTCTTCGTCTCAAGTAACACTTCAGTGAGTACCGCCTCACTGTGTGGTGAATCTTTCTTCTTAGACTCGTCATGTGTATCTTGAAGGTAACTCACTGAGTGACTGTTCACTCAGTGACTTAGAATGTTTTCGGTTTAATTTACACTTAGCTTAATTTGTATTCAAATCTTGTTTTAACGACTCTTGGGTACTGAAGGACCCAACAGAATGTCTTCTTCAACAATTATTTATTAGTTTTACTTTATTGTTTATTAGGCTTTAATCTTCAGTCTGAGCTTTTGCGATTTCGCCGCTCGAATTGCGGGAGAGTGTTAGCCCGTAATATGATTTTCACTTGGTGACTAGGGTAATTAGTATTTACCTTGTATAAATCTTGTATATATACGCTGTGATCATTGTATGCATGGGACAATCAATCAATAAAAACATATTATCCGATCCTCTTATCCTCTTACAATTTCTTGTATCAACACCAAGGGAATGCAAATAACATTACAACACAATAAGCAAACAAAGAAATATATTTGCACAATGAATCCTTAAACTAATTTATATAATAAACCGCACTTGCTATGTCCAGTATGATGGTTTCTTTACACTACTCCTGATGGGAGACGCAGAACTAGCCGTCCGCCCACAACACTGCAACCAAAGCAACTTGATCTTATTCATCAACAATATTAGACAAATTTGTTACCCACTTAATTAACAATAAGAATAAACAAACCTTTGAACATAATAATAACAGAAGTCGGCTAGTATAAATGATTGTACAATTTCAGATAGAAGGACCAATGAAGGCCACATTCCGTAACCTAAAGCTGTCAAAAGGCGTCCCCTGGTATCCAAAACCTGTATGAAATAACACAACGGGCCTCAAAATCGTTAAGGTTATGCATATTAACTGATAATAAGAAATCCATGTGTTGACAGATGATTACTTGCAGAATCCAATGTGCACAGCTCAGGAACCTCGCAACCCCTAAAGCGAAGACATAATGTGCTGTAAATGGTTCAACAATCTAAAATGATAATAGGTTCAAGTTAGATGATACATATCCTAAATTTCGTACTCATTTTCTATGGGTCAGATTGTGAGTTAAAAATTTGACCTTAGTATTTTGAATGACACGAAGTTGTGGAAGTACAGAAACAGATTCCAAATAAACACAAAACGCCCAAATGATTCTGTTCACAATGTGATGTTGTGTTGTTGGATGAACCGCGAGAGACAATAAAGCACATGGAATAACCTACATTCAATTCATGAAGTCAACCTATAATTTCCATAATTTGAATAAAATTGAGAAAATTAAAAAAAAAAAAAAAAAAAAAAAAAAAAAAAAAAAAAAGAGAGAGGGAGGAGAAGAAGAAGAAGAAGAAGAAGGTAAATGAAGGGGAAAGGAGCTCACCACATACAAAACCGAAATGTTGTCTTTTTCGTGCATGTAACTGGAGTTTAAATTTAAACGCATCATATAGATAACCCAGACGGTGGCTGTCAATGTAGCTAAGTCGAGAAGGGTGTGTACATCATATTCCATTACATAACTGCAGTAAAGTCTAGCGCCTAAGAAAATAGCTGTCAATTCCTGTGATTTTAGCGAAAGACCTGACAAGAAACATCACCATTTCAGAATATTAAAAACAGCAATAAGGTGCTTGCCTTGAAATGCTATGATCACACCGAAGAAAGTTTAATAAGAATGTCCAACTACTCCATGAAGGAAGGGCGGAAAATGGACTGCATAAGTAAAAACAAGGCACTATCCTTTTTCACTCAAAAATATGCAACAAAGATGCATTTTTAGGATGTTGATTCACGTTTAGTACTGGTGAGCAATGATCATGTCATAACAGCCCAATAAATGTTTTTGGAAAGTGGGGCCAAAGGGTAAAAGGGAAAAGGTTGAGTAGGCTATTTCATAGCTAAAGAGAGTCATGGTGACGTTGCATTCTTTGGTGATCAGGTATAAATTGTCTAAAGTCAGATGATGTTATTTCTGTTGACATTTTTTGACTCTGACCTTGACAAACATGGACCTTGGATCCATGACAAATCACTAAACTTTTTAGTAATCAGGTCAACAACATATATCAGATTGATAGTTTGCTGAAACCTATTACTGTCAAGTCAATAAACAGCAGCAGTACTTGTTCAGCGAGATGGTTTAGATGGTGAACCACATCAAATGGTAATTGTAGTTGTTAAAACAAGAACCACTACCAATAACAAGAATTTGCATACAAAAGGTACTTAATAGACATGATGATAATTCTATGCATAGTCTCATAAGGTACATGTTCAAAAGCTCATATCATCGCAGTCTCACCACATACATTTGAACATTATCTAAGACGTGTCAAAGTCATTAACATATGAGTATCACCTTAATTATCACACAGTATAATTTGTATCGACATCAAGAGTCAAAGTTATTCATTATAGGTGCCAAATTGGCTATATTTTGTTTAAATGTCTGGTCAACTAGGTATTGATCAAGAACTTGTCTCAATTTTGCCAAACTACATAAACATATCACAAACATATGCAAGACAATGGATTATTCGACTGAATTGATCATTTTGAAAAGATTGCATATCATAACAATAAACAATGCATATAGAACAATAACCGTAACACATGAAAGGTTAATGATTGATAATGAAGATATTACATGCACAAGTTTTCTCCGTGGCGAGTTTATAAATAAGGACAGAAATACCAAGAGCATGTACGCCCTCAGCGGCAATGAAAAGGTTATCATGATCATAAACCACCATACGAATAACAACGAGAGCAGCTGTGGCAGAAACCAAGGCCAGGAACACCTTTATTTTGGGTGGTTGACGACGTAGCCATGACTGTATAGCCTGCGCGGGCCGCTTCATATTGCCCTTCATTCTACACAAATTTGTATGGCATAAAGCCGCGAAAATGTGGATTAAACGCGGCTTTTCTAATTTGTTTTAATGAAATTACGAGTTTAAGAAAATGGAATTTTTACATGAGGTCAAAAAATTGTTTTGTTTTGGCCAAAGGGTTGGTTTGTTTGTTTGTTAGTTTTGTGCCCGCTAGTTTGAAATTTGACCTTTAAATATGTCATTGTTATGGCCACTTTTGGAGGTTGTTAAAATGTTTAAAAGTTGTCTGGTCCATGTTGCAAGACAATTTATAAGTTATATGCTTATATCAAAGAGGTTGGTACCATAGATGATTAAAAAAAATAGTACTATTCTTTTCCGCAAGGCTTTTCATCTACTGTATGTACATATTTTTCTTATTGGCTTACTTTTACTTTGTGTTCTTGAGATTTTTGATGAGGGGAGTGGAAAGAATGTTGAAGAGGAGTAAAGAAAGTTCTTGAGATTCTTGAGATTTGTAGGCACGTTTCTTTCTTGATTAGTCTAGCCTAATCGAAGTCAATTGACTCCTATATAATACGGCCGAGTTTTTACACAACTTGTCGTTTGAGCCTATAGGCTACTTCTTCAATCTGTTTTTCTACAAGGCTTATTGTATATTTATAAAGACGTTGCAAACCCTTAAGTTGATTAAGTTGGTTTGGACTAGGTCATTGCTCTTGCCCTCTTCTTTGCAAAGTAGGTTGTTGGGAAAGCAACAATGGCACAACGATGCAGGCCTCGGAAACTATGGCCAACTCCAAAGGACCGAAGTTCGACGCATGTTTAATTTACCCTTTAACTCAAACACAACATGTTTAATAAACAAGTTAAATGGTTGACTCACTCATAGCCCGAAACATGTTTAAAAATCCATTTATTTCCTTATATATTATTTTGAGACATGATAGTTTTGGACCATTGCCATTGCCATATGAGCCCATTATTTTTCACACATAATGCAAACACTTATTGGGCCATAATCCAAACCACACCAAATCACCTCTTTTTCCCCCTTTCACCTCAAAAAACAAAACTCCATCTTTCGAAATCCTCCCCAAAAACCCTCAAACCAAACAAATTTCACAATGTCTTCTCAAGAAGCAAAAAACCAAACAGATTCACAAGATGACAATGACAATAAATCCCTTAATTCAATGCTAAACAAAAAACCTAAATCATCATCACTTTCATTAAAAGATGCAAAAGCTAAGAAACAAGAAACCAATTTCAAAAAAGAAGAAGCAGATTCTGATGATGATTTTCTAGTTAAGAAAAAAATACCTAAAAAAGAAGAAAAAGCAGATTCTGATGATGATTTTATTATCAAGAAAAAATTGCCCAAAAAAGAAGAATCTGCAAAAACTGAAACGGTTAAAAATTAATTTTGAAATATGGGTTTTGTTTCTTATGCTGTTTTTGATAATGGGTTTGTTTTCTTTTGCTTAATTTTTTTATTTTTGGTGCAGAAGAAGACTAGTGCTACTAAGGTCAAGAAAGAAGAATCTGCAAGTGTTGAGGTTAAACAACAAATTTTGTTATATGGGTTTTGTTTATAGTGTTATGTTTGATAATGGTTTGATTTGTTTAGCTTAAATTTTTTATCTTTGGTGTAGAGGAAGTCATCTGCGACTAAGGTCAAGAAAGAAGAAACTACAAATGTTAGTGGTTTGTATTTTTTTTTTTTAGTTGTTTTAATTTTGTGGCTTCTGTTTTGGAAAATGGGTTTGATTTTATCGCCAATTCTTATAATGTAGAAGAAGACGCCTAACTCTGATGTCAAGAAAGTCCAATCTGGAAATGGTGATAAGGTTTGTGATGTAAAGATTAGTACTTTGTATACTTTTGATTCTTAGTTTTAGGTACATTGTGAATTTTTGTAGTGAAATTAGAAGTCAAAGTTAGAATTAGGTTGTTACGTGACTAAGACATGTTAGATTGACAGGGAAGTAAAATTTTCATTTATATCAAGAATCAGATTTTGTAGGGGTTGGTATCCTAATTTGCTTATTTTGTCCCTAGATAGTAGAAAAACCATAATAATAATCAGTTAATTGCATGCCCAAACACCACAGCAGGGAATGTCGCTCTGACATGTCAAATAAGCAATTTGAAAATTGGTGGATGTCGAGAGTGTTTATCATAACTGCTTATCAGATTATCCGTGATTGAAATAAGCTGTTCTGAACAAGCAGTTTCGAGATGCTTATCCCAATCTGCTATTTTTAAAAGTTAACAGAGTTAAGCAATCCCAAGCACCCCCTAAAGCTGAAAATATAAATTGTTCTATCGACTATCGGTGATTCCAGTTTGGTGTTAGTTTTATTTTCTATATAGGTTATGCATGCCATAAATGTAACTCAAGTTGTGTTATGTTTATTTTTGGATGATTAATGTGGCGTACTTTAAATTTAGAAAAAAGTGGTAAAAGCAATTGAGCAAAATGGGAAGAAGAAAGAAGAAAATAAAAAGGGTGTGAAGGCAGAAGATACAAGTGTTAAGAAGGAGAAGAAGGAAAGGAAGGTTTATGATTTGCCTGGTCAAAAGCGTGACCCTCCGGAAGAGGTATGTTTGCCCTTCTACTATAAGTGCTCAAGATCGATATATTGTATGCCTATATTATGCTTCTGTGGAGGTTCTGTATGAATTTCAGTTTGAATGGATCGAAAAAATGGACCTAAATTTGCATTTGTGTATGTGTTTTAAAGTCCTTTTAGGTCCTTATGTTTATATACTGAAAACTGATAAACTTTATGATTTTGAATCTTTCAGAGAGACCCGTTAAGGATTTTCTATGAATCGCTACACAAAAAAATACCAGCTAGCGAAATGGCCGCGATTTGGTAAAACTTATATTATTCAATCTTTGTTGCTTTGTCCTACCCATAATTTATCACAGTTACTTATATTCTTTCATCCTCATACATGATGTTGATTATGCGATATTGTTTTTGATCCGCATGCTCTCTTTAGTTTGTCGGTATACAAAGGTATTTAGGGGCATTTGAGAAATAGTGATACACTTAGATAACTGAGGTGTGCTGAAGTAAGTATCGGTTTTCTAAATATCTACGTCAATGCTTTGACAAATATTTATACAGAAAGTAGCTATAAGATCTTTAGTTCTGTAAGATAATTGGTTTGTGTGTAACCATAAATTTAAAATACTAGCTTTCATCAGAAAGATCTTGATGATCCAAGTCTAAACCACCCAAGATAAGATTAAGGGCGTGTTTGGTTTGCTACTTGAAATCGTAATTGATATGGATATAATAAGAGGGTGGATGGGATTAAATATATGATTACCATTCTTTTTATTTGGTATCAAATTTGAGGTATGATTATCATATATAGATGAGCCCATCTAACAACTAACTGATGGAAACCTACATCTCTCCCCTCCTATCAATCTATCATTCTCATTTCTACCTTTAATTCTGAATCATGCATATCAAACATTTTTTCTTGGAATCAAACCATTCCCTCATTCTGAAACCATCTACCAAACGTCCCCTAAGGGTTTCATTTTCTAGTTTAAGACCTATGCCCTTAAGTCGAACACTTCCAATCATAGTCTGTTTGTGTTTCCTTATTCTCAAACCCACAATATGACACACCCTTAGTCACTATTGTTTTGTTTACACTTGTAAGGCTTTTCTTAAGTTGCAAAACATATTGAGTTAATCGCTTTGCCTTTTTTTTAATGGGTCTCATGTTGTATGGAACACTTGTGTGATGGCGTTTTCTAGTTGACGCTAGGAGATATAAGTTAGGATGTACCAAATGTTGACCTAAAGGAATCAAACCCTGTACTTGTGATTTTTGTTTCTTCTGGCATATCTACTATCTCATTAACTCATTATTAGTATATAGCTTAAGATATAATCCTTATGGTAACCTAGTTGCCATTTAAAATGCAACTTATTGTACATAATTTAAGATTGTTCACCAAAATTCGGCAGCGTAGCCTATGTTGTGGGAACACTGAGTTTGGAAGAATGAATATTATACCATTTCACAAGAACTCAAATTTGTATTTTCTTCTTCAATTAAGATTTCTTGATAATAAACGTTCCTATTGTTGAGATTTCTTGTTTACTCATCACTTCACTAATTAAGGACGTTGTCACAGGATGATGGAACCTGGGTTGCTTCCAAAAGATGTGGCCAAAAAGCTATTTGAGGCGAAAAAGATGAAAAAACTTGGTTCGCCAATGAAAAAAGTAGTCACCGTGAAGAGACAAAGTGATTCATCTGTTTCTGTTAAGAAAACGACTACTGTTTCAACAGAAAAGAAGAAAACGCCGGCATCTAAAGCTCCATCGGTGCAACCAAGGAAAAGAAAGATTTTCGATGACTCAAGTGATGAAGGATCTGATGATGATTTTGTTTCTGATAAGAAAAAAACTTCTGTTTCAACAGAAAAGAAGAAAGCACCGCCGACTAAAGCTCCATCTGTGCAACCAAAGAAAAGAAAGATTGTGGATGAATCAAGTGATGAAGAATCTGATGATGTTTTTCTTTCTGCTAAGAAAAAGAGTACTGTTTCAACAGAAAAGAAGAAAGCACCGCCGTCTAAAGCTCCATCTGTGCAACCAAAGAAAAGAAAGATTGTGGATGAATCAAGTGATGAAGAATCTGATGATGTTTTTCTTTCTGCTAAGAAAAAGAGTACTGTTTCAACAGAAAAGAAGAAAGCACCGCCGTCTAAAGCTCCATCTGTGCAACCAAAGAAAAGAAAGATTGTGGACGAATCTAGCGACGAAGGATCTGATGATGATTTTATGATTAGTCGGATGAAGAAACCAAAAGCAGCTTGATATGGGCTTTTGGTATTTTGGCTGATCTGGAATATACTTTAGTTTGTATCACATTCTTCGATCTTGAACTTCCTAGTTTATGAACTTCTGGATTTTTCTAGCTAACAAATTTAGCAGCTTTTTCTCTTCATTGCACTTTTAAGCACTGAATTCCACTTTTAGATGGTATCTCTAGAAGTATCAAGTTCTAAATCAAAATCAAAACAGTTTGGGAGATCAGGTGGTCTTATTAAGTCATACTTGGGCATTTTGTGGTGCGTTACTTCTCAAGACGCACAATGTTCAGATGCTTCTGAATCTGTCTGTATTCTGTAAAGGTTGTGAATATTTCTGGGTGTGCTTAGTTCAAGCATTACACCAGTGAGGAATAGTGTAGGAGCCAGGTCTATACAGACAACCAGGTCTGTTGGGATTCAAATGTGTCAACTCAAAACTGAAAACGAACGATGTTATCAAGAGTTTTGAGGTTGACAGAATATCTAGCTTTTAATTGCAAAATATGACAAGACATGAAGTGTAGGAAATTTATCTTTACAAAAGACGAAGATTGATCTTCATGGCTTGTAGGATTTTCCAACAAGAATGTACCATCGGCTTTACACAACCACTTAATGGTTGTCATGCTTTTGGTAAATGACAATGTAACCACATTTTACATTTTAAACAATTAAGTGTCGCACTAGATTGTTTTGTTCCTTTGGTCGAGGCGGCATGACAACCAATTTAAGGTTGTCAATGTGTTCGCCAACTAATTCTTTTGCAATAAGTGTATATGCTAAATAGATGTAGCTCTGCACGTTACAGAGACTAAATTACATAGTATAGCTAAAAGATATGTTTTAGTTCATTAAGAATTAACAACTAGAAAGATGCAGCTCAAAGAGATCATTAACGAATGTTTCGTTTAGTGACATACAAAACACTTTTCGAGGTAAAAATAGGTTTAAAACAGCGAATTTCCGTTAACACAAAAGTTTACAAACAAAATTTATTAACATTAATCAAGTTTTCAGTTATTCTGTATATTCTTTACGGGGTATTTTCGAGTTAAAAATTGCCTCCTTTGGGAGCATTTAGATGGATCTAACAGTGGTATAAGTGTCTAACCACATCCAGACAACTCTTTACAAGTTGAATTTCATTTTGGTTTATAACCCGCCACAATCCATGATCCATCATATAATCTTTTCGTTTAAACTATCTAAACGAATGCATTAAGCAATTCACTTTACTCAATAAAAACTTGAGAAGACTAAAATAAGTAAATAAGCATGTTGCAGTAGAGAGTTTCAACACAATGCAGATAAGCATTTAGATATAACAAAATAAACAGCTTATAATACCAACAAGATGACCAAAAATTCATGTCATTCAAACATCTGACGATCCATAAAGATCCTTAATGATATTAAATGTCGACAAAAACATAATAATAACCTCTAAAAGTTGCCAAAACATAAAACAACCGAAAATGCAAACATGATGCAAATTTGCAGAACAGTAGACCAACTGCTTACAACCTCCTTCCTCTCCTACCACCCTTGCGACGAGTGCTGTCTGTTGGAATGGGAGTCACGTCCTCTAGAAACAACAACAAAAAACACATTAATGTTGAAAAAACCAAATCATTATCGTTACAACGCACGAGATCATATATAAAAAATCATACCAATGCGACCAATCTTCATGCCAGAACGAGCAAGAGCTCTGAGTGCTGACTGGGCACCAGGACCAGGTGTCTTAGTCTTGTTTCCTCCAGTTGCCCTCAACTTGATGTGAAGAGCATTGACACCGAGCTCCTGTCATCACAACAACAAAAACATGTTAATAAACAAACACGTAAATAAATTAACTATAATTATTGCCAACTAAAACACAGAAAAAGGTATCAAAACATACCTTGCATCAGGTTGAAACATCTTGGGCAGCAAGCATAGCAGCATAGGGAGATGACTCATCCCTATCAGCCTTCACTTTCATCCCACCTGGTAACACAAGAACACACATCAGTAAATAGCAAACAAACTAGTGTAACTAAATATCAACTTTGTTTTAATAAACTGAGTACTGAGTATAGATTATACCAGTAATCCGAACCATGGTTTCACGTCCAGAGATATCAGTCACGTGCTGCAATAAAAATATATGTAAGTAACCACATGGTGTAAAGTATAATGCTTTAAAATTCAGAAAACAAAACTAATTATTTTAACTTACAATGAAGGTATCATTGAAAGAAGCAAAGATGTGAGCAACACCAAATACAAGCTCTCCTTCACGGGTAGCTGGTCCAAGAGTGACATTGTCTTCCTTTGGCTCTCTAACTTTTCGCTTCGACTATACATGTTTAACAATTCACAATGCTAATTAGATAATATTACCATGTCAAGTATAAACAACAATAATGCAAATCTGAAATAATCTAAAAGGGTGTTTAACTTAGCTTATCAATATTACTTACAACTGTTCTCTTTCTAACAAAACCAATTCAATTCTTTATTAAGAAACCAATCAAATTTCAGTAGAGCATACAAGTTCTACAAATAATGATAGCTAAACATACCTAAAAGCTTATCTGCATTGCTTTAAAAAGGATAACCAGTACTCATTTTTTTCATAAATAAGCATATAAAAACTTAAGAGTATGCTTTAACTTGATTATCTTCTATAAGCAAAATAAAGAAAAAAAAAAAACACCTAAATAATTACCCAACTCATTAACACAAATAGTTCCTAAAAACAATCACCAAGTTATTCATTAATCACTCAAAAATAGATATGCAAGCAAGCAGATATATAAATAATCAACAAAACTAAGATCTAACTTATTTATCATTAATCAGACAAAACAAGACAACTAAATAAATCATTTGACATAAAACTAGGTCACTAACAGATAAAGAGCAAGTTAAAACAAATCTACTAAACATAACTAACAGAAATAAGAACATTAAAATATAGATTAGAACATACCATGTTGTTGATGTTTGGTGTGTGTTTGTGTGTGTGTTGTCTGCCGGCTGTGTGAAATAATATGGCAGCAGAAAAGGAAGAAGACTAGGGTTTGTGGCAATTGTCACTCTTTTAAATATTGAGATGAAATGGGATACAAGGCCCATTTAGTTGGGAAATGGGCTTTTAACTCTTTTGGCCCATACACACGTTAGCTTTTTAGTTTTACTTTTTACCATGACCTATGGACCCTGGCCTTAGCCTATGTTTTTAACTTGTTGAAAAGTAACTGAGCATAATTCTTGTACAACATGATAGCTAAAATCGTTAGCGGGCTTTGTGGCTGGGCGTAGCAAGGGGTTTGGACAACGCGTTCACTCCATTCCCTTTTTACACGTCAACGCGACATTACCGTTTATTACATCATCAAATATACTATCAAACAGACGTAGTAGTGACCACCAAATTTATTTCTTTAAACAAAATTAATACATACTAAAAGATAAACTTTAAATAATAATTACAAACATTATATTAAAATTAAGACATCACACATAATAAGAGTACATTGCAGAAATCGTCCTTATAGTTTGACCAAATTGCAGGTTCAATCCCTATTTTTTGAAAGTGCACTCATCGTCCATGTGAAAACCTTACAAGTACACATTTGGTCCACAACTAAAGATAAATTACTAAAATACCATCTTTGTCTTCCCTTTCACTTTGGTCCCTGTGAGGGTAATTTAGTCTTTTAATTTTGGGCAGGGCCAAGATTGTACTCTTTAAGTTTCTCAAATGGATGATGAATGCACTTTCGAAAAGATGAGGACTGAACCCACAACTTGGCCAAACCATGGGGACAACTTTTGCAATTTACTCCACATAATAATAAAAGTTAAATGTTCTGAAACTACTGCAAAACACAAGTGTTCCAACTCCAAGCTCATACTATCAAATTTGTCAAATCTTATATGTACACTATTTACTCAATGATTAAGCTATATTATATAATGTCATGTCTGTAGAATGAATAAGAGTATTAGTAGTATAAATACTCCTCAAATGTAATCAAGAAATTGGCACCATTTTAATACACACAACTTAACTGTTATTCATCTCATTCTTTCTTCCTCAAAATTTACTTCTTATTATATACGATTAATGAAGTCTTCTTCTTTTTAAATATGCTTAAATTGCAAGAATAACTAATTTTGTAACATTTAATATTTCTTTTATAAAGCTTGAGATTTTATAATATAAGCTATTGGGTTTGCTAATAAGTAAAGTAGTCGCATACGATAATAAGTGAAAGTTTTTTATAAAAGAAAAAGAAGTTTTGTTTTATGTTTGTAAGTTTTGCAGGAGTTAAAAGGTTGAAGATGAATAAAGTTTAATGATTAGTATCAAAGATAGACAATTGAAAGATGCCCGACGTTTCTGGTCTCAAGGTTATAAAAGGATTGTTTATTTAGTTTGTATGTGTATTTGTAAGTTTTTTTTCTCTTTTTTTTTTTTTTTTTTTTTTTTTATATATATATTTGTATAGAACTCAAAACCACATATTGGTTATGTAATCGCGTGATGTTGTGATATAAAAAATAAATGGGTGGATGGTTGAATGAGTTTTGTACCACAATTATGAAGGCATTTTTTCATTCGGAATTTTTGATACTCTTTTTTATAGTGATGTACATGGGTTGACTAGTACTTATGAGGCCATTTTCGTAATCTCCCCTAGCTATCCGAAAATGTATACCCAAAGAGGTTTAAATCATTTTTTACTAAATTATCGAAAAGACCTTATCACTAAGGAACAAAAATAGTGTTGAAATATATGAGCTAGCAAGTTATTCGTTCGCATCTTATTTAGCATGTCACACAAGTCACAAGATTGCAAAATTTGGTATTTTCTGTTAACTTTGATAATTTCTCATGGGATATTTTCTATTATTCATCAAATATTTATAATGATAATACAATTAAACCTAAAAACCATAATACTCTCTTGCAATTCGAGCAGCGAAATCGTGAATTGGAGTGTAAACTATAATTACTAAGAAACAAAAATAAAGATAGATATCTTGAAAAGAGTCAAGGCGTTGATAGTAACCAGTCGCAGCCGATAAACATAATGTGAAAAGAGAGATTTTTTTCGACGCCTGTCTAGACTTATAACGGAGAGTGAAGGCGCGTCCGACCGGTAGAGACAGCGATTCCGGTATCATGTTCTTTTGAGTTTAATTACGAATCCATGGCCGCTTACGGCGTCATCTAACTCTTAGTTGTTTGATAGTTATAAGCAAAACAATGAGCTAAAGTTGTTTTATGAACCCAACGGCACGTTACGGCGCGCCTTTAGGGCTACGACAACTAGGGGTGTTATCAGGTCGGGTTGATTTGGGTTTTGGTTTGAGAAAACTAACCCGCAACTCAGCCCGATAAGGAGTCGGGTGATCGGATTTGGGTGGGATTCGGGTCGGGTGATTTGGGTTATCGGGTTACAAGCAAACTAATTAGTCGCATATTGGCAGCTTGCGAACTTATAAATTACAATATTGTAGGAAGATTATCATGTCAATATGGTTCATGAGAACTTATACTCATTTCTTACAGAAAACAACATATCAGATTTGAAATTGTACATGAAACTAAAAGGAAATAACATAAGCACAACGAAAGAATAAATGGTCTTTTGTTACAGATAATTTTTTAAAGCTTGACTATTAAGTGTCACCACTTTCAAATGCAGTGGCAAAGACCTCTTAACAATAACAAGCGTATATATTAATTATGGGCTTACTTAAAAAAAGTTACATTGATTTTCGAATCTTATCGGGTTGATCCGATAACCTGATAATATTGATTATTTAACCCGAACTCACCCAATAACACTAGCGGGTTATCGGGTTCGGGTCAAACAACCAGACAAGGATTTTTAACCCGATTTAACCCGACATGATAAGTCTTATCGGGTCAACCTGACCATACTGACACACCTAACGACAGCGACTTAGATATTCTTTCTTTGAAATTTAATTAAGAAGCCAGTAGCGCTGACGGCGTCAGTTAACTCTTTACTTTTTAGGAGTTATGGTCGGAACAAAGACCGGCTAAGGTTTAATCCGATTTTTTTAGAACGGATAAACGACGACAACTAGGGTTTAACGGAGTAGCTTGAGACGTCGGCTCAAGGTTGCTGACTAGGTCTCAAGATAAAACCTAACTCTTATGTTAACTTTGATAATTCTTTATAAGATATTTTGTATTATTCATCAAATATTTATAATGATAATATAATGAAACCTATAAACTTTAATGGACCCGAACTTACAGGCGAGCTAGGGCTTTATAATCTATTGACTTCAAGTTAAATGTTCGTGTTTTAAGACGTACATATATAAAGTTGCATTTGAAGTTAATATAAATAATCCCTTTTTAGACATGTCTTGACTCTTGAGTCAAAACTCCAAACGAAACGTGTTGATTTTGGTTTGCTTTTATGTTGGTGTCTATTTTAGTGTAGAATTATATTTAGATGCATATAAAAATTGATTTAAGATCATTTGAGGACCAAACTTTCTTTGCATATTAAGAGATCAATTCTCACCCTCCATCTTATATGATCTAATGGTTGGGATTAAATACATATTTTACACTACAAGGGTATAATTGTCAACTATATAAACACAAAATTAAAAAAACTCGTCTTTTGATCTCTCATAAAAAACACACACAAACGTGTATTTTCTCTCATCCCTAATTCAACATCAACTTCCACCATTCAATCATCTTATCAAACCCTAAATCCGAATTTCAGTTCATCTAATTAAACACGATAGCATCTTTGTTCATCATAATCATTCATTCTCGTTAAACATCACATTCGCTATCATTAGATTCATATGATCTTCTTTCGATCGTTCATCATCAAAATGAAATCATGTGAAAGCATTCGAGCATAAAAACACCCGATAATTAGAAACTGAACCTAATAACGAGTAAGTTTATGTTTTTTGCATCTAATCTTTATGTAAATTACTAGTTTATTGACCCGTGAAATTCACGGGGCCTTACGAAACCGTTGACAGTGTTTATATAAGAGATCGATTTGTGATATTATGTAAAAAAATTACGTGTTAGATGTATGAATTGAAAATATTAATGCTAAATAACGATGCAAAGAGATGATTGAAACACTATAAAACACATTTAATTTTTTATGGTCTATAATTTTAAGAATATATCACTTTGAAAAAGAGTACAATAATCTAACAACAACATAAAGAAAAATGTGCAACAACAAAACACACATAACATATGTGCTTAAATGTTGCCATCTTTATAATTTCTGCTCTATTTTGTTGGATTGAATAGGTGTTTAGCCTTGTTATGTCTTTTGTCTTAGATGGTATTATATATGACTTTGGGTTTATAATGTATGAAATTCTGCTTTAGTTATGTAAGTATTAAGTATGTATGTGTTTTGAATGGTTTCAATTTGGATGTATTATGTATGGATTATCATCTATGTCTATGTAGTTTCTTACATTTGAATTATTAGGTGCACTATCTTTATATTTCCGGTAATGACTCTACTTGAATTGTCACTTTAACTTGATCTTGTTTATTAGGATTATGTATTTGTTTGTTTTGATGTATGTCAAGTAACCTATGTTTATGTTATGTGATTTAATTTATTAGGTGTAAGTTAGATAAGCAAAGTTTTATGTTGTGGTTCACATATTTGTGTATTGTTGCAAGTTGGTGGGTTAGTATAATTTGATCTCGTTTATTAGGATTATGTATTGACCCGTGAAATTCACGGGATTAAATTTAAACCCTTGGAATAGTAGTTTTGAATCTATTATGAAAACAAAAATGTTTATATCGTCAATAAATTTGTGATAGTATGTGAATAAATGATCTGTTAGATGTATGAATAGAAAATAATCATGCTACAGTCCTCAACCTTGGCATGAACTTAACATTGGCAGGAACATGTGTTTCTTTTACACCACGTGTACAAAAAGATACAAACATATAACTATTAATGAAATGTCTAAAACGTCATTAAAAACTCATATTTTCTTTTACCAAAATCAGAAGAATCAATTAGTTGTCCCATCACATTTAGTCCTAAATATAAGAACGTAAACATAAGCCAGTTAGTTATAAACTTTATGTGCAAACTTTTAAAGGAAAATACAAAAGTTTATATCGTTGTAATCTTCTATTGCTTTATATAAGCCAATTTACCTCTCTATCAATGTGAATAAATAAGTAAATGAACCATCAAACATTCACATATGAGTTGTCCCGTCACATTTTAGTACAAAACCCTTTTTAAAGAACCTGGTATGTATTTTCTACAACAAATATGATGATGAGAATGCTAGCTTAAGCCTCCATGCAAGATCCTTGTATAAGTTTTATTATACAGTTTTACTAATTGATCAATTTGAGTTGTAGTAATTTAAAACGGGTCAAATGGATCAATTTCAAGTTAAGAAAAAAAAATAGAGCTTAATAACTCGTTAGTATAAAGATACTTTTACACATTTATTTAGTTTCAAACGTAAATAAGCATCTCCTAGTCTACTTTTGTTTAGTTTCTCAATTAAGTTGACAAAACTTGCATAGGACGGGTATGTTTTGAAATCACTTGTAATGAATTGTATTATATTTTATTAGGATTAGAGTGTGGTTGAGATGGAACCAAGTGAATATTGGTTTCATAAAATTGTTTATTAGGATCTCATATGATTAAGCTTTGGTTCAATAAAATTGTTTATTAGGATCTCATATGATTAAGCTTTTGTGCGCCGAGAAAAAGAAATCAAGGGACATTCCAAAATGACACGATAATAACATTCCAACCCTTTGTTTTATTATGACCAAAATTAGCATTTCATTAATGCTCCAATGTAATTGAGATACATACTAAACTAAGGTTCATCCTAAACACAATCATGTGTTTGATCCATGATTGAATAATCACAAGCTAACCCTTTAGGAAAAAGGTTATCAAGTAAAACTCAACGAAATTCGATGTAATTAACTGGATAAGTGATTACCCGGGTCGTAGTCCCAACGAGGCGTGAAATTGAGGATATCGTTTGAGGTTTAGTATTAAAATGCTTGAAATATGGATTTTCAGTTTTTTGGTTTTTAATTTCTAATAACGCAAAACTCAAATTAAAAAAAAAAAAAAAAACGCGAACGGGAAACGAACCTAAACGTCAAAATCTATAAAAATTAACCCTACGGATGAAAATTTAATTTTCCTAAGTCCTAAATGTAAAAAGAAAATTTTAGAAAAAAGATTTATATTTTTTGACTTTTAAATAATTAAATATAAATTAAAAACTATTTTTAAAAGAAAAATTAATTAAAAAACTAAATGGGAATGGAAAATTATGAAAAAAAATGCAGGAAAGTGCTATTTGATAAGCAGAACCTAAGAAAAATAAAATGGGATTGACTGGTTATTTTGATAAGCATTATTTAAGCTAAAAAGGAAATAAGCAAAGATGAAAAAAGCTGGGTTAAATAAAAAGCAATGCATAGTTAAAATAGATAAAGACCCTAGGGCAGATGGTTTGGGTGGTGTGTTGTGTGCTGACTGACCAGGGTTCAAATCCTAGTTTTGGCACTTTTTCTTTTTATTTTATTTTTTTGTTTTTCTTTTAAATACTCAATAAGCACTTGAATATAAGCAATTTTTGTAAAAACAATTTTTTGTAAAACTTGAAATAAGCCAGAGAATGAGCAGAAGATGAGAACAGTGAGCATAAGGAAGAAATGATGAAAAGCAATGATCTAATGGAATAAAAAGCTAACTAGGAACTAAAATAAGCAAAGGTCTATCAATAAGCTAGAATTCAATAAGGTAAACAAAAAAGAAAAATAACAACTAAAGCAGCAAATAAGCACTTAACTACTAAAGAAAAATGGAGTCTGCTGATGCACTATTGATGCAGCGCAAACAGTCCTACTAGGGTGATTTTAAGCTGAGAAAAAGCTATCTATAAGCTAGATTTGGACTACCAAAATGAAACCATATCAACTTTGTACTATGAATTATGTATAAACAAAAACTCAGACCTAAATTACTAAGGGATAACCAGATAAAAAGCTTAGAAATTAGCTACTTGGGGTATGTTAATGTGGGTGCAGGGCAGTTCAGGTAAGCATATTCTAACACTTGATTTGAGGCATTTGGATTACAAGACCAACTAATAAGCCATGAAACTCATAAACTATCCCCACTACCTAACTTATAAATACTGAATTGAGATTAAAATAAGCTAAACTAAAACTTATGAGGAGCCAACAAGGATGTGCAGACTGCATAAATAGTCTGTGCAGACTATTTATGCAGTTATGATCAAAAGTTAACTCAAGCTTAAAGACTCCTAACAAACCATTGAATAACAACTTAATGAACCTAAAGGGAGTGATACATACTAAAGGCTGGCACATATTTAGCTTATAGCTTGATTAAGCTATATTACTCAGTTTACCTTACAACTAACCTAGTCAACTCAAACTATCAAAAGCTTCTATAAACACCTAATTTTTGCTACGTTAATCAAGATCAAACCTAGGAAAAGTGCAAATGAACAGTAGTAAGCCAATTTGACCCATTTAACCCATTGAGCCAAACAGTCCTTTAGGGACTGTTTTGGAAAATTTAAACCAACTTAAGACTATTTAAGCTGTAACTAGGTAAAGCAGATAATAAATGAAATACATTAAACTCTAAAAAAGCAATTCTAAATTATTAAAAATCACTAGATAACAGGTATCCTAGATTAAGCTTATTTTTGGCTTTTCAAGGCTTTTTAGGGCAAAACTGGCTAGGGTTGACTTTTAAGCTAATGAACATCAGCATAAGTCTAAAACAAGCTAGAATAAGCAAAAACAAGGGTAATGAGTAAATGAGAAAAGCAAATAAGCAGTAACATAAGCTGTAAGCTAAAACTACTATTTTCGGATTTTTTTTTAAATAAACAAAACTAAGGACTGAAATTAAATTAAATTAAGAGTAAATTACAACTGGAAATAAAAAAACTAAAAAGTTACAAGATACCTTAAAAATAAGCTAAATTAAAACCTAACGAACTACTGTAGCAATGCTATCTATTTATACTATATAAATTAGGGTTTCTTCTGGGTCCTTTGTGTGTTTCTTCTGTGAGAGGGAGTCCTTGGTGCTTCTTGTGCTTTCTTCTTGGCCCTTGGATTTTCTTGCTCTCAACAACTTCCATTCTTAGCCGTTTGATGGGTTTGTGGTCCTATGGATCGATGAGGTGGCAAGGAGGGGGGAACACAGTCATGTGGTGTTCTTGGATGGTAGTGGAAAGGTGAAAGGGACTGGTTTGGGATTAAGGTGGATTAGGCGGGAAAACAATGGTTAGGGATGATGAATAGTATTTAGGTCTGTGGGTTTGACCATCTTATTGACCACGATTTTAGTTAAAAGGGAAAGGGTAGAGGGAATTGGGCTTTTGTTGGGTTGTGGGGTTTAAATGGGTTAGGATTAATAATGGATGGGCTTTATTGTTTTTGGATCCTGATGTGGTTGTGATAGATAATAGGTTGGTTTTAATTTAGGGATAAAAGTGTAAACTTTGCAAATCCAAGGACTAATGCTGCCAATATAGCAAAGTTAATCTAAGGACCAATTTTGCCAACCAAGATTATCCAAGGGCCATTTTGGGATTTTCGACCTCGAATAAAATTTGCATGAAGAATTTCTCTCCCGGCGGGGGACTTTAATGAAGTTCGTTTTGTAGGAGAATGTATGGGCTCTGTGTTTAATCCTCGTGGTGCAAAGGATTTTAATTCTTTTATTTCTTCTTCGAGATTAGTCGAGTTGCAACTTGAAGGATACTCTTTCACTTGGTCTCATCCGTCGGCCACCAAGATGAGTAAATTAGACCGGTTTCTCGTTTCTGAGGGATTTACTTCTATCTTCCCACATTCTTCTGCTATCTGTCTAGATAAGCATTTATCAGACCATCGTCCTATTCTTTTAAGGGACATTGTTACGGATTATGGTGCTACGCCTTTTCGTTTTTACCACTCTTGGTTCAGTTTGAATGGTTTTGATCATATGGTTTCTAATACTTGGAAGTCTATCATGCTTGACGATCGTAATGATATGATTCGTTTTAAAAAGAAGCTCCAGGTTTTGAAAAAGACGATTCGTTCTTGGGTCGCGACATATAAGAAGGAGCACACAAGTAATGCTTATGAGATTAAATCTAAACTTCAAGACATTGATAAGGAGTTAGATCAAGGTGGTGTTACCAACGATATTCTTCATTCTCGTAAAGAATTGTTGAATCAATTACACGACGTCAAAGCAACAGAAGCAAGTGATCAGGCTCAAAAGGCGAAAATTCAATGGGCTATTGAGGGAGATGAAAATTCCAAATTTTTTCATGGCATAATTAATAGAAAACGGGCGAACTTATCAATCAAAGGCATTATGGTTGATGGTGAATGGGTGGATGATCCTCTTCGTGTGAAAGAAGAATTTCTTAATCATTTTTCTACACGGTTTCAGGTCCCCAGGTCTTCACGTGCTCGTTTAAATTTTCAGTTTCAAAATCGGTTGAGTCAAGATCAGGCTGATGATTTGGAAATCCCTATTTCTCATGACGAAATTCGAGCAGCTGTGTGGGATTGTGGGGAAAACAAATCGCCGGGTCCGGACGGGTTTACTTTCGAGTTTTTTCGTAAATATTGGAATGTCATTGGTAGTGATTTTTGTGATGCGGTTGTGTGGTTTTTCCAATATGGAGCATTTGCTAAGGGTTGTAATTCATCATTTATAGCCCTTATTCCGAAAGTTCAAGATCCAAAATTCGTTAGTGACTACAGACCTATTAGCTTGATCGGAAGTTTGTACAAAGTGGTTACTAAAGTGCTGGCTACTCGTCTTGCGTATGTGATTTCGGACCTCATTTCGGACGTTCAAATCGCTTTCGTTCCTAACCGACACATTTTTGATGGTCCGTTCATTATTAATGAAGTTCTATCTTGGTGTAAACATAAAAAGCAACATGCTATGGTTTTTAAAGCTGATTTCGCTAAAGCATATGATTCTGTACGGTGGGATTTTCTCGACGAGGTTTTTGAGGCGTTTGGTTTTGGAAATAAGTGGCGTTCATGGATTACTGGTAGCTTATCATTAGGTATGGCTTCTATCCTTATTAATGGCAGCCCGACATCTGAATTTCAATTCCATTGTGGGCTTAAGCAAGGTGATCCGCTCGCTCCGTTCCTTTTCATTCTTGTTATGGAATCCCTTCACCTATCATTTAATAGAGCTATTGAAGCGGGTATTTTCAAAGGCTTAAGGATTGACTCTTCTCTTATGATCTCTCATTTATTTTATGCGGATGATGCGGTGTTCATAGGGGAATGGTCTGAGTACAACATTACTCGCATTCTGCACATTCTCCATTGCTTTTCGCTTGCTTCCGGTCTTAAAATTAATCTTCAAAAAAAGTCATATTTTAGGTGTCGGTGTTTCTCATGAGATGGTTAATGCAGCGGCAGTTTCTCTTGGTTGTTCTGTTATGCGAGCTCCGTTCAAATACTTGGGGGTGTCAGTTGGAGGTAATATGTCTTTGGTCAAAGAATGGGACGTTATTATTGATAAACTTCACTCTCGGTTATCTAAGTGGAAATGTAATCTTCTTTCCGTTGGGGGGAGACTTACTCTTCTCAAGTCGGTCCTCGGCTCCACTCCTATATATACTTTGTCGTTGTATAAAGCCCCTAAAGCTGTGCTTAATATTATGGAGTCTATTAGACGTAAGTTTTTCTATGGTATCCAAGATGGTGATAAGAAGATTATGTGGGTTAAGTGGTCTAAAATTCTTGCGGCCAAAAAATATGGAGGGTTAGGTGTGTCCAGCTATTTTGCTTTAAACAGGGCGCTTCTCTTTAGATGGGTCTGGAGGTTCGTTACCCATGATGATTCTCTGTGGTATCGTGTGATTTCTGCCATGCATGGACCTAGTTTTCTTCAATGTTCTTCTCGTTACCCATCGGTGTGGGGTAATATAGTTCGAGAGATCCATAAGCTCAAGAATAAAGGAGTTGATTTACTCTCTTATTGTCGTATTCGTGTTGGTAATGGTCTTAAGACAAGTTTTTAGAAGGACCCTTGGATCGATGACTCCCTTTTGTGCCATCGTTATCCGAGAGTTTTCGCTTTGGAATCTAATCGTGACATTTGTGTGGCCGATAAATTGTCAGATTCTATAGATGGATCTCTTCGTCATTCTGCCAGAGGTGGGAGTGAAGAGCAACACCTAGTTCAGCTCCAGAATTTGGTTGGATCATCCGTTTTGTCCTCGGTCGATGATAGATGGGTTTGGTCCTTGAGTGGCGATGGGATGTTTCGTGTTAAAGATGCTAGGACCCTGTTGGACGAGATCTTTCTTCCTAAAGATCACAACGCTACTCGGTGGTGTAAGTTTATTCCGATCAAAGTCAACGTGTTTGCTTGGAAGTTGAGTATAGATCGGCTGCCTACCCGCGTGAACCTGCTCAAAAGAGATGTTTATATTCCTGATTCTTCTTGTCCGATTTGTAAGGATTCTCCGGAAGATTCTTCGCATTTGTTTTTTACTTGTAGCTTGGCTGCTGATGTTTTTCGATTGATTTGTCGTTGGTGGGGTCTGAATTGGACGCATATTTCTTCTTATGAGGAGTGGCTTTATTGGTTCAAAGATATTCGGCTCGGATCCAAAATTAAGCTCTTGCTGGAAGGTGTGTTCTATATCGCTTGGTGGAGTATTTGGAGTTTCAGAAATGGTCTTCTTTTTGCGGTCAAAATCCCTCGGAAGGATATTATTTTTGATGATATTGTTTCTCGTGCTTATTCTTGGTGTCATGCTAGATGTAGTAGCTCGTTTAGTTGGGTTAGTTGGTTACAACACCCTTATTTAATTTCTTTGTAATTTTCTAGCTCCTTGCTAGTTTTCTTTCTATAAAAGTTGCCGTTCAAAAAAAAAAAAGCTCGGTTTTGCCCATATTTGCCCCGTTTTCAATCCTTTTGTACCTGAAACACATAAAACACAATCCAAGGATATTTGTAACAATATTGGGTCTATTTGGGTGTTTATGGTCATTTTTGTGGGGTTTTTCGGGTATAAAATGATGAGTAAAAGGCCACTCATCAATCCCCCACATTAAACAATTGCTAGTCCCTAGCAATCCGATCATATAAAGTAATGAAAGGATCAAAATATTATCAAGGTTACCAAAAATATCCCGTTTTGACTTATTATAAAATGCAAGTAATTTAAAACGAGATAAAACGTAAATAACATGCTTGATTTTCAAAAATGGCATCATGGAACGGGAATCACACTAAGTGGGTGATTCCGGGGAATTTTAATCGTCATCCTCTTTTTTATACTCCCCAACTAAGTTTAAAACCCTTGTGCAAACGTTTTTGTAAAATGCTAACACTACTTATGGAAGTTAGTTGTGTATTACTCCTTGTTCCCAAATTCCTATTTTCCTCTATTTATTTTATTTTTGGTGAGAAATGAATTTCTTCAAATTCTCGTTTCGATAATTTTTAGTCCGATAAAGATACCTAGTTTAGATGCTAACTAGTTTCTAATCTTCCTCCGAAAACCGTTGCCATAAAAATGAGGTCCACATCAAGGTGATTTAAAATGGGGCTTATTATTTTATTTTTATATTTTTGATTTTTTTTCTTTTTTTTTTTATAATTTTTTTTTTTTTTTTTTTAACAACTTAACTTCTTATTGTACTATAAACCACGGAGCTTCACGGGGAAATTCCAAGACCTTATACCTTAGAATAAAGGATCCAAGGGCCGTTACAACGGAGAGTTCCAAGACTTTATACATTCCGGAAATGAGGTTCCAAGGGTGTTAGACCAAGACCTTACACCTTCCTGAATAAAGATCCAAGGGCCGTTATAAGCGGGTAGCCAAGACCTAAACGCCTTTTGGAAATAAGGATCCAAGGACCGATCTCGAACCGTAGCTTATAGCACGTAAATTTAAGATTTATTTATTTTTGCTTGATTTTAGTGCCACCACTCCAAATCTCGTGTACGATAAACTAACCGGAACTTTACGGATAATTCCAAGACTCTAGACATTCATGAAATGAGGATCCAAGGTCGTTAGACCAAGACCTCACACATCCTGAATTAGAGATCCAAGGGCCGCTTTATGAACCGCCGCTTATGTTACACGACACTTGTAGTAACCTTGATGTGTACCCAACTTTTATAAGCAAGAATTTTCTTAAGAAGACAAAAACTAATCATCACCAAAACCAAACACCCTTAATTATTCCTAGATTACTAGTATTGGGTAAAATAAGCTTATGGGAACAAAAAGCCACAAATAACTTCGATGAGCTCTAAAGAGAACCAACTACTCCACGTTTAGCATTTTCATTTGCACAATTCGTAAAAACTTAGCCTAAAAGATAAGGGTAGCAGCCAAATCAACACTTTGGCAGAGTCGGGATTCCCTTGCTCTAGCCTAATCAAGTCTAACATTCCACTAATACCGAAGCATTAATGTATAGCAAATTATTTTTTTAATGTGCAAAGCACTTCTTTTTCATGCAATTTTTAATTAAAAGACGATAAAATTTTTAAAAGTTTGGTCAAAACGGGGGTGCTAGGGGACTAGTAGGTACAAAATGTGAAAAAATTTTAAAATTTTGGGTCAAAATTCGCAAGAATTCCCCCCCCCCCCCCCACACACTTAGAATTGAATATTGCCCTCAATATACCGGCCTAAGCCGACACTATAGAACGTAAAAAAGTAATACTACGAGCTAAGTGTGGAAACGAAATCTTTTTTTTCACAAAAAGGATTAATAAGATATCCCTGGATGTTAGTAAACAAAAAGATCGGATATTGGGCGGCTGGATTAAAAACAGGCGCATCAATCATCACGATCTACGGGAATCCTAAAAACAAAGGCAAACACACAACAACAAAGCAACAAGTAGAGGAATTCCCCCACACTTAGTGTTAGAAATAAGAAAGAAGATAGAATGATAAGCATGGGTTGCCACCCACGAAGCGCTTGTTTATGTTAACCGAGTCACGAGCTTGACTCGACCCCGAATTCATTGGTCCATGGGGGAGCATGTGGAAAAGAAAATCTCCATCGGACTTTCGTTCAAGATGTTTGGATAAACATTGAAGCATACGAAAGTTCCACTCCGATGAGACACCTGCGGCTCTAAATAGAATTAGAAATGACGATGCCGGGGTCAAATATGGTGTCTTCACTCCCGAAGGAGTGAAAGAGAGGAGAAGTCACCGGATAGGTGAAGAAAGGGAGAAATATCATCATCGGGATGAGAATCCATTCTTCATCCTCAAAATTCTTAGATTTAACGAAAACCTCTGGAGGGAGGTTCGGGATGATATCAATAAGCAATCTCTTATGATAGAGAACACCTCCCCCCAGACTAAGATCTTCATCAAAATCAAAATAGAAATTATCATACTCTGGTGGAGATATGATGTGGAAAACTAGAAGGGGGGTTGAATAGTTTTACGTCTTTTTAATTTTATTATGAAAACCTTTGTTTATTTTTAAAACACTTAGATTCAAGTTTGTATGAAAAATAAAACTTGAACCTTATTATTAGTTATATATGTATTCTTTTAAATTGATTGTAAAAGTTTTGGTTTCTTGAATGAATTTTCAAATTGATCTTTATGTGAAGTCGACCTCTAATTAATACTAGCAATTATATAAGCCTATGTGTATGAAAGTAATGACGATGCAAGTAAAGAAATAAATAAGGTATGGAAAGATCTAACCGAGACACGAGAGATTTGTAGTGGTTCGACTACAAGGACACCTTCCTTGCCCTACTCCACTCCCCGAGCACACCTTGCTCGAGAGTTTTCTTCACAACTTCAATAAGCTCCCTTATGGCGGAGAAAACCGTACATAACTTTGGCTTACACGGGTTTAACGACACAAAGCTAAATGTCGAGTTCTAATCGTAGCTAGAACCAATCTCACAACTTCACAACACAACTTCTTCACAACTCATTCACGACTACTTCACAACGGCTTCACGACTGCTTCACGACTTCTTCACGACTTCTTCACGACTTCAACACGACCGCTACACAACCTCTATGATGCGGCTTCACGACTTCAACACCATGTCTTCATGACTAAGACTTCACGACTTCAACATGACCGCTTCACAACCTCTATGCTACGGCTTCACGACTTCAACACTAGGACTTTACGACTAGGACTTCACGGCTTCAACACGACCGCTACACAACTTCTATGCTACGACTTCACGACTTCAACACTAGGACTTCACGACTAGGACTTCATTGCTTCAACACGACCGCTACACAGCTTCTATGCTATGGCTTCACGACTTCAACACAAGAACTTCACGACTAGGACTTCACAACTTTAACACGACCGCTTCACAGCTTCTATGCTACGGCTTCACGACTTCAACACAAGGACTTCACGTCTTCTAAGCTACGGCTTCACAACTTCTACACCACGGGTTCACGACTTCTACACAACGGCTTCACGACTTCTACACTTTGACCTCACAACTACTTATACAAAATCTTCACTACTTACACACAACACTAATCTACAACACACACCTTACATACAAATGAATGAATGATTTACAAACTTTGTTAAACACACAACTTAAGTAACAAGATGATACTAAGTTGTAATACTTCTAATCTTGATTGATAGAAGTATTCTTCTTTTGCACTTGGATGGTGGAAGCTTGGATCACTTGGAAACCAATGCTTAAGATTACATGATCAAAGTTTTTTTTTTTTTTTTTTTTTTTTTTTTTTTTTTTTTTTTTTTTTTTTTTAGATATGAAATGAGATCTACAACAGAAAGTTTTAGTGCAAAAGGTTGAGTTAAAATCCAGGAGAAGGATGGTGTTTATAGGAGAAAAACCTGGACAGCTGGAGCCTACTGGAGCGTGGCCGGCCCCCTTAAATAGGGGGCGGTCCCCTTAATTTTAAGGGGGCCGCCTAGTAAAATTAAGGGGGCCGCCCAAGGTGTCCGTTTCCCAGATTTGTCCTTTTGTGGGGAAGGTTTTTCTGGAACATTTTAACTGATTTTGGTTAAAAATTTGAATTCATATTTTTATAAAAGATTAAACATATTTATTTAATACCAAAAATGTTTTTCAAAAATATATAAAATGTTTTTGATATTTTATAAAAAATCTAGTTATTAAGAAAATGTTCCTTTGATCATATAATGCATTAAGCATTAGTTCATTCATACCTTAAGTGATTTTAGTTGTAGAAGTGAATATTTTCAACTAAGTACTTGTTTAATTTATAAGTTTATGTTTTAATGATTTTACATTTTGTGATCATCAAAACATAGAGATATGAATAAATATTGATAATGTTTTTAGGCATTTATTTATGTCAACAATCTCCCCCTTTTTGATGATTACAAAACCTAAACTCATTAAATCCAAAAAGTTATTTTTGGACAAGTATTTAGTGAGTTTATATTCACTTCTCCCCCTTTTTGTAGCATCAAAAAGGTTGAGCCGACAAGTTTTAGAGACAAAATTTGTCGGAACGAGAACTCCCCCTTGATGTGTGCTCCCCCTCGTTTGAGGGCACCAAGGAATCGATATATGGAATACTTGCAAGAAAAATATTAGAAGTACAAGCATATATATAGCAAAAATAAGCATGCATATAAGGACATTCATTAAAAAATGTTGTGTATCAATACACAACCATCCAAGATTATATTCAATCCTACATTAGCTAGTAAGTAATGCAATCTACATAATCATTCTAGGAGTACATGATCTTCCATGGGGCTTGCACACAAAATGGTTTGAAAAATTATTTTTGATTAAGCATTGCATATGCTTAATTTGGTGAGAATGAAGGTGGTGGTAGTGTAGTGGGTGAAAATGATGGAGGTTGTGGTGGAGGTTGGTTGTTAAGCATGTGTTCAAGGGATGAAAACATGTAGTGTATCTCATCTCTAAGACCAAAGATGATGGTTTGGTTGTGGATGTGGTGGTATTGGTGATGATGAGAAATGAGCATCAAGAGGTGTTATTGGTGATATGGAAATAACAAGTTGGGTGAATGGAGGTTCTTGAGTAGGAGGTGGAGTTGATGCTCTTGATGGTGGTGATGAAAGGTGTGAGTTGATGTAGTTATTGATGGATGAAAGGGTGTTTTTGATGGTGCATTTGGTGCACTTGGGGATTAACATTGAGGTGGTGGTGATGGAGTTTTGGTGTCTTAGAGATGATTTTGGTGATAGCATGGTGAATGAAAATGGGTGTTTGATGGAGGTGATGGTTGATTTAGGTAAGGTTTGGGCTAGATAAAAGGGGTCGCAAGATGCAAAAGAAAACAGTAAATTTTACTGCCCAGATGGCCGGTCCCCTTAATTGTAGGCCGGCCCCCTTAAAATTAAGGGGACCGCCTAGGGAATTAAGGGGGCCGCCTATCTGGTGTTTTCCCAGGCGATCAAATTTGAAAAATTTCCAGAAAAGGGTCATTTTTAGGGTGTTTTTGCAGCAAGCTCCATTTGAATCATGTACATCAAGAATGATTAAATAGTGGCATAAACATGTTAAATATGCATGCATACATTTAAAACATATTATGGAATAAGCATGTTATTAATCATCAAGCATGTATATATATATCATGATATCAAGTATACAAGCAATAAGCATAACAATCATATATTAAAGACAAGAAATAAAGCATTCATTAGTTGAAAATAATTATGTTAAAAAACATAATTATTGATACAACACATATTTTGCTTATAGCATACAATAAGTAGAGAATTTTAAATTGCCTAAGAGATCCATTTGACTTGCTTGAGACATGAAAAGCTTGAATTATTTTGGATGGATGATGGTAAAGAGGGGGTAAAAAAAATTGGATTAATGGGGTTGTAAGTTTGGGTGTATGGATGTTGGAGAAAGTGTTGATGGAGGAATTGGAGGTGGAGAGCTTGGACTTGACCATGTTGAATGAGGGTTTTGATGTTGTTCAAGTGGTGGTGTTGGATTAGATCTAGTGAGAAGATACTCAATCCAAGTGAGACGCTCATTTAAGGCGATGGTTTGATTTTGGAGAAAGATGCAACAAGGACAATTGTTGACATGTTTCTCAATTTGACTCAAGTGATGTGGTGATGATGGTAATGATGGTGAGATGGATGGTGATGGGTTTAAGTTGCTTTGAGCAAGGTGCAAAGCAAGGAGAGCATTAAGCTCATGGGCTTCCTCGAGTTCTTCAATGAACTTCAAGTGTTGAGTGGAAGGTGATGATAATGGAGAGTGGTTGTTATTTGGTGGAAGTGGTGGTGACACTTTTGGTGGTGGAGACATTTGTGAACTTGGGTAATTATGAGTGAATGAAGGTGGACATATGGATGATAGGTTATGTGTGTGAAAGGGTTCATTAGGATGAGGTTTAGGTGTTGGTTGAGTTTGAACAACATCATTTGTTGGGTTATGGCAAATGTCAAGCTTTCTCCTCCAGATGATGTGATTGTGGAAGGTAAATTTTGGAGGGTGGTTTGTGACAAAATGTGTTTGTGAATTTTGGGAAGTATAGGATAGAATGGGTTGGAAATTGAAAAAGAAATCAGTAATCCGTCACTCCAGATGGCCGGTCCCCTTAAATAGGTGCCGGTCCCCTTAATTTTAAGGGGGCCGCCTGGGTATTTAAGGGGGCCGCCCATCTGCTGACTTCCAGATTACTGGAAATGGGTTTTTGGCATAAATTTGTAGAAAATGTTGTGTTTGCGGGTTTAGTTTCAAGCAAGTCCAACTTCTTTCAAAGCAATTTAGGATTTAATAACTCATATATGCTAGGCATATTTATTTAAGCAACTTTATCTAACATGCACACTACTCATTAAGCATATAACATGTATACACATATATAAGACAAGAAGATAATACATAGCACCATGTAATTCATAGTATCACACTTAGGAAGATTAAAAGGCTAGTTAATTAATCCTAATGATTATCTATGTACAGGGGAATGGGGAGTTGTGATAGCATTGACTTCTAGACTTGTACCAAGTGAGATCTTTAATAAGTAAACCATGATTTTTCATTTTTGATTTAGTTCACTTATAAGTGTCATATACACAAGTATATATGACATATATGAGATCACCAAGCATGATTTAAAGAAATGTTTTTGGCATTATTCAACAATGCTTGAAAGTAGGTTTTATGTGGATGTGAAAAATATATTAATGAAATAGTTTTGGCTTAATTTCAAAATGTTTTTATGAGGAAAGAAAACATATTTTTCCAATCTTTGGTTTTTGATAAACACGTAATTATAGACACAAGTTTGGAAGAAAGGTAGGATGGTGAAACATGTTTAATAGAAATGTGTCATTGTCTTTTGAAAAATCATTTTTCCAAAATGTGAAGTTTTTGCAAATTTAAAAAATAAGTCCCATTAATTATAGGTTTAAAAATAGTGGTTTATGAAAGATCTCATACTCAAGGGTATTGGTTAAGTCTATTGTCACATGCTACCTCTTTCTACATATCCTATGACATTTACGCATGTATTATGACTAAATACAAAAATACATCATGTCAGAGTAGTTAGAAAAAAAACAAAAGCTATTATAATGACAATGCATTCAACTAAACAAATAATTACGAAGGCATGCAGTCAAATCACATAGGAGCAAGTAAACATCTAGAAATTTTATATATGCAGGATGACATACATCTAGGAATGAAAAGCTTTAGTGAAAAGCAAAGTTCATAACAGTAAACTATCGTTAGGTATATTTAGGAAGAATAATGTATTCAAGTTGGAGAATGAGTATGAGACTATTACTAGTGGTGCTCAATTCAGGCTAAACACGACCGTTTTTACGGGTTACACACACCCAACTTCTCACATAGAAGCAATTCAACCGTTAGGTCAAATTGAGTTTCTAGTCAATAGGTTCTCCAGTAGTCATTCTCTTTTTAGAAGAAATTAAGTTCCTAAATTTACCTATCGAAGAGTACCAAATATGAAGATTGCTTGGTTTACTAATACTTAGGGGGGCTAACTAAAGGGTTTCTAGTTCATTAAGCCACAGAACGAATATAACTAAAGTGTAAAGGCAAAGCAACCTATCAGACTAATCGTATCCTAAGGCATTAATAAGATTATATGCATGAAGTAATTACTTATGAAATTTTAAATAGAGAACTTACCTCACGTCCTAGCTTTTCTTCATAATGTCTCAGATGATAATCGACGTGTGAATGATAGGTGAGTCTTCAAGATAAACAAGGTGTGAAAGTATATCATGGCAAGCTTCTAACACCTAATTTAAACCGAAGTGGCTTGAACCGAACATGTCTTGTACGGATCATGATCTTCTCCTTCGTCTGTGTCACTTCATGATTTTGGATTGAGTTCACTTTGGAGTTGATTCATGTAGTCTTCGTCGTTAATACCTACATTAACAACATTTGAACTAATAGCACATGTATCTATTTTATCTAAATGTTTATCTATTAAATTTTCTAAGATAACCAATTCATGTACAAGATCAAAATCCTCATCTTTGGCTTGACATTTTTCTTGATGAAAGTTTAAGAAATTTTTCCAAATATCATTTGCCGTTTTACAGAAGAATATTCTTTCATATTCAACTTTCGGCAAGGTTTTATAAATAATTATTTTAGCTTTATTATTTATTTCTTTCTTTGTTTTCAAATAATCAATTTGACTTTCAAAATCCGTTTTTGTTTGATTTTCAAAATCAGTTTTTGTTTGACTTTCAAAATATGTTTTTGTTTAACTTTCAAAATATGTTTTTGTTTGACTTTCAAAATCACCAATCGAAATGACATGCCAAAGATCTAGATCAATTGATTTCACATAAGTTTCAAATTTATTTTTTCATTCAAGAAAAGTATAGTTTTCAAATAGTGGTGGTTTTAGCAAAGATTCCCCTTCTAGATATTTTTGAATTCCATAGATCGATTCAAGTTTTAAAATACAGTATATTTTAAAGATCTTGATTGACGTGGCTCTTGATACCAATTGTGGAAAACTAGAAGGGGGGTTGAATAGTTTTACGTCTTTTTAATTTTATTATGAAAACCTTTGTTTTTTTTTAAAACATTTAGATTCAAGTTTGTATGAAAAATAAAACTTGAACCTTATTATTAGTTATATATGTATTCTTTTAAATTGATTATATAAGTTTTGGTTTCTTGAATGGATTTTCAAATTGATCTTTATGTGAAGTCGACCTCTAATTAATACTAGCAATTATATAAGCCTATGTGTATGAAAGTAATGACGATGCAAGTAAAGAAATAAATAAGGTATGGAAAGATCTAACCGAGACACGAGAGATTTTTAGAGGTTTGGCTACAAGGACACCTTCCTTGCCCTACTCCACTCCCCGAGCACACCTTGCTCGAGAGTTTTCTTCACAACTTCAATAAGCTCCCTTATGGCGGAGAAAACCGTACACAACTTTGGCTTACACGGGTTTAACGACACAAAGCTAAATGTCGAGTTCTAATCGTAGCTAGAACCAATCTCACAACTTCACAACACAACTTCTTCACAACTCATTCACGACTACTTCACAACGGCTTCACGACTGCTTCATGACTTCTTCACGACTTCAACACGACCGCTACACAACCACTATGATGCGGCTTCACGACTTCAACACCATGTCTTCATGACTAAGACTTCACGACTTCAACATGACCGCTTCACAACCTCTATGCTACGGCTTCACGACTTCAACACTAGGACTTCACGACTAGGACTTCACGGCTTCAACACGACCGCTACACAACTTCTATGCTACGGCTTCACGACTTCAACACTAGGACTTCACGACTAGGATTTCATTGCTTCAACACGACCGCTACACAGCTTCTATGCTATGGCTTCATGACTTCAACACAAGAACTTCACAACTAGGACTTCACAACTTTAACACGACCGCTTCACAGCTTCTATGCTACAGCTTCACGACTTCAACACAAGGACTTCACGTCTTCTAAGCTACGGCTTCACAACTTCTACACCACGGGTTCACGACTTCTACACAACGGCTTCACGACTTCTACACTTTGACCTCACAACTTCTATACCACAACTACTTATACAACATCTTCACTACTTACACACAACACTAATCTACAACACACACCTTACATACAAATGAATGAATGATTTACAAACTTTGTTAAACACACAACTTAAGTAACAAGATGATACTAAGTTGTAATACTTCTAATCTTGATTGATAGAAGTATTCTTCTTTTGCACTTGGATGGTGGAAGCTTGGATCACTTGGAAACCAATGCTTAAGATTACATGATCAAAGGTTTTTTTTTTTTTTTTAGATATGAAATGAGATCTACAACAGAAAGTTTTAGTGCAAAAGGTTGAGTAAAAATCCAGGAGAAGGCTGGTATTTATAGGAGAAAAACCTGGACAGCTGGAGCCTACTGGAGCGTGGCCGGCCCCCTTAAATAGGGGGCGGTCCCCTTAATTTTAAGGGGGCCGCCCAAGGTGTCCATTGCCCAGATTTGTCCTTTTGTGGGGAAGGTTTTTCTGGAACATTTTAACTGATTTTGGTTAAAAATTTGAATTCATATTTTTATAAAAGATTAAACATATTTATTTAATACCAAAAATGTTTTTCAAAAATATATAAAATGTTTTTGATATTTTATAAAAAATCTAGTTATTAAGAAAATGTTATTTTGATCATATAATGCATTAAGCATTAGTTCATTCATACCTTAAGTGATTTTAGTTGTAGAAGTGAATATTTTCAACTAAGTACTTGTTTTATTTATAAGTTTATGTTTTAATGAGTTTACATTTTGTGATCATCAAAACATAGAGATATGAATAAATATTGATAATGTTTTTAGGCATTTATTTATGTCAACATATGATGTGAGTGAGTTCACCGGAGAACTCACCAAAGATAAACGAATCATACTCGGGAAGAGAGATATGAGAAATGGTACTGCCACTACTCGTCTCTTCAGTATGATCGATATCAAGACGGAATGATTCATATTCCGGAAGAGAATAATCGGAAAAAACCTCAAGCTCAGGAAATGTTTCGGGCTTTTCCAAGATAAAGTCACTATCCTCAACGGGGATAGGAGATGAAGTTGGTTTATCATTTAATGCCTCGATCTTAGAAATGAGAAGATTGATATTCGATAATTTATCACGAAGTGCATCGTCCTTGATTTGAAGAATATCAGTGTCAATCTCTCCATCATTTGGATCAAAATCCTTTTCTTCCTCTAGGCTGACGAGCTCAGAAGGTAATTCCTCAACATAATCGATGTCCCCACAAGATAAAGAATCATCATCACTCGAAGTACAATCATCGTCAGAATCGGAAAACATCTCAACATGATCATGTGAAATGTCAAGAGGAGGCAAATCACACATTTTGTTGGAAATACCCTCGGACTCACTTTGGATTGGGACAAGGTCCTCAACACTAGACTTTATTACTTTGTCCGATTCCATTTCAGGAATAGTGCTAAGATGCTCGTCCCCCATTATGAGAGAGTCCTCTGGGTCCATATTCAGTAAGACGGAAGTGATTGCAGCTGAAGAATTCTCATAATATTCCTTTATTTGAATAGAATCCTCATCATCATCGTCATTGTAAACGAAAGTCTTGCAAAATTGGGCACTCACTTTAGCCACTTGTTCTTCGGCTAGTAATTCTCCAATTGATTTTTTATTGCAAAATTGGGAACTCACTACCGGTTTGTTTTGTGCAGTGCGAACTTTCGATTTGTTTTCGATAATCGTCATGAGGTCCTTCGGAGTTCGATAATAGATATTGCCACCGGTGGCTGTATTAAACGAATCTTGATCCGATTGAGTTAAAGCGTTATAGAATATATCAACTTGTTGCAATTCCGAGAAACCGTGATGAGGGCATTTCCATTTTAAATCTTTGAATCTCTCCCAAGCCTCGGCAAAAGTCTCATCAAAACATTGTTGAAAATTCATGATTTCTTTTATGAGCTCAATTGTTTTAGAATGAGGATAAAATTTATTCAAGAACTTTGATACTAGATCATCCTAAGTGGTGATGGAATTAGGAGGTTCATAATCAAGCCAAGTTTTGGCTGCTCCTTTAAGTGAAAACGGAAACAATATCAAATTCACCACATCTTGAGGCACTTGATTGATTTTGAAAGTTCGAGTTATTTGGGAAAATCTTCTGATGTGTGAATGAGGATCGTCATTCTCATCACCATAGAAAGGATCGTTACTTATGAAATTAATTAACTCGACTCTCAATTCAAAATTATTTGCTAGAATGGCTGGAAGAACGACAGCATTATCAATACCCACGGTAGGTATTTGCAGCAATTCCATCATGGAACGCGTGTCCGCCATAAGAATTAATCAATATAGAGGGATAAGAGGGTAGAATTAAACGGTGAAGAGAAGATTATTTTTGGATTTTTAAACATTTGAAAAATACAAAAGAAAAAGGAAAATAATTTTGAAAAGAAAATCTTTTTGGGTTTTTATATTTAGAAAAACAAATATTTTTGGATTTTGTTGGTTTTTAATTTTTTTTTTTTTGGATTTTTGATAAAAAATATTCACAAAGAAAACACGTAACTTCACGAGGAAGGATCTTCAAGTCACTAATCGTCAAACCATAACGATATTGTCGCAACACACCTCCCCGGCAGCGGCGCCAAAAACTGATTGAATAATCACAAGCTAACCCTTTAGGAAAAAGGTTATCAAGTAAAACTCAACGCAATTCGATGTAATTAACCGGATAAGTGATTACCCGGGTCATAGTCCCAACGAGGCGTGAAATTGAGGATATCGTTTGAGGTTTGGTATTAAAATGCTTGAAATATCAATTTTCAGTTTTTTGGTTTTTAATTTCTAATAACGCAAAACTCAAATTAAAAAAAAACTCGAACGTGAAACGAACCTAAACGTCAAAATCTATAAAAATTAACCCTACGGATGAAAATTTAATTTTCTTAAGTCCTAAATGTAAAAAGAAAATTTTAGAAAAAAGATTTATATTTTTTTGACTTTTAAATAATTAAATATAAATTAAAAACTATTTTTAAAAGAAAAATTAATTAAAAAACTAAATGGGAATGGAAAATTATGAAAAAAATGCAGGAAAGTGCTATTTGATAAGCAGAACCTAAGAAAAATAAAATGGGATTGACTGCTTATTTTGATAAGCAGTAATTAAGCTAAAAAGGAAATAAGCAAAGATGATAAAAGCTGGGTTAAATAAAAAGCAATGCATAGTTAAAACAGATAAAGACCCTAGGGCAGATGGTTTGGGTGGTGTGTTGTGTGCTGACTGACCAGGGTTCAAATCCCAGTTTTGGCACTTTTTCTTTTTATTTTATTTTTTTGTTTTTCTTTTAAATACTCAATAAGCACTTGAATATAAGCAATTTTTGTAAAAACAATTTTTTGTAAAACTTGAAATAAGCTAGAGAATGAGCAGAAGATGAGAACAGTGAGCATAAGAAAGAAATGATGAAAAGCAATGATCTAATGGAATAAAAAGCTAACTAGGAACTAAAATAAGCAAAGGTCTATCAATAAGCTAGAATTCAATAAGGTAAACAAAAAAGAAAAATAACAACTAAAGCAGCAAATAAGCACTTAACTACTAAAGAAAAATGGAGTCTGCTGATGCACTATTGATGCAGGGCAAACAGTCCTACTAGGGTGATTTTAAGCTGAGAAAAAGCTATCTATAAGCTAGATTTGGACTACCAAAATGAAACCATATCAACTTTGTACTATGAATTCTGTATATACAAAAACTCAAACCTAAATTACTAATGTATAACCAGATAAAAAGCTTAGAAATTAGCTACTTGGGGGTATGTTAATGTGGGTGCAGGGCAGTTTAGGTAAGCATATTCTAACACTTGATTTGAGGCATTTGGATTACAAGACCAACCAATAAGCCATGAAACTCATAAACTATCCCCGCCACCTAACTTATAAATACTGAATTGAGATTAAAATAAGCTAAACTAAAAATTATGAGGAGCCAACAAGGATGTGCAGACTGCATATATAGTCTGTGCAGACTGTTTATGCAGTTATGATCAAAAGTTAACTCAAGCTTAAAGACTCCTAACAAACCATTGAATAACAACTTAATGAACCTAAAGGGAGTGATACATACTAAAGGCTGGCACAAATTTAGCTTATAGCTTGATTAAGCTATATTACTCAGTTTACCTTACAACTAACCTAGTCAACTCAAACTATCAAAAGCCACAAAATTAAATCAAAAGCTTCTATAAACACCTAATTTTTGCTACGTTAATCAAGATCAAACCTAGGAAAAGTGCAAATGAACAGTAGTAAGCCAATTTGACCCATTTAACCCATTGAGCCAAACAGTCCTTTAGGGACTGTTTTGGAAAATTTAAACCAACTTAAGACTATTTAAGCTGTAACTAGGTAAAGCAGATAATAAATGAAATACATTAAACTCTAAAAAAGCAATTCTAAATTATTAAAAATCACTAGATAACAGGTATCCTAGATTAAGCTTATTTTTGGCTTTTCAAGGCTTTTTAAGGCAAAACTGGCTAGGGTTGACTTCTAAGCTAATGAACATCAGCATAAGTCTAAAACAAGCTAGAATAAGCAAAAACAAGGGTAATGAGTAAATGAGAAAAGCAAATAAGCAGTAACATAAGCTGTAAGCTAAAACTACTATTTTCGGATTTTTTTTTTAAATAAACAAAACTAAGGACTGAAATTAAATTAAATTAAGAGTAAATTACAACTGGAAATAAAAAAACTAAAAAGTTACAAGATACCTTAAAAATAAGCTAAATTAAAACCTAACGAACTACTGTAGCAATGCTATCTATTTATACTATATAAATTAGGGTTTCTTCTGGGTCCTTTGTGTGTTTCTTCTGTGAGAGGGAGTCCTTGGTGCTTCTTGTGCTTTCTTCTTGGCCCATGGATTTTCTTGCTCTCCATAACTTCCATTCTTAGCCGTTTGATGGGTTTGTGGTCCTATGGATCGATGAGGTGGCAAGGAGGGGGGGGGAACACAGTCATGTGGTGTTCTTGGATGGTAGTGGAAAGGTGAAAGGGACTGGTTTGGGATTAAGGTGGATTAGGCGGGAAAACAATGGTTAGGGATGATGAATAGTATTTAGGTCTGTGGGTTTGACCATCTTATTGACCACGGTTTTAGTTAAAAGGGAAAGGGTAGAGGGAATTGGGCCTTTGTTGGGTTGTGGGGTTTAAATGGGTTAGGATTAATAATGGATGGGCTTTATTGTTTTTGGATCCGGATATGGTTGTGATAGATAATAGGTTGGTTTTAATTTAGGGATAAAAGTGTAAACTTTGCAAATCCAAGGACTAATGCTGCCAATATAGCAAAGTTAATCTAAGGACCAATTTTGCCAACCAAGATTATCCAAGGGCCATTTTGGGATTTTCGAGCTCGAATAAAATCTGCATGAAGAATTTCTCTCCCGGCTTCGGCTTTTGAAGTCTTTTCCAAATCAAGCTCGGTTTTGCCCATATTTGCCCCATTTTCAATCCTTTTGTACCTGAAACACATAAAACACAATCCAAGGATATTTGTAACAATATTGGGTCTATTTGGGTGTTTATGGTCGTTTTTGTGGGGTTTTTCAGGTATAAAATGATGAGTAAAAGGCCACTCATCAATCCAAAACAAAAAGTACAATTCTGCATAAACTTTACATTACATCTTCCCTAGTCACCTGGCCCCAATAAGAAAACGGATGAAGTGGCTCCTGAACCTGGGTAGTGAAGGCAGTGGCAGTTGCGGATTACCTTTAAGACACCTGGCCCGAATAGAAAAACACGTGTACGTTTGTTTCATTGAGTGTTTTGAATCAGTCATTTGATATTTGGATCCAGGACCGCCTGGAGGTGTCCGAGGAGGTTTTAGGAATGCAGCTGCACACGTAAGAGCATTATATCAATTAAACATCAGATTCATTTAGTGAGTACCGCTTTTTTTGCATAAAATACCAAGGCACTATTTCACTTATTACGTTTTAGTCATTATACTTTTTTGGTACATATAAGTCATTACAAGATGACTTTGTGCTAATTTAGGTCAATTTATGACAAAAATTAACAGTACTACAGACCTCAAAAATTTATATTTGAATTTGAATTTAGATATTATATAAGTACATAGAATACAGGTTACACAAATAGGACACAAAACCACCTTCTTATGACTCAGGTATTCATATGTACAAAAAAATGACTAAAACATGACACAAGAATACTGTATGCATATGTTTTATGCAAATGACCCATAAATGTAATTCATGTGAAAACAAATGTAATGAAAGATGAAGCATACACTAACATTCAACAGGAGGCTGCACGATGCCAGGGGTCCAACAGCAATAGTGTCATGAGGCATTGAGGGATTATTAGTTTCCATCCAACCAGTAATCGCACCCGCAGAAGGAGACACAACAGGATGCAATGGCTGCACAAAAAGAGAGAAATTGGTTTTAAACATCTCGGTATAAGAATATTCACGTGAAGGCGGAAGGATTATATTACACTTACGCCATGTGCTCCAATAACGCCATGTGCTCCAGTAGAATAATATACCCCTGATTTTGGAATAGGCCCATCAAAGGAATTGTGGTTAGGGGAGGAGCTCAACCATCGTTAGTAGAAGCACACATATGACACACTAATTGTTTACTAAGTAGCTAGTAATTTATTTGTGCAAAAAGTATTCAGGGTCGACTCAACCATGTCTTTTCAGACGCATTGAAAACTAACCGGTTTTTAAACAATTACCCAACCTACCTGCACGGCCATATTCAACCTCTAATATTCATATTAGTTTGGTATTTCTTTTGGACTACCAGATAGAGATTACGTGCAAATCACTTTTCATAATCATTACCGGGGAGGTATTATAGGTAATTATTAAGGCTGATAATCATACTAAAAAGTTCTTAGGAATGAGGCTCCAACCTTTTACACACCCAATTTACACCATTCCAAGCCCAATACCAATTACATGTGATGCATTTCATCTAACATCAGTTAACGTACCTTATTAGTTATGTTGACGTGTCTCCCTCAAATTGAGGATTCCCCTACCTTCGCATAGCCTGTACAAAAAAATATATTACTATAAAATAACTAACCATTTGACTTGAAATAATCTCATGGGAAAATGATTGGGAGACCTAAATTATGTGCCTAAATTCATGCCTAAACATGTGTGGCATGCTCCTGATGGTTTGTGAAAAAGTGGGTCCCCTAGTTGCAGCCATCGGGATGATGGTACACAGGCTTAGGCATGAATTTAGGCACATCTTTAGGCCTCCCAATCAGGACTCAATCTCTTAATAGACTATCCAACCACAATATTCCACCAACTTGTCAAACAACACTCTAAATATCTAACTAACACTTAAAATTGTAGGAACATTGTGGTGTTTTCACCACCACAATGTTTAAAAACAGAATAAAACCATCAAACAAAAGTTCACAAAAACATATTTAACTCGTAATCAAGTCAACCCGAATCTGGAAATTGCATACATGCTAACGAATACTTAAATTAGTTTTTTAAATTGCATACATGTGAAGAAAGTAATATTAATGTATTATTAATAGCTAGCACAAGAATGTAGAACGGTAGAAAAATCACCTTGTGAAGGATAAGGTGCGAAGAAAGATTGCGACTTTGCAATCATTTGCGGGCCTACAAAACAACATAGATTTAGATTATGAGAAAATCAAAAGAAAAAGGAAACAATTTTTCTATGGTAATCTTCACACTGCCAATAAAATAAAATCACAAACATATAAAGCACAATTACGAATCATAAACATTGGAAGGTCGCTTACCACAACATAAAGCACATGCCTGGTGGGCTAGTACTTAATAATCAACCTGCACATTATATAGGTTCGTACTTTGTAACATTTCATCGAACACATGCCGTTCAAACACCCAAATTTCTTTAAAAAATTGTGAATTTCATATAATCAGTTGACAAAAAAACCCAAAAAAGTATATCAAAGTTTTAATAAACATTTTACCTATTTATTGCTCGTGAAATTATCTTACAACTGGGTAAAATATTAAGGCCAATGTCACATGATCAAATAGTTGAAACTATATTAACATATCAATCTAATCAACAAAAAACTTAAATAAGTTGGACGCATTACCTTAGACAAACGGATTTGGTATCATCTTCATTCTTGTTATATGGTAACCTAGAAAAAACATGAATTCTTTTAGGCATTTCATCAAACACTTGATATTCATAGTTAATAACATCCTTTAGTGAACATAACATTCAATTAAATACTTTCATATAATCGGATTTAAGAATATAAATCCCAACATTAAAATGGAATTATACCCTTAAATTTCAAATTAGAAGCGTAAGAACAAAGATATCTTACTTGAAGATATGAAAGGTTAACAAATGATGAAGAATGAAAAATGTTGATTGTGGTCGTTATTGAGGAATCATACTCTCGCTACAATGCTGATCATGATTAGTTTCGTGAAAAATCAAAGCTGAAAATACTGGCGATTATCTGATGATGATGGCGGCTTATGTTTTTTGAATCATATTTGGTTTGGGTTTTTTTGAATGAATCTGTGTATAAAGCTTTTGGGATAGGTGAGTTTTTTACATAACAAAGGGGGTGGGAAACAACTGGTCCGAATTTGGTGAGGCTTCTGGCATAAGTTTTGCTTCATTCCTTAATTAGTGTTTATTTCAAAATTATTAAAGTAAAATGACTAATGTAGACATCTTAGAATTTCAGCATTTCTTTTTCATAAAGGCATTCATGGTCTTTTTCTACTGCTGTATATTAGATAGTACTAGGTTATTAACCCGTGAAATTCACGGAATTAAATGGAGAACCGTAGAATAGTAATTTTTAATATGCTATAGAAAGAAATACATTTATAGAAGAGAACGATTTTTGATATTATGTGTATAAATGACATGTTAGTTAGACGTATGAATAGAAAATATTCATGCTACATAAAATCTATAAACGATATAAAGGTCATCTAATGTTTTTTACTAATTAAGTTTTTTAAAGAAAATAATACACCCCGCCAAATAGATTACCCAGTATATATAACACATAAATTACCCAACAGTTAGAAAATAATCAATCCATCGAATCTCATATTTTTTAAAGAAAAATAGATTACCCAGTATATATACACCCCGCCAAAACCATGAATAGGTCTATTCCCCTTATCAAAACCATAATTCGGGCTATACCCGTAATAAAAATCCTCTTCCTTCTGGTAATTTTTGATCCAGTTCATTTATTTCATATAAAGATAATATCTTTCCAATTTTACATGAGTGACTCATTAGAAATAAAAACATTTCATGATTAAAACATTAATAGCTACCGGGTTGAAATTCTGACCTTCATTTGTTAGACTCATTAGAATAGAAAAGTATCCCACAAAAGACATCCATAACACTATAAACATCTTATTTATCTACAATAATGTTTATGATCAATGTTATTTGTTATGTTTTGTTACAGGAATCCATTTTTATTTGTAATTAAGAAGATCTCAGAAGTCAAAATACCTTGTCGAGGAATTTATCAAGACACAAAATACATTTCCCAAGACTTGCACTCTTGATATAAACCAAACCCCATGAAGAGTCAATCTCTTTCAAATATCACATTATATGTTAAAAAATAGCGTACAACCGAAATATTACTTTGAATGCAAGCATTTAGACGTTGGGTACCTTATCTGTGTCAATTTTTTAGCCAGATAATTTTCTAGGTGCTGCACTTCTTCCTTCTTGAGCCATAAGTTCAGCACCTTGAGAAAGTTCAACAAAAATCAATATTAAAGGATCCTTAAAGAGTTTTTGGATGTTCCTTTTAAATTCACTATGTGACATTACTTAAATATTAGTAATAAGCATCTAGTTACTTCAAAACACATTGATTGACAAATCAATTCTAGACGCAAATCCAAGTACCCTTTAAATGAAGTACAGGGAAAGAAAAGATCATAACTGATAATATTCGTAAACACACATTAACTTATCCTTGCCCGTTTAAATGTAAGACACTTGAAGGTTAAGCATGGCTACTGAGAATTAATTTAAAAGTTAATTTAAAGTTGTTATCTACTTTGTTTAACTTCTAAATCTCATGGGTGGTACTTAATTTTTGTTTAACTTCTATACATATCGTCATATCGCACAAACTATTATACAATCCATTAAAATATCATATGATTTTTTGGTGAGAACTATTTGCATAAAAAAACAACTTTGGCAAGGTACTTACATGACCATGTCTGACATGTTGCTTCAAGATCACCATCACATTCATCTACATCTTCATTATTTACCAATTAAAGTACTTCACCATTGACTGAAATAATAGCTGCATCAGATGAAGACATTATATACACACAAAAAGAAATAGATTACACTTGTCTATAACCATAATATTTTTTTACTCCGAGAAAAACTTAAAATGAGAGTAGGTGTGAGCACAAACTTTCAATAACTTCCCCATGAGCTGAGTGCATACATTACAAACATAAATAGAACATGCAATAAATTTCCCATGAGCTCGAGCGCATACATTACAAACAACATGACATAAACATGCTTAACTAAATAATGCCACATTCTCAACTGTGCGAATCAAACTATTGCTTGATTACAACCCGCTTTTTTACGCTCATTCCTCTAAATTACCAAAATAAGTTGGAATTTAAAATACCTTATAAACATGAAAGATTATAGCTACCAATTGTATAAAAGATTATAAATGAAACCAAACAGCAAAAAAGGCTATAACTACTACATCCACATCAATTTAATCTTTCCATAGTTCACATATAGCTATTACATCCTTACTTTGCATAAAAATTTATATATGAAATTAGAAAGGCATAAGGCTGCAATCAGTTAACATAACAGAACTGCCAAAATGAGGAAATGATGAATATACTTCACCTCAAGATAATCTATCTCTCAAACTAACTCAAACTCGAAAAGTAATCCTAAACAACCCCAATAAGCAGTTTCTATAAGAAATCCCAAACATCCCCTAAAAGTAGTTATTATAAAAAGCATTCCAATATAGGTTCTGTAAGCAGTTTCATAAGCAATCCCTTAATCTGACCCAACACCGGTTTGAGCCTGTTAAAAAAATATTTCATGTTCAAACATGTTTTAGTGATGTGTTTTGATCCATTACCTAGTATGACCCGTGTGCCCCTGTTTTGACCCATATACCATTAGCTCACCATTGCACCACGTGCCACAGCTACCGATTCGACTTCATTTTCCTGGTAAAAGGTGTCAATAAAAATTTTAGCTAATATTGGAACATGTCTGAATTGGTTGAACATGTCATATTTGCGATTGTTAACTAAAAATCATGATCAATTGAAAACAAAATAAAGAGAAGAACACAATATGAACCCAATCACTTGGAAGAACACAAAATGATAAAATTAACAATCAATTAAAGATTTTAAAAACATACTTGAGACACATTCGATCCATGCTAAGGAGCGAACCTCTTTTGAAAGTGAACCTGCAAGATTAATAAACATCCGATCAAAAATAGAGATTAACAAACGGTGTAAGCAAAGGATTAACAATTGATAATCGCCAAATGAGGTGGATGTTAATGGTATGTGCTTAAACACATACCATTTCTAGACCAAAATCGGACCCAAAAAGACCAAAAAACCCGACCAAAATGCCAAATATATTGTGTTTTTGTGTTTTTACATATGCAGGCTCGGATATCAAAGAAAAGGACAAAATCAAGCAAAGAACCGGGAAACCGAGCACGAGATATGGAAGTGTTATTTGTAGCCGATGCCGAGGAGAAATTATGGTCAAAAAGTCAACCGAGGTCCTCCGTCTATTAGCAATTATCAAATTCAGCCCTTGGATTTAGTTTTGAAGAAAGGCATGATCAGTCCCTTAACCTTCAGCAAAATACATAAATAGTCCCTTGAAATCCTTAAATCTTACACACCTTACTCGGATTTGTTACTTAAAATCCAACTTTAACACAACAAACCCCAACCCACTTTTGCTAGCCCTTACCCAATCAAACTAAATCCTACCTAGCCCAATCATTCCATCGGCCCAACCTTTACCCCAACCTTGACCCGATCCAACAATAAAATCTATACCCGGTCAAAGTAATACACTAAATACCGGTCAAATTCACTTAACTATCACTCGGTCAACAAAAGAAATAAAACTCACTCACACCTTATCCCTTCATCACAACCCGAATCCCTTTTACCCCAAATCCCCAACCGAAGAACCCTAATTACCTAACCCGAAAAATTACCACAATTAAGGGTAATTCAGTCATTGCACGGACTTCGAGGAAGCTACTGACACAAGGAATGACACGTGGGGGCAAGCGATTGGACCGAACGCGTAGCACTTTTGATCGTACGGAGGAAATTGAAGCTTGAAGATGAAGGAAAGATCCAAGGGTGAAAGATGGCTGTGGACTCACGCGGATCGCCAACGTGGACTCTCCAGAAAGATCGATCAAGCGCTATAAATAGCGGGGATCATCCTCAGTTCGAAGGCTAGTTTTTTTTGAGTAGTTAGTTCTTAGTTTTTTTTAGATAGATAAAATTTAATTTTAATTGTTTTATTAAATTTTTCAGTCGGAATTTAATTTTGTAACAAGGAGGGTTGTAATTTTTATTTTTCAATGTTTTAGTTTAATTGTTTTAGTGTAATATTTAGATTTAAATCAATTTTAATTACATCCGAATTTAACTTTGCAAGTGTATTTCATTGTTTTTTTTTAAATTTCCGAATTTAATTTTGAAATTTTGTGTTGGTTTAATGAACTTTTAATTTTCAGTTTAATTATTGTTCTCGAATTAAAATTTAGTTAGTATTATTGTTATTTGAGTGTTATTTCAGAAAAGAAAAAAAAAAGAAAAAAAAAAAAAAATATATTTCTAAGCTTATTGATTAAGCTGTTCATCTGATTTAGTTTTTTTTTAGCTTATGTTAAGCTTTAGTTGAATTCAATATTGTTTGTTTCTCATAAGATAAAAGTCAAAGAGAAGTTGAAAAAATTAGTTGGTGAAAGCTATGGAGTGCTGCTGTGGAATACTGATAGAGCTGGATATGGGTTATTGTTAGTGGCTTATAAGCCTGGGTTATCTGTGTTGCTGAGATCTTAAGTGTTGCTGAGATCTTATTTGTTGCTGAATCTGATTGTGTTGTTTTAATGGTATGTGTCATTCTAATTGTTCTTAATAAGTTTAAAGTAGTATAGTTTTAGAAAGTTTAAGATCGGCATCAGTTTAGAGTAAATTGCATAAGTCTATAAGCTGATTTTAAGGGGTGTTTGATTAAATAGCAGCTGAGCTTATTAGCATTTCATTGTGGAATTTTTGAGGTTAATCTAAGTAGTTTATAAGAAGTTTGCAAAATCTGGTTTAGTTTTAGAGTTGAATTACAATTGCAATTTAAGAGTTGATTTAGTTGATTTAGTTTAAAAAAATAGTGCAGCAGATTCTTTTTCTTTTGGCTACTGTTCTAGGCTAAATTCACTTAGCAATTGAGTATTTGTGATAAGTCTTTTCGGATATTAATAATCTTTGCTTGCTCAGCTTTCCAAAACAGTTTTCGGCTTCAAAATTGGTTAAGTTTCGAGCGATTTACGAGCGTTTGAAAAGTGCTAGTTGAAAATACAATCTGTGTTAAAACTTTGTTCTTAAGTTTCTGAGTTTGTCATTTTTGGTCCTTGTAATTTCTGTCTAAGTTTAAGTAGGGGCTGGTAATTTTTAGCAATAAAATAGTTTGTTGTTTTGGCAAATTTAGTCCCTACCTTTTATTAAGTCTTTTATAGTTTCAGTTTTTGCAACTTTTAGTCCCTAGACTTTTATCTTGTCTTTGTGTTTAAACTTTTTAGATTTAAATAAAATTTCAGAAAATAAATTTTCAGTACCTTTAGTTTTTTATAAACTATTTCTTAATTTTCTTTTATAAAATAGTTTTTCAAAATTACTTTTGCATTTTAGTTAGATCACCTAATTAGTTTTAAATAGTTTTAATTCATAAAAAAAAAATTAAAAAGTAAAAAAAAAAAAATATTTTTCTTTTTCCAAAAATTTTCTTTTATCATTTTTAATCTAGGAAAATTATTTTTATATTTTTAGGTTTTAAATTTCACAAAATCATTTTTATTTACGTTTTATAATACGTCGCATAACGTTTTTAATTTCAAATTTTTCATTTTCAAAATTAATATGCTTAGTTTAATTGTTGCATTAGATTAATTAATTGTTTACTTTTATTATTTTAATTGTTTGTAGTATAAAATCAAATCAATCACTCTTTTTCACACATTCACGACACGTATTCGACACCGAAACAAAGACTCGATATTCGACCTTCGTTGGGAAACGACCCGGGGAAAACGCATACGTTGCCTTTTCCTTCGGAAATAAATATACTACAAAAAGAAACGAATCAAAAAAAATGGCGCCGTTGCCGGGGAAGGCTTGAAAAGAGTTGGAGTTTCGCCATAAGAATTGTGTTTTGAAGACCCTTCCTCGGAAGTTAATTGTTTTTGAAAAATAAAAAATACAAAAATATAATAATTAAAAAAACACTTTTCCAAAAGTGTTTTCACCATTAATAATAAATCCTCGGTCTTCCGTTGAAGGAGGGCGGTTGTAAACCATTCCGAAATAACAACAAAACAAATCGTGAAATTGATCGTTATCGGATTACTTTATTACTACAACCTAATTACGGGGTTTAAGGAAGCTTGACATTAAATTGTCGAGCTGAAGAAGGCGGGTTTTTAAGCATCTTCGGAGCTACCTTTGCCTTCCCGCCACGCTGCGCGTAGTTTTAAAGGAAACGGTTACGGTTAACGTAACGGTTACCAAAAAGAAAATAAAGTCTTTTGTTTTCCAATATATTTAAAAAGCCAAAAATAATTCCCAACCAAAAATACAAAAAGATTTTTGATTTTTATTTTTGTTTCATTTTTGGTGTATGCACACCCGATCTTCTACTTCTCACCCTCTTCTTTCACCGCTATCGAATCCCGAGAGGATTATTCGTCACAATCACCGTGTTCATTTCTCAAACGTTGAAGAAATGGCCGATGAACCACACAATCAACCCCCGCCGGTGGGAGGTGATAATCACATGCCAGCTCCCGATCTCCGAACGATGGAGGAGCTGTGCCAACCCACAATGCACGGACGTGGTGGCCCGATTGCCCCCGTCAATATTCAAGCCGCCGATTTTGGACTTAAGCATCATATGATTCAACAAGTCCAAAACTCGTGCCAATTCCATGGCTTGCCGGGTGATGATGCGAACAAGCATCTTGACAAATTCATAACCGTCACCCAAAGTATGAAACAAAATGGGGTCTCCGATGACGCCCTTCGGCTATATCTCTTTCCTTATTCATTGACGCATCATGCCACCGCATGGTTTGATCGTCTTCCCAAGAACTCCATTCGTAGTTTCGACGAAATGGTTACAAAGTTCTTGGCGAAATATTTCCCACCGTCGATGGTGACGAAATTAAGGAATGAGATTAGCAATTTCCGTCAGCTTCCCGATGAATCATTGTTTGAGGCATGGGAACGCTACAAGTTATCGATTGATCGGTGTCCGAACCACAATATGTTATTGGTCACTATTATAGACACCTTCTATAACGGTTTGACATTACGGCACCGTGATACGATTAATGCTGCTGCCGATGGTACGTTTATGAAACGTCGACCCGAAGAGTGCTATGATCTCATTGAAAATATGACCACCCATCATAATTTCTGGGATTCCTCTGCCGAGAGGAATGAGTCAACAAGATCTAGCACTGATTCATCTACTTCCGAGATAGCCGCTCTCTCTAAACAAATGAATGATTTGTCTACGGCTATCTTGAGAATTCATCAAAATCAGATTTCAACTCAAAACAACAACAATCAAGTAAATGTTGTTAACCATAGTTGTGAGACATGTGGTGGTCCTCACCAATATTTCGAGTGCCCAGCCTCCGGTGGCTACACTCAAGAGAATGTGTATGCTGCTTCTGGAAATTTCAATCAAGGTGGTAACGGTTACCAACCTCAAGGAGACCGTAATCTCCTCAGCTACCGTTCTAACAACTTCCTCGGACCACCCGGTTTCCCACCAAATCAAAATCAGCAAAACCGTATTGTTCCAAATAATCAAAATCAAAATCGGGGCAATCAAGTTTATCAAAACCAAGGGAATTTTAACCAAGCCCCGAATCAAGGAAATTTTAATCAGGGAAATTTTCAAAACAACAATCAAGGTTTTGTTCAAAACAACCGAGGGCCAAATCTTTCTAACAATCAAAATCAAGGATTTGTGCCAAACCCATCGCCCTCGGATGAGTTATTAAAGCAATTCATTCTTCAAAGCCAACAACAGCAAAAGAAACAAGAGGAAATGAATAGAATGATGATTAATCAGATAACCGAATTGAACAAACGTTTAAATGATCGACCCTCGGGTTCGGGTACTACGACTCTTCCAAGCAACACGATCGCCAACCCGAGGGGCGATGCTAAGGCGATCACTACTAGGAGCGGTGTTACTTATGATGGACCCACGGCTCCGACTACCTCTTCTTCTCTACCTCCCAAGGTAGTCGTCCGTGAGACCGAGGTGACCAAGGACACGGAACCTCCTACTAACAACGGAGGAACCGAAGACGTCCAACCTCCGGTCATTCAGCCATCTGAACCGAAAAATGTTGAACCAAAAGAAAAAGCTCCTAAAGAAGCTCCCGTTAAGACCAATCTTCCATATCCTTCGAGATTGAGTGATCAAAAGCTCCGTGACAAAGCTTCGAGTCAAATGGAGAAATTTTTCAAAATTTTTCAAGAATTACATTTTGATATAAGCTTCGCGGATGCTTTGCTCTTGATGCCTAAATTCACTTCCACACTCAAAAGTTTGTTGAGCAATAAAGAAAAATTATTTGAAATGACAAAAACTCCAGTGAACGAAAACTGCTCCGCGGCAATTCTCAAAAAGCTTCCAGAAAAGCTTGGAGATCCCGGAAAATTTCTCATTCCATGTGAATTTCCGGGAAAGGTTGAATGTCACGCCTTGGCCGATCTTGGTGCGAGCATCAACCTAATGCCGTTATCCATCTGGAAGAAATTGTCTCTACCCGATCTCACCCCCACTTGCATGACCCTCGAGCTTGCGGATCGGTCCATAACCCTTCCCAAAGGTGTAGCTGAGGATGTCTTTGTAAAAGTGGGGCAGTTCCATTTCCCTGCAGACTTTGTGGTAGTTGATTTTGACGCCGACCCCCGGGTTCCTCTTATATTAGGAAGATCATTCTTGAGGACCGGGAGGGCTTTGATAGATGTTTATGGTGAAGAAATTACTTTGCGGGTCGATAAAGAAAAAGTTACGTTCAATATTAATCCGAACTCGCAACCTCAAACCGACAAATGCAATGTCGCTACGGTTGATCAAAAGTCCGATCCCGTAATTGCTCCTAAAAGAATTGATCCAAACCTTTCAAGATTCACGGTCAAGAGCATGTCAGAAAAACGTGCTGAGCTCAAGGCCATGAAAATCAATCCTGGATCAAGCAAATGGTTTGAGTGTTGTGCTGCAAATTCTAAGAGTATTCTTGACGACGATGATGAAGACGAATCGGAGACTACAACGGAAGCGGTGGAAATTGCTAGCTCTAAGAGCACACCACTTGTCCCACCTCCAGAACAAGTTTATCACATCGAGATTCTTAATTCCGACTCTTCCCATCCTTCTCCTCCGATTGAGGGAAGTGTGATCTTGCGGGAAGAGCTCGAGGTATTCTTCAAAGATGAATCAATTTCACCAGAAATTGATGATTCTTGTCTTAATCCGGAGGGAGATATTCTTCTTGAAAAATTATTAGACCAAGAACCATCTCTTTCTCTCCCTCCGAAGGAAGTTGAAATCAATCCACCAAAGAGATTTGATGACCTTGTTCCCGAAACCTTCAATACAACTATCACCAACCCTCTGTTTGAGTTCGAATATGAGATTTCTGATAACCCAATCTTTGATATTCAGATGGAGGAGAGTGATGAGTCAACGACGGAACATGAGTTCACAAATTCTCATCAGATGATTGATTCTCTTCATGAGGAGTTCTCCGACGAACTCTCTCACTCTATGTCTCCTCCGGAATACGATCATTTCTTCTTTGATCTTGAGGATGACACTAGTCTGGGGGAAGGCATTCTCAATCATGAGAATTTGCTATTTGATGATTTAATCCCGACCCTCCCTCCCGACTCATTTCTTAAAAAAACGACCTTCATCGACAAATATCTTTTTGAAGATGACAACTTCATCATGATTGTAATCATGACCTTCTTTCCCTACATCACTTATGATGTTTCTTCTCTTCTCCGTTACTCCTTCGGGAGTGAGGACAAAATCTTTGACCCCGGTATCACCATTTATGGTTATTCTTTCTATAAAATACCGCGGGTATCTCATCGGAGTGGAACTTTCATGTGCTTCAGTGTTTATCCAAACATCTTGAACGAAAGTCCGATGGAGATTATCTTTTCCACATGCTCCCCCAAGGACAAATAAATTCGGGGTCGAGTCAAGCTCATGTGACTCGGTTACCAAAAACAAGCGCTTCGTGGGAGGCACCCCATGCTTATCCATCTATCTTCTTATCTATTTTCTAATAAAACTTGAGGAGGGATCCCCTCTTCCGTATCTTGTGTTTCGTGTGATATGTCCAGGAATGCCCGATGATGAAGACTCTCGTGCTCGTAGTTTCCTTCACGCTACTCGAGTTTCATCATTCGCAGCTTATCGATATCCTAAATCTTATCGTTTTGCATCTATCTTTTGGCATAATTAATAAACGGCCTTAGATTTTTGTAGGAGAACCCTTACCTCTAAGACATTGAGGACAATGTCTCGTTTTAGTCTGGGGGGGTAATCTGTCGATTTGATTTTTGCCTTGCAAATTTTGCCATTTTCTCGTGCAACCCCGTTTTTCCTCCAAAATTGAAAAAATCCAAAAAAATGAGAAAAAATTTAAAAATTTTTGCAAAAATATAATAAATTTTGACATTTTTGTTGATTTTCCGCTGGTGAGAGTAGGAATAAAATTCTGACTTGACCGGGCGTGTTGAGCCCTAGCTTGTCTCCTTAACCGTTTATAATCTATAAGCTCGTGCTAGTCTTTTACATAAGGAGCTAGAAAACGCGAATTCTTTTTAAGAGTTTGCAAGTTCCCGTATTTGACTTTATATATGCATGGCTTGATTATTTGGCTAAGCATTCGCGGATCTTATTATTTAAGATTTTAAATTTGCGAAGAACGAGAAATGATAGAGTTGTTTATAAGTTAGATTGCTAAACGTGGAGTAGTTGGATCTCTTTAGAGCTCATCGAAGTTATTTGTGGCTTTTTGTTCCCATCAGTTTGTTTCACCAAAAATAATACTCTATAAATAATTAAAGCTATTTTGGTTTTGGCGAAATTTAGTTTTTAATCCTTCTTAAGAGAATCCTTGCTTATGGAAGTTGGGTACACATCAAGGTACTGCCAGTGTTACGGTGTAATAGACTATTCCATCTTGCCGGCTCACAACCGATGTTGGGATTGTTATAAAAGCCGTAGGACTCGGGATTTGGCAAAATATGTAATGAATAATGAATAATAATAATAATCCAAAGCCATAAAAAGTTTTCTGCATCTTGCCGGTTCGCAGCCGATGTTGTAGACTTCTAATAAAGGCAGAGGAAAAATTCCAAGGTCATAATAGACTATCACATCTTGCCGGTTCGCAGCCGATGTTGTGATTGTTATAAAGGGCCAAGGATCAATAATAATATGTGCTTAATAATGTTAAAAATGCCAAATTTCGACTCCGAGGTATCCTAATAAAGGCTTCCGTCTCTGGACTCGTAGATGAGTTGTTTCGGTCGCAAATAAAAGGGATATTCTCAAAATCATGTTAAATCAGAGACCTTGATGTGGACCTCATTTTTGTATGCAACGGTTTTCGAGGGAAGGTTTGGAAACTACTTAGCGTCTAAACTAGGTATCTTTATCGGATTAAAAATTATCGAAACGAGAATTCGAAGAAATTCATTTCTCACCAAAAATAAAATAAATAGAGGAAAATAGGAACTTGGGAACGAGAAGTCCACAATTAGCTTTCTGAGTAGGGTTGGCAGTCTAACTTGTAAATGACAATGATTTCGTTTTTAAGCTTAGTTTGGGGACTCGCGAAAAATCAGGAACGACGAATTTTATCCTTTTGGTCACTTCCACTTGTGTCGTGTTTCCTACTCGAAGATCCTAAAAATTATCGAAAGATAATGATTGTCAACAAAAGCCGTCACATGAATAATGAGAAAAATATAAAAATACAAAAATAGAATAAAAAGGAAAATCGGGGAGTTCTTATAACATTGCATGAGGACATTGCAATAGCTTAGTCTGGGGGAATTTTGGTATGTGCTTAAACACATACCATTTCTAGACCAAAACCGGACCCAAAAAGACCAAAAACCCGACCAAAATGCCAAATATATTGTGTTTTTGTGTTTTTACATATGCAGGCTCGGATATCAAAGAAAAGGACAAAATCAAGCAAAGAACCGGGAAACCGAGCACGAGATATGGAAGTGTTATTTGTAGCCGATGCCGAGGAGAAATTATGGTCAAAAAGTCAACCGAGGTCCTCCGTCTATTAGCAATTATCAAATTCAGCCCTTGGATTTAGTTTTGAAGAAAGGCATGATCAGTCCCTTAACCTTCAGCAAAATACATAAATAGTCCCTTGAAATCCTTAAATCTTACACACCTTACTCGGATTTGTTACTTAAAATCCAACTTTAACACAACAAACCCCAACCCACTTTTGCTAGCCCTTACCCAATCAAACTAAATCCTACCTAGCCCAATCATTCCATCGGCCCAACCTTTACCCCAACCTTGACCCGATCCAACAATAAAATCTATACCCGGTCAAAGTAATACACTAAATACCGGTCAAATTCACTTAACTATCACTCGGTCAACAAAAGAAATAAAACTCACTCACACCTTATCCCTTCATCACAACCCGAATCCCTTTTACCCCAAATCCCCAACCGAAGAACCCTAATTACCTAACCCGAAAAATTACCACAATTAAGGGTAATTCAGTCATTGCACGGACTTCGAGGAAGCTACTGACACAAGGAATGACACGTGGGGGCAAGCGATTGGACCGAACGCGTAGCACTTTTGATCGTACGGAGGAAATTGAAGCTTGAAGATGAAGGAAAGATCCAAGGGTGAAAGATGGCTGTGGACTCACGCGGATCGCCAACGTGGACTCTCCAGAAAGATCGATCAAGCGCTATAAATAGCGAGGATCATCCTCAGTTCGAAGGCTAGTTTTTTTTGAGTAGTTAGTTCTTAGTTTTTTTTAGATAGATAAAATTTAATTTTAATTGTTTTATTAAATTTTTCAGTCGGAATTTAATTTTGTAACAAGGAGGGTTGTAATTTTTATTTTTCAATGTTTTAGTTTAATTGTTTTAGTGTAATATTTAGATTTAAATCAATTTTAATTACATCCGAATTTAACTTTGCAAGTGTATTTCATTGTTTTTTTTAAATTTCCGAATTTAATTTTGAAATTTTGTGTTGGTTTAATGAACTTTTAATTTTCAGTTTAATTATTGTTCTCGAATTAAAATTTAGTTAGTATTATTGTTATTTGAGTGTTATTTCAGAAAAGAAAAAAAAAATATATATATATTTCTAAGCTTATTGATTAAGCTGTTCATCTGATTTAGTTTTTTTTTAGCTTATGTTAAGCTTTAGTTGAATTCAATATTGTTTGTTTCTCATAAGATAAAAGTCAAAGAGAAGTTGAAAAAATTAGTTGGTGAAAGCTATGGAGTGCTGCTGTGGAATACTGATAGAGCTGGATATGGGTTATTGTTAGTGGCTTATAAGCCTGGGTTATTTGTGTTGCTGAGATCTTAAGTGTTGCTGAGATCTTATTTGTTGCTGAATCTGATTGTGTTGTTTTAATGGTATGTGTCATTCTAATTGTTCTTAATAAGTTTAAAGTAGTATAGTTTTAGAAAGTTTAAGATCGGCATCAGTTTAGAGTAAATTGCATAAGTCTATAAGCTGATTTTAAGGGGTGTTTGATTAAATAGCAGCTGAGCTTATTAGCATTTCATTGTGGAATTTTTGAGGTTAATCTAAGTAGTTTATAAGAAGTTTGCAAAATCTGGTTTAGTTTTAGAGTTGAATTACAATTGCAATTTAAGAGTTGATTTAGTTGATTTAGTTTAAAAAAATAGTGCAGCAGATTCTTTTTCTTTTGGCTACTGTTCTAGGCTAAATTCACTTAGCAATTGAGTATTTGTGATAAGTCTTTTCGGATATTAATAATCTTTGCTTGCTCAGCTTTCCAAAACAGTTTTCGGCTTCAAAATTGGTTAAGTTTCGAGCGATTTACGAGCGTTTGAAAAGTGCTAGTTGAAAATACAATCTGTGTTAAAACTTTGTTCTTAAGTTTCTGAGTTTGTCATTTTTGGTCCTTGTAATTTCTGTCTAAGTTTAAGTAGGGGCTGGTAATTTTTAGCAATAAAATAGTTTGTTGTTTTGGCAAATTTAGTCCCTACCTTTTATTAAGTCTTTTATAGTTTCAGTTTTTGCAACTTTTAGTCCCTAGACTTTTATCTTGTCTTTGTGTTTAAACTTTTTAGATTTAAATAAAATTTCAGAAAATAAATTTTCAGTACCTTTAGTTTTTTATAAACTATTTCTTAATTTTCTTTTATAAAATAGTTTTTCAAAATTACTTTTGCATTTTAGTTAGATCACCTAATTAGTTTTAAATAGTTTTAATTCATAAAAAAAAAATTAAAAAGTAAAAAAAAAAAAATATTTTTCTTTTTCCAAAAATTTTCTTTTATCATTTTTAATCTAGGAAAATTATTTTATATTTTTAGGTTTTAAATTTCACAAAATCATTTTTATTTACGTTTTATAATACGTCGCATAACGTTTTTAATTTCAAATTTTTCATTTTCAAAATTAATATGCTTAGTTTAATTGTTGCATTAGATTAATTAATTGTTTACTTTTATTATTTTAATTGTTTGTAGTATAAAATCAAATCAATCACTCTTTTTCACACATTCACGACACGTATTCGACACCGAAACAAAGACTCGATATTCGACCTTCGTTGGGAAACGACCGGGAAAACGCATACGTTGCCTTTTCCTTCGGAAATAAATATACTACAAAAAGAAACGAATCACCAAATGAGGTGGATGTTAATTTTATGATATTTATCTAAAAATAAAAAATGCCAATTGATCTTACCATAATTGATACTATCTTTATTTTTAAATCGTTCAAATAAGGAACTAACATACCTGATTGATTGTTGAAGAACATATATTCAATTTGCTTGACTCATCACGTGCTGCACTTTTGGCCTGCAAAAAAATAATGAAACCATAATAAAATCATGAAAAAATGAAAAATCTCATGTTTCAATTCAATTCTAAAAATCATAACTATTAAAAAAGTCATAAGTAGATCACAAAAAGAGTAAGGGATGTGTTGTTAATTGATTAGAGAAGATGTTGGAACCATGTGCTCAAATAAACTAATAGTATACAATCATTCTACTAAAGCCACGTCTATTAAATGTTATCAAAAGAGTAGATAGGTGCAAGTATAACACGTGGTTCATTGCATAAAGGTCGCTTGAATAAACGGACAGTATGTTTAAATAAACTTAAAGCTTACAAATTACAATCATCCAGCTAAAGTTAAATCTACTAAACATCATCACAAGTAGATACATGCACTAATGATCGTCCATCAATACAACATTTGAGTTTGCTTAAGAAACTTACATTCACATAGCTTTTAATTTTTCTTGCCTCAACCTCTATGCTTCTTTTCATTCTCGCCTTCTCGTGGTTTCTCTTGTTTTGTATCTGGCTGCACCGACCATGAACCAAATAAATGATCAAAAAAACCTTGAGTTAAATGAAAGTGGTCACCTTGATAATAAAAAAACACCTAACAACATAAACTACCAACAATCAATCCATATCATCTAGTAACACACAAATGAATAATGGAAAGAGATGTGGAAAGTGATAAAACTTGTCAAACCTGATAATTCTACATACGGGATATGGTGTATCAATCTTCTTCATTGAGCTTCTACCTACAATCATAAAATGACCAACAAAAAAATAAGAATTAGAAAATGTAAATAGTTGAATAATGAGTATGTAGTAGAATTAGTTATCAATTGAAATTCATAATAAAAAATAGAACATTAAATAATTTCCTTCAATTATCCATCATCATTTATTCATCGTGCATATCCGTTCACATGTGAACATATTTGAGTGAAATTAGAATGAGAAACTGAAATTGATAACAAATAAAAAAGCAATCAATCGCAGGAAAGAGAGATGCGTATGTTTACATTATCACAATTGAAAACTTGATACAAAAGATAAAATATAGTTACTGTTTTGAATTGAGAAAGCAATATCCTTTTTATGATTAAACTTCTATAGAATGAAAGAAGCAGAAGATATTACCTGATACAAGATAGTTGAGATTGGGAAGAATCAAAGCTGCAAATATTTGTTTTTCTGATGATGATGATGATGATGGCGATTAGGGTTCTATTGTTGGGGTTTGATAAGGAGGGTGAAGATGTTTAGGATATGGGATTTTTTTTGGTTTATCTAGTCCGAAATTTTGGCTTCTTCCACCAAAAGCTTTGACTTTTTAAAACAATACCAAAAATAATGTGTAATTTAAATTGTTAAAGTAAAATGACAAATGTAGACATCTTAGAATTTGAGTATTGCTTTTTTAGAGGGGCATTCATTATCTTTTTCAACTGCTGTATATTAGAATATATAGATAGATGCTTTAGAAAAAATATTAGTTAAATGCACGCTATGTGTTTGATGAAATGAACAATTGATTTTCACATGGAACGACCCTTTTTAACTTTTCTGTTTGTATACAGGTTCGGTCATGGAGATGAGGTGGACGTGGAACGACCCTAGTGTCGTCGTGAGGATGGTGAGTTTCGTGAAGTGTAGGTGGTGAGATAGTTGGCCTTCTAGATAGTCCGAAATAGTGGTGAGTCTTTTGCCACCTCACATTATCAAAACTTATATAATGACGGGCTTATTTACATGTAACTTCTCTAATTAATTATATGTTGCTTGGTTGTACATAGTGAAGGTGTATGTATCTTATCTTATCATTTTGTTATTGTCGTTTGTTTAACTTGTTATTTATTTAGTGTTTTAGTAGGAAGATAAAAAAAGTAGTGTGCGTGTGGTGTGATTTGACTTCGAGTAAAAAATTATGAGTTTTAGTCATGGAGTAGATGTTTTAGACTTTGAAAGGATACACAAATCTGATATGTACTTAATATGTTCTTCAAGTTTAGTGTATATGTTGCATGACATTTGGATTAGTTTAGAGATTGTGCATGAGTAAGGTACTTAACTAATCCAAATTTCTTGGACGACCTTATTCCTTTTTGTGTATTTTTTTAACGAGTCTTGTTTGCTTTAATGCTCGCTAATAGTTAACATGCATTTATCACTTACCACAATTTGTGTTCTCAATTTGGAATGACATACAACTATCACTTTGCGAAATCAGGGCAATGAGAAGACTGGTGGTGGCTATACGAATAGGCTTGTTGTGACCAACCTTCGGACTGGCCTCAATCGAACATTTAGGGTCTTACAAAAGCCTGAGCGTACACCTATAAGAGCCCTGCGGACTTCATCCTCTGGAAGGTTGTTCTTGAAACTGGACTAATTTGCTAATTTCTTAGATACATGTTGTTCAGTACTCAGCATGCCACCTAACTTGCATTAATCACTGCTAATGTCGTTATATCGAGGTCATTTCATTTGTTTACTTGATCTTTTCATTTTCTTTGGCCTGTAAAACCTTTTCGATTACCATTTTCCAAGACGACCTTGAGTTAGTTTCATTGCTAAACATGATATAAGAAAGTGGGTTTTGTAGTTAAGGAGTGCTGCATTCTTCATTCTTTTGGAAAATTGTAATGATACATTCTTGATGCATTTTATAGGTATCTTTTGATAATGTTTTGCGATGCACCTGTGGAGGTTTGGGCGATGACGAAGAATCCAATCATGGTAAACCAGACGACTTTTTTTTTTTAATTTCTTTTTTAGTATTATCTGTAATGCTTGCTTGAGAGATTGAGCATCTTTTGCCTATTAGTCATAATCTTTTTGTTATGCAGCTTAGATCTTTAGCTCTTCCATTTACAGTATTGGAGTGGACGCTTCCTACTGTTCCACGACCAATGCAGACTGGAGCATCTAGGAAATCTGATGCTTCTGTGCCACCCGATGGGATGGCATCCCAGACAGACTCTAGTGAGTTTCATACCATTATCAGTATCGTTGACGTGACACTCATCAGACTATCATTGACCCTAGTTCATTGTTATCTATGCTTCCACCTTCTCTAACCATATTTTGATCCTGATCCTTTAGAAAACCACACAGATACTTTTACATTGAGCGTGTAAGATCAAATTAGTTACTGGCCTATCCCAGGTGTTCTAGAGTTTGAATTAGCCCCAAAGTTTCATTAATCATCACTGTTTTGCATTATAGATTATCATCAAAATATAAGTATCCTATGGGCTGGTACCATAAACCTTTATAACTTTTACTAGTAACTAGCAAGATTTTACAATAGTAAATTTGCTGTTATTATATTTGATATTTGATCCCTAGATTCCTTAGATGTAACAAAATTTTAATACTTAAAAGCAACTCTTAATGCAGAGGCAGTGAGTCCAGATGGAGCTCAAGAAGAATTTTCTGAGAGTTTTACATTTGCACTGGCAAATGGCGCGCTTGGGGTTTTCGAAGTTCATGGACGAAGGATCCGAGACTTCAAGTATAATTCTGACAAGAAACACAATACTCATTATCGAATGACATCATGATTCTTGAATTACTTCTGTTATTTAATGATGTCGTAGTCTGACTATAAATGTCTGTCCAAAAGTTTTCAAATTGCTTTAGATAACCGATTTGATGTCAAGTTTTCAACATTGCTTATGACTATACAACAGCTTAAAAGGTCCATTTTTTTTCTTAGAAAATTACACAATGTTTAAGCTTTATGAGCACTTCATTATTTACCATTAATGGACATATAACTTAGATTTTTGGTCACTTGCCACCAAAATCATGTCTGATTCTTTGTTTTTCACTTTTCGTTTTTTCATTTTATTTTCTAGATTATGAGTTATGAACTGAGGTTCTATAAGGTCATGAGATGTATTCATTATTGTGCAGACCAAAGTGGCCAGCCTCTTCACTTGTTTCTTCTGATGGACCAGTTAGAGCTATGGCCTATCGTTTGCCTCATGTGGTTAGTATATCATCCTCTTCACTTTCCGCATGAACTCTACGGTGACTGATATATATGTCAGGTCATGGGTGACAGGTCAGGGAACATACGATGGTGGGATGTTACAAGTGGACAATCTTCCTCTTTCAACACTCACCAGGAAGGCATTCGGAGAATCAAATTCTCACCGGTGGTTCCTGGTGATCATAGCTGTGGACGTATTGCTGTATTGTTTAATGACAATACATTTTCTGTATTTGATCTAGTAAGTGAGAGAAGTGGCATGACTTGATTTTTTTCTTTCTTTGTTTGGTCAAAATTAGAGGTGGCAATGTCGGCCTATTTAAATATGAAAGGGTCGATTCAGAATTAAGATCATATTTTATCTCTAACAGGTGAATCTTTTTATTAAAAAAAAGATTAGCGTAAAGGGAAATGGGTGCAACGGATTGCAAGTTGCATGGTGAATTTGTAACGCATACAACATTCTAAATCATTCTCTAGCATGAAAATACACGGGGTGACCGATCATTTTTCTTAATCCTAACAATCTCCCCCTAAGGGAGGTCACCCTAGAAAAAACAAATTGAAGCTTTGCATTCAATAAATAGATCTTTAGCTCTAGCTTGTATCATTTGATTCTTCAAGTGCTATGCAAGTAGTGATCTTTGAGCATAAGTTCCTTAGACTTGTGTGATCTTTGAACTTTCTTTGAGATCATCAGCCACAGTGAATCTCTTAATCATCCTTGATGTAATATTGTCTCCATGTGATTTTTGTGACCTTTGGACTCGCATGCTCACACTTTTCTGGATCATGATAACTATCATCAGAGTTAGGGAAGCTGTGTTGTAGGTCTTTCAACTATCATGATGTCTTTGATAATGAATTGGAAGTGTGAGCATGGAGTGTGTATTGACACGTCTCTGCTGGAATCAGGTACCACTATCACCATCTTTATATGAATCTGAAATAAAACAGTTAGCAATAAAGTTGGAGAACGAATATGGCTTTGTCATTCGCTCGGTGTGGTTGGATTAACCTTCGGTTCCGTGAGGACCGACCCGTGATCAAGTAGAATTCCCTTTAAAGATAATTCTCCTTGACAGGAATTTCCAGCTTGTTTTATAGACTCATCCAACGAATTATCATTGGAGTCGTCATAACAAGCATGTTCTCTTACCGGAACGTCTCAAAGCAGACAACACGGTAGAGTGAATCAGTGAATTAAATTCATTGATTAAATGAGACCGCCAATCCAATTCCTGGAACAAGATTGATTCTAGAGTGAATCGCTCCATTGTTTCTTTCTAGTTGTCACAAGTTTGATCCATGAAGGATCTTACATGTTACCCACCAAGAGCTTGTTTGATGTTGGCTCTAGAAGGATTTCCATCTTCATTGTGAATATTTTACATATCACTCGGATGTTCTCGCAATACCACAAGGATAATGCGTAGGACTCTTTAACATATATTTTCTTACTTTTCACGGTGTATGAAACAACAAGCATATTGGAAGTGTGTCCTAATGAGATTTATGGATGATCTCTTGGCTCTAGACTCAATAGTGCATTTTGATTTAGTGATCGGAGGCTGGAGAGGACTGCCACCTTTTCAATATCGTCTAACTCGGAGTGAGAGAGACGATAGAAATGTATTGATCTCCGTGACAAATGAAACAAGAGTCCTTTGAGGGACCTTGAGTGGCTAGGGAGGGTTGTGCAGCGTATCACTGGGTCCATGATACTTGTCTTCAATGTCAGCAATCAACTAAATGATTCTGACAGCATATGTATTGACCCGTTTTCTGCCTAAAGTGTAAGGAAGGCTTCTTTCTTTTCACCCTTTATCTTTATATTTCTTTTTCATTCTTCAACCCCTTCAGCGCTTACCGAGACTTCATCACTAGCACCTTGTTGGGTTTGTTCCAGTACTAGCTCCATCTCAGTCGGCACTCTTCCCTTATTCACTTTTCTCCTTTTTAATCATTCCTAAGGACTTCTATTCTAACTAGAGGATTGTCCCTGGGAAGATCCCTCCGGTTCTGGCTGGATCATGGGAACTAATACCTAACCTCACCATCCTTATAACTCCAGTGCATTAAAGTAAGATTGGTTGGTCTTTGGTATTCTTCCACAATTGCCATCACAAACCATTTGCTCCCCCTCAATATGTGCATCGATGTACGAAAGAGTTTAGCACATATGAGAGAGCCTACACTTGAGTCCAAAAGATCACATTTTATTAGTTTTCACATTTAAATCACATTCTTAAAGGGTGAATAAACAAAATGTCAGTTATCAAGTAGATCTACTTACCGTTGATGGTATTCTTATTCACTCGTTCAATCAAAAATGGCAGTCATATGCAATTGTAGGATCGATTATATGTGTTGATTGTGTGGGATTCGGGAGGTCTTGGATTATGGAAGAACAAATCCATGGTTACAGTTAGAGAGAGGAAGTAGAGTGTGGGAAGTTCTAGTGAGAGAAACATACTAGTTGTGTGTGTAATATTAAACAACCAACCTTCTCCATTGGATGGAGAAGGGTATATATAGTTACATACATAAACGCCCCACGTGGGCTGTGGAGTGAGCTGACAGTGGGTAAAGACCCGGCCCAACTCCACTAATACTACGATAAATAAACTAATAAATAAACTAATACTAACCAAACTTAGAGCTACGCTAAGCATGAAAATACACGGGGTGACCGATCCTTTTTCTTAATCCTAACAACTAGGCAATAGGATAGCAGGAGAAAAGGTTATGGAAGCAAGCCTAAAGCAGTGGAAGAGCCACAGACTTCTTCAAAGGCTATGGTGGCTATTGATGGACTAGGCTATGATTGGAGTTTCATGGCAGATGATGAGGAAGCACCTGTTGAGATAGCACTTATGGCCTTCTCTGACTCTGAGGTACTATCAGCTAAAAGTTGTTCTAAAACATGCACTGCTCTTAAATAATATGAATCTTTAAAGAAACACTATGATGAGCAGAGGATTGAATTAAACCAAACAACTTATAATTTTTCTAATCACAAAAGAAGTTTAGCAGTCCTAGAAGAACAAATAGTGGATTATAAGAACAATGAGTCTGTTTTTGCTGAGGACATAGCTGTTCTTAAGAGAGATTTGTCACTTAAGAATGTTGAAATTAATTTGCTTAGAGCTGAATTAGATAAAATCATAAAGGCTAAGGAAAATATTCAATTGAGTGTAGATACTTTAGAGTTTGCTTCTAAGGGAGTGAACAAAATCATAGAGTGTCAATTGATAAATAAGGCTAAGTCTGGGTTGGGGTATAAAACATGTCCACCTCCTCACAAAGGAATTCCAGCACCCCGAGGAATTGACCTAGAGCATACAGGTTTACCTGAGTTTCAACAACCTAAGTTAGAGTATGGTTGTAAGCCAAAAGAGAATGTAATTGCTGATAAACCTGTAGAAAATAATGAGCCTTTTGAGAGTGCAAGTGATACCTCTCTTGCTGAGGATAAGGTGTCCATTGATAGGAATTCAGATGCTCTAACTATTGAGGACTGGACATCTGATGATGATGAAAATCAAGTTGTAGCTAAACCTGATGTGATAAAGATAGATGGAACCAATGTTCCTAAGGTGGTTAATAATGAAATTGTTAAGCCTACATCAAATGTTAAACCAGTTAGGAAAACAGTTAGGTACTGTGAGATGTATAGGTCCACAGACAAGCCAAGAAGTAATCAGAGGAACTGGAATGACCTCAAGTCACATCAGCTAGGAAGTGACTTTGTCATGTACAAAAAGGCTTGTTTTGCTTGTGGTAGCTTTGACCATCTAGAAGCCTTTTGTCATAACCATCATGGGAGAAAGATAGTTACTGGGAACAACAGGGTAACTGGGAACTCATGTCATAGAGTGATCTCAAACAGGTCTTAAACTCACTCTAGTTCTAACAAAATGACACCCATGGCACTTTTATTGAAGTCTGGCCTAAAACCAATTAGTACTGCTCGACCAGCAGTCAATACTGCCAGACCTTTTAAAACTGTTTACCCTAGACCAGCAGTTTCAAGTACAAAACCAACTTTCAAATATGCACAACAAACTGTTAAAAGGCCTTTTCATAAGAAAACAGTGGTTCAAAAACAATTTTTGAAACCAAAGGCTAAATCTGCAAAGCCAGCAGTTAGTACTGCTAGCCAAGCAGTTAGTACTGGTAACTCTAAAAACACTGCTAGGGATCAAAGGGCAAATGCTGTTAAGGCCTCAGCATGTTGGGTATGGAGACCAATCAAACCCAATGGTGCATCAATTATATTGAAAATATTTAACTATATTGATGCACGAGGCAAACCCAAGTCAGTGATAGCTTGGGTACCCCAAGGAAACTAATTTCCTTATTTTATGTGCAGGGACATTCACAGGAAGATGATGAAGATCAAGGTTATGCAGACAGTGGATGTTCCAGAAACATGACAGGCAACATGTCCTATCTTTCAGACTTTCAACCAATGGATGGAGGATATGTTACCTTTGGGGGAGGAATAGGAGGAAGAATTACTAGTAAAGGCACCTTGAAAACCGGTAAATTAGACTTTGAAGATGTGTACTTTGTGCAAGAGCTTAAGTATAACCTGTTTAGTGTCTCACAAATGTGTGACAAAAAGAACAAGGTTATTTTTACTGACACTGAATGTCTTGTGCTTTCTTCAGACTTTAAGCTTCCTGATGAAAGTCAGGTTCTACTTAAAGTTCCAAGAAAGGGCAACATGTACAGTGTTGATATGAAGAAGATTGTTTATAAAGAGGCCCTTACTTGTCTTGTTGCAAATGCCACATTGGATGAGTCCATGTTATGGCATAGAAGACTTGGTCATATAAATTTTAAAACCATTAATAAAATTGTTAAGGATGGTTTGGTAAGAGGATTGCCTCATAAACGATTTGAAAATGACCAGACTTGTGTTGCCTGTCTCAAAGGTAAACAACACAAGGCTTCTTGTAAGCCCAAGAACTATAACTCTATTGATCAACCTTTGTTTATGCTACATATGGATTTGTTTGGCCCTACATCTGTGAGTAGTATTATGCATAAAAGGTACTGTCTGGTAGTTACTGATGACTATAGTAGATTCACATGGGTTTTCTTTTTAGGTTCTAAGGATGAGACACCTAGCATTCTTAAAACATTCATTACTGAGATAGAAAACTTAGTGGATAAGAAAGTGAAAGTCATTAGGTGTGACAATGGGACAGAGTTCAAGAATAGAGTTATGGATGAGTTCTGTAAGGAAAAAGGTATTAGAAGAGAGTTTAGTGCTGCTAGAACTCCTCAGCAGAATGGGGTTGCTGAAAAGAGAAATAAAACACTAACAGAAGCTCCTAGAACCATGTTGGCTGACTCTAAGCTGCCTATCACTTTTTGGGCTGAAGCAGTTAATACTGCTTGCTATGTGCAGACCAGGGTTTTGGTAGTTAAACCTCACAACAAGACACCATATGAGCTTTTTAGGGGTAGAACTTCTGCATTAGGATTTCTAAGACCTTTTGGGTGTCATGTAACTATTCTAAATACCTTAGACCATCTAGGCAAATTTGATGGCAAATTAGATAAAGGATTCTTGGTTGGGTACTCACTAAATAGCAAAGCCTTTAGAGTATACAACACAAGAACAAGAAAAGTTGAGGAGAACTTGCATGTTCAATTTCTAGAAAATAAATCTAATGTTGCAGGTGAAGGTCCAAAATAGATATTTGACCTTAATACTCTAACCCAATCAATGAATTATGTGCCAGTTGTTGCAGGAACCTTTTCAAATGATTTTGCAGGTTCAGAAGCTGATGATGCAACAAATGAAGCAGGCTTGGGAAAGGAGAAAGATCAAGATCATTTGCTGATGCCAATATGGAACAGTGTGGATTCATCTTCAAAGAATGATTAACCTTATACTGATGAAGCCAAGGAAGGTATTGAAGATGAAAACAATGTAGATGGAGCTGAAGATCAAGAGAATCAAGATGACAGTACAAATGAAGATTGTACTGTTGAGCCCCAAGTTAGTACTGTTGGGTAAAACATTCATACTGCTGGCCCATCAGATACTAATACTGCTGATTTCTCAGAAGATGAGGTGGATATCAATAATCTACCACCTACCTATCCAGTTCTCTCTACTCCACATACAAGGATACACATAGATCACTCCCTAGACAATGTGATTGGGGACATACATTCTGGTGTGAAGACAAGAAGACAGACTATGACTTCAGACCAACAAGGGTTTCTTACTGCTGTTTATGAAGAAAAGAAGCATGAAAATGCCAACACATGCTTTTTTGTGTATTTCCTCTCACAATCTGAACCCAAAAATATTCTCAAAGCCTTAGAAGACTCAAGCTGGGTAGAAGCAATGCAAGAGGAGCTTCTCCAATTCAAGATTCAGAAGGTTTGGGTTCTAGTGGATTTACCCAAGGGTATGAGGGTAATTGGCACCAAATGGGTTTTTAGAAACAAGAGGGATGAAAGGGGTATTGTGATCAGAAACAAGGCTAGGCTTGTAGCCCAGGGGTATACACAAGAAGAGGGAATAGACTATGAAGAAGTTTTTGCACCAGTAGCAAGGATTGAAGCAATCAGACTGTTCTTAGCCTATGCTTCTTTCATGGGCTTCACTGTTTACCAGATGGATGTCAAGAGTGCCTTCCTGTATGGTACTATTAAAGAGGAGGTGTATGTCTCTCAACCTCCAGGTTTTGTTGATCTAGAACATCCTGACAAGGTGTACAATGTTGTGAAAGCTCTTTATGGACTACATCAAGCTCCAAGGGCATGGTATGAGACTTTAGTTTCTTATTTGTTAGAGAATGGATTCCAAAGGGGCAAGATAGATCAGACTCTATTCATCAAGAAGGACAAGAAGGATATCTTGCTGGTACAGGTGTATGTGGATGATATTATTTTTGGATCCACAAGGAAGGAAATGTGTTTGGAATTTGAGAAACTTATGCATGATAAGTTTCAGATGAGTTCCATGAGGGAACTTACTTTCTTTTTAGGTTTGCAAGTGAAGCAATCAACTGAAGGCATATTTATCAGTCAGGATAAATATGTAGCAGAGATACTAAAGAAGTTTCAGTTTACTGATTCTAAAGTGGCAAGCACACCAGTTGATCCATAGAAACCTTTAGTTAAAGATGCTGATGGAGAATGTGTTGATGTACACACCTACAGATCAATGATAGGGTCTTTGATGTACTTAACTTCATCAAGACCAGATATCATATTTGCTGTGTGTGCCTGTGCAAGGTTTCAGGTCACTCCCAAGGCTTCTCATTTAACTGCTATCAAAAGGATCTTTAGGTACATTAAGGGTCAACCTAGGTTGGGTCTGTGGTATCCTAGGGAATCACCTTTTGACTTGGTGGCATATTCAGACAGTGATTATGCTGGTGCAAGTCTGGACAGGAAATCTACAGCTGGTGGATGTCAGTTCCTTGGTTGTAGACTTATATCATGGCAATGTAAAAAATAGACAATTGTGGCAACTTCTACAACTGAAGCTAAGTATGTAGTTGCTGTGGTCAAGTGCTATGGATTCAAAATCAACTGCTTGACTATAGGTATAATTTTATGAACACCATGATATATATTGATAATAGCAGTACAATATGCATTATTAAAAATTCAGTGCAACATTCTAAAACAAAACACATATAAATTAGGCATCATTTTATTAGAGACTTCAATGAGAAAAAGTTAGTTCAAGTGGTTAAAATTGATACTGATCAAAATTTTGCAGATTTTCTCACAAAAGCCTTTGATGTAGGAAGGTTTCAATACTTGGTAGCAAGTATTGGAATGCTTAACCCTTAAAATTTTCAATCTGTGTGTTTTTGTACATTAAAATGGATTTGTACTGCTAAGCTTGTCAATTAGTACTGTTTTTGCATAATTTGTACTGCCAGTACAAATTTGGATTGTTTGTTAGAACTGTTAGTCATATGTTTATACTGTTATGAAGCAAGTGCTTTGCACTTTGTTTTCTTGGTTTTGGACTAACACTTGCAGGTCATGGAATGGATAATGACAAAACCAACATGAAAGATGTTGCTTTCCCCTTAGACCATGCCATATCATCAAGGATCTTCAAGCTGCAAATCTTCAATATACCAAGAGCTCTCAAGCTCTCATGAGCAGTATTTGGAAGTTTAAGCACAAAGGAATTACTAGTGCATTATGTGAGCAGCAAATGGTGGTTCATTTGCTGACATAATAGGTTGATGATGGACAGAGTTTGGGAATACATTAACAAAGGTTATATACCAAAGTTAACTGATTCTTTAAAACTTCTTTCTTGAGATCTTATTATGATGTTTTGAATTGGAATTGATGGCTTAGTTAGTCAGATAGTAACTGGCATAACTCACTTTCTACCATTTTATAAGTGAGAACAACGAGCAAACATGAATCTAACACAATTGTGTTAGAAGCAACAACTGCTACGAGCTGGAAACCCTGTCAAGAAAGCTCTTTGAATGAGTTTATCTGAACACAGGCAGTTATTTATAACTGAAATCATTGGTTCTCACACAACTAGAGGTTGCATTAAACCGAAATTATGATTAAGTGTCTATCTTTACACTTAATCCCTTCAAAATGGTTGTTAGCAGTGTTATTTTTAATCAAAATTGAGTTCATACTGCTGAGTCAAATTTTTCCAAAAAGTTTGTACTGCCAGGCTTAAAGTTAGTACTGGTAGGCTTAAGTTTGTACTGCTGGATAGACATTAGTACTGGTGCGAAATAACAGCTTTTTGAAAATAGCCGTTGAGAGTTAGTTGAGATTTTTATTGCTAAATTCCTTATTTTAAGGGTTTCCTTTTTGGATATTTTTACTTTTAATCTATTTTATTAACATTATCTTCAATCAAAAGTTATCTTTTAATTGAAGTTGGTCCAATAGAAACCCTAATAAGTCTTTCATAATATCTCAATTCACTTTCTTCATCTACTTTCTAACCTAAAATTACACTATTCACAGCAGTCAAATCATCTTTTACTGAAAAATAATGGCTTCTGTATCCTTTGTTGACAAACATAACATGGTCGCGTATTTGGAATAAGCAGAGGATGACACATACTTCCATCAGATAGTGGACTTTTTGAATGGTTCTCACATAAGGTATTCTTTAACCTTAAATCCCACTATCTATGTCTCCCAAATCAAAGAGTTTTGGCAGACTGTTACTGTCAAAACATTTGACAATGGTGACAAAGAGTTAAATGCCACACTGGATGGTAAATCTATCACTCTTACTAAATCATCACTCAGGAGGCATCTCCATCTGAATGATGACAATGGTATTAGTGCTATGCCAAACACTGATATTTTTGAAACTTTAACCAGGATGGGGTACAACATCCAATCACAATCTTTAACTTTTCAAAAAGGTTATTTTGCCCCACAATGGAGGTTTCTGATTCACACCATCCTTCACTGTCTCAGTCCTAAGAAAACCTCATGGGAACAGTTCAGTGGCAATATTGCAACTACTCTCATCTGCTTAGCTACTGACAAAATTTTTAATTTTTCTAAACTTATCTTTGAAGGAATGGTTAAAAATGTTGATAGCAAATCAAAATTTTTTTATGTATCCCAGGTTCATCCAAACTATTTTGAACATGAGGAAACATCAACTTCTTCCACACAAACATGTTTATCCAACACCCAAACTTACCCAAAAACTTTTCAGTAATATGAGGATGACCTCAAAAGGGTATAGTGGGGAAGAAGTTCCACTTTTTGATTCAATGCTACAGGTACAGGGTGAAGGATCAACAAGCCCAGTTGACTCCTAACACACACCCACAACATCAGAACAATCACCTTCACAACCAACTTCATCACCAGATAGGTATTCATCCAGATAGGACTCTGATGTACCTCAGCACAGAGTTCCTACCCCTCCCAATGTAGCAGATGAGGCTGACTTTGTCAGTATGGAAAGGGCTGCTTCTACTGTCTCAGGCTTAGAAGCTGGGCAGGACAGAAGTACCATAGCTAAGACCTAATCCATGGCAACACCAACAGTACCAAGTTCCTTTGAACCCAGTACTATTGGTGGAATCCCAAGCCAACCAAAAATTTTGGATGGCCCAGAAGCTCACCATATGGTGGACTATGAGTCTTTGCCCATGATGCACCTCTCCTTGAAGGTAACACATCAGGAAGTGCTGAGGGCAGACAGACACTTAAGGAATTGATGGAAACTTGTACAAAATTGTCTGAGAAGGTCAATACTTTGGAGTCTGATCTCAAAAGTCACAAGAAGATTTTTGGCAAGGTGTATACAAAGCTGGTGCTCAAAGTCAAGAAATTGGAGCAACAGGTCAAGGCACTTAAAGGAAAGAGATCAACTCAAATGGTAGTGTCTACTGAATCATCTTCTTCATCAAGCTCATCAGATGATCAAGGGGCAGATCAAGGGGAGGAAGATTGCCCAATTAGATGATGATCCTTATGTCACTTTGGTTCAAGAAGAGTTTGATACTCAGGGGAGGCAAACAGAGCAAATGGATCAAGGTACTGGTGATTTGACAAAAGGTACTGGTAGTGCCACACATGGTACTGCTACTGTACAAGAAGAAGGTACTGGTGGTTTACAAGGTATTGCTGGTGCAGTATACAGAAGAAGGCCAAAGATTTCAAGAGTAGACAAGGGTAAGGGAATCATGATAGAAGAAGAACCATCTTCTCAGAAGACAACCAAAAAGGATCAAGCCCAGATTTCTCTAGATGAGGAACTAGCTCAAAATTTTTATGAAGAAGAGTTAGCAAGGGTAGCTGATGAAGAAAGATTAGCAAAGTTTATGGTTGAAGAGATGTATCAGACTAAAGAAGAACAAATAGCTGCTCAGGTTCTTGCTGATAAGGAGTTAGCTGCCAAACTTCAAGAGGAAGAAAGGTCACAGTTAACCAGAGAAGAACAGGAACAAGTCATTGATGATCTTTTGGAGCAGATTAGAAGAAAGAAGAAAACTTATCAGAAGAAACCTCCTTCAAGAAGTGAACAACTGAGGTATATGAAAAATTATTTGAAACATCAGGATTACTGGAAGTAAAAATGGTTCATAGGAAAGTCTTATGAAGAAATAGAGAAATTGTACATCAGTGCTCATACAAGAATCCAGAAGTCCTTAAAAGATGAAACTGCAACAATTGAGACTGAGTATAGCAAGGGTGTGAAAAGAGCAGCAGAGCAATTGGAATATGAGGAATCCAAGAAGCAAAAGACACAAGAGAAAAAGCATGATGAACCAGTTGAGGAAGAATCAGTTGAGGAAGAGGAAGAAATACTGACTGATGAACAAATTCATGGAATGATGGTGGTTATTCCAGAAGCTCTAAATATTGATCCCATTTAAGCAAAACATCCCATCATAGATTGGGAAGTGTACTCAGATGGAAGAATCAAGGGATGGAAAATTATCAGAGTAGGAGGGAAGTCTGAAGTCCATAAGTTCTTTGAAGACATAGTAAAAGCCTTTGACAGGGAAGACATGGATAAGCTTTGAAGCTTAGTTCAAGAAAGGTTTAGGTCTGCAGATCCTACAGATGATAAGGACAAGGAACTATGGGTTGAGCTTAAAAGGCTATATGAGCCTGATGCAAATGATTCACTATGGAGATTTCAAGCTCATGATTTGGCTACTACTTGGAGGTTATTTGATAACTGTGGTGTTCATCAGGTTTCTACAAAAGCAGGAGTAGAAGTTTACATGCTAGTGGAGAAGGACTATCCACTGAGAGCCGGAATCTTGATTGTTATGCTAGCTGCCAAACTTAAAGTAGAAGAAGAATCAGAAATGGCAAGGAAGTTAGTAAGGAAGATCTATCAGCAGGCAGAAGATACAAAGTCCATAAGATAGTGTTTGGAAGAGTCCTCACAATCCTCAAAGGTATGCATTTAATTCAGAGAAACTTGATGATTTAGGGTAAATCACAAGTTAAGGGGAGGATTGTTGGGAATTAAATGTTTCTGACTTAGTACTACTGGGAGAATTACACTAACAATACAAACTGCTAGTGTATAAGTGAAGACTGCTGAAGAATAACTAACAGTACAAACTCTGAAGTTAGTACTGCTAGTGTATAATAGAAGGTACTGCTGCTATGATAAGGATGTATCAAGGATAAGTATGGAATAGATCTTATGTATATCACAATTAGTTAGAAATATACGGTAGATACTTATCTTGTAAAGGACTCTTTAAGTCTATAAAAGGAGATCCTAGGTTAGATGTTTATGTACGAGTCATACAAGTTTTGTTAAGATTCAAGGTCGTTGTAACCCTAGTGATATTGAGATCACTCGTATTATTCTTGAATAATATTGAATCGTTTGAAGTTAAACATTGTGTTCTTTGTTCATACTACATTACTGTTACATCAAACAAATTCTTCTAAGTGTGGTTGAGTAGATTCCGCATACTTAACTACATAACCTCAAAGTATTTTAAACACATCATAAAGGAGTAACATCCTAAGTATTTGATCCTCTCATTGTGCATGGAAACCAATGGGTAGAGAATTCATACTTGAGAATGGCAAATTTAAAGTGGTTCAAATTGAACCAGTAGAAACCTTCTATGAGTGTGATTCGGATGTTACCTCTAACCCTATGGAACCAAATGTTAAACGGTTTCCAAATACAAAATCTTCTGTTCTTCGTAGGTTATCGAAATATGTCTTTGGATCGTCGACTCGGGTTGCTCCAAGCACATGATCGGGAATCTAAAGCTGCTGATCAACTTTGTATGGAAATTCATGGGAACTGTACGCTTTGGAAATGATCATGTAGCAGCTATTCTGGGTTATGGAGATCTTCAGTTTGGAAATTACTTAATCACTCGAGTTTACTACGTCGAAGGGTTGGGACACAACTTGTTTTCAGTCGGACAGTTTTGTGATGCAGATTTAGAGGTTGCATTTAGGAGAAACACATGCTTTGTTAGAAATTTGGTTGGCGATGATCTCTTAACTGGGAATCGTGGCACCAACCTATATGCTATCGACATCAACCAAATGGCCTCTTCATCACCAATTTGTCTTATGACAAGAGCATGCGAAACAAAGTCCTGGTTGTGGCATAGAAGATTATCCCATCTCAATTTTGACACCATTAACAAGTTAGCCAAAGACAACATCGTCAACGGACTTCCTAAGTTTAAATACACCAACGATCACTTATGTCCATCATGCGAACAAGGAAAAAGAAAAAGAGCAACATATAAACCTAAGACCGTACCCAATTCGGAAGTAAAGTTACATATGTTGCACATGGACTTATGTGGCCTAATGAGAGTTGAAAGCATTAATGGGAAGAAGTATATTCTTGTTATTGTTGATGACTATTCGAGATATACATGGGTAAAGTTTCTGAGGTCAAAAGACGAAGCACCAGGAATCATCATCAACTTCTAAAGCGAATTCAAGTCCTACTTCAAGCTCCAGTAAGGATTGTAAGAACAGATAATGGTGCAGAATTCACAAATCAGGAGTTAAGAACCTACTTTGAAGATGCTTGAATCACACATCAGACATCTGTTGTTAGAACTCCACAGCAGAATGGGGTAGTTGAAAGAAGAAATCGAACTCTTGTGGAAGCTGCTCACACGATGCTGATTTATTCTTGTGCACCGTTATTCTTATGGGCTGATGCTGTTGCCACTGCTTGTTTCACTAAGAATCGCTCCCTAATCCATCCAAGATTCAATAAAACCCCATATGAACTAGTGAACAACAGAAAACCGGATATCTCTTACCTTTACGTGTTTGGCGCTTTGTGCTATCCAGCGAACGACAGAGAAGATCTAGGGAAACTGAAAGCTAAGGGTGATATTGGAATCTTCATTGGATACTCAGAAAACTCGAGGGCATTCAGGGTGTATAATAGAAGAACTAAAAAGATAATGGAGATGATGAATGTGAAGTTTGACGAGATTTCACAAATGGCTTCTGAAAGACTCGCTCTAGAACCCGCGCTTAACCCGATGGCTTCTAATCAAAACAGATTAGGACCCGTACCAAACGTGTAGACTTCTGGACATATTAGTTCAGGACTCGTACCTCAAGGAGCTCAGTCAACAAACACTAAAAAACCTTCAGAACAAGAACTAGAAAATTTCTTCGAGTTTATGTTTGATGAATACTATGGTGGAACTTCGACCGATGCATCACAACAACATTCCGCTGCACCTGCTCAAAACCATCAACCACCACCACCACCACAAGATGCATCAACAACAATCGAAGCTGATGCACCAACTCCCTCAAAATCATCTACATCTACTCCAGAAACTCCAATTCTAGAAATTGTTCTACCAAGAGTTGATGAGCAAAACACTTCATTTCAAGAAGAACCAACAAATCAAAACGATGCTGCGTTAGAAGAAGAAGTGTTCGAAAACCCGTTTGCAACGGACTCAGCTGAATTATCTTCAAGGTTACAAGAACCATCTAACACGCATACGTTAAACCCAAGGTACCCTTCTACACTCAAGTGGACTAAAGACCATCCAATAGAACAAGTTATTGGTGAACCTTCAAGGCCAGTTCAGACGAGAAAACAACTCGCCACTGACCCCGATATGTGCATCTACATCTGTTCAGTAAGCCTAAAAGAACCAAAGAACATTCGGGAGGCAATGGCAGACAATGCATGGATTGAAGCGATGCAAGAATAACTTCTTCAATACCAGTTACATGATACATGGGAATTAGTTCCAAGACCAATTGACAAACTTGTCATTGATCTCAAATGGTTATGTAAGAACACAAAGGATGAAGAAATGACTGTCATTCGCAACAAAGCTCGTATAGTGGCTAAAGGATTCAGACAGGAAGAAGGGATAGATTTCGAAGAATCATTCGCGCCAGTAGCAAGACTTGAGGCAGTCAGGAATTTCTTGGCATATGGAGCTCACAAAAACATCACAATCTATTAGATGGACATCAAGACTGCATTCTTGAATGGAACTCTGAAAAAAGAAGTCTATTTGAGTCAGCCAAACGGATTCATTGAAAAAGAGCATCCAGACTACGTCTACAAGCTAAAGAAAGCCATTTATGGTTTAAAACAAGCTCCAAGAGCGTGGTATGACGAACTATCATCTTTCCTGATCCAAAACAATTTCACCAAAGGAACAGTTGATTCTACCTTGTTTACAAGAAAATACAAAGATGACATTTTGATTGTTCAGATTTATGTGGACGACATTATTTTTGGGTCCACTAATCCAAAACATTCAAAACATTTTGAAAATCTCATGAAAAGCAAATTTGAAATGTCCATGATGGGAAAACTAAAATTCTTTCTTGGATTACAAATACACCAATCCTCTCGTGGTATTTTTATTAATCAAGCTAAATATACTATTGCGATTTTGAAAAAACATGGTATGGATAATTGTGACTCTGTTGGTACACCAATGGTCACTTCACCAAAAATCGGTGCTGATTTATTTGGTAAACCCATCGATCCGAAGAAATATCGGAGCATGATTGGTTCTCTCATGTACCTTACTGCTAGTCGACCCGATATTCATTTTGATGTTTGCTTATTAGCACGGTTTCAGGCAAGGCCTACCGAACTTCACCTCCAAGAGGTCAAACGGATCTTTCGGTACCTACGAAGAACTATTAACATGGGACTTTGGTATCCGAAGGATTCCGAGTTTAAACTAATAGCATTTTCAGATGCCGACCATGCAGGTTGTCAAGTTACAGCAAAAAGTGCATCAGGTGGAGCACAATTTTTGGGTGAAAAGCTAGTAGGCTGGTCATCAAGGAAACAAGATTGTACTGCATTATCAACCGCAGAAGCCGAGTATGTGTCTCTATCTGCGTGTTGTGCCCAATTTCTATGGATGAGGACACAACTCACAGATTATGGCTTTACTTTCGACATAATACCTTTGTATTGTGACTCGAAAAGTGCCATAGCCATCTCGTGCAATCCAGTACAACACTCGAAGACCAAGCATATTAGAGTCCGCTATCACTTCATCAAAGAACACGTAGAAGAGGGTACTGTTGAATTATTTTTCGTGAAGACAGATTACCAACTCGCCGATCTATTTACTAAAGCCCTTCCAAAAGAAAGGTTTGACAATTTACTTCGACGAATTGGCATGCGAAGCCTAACTCATGAGGAGCTAGAACGTCTTCTCGAATCTTCTTGAAAATTATTTCAAAATAGCTTCGCTGTAAATATTTTTGAAAAACAAAATACTAAATTTGAAAAACCAACAAAATCAAAATACAAAATTTGAAAAACCAACAGAAACAAAATATAAAAATAGAAAATTTTCAAAAATACAAAAACAATATAAAATCAAAAAACCAAAAATATTCTTCTCACGACATGTCTCTCGTATAATCGATATTCTGTACGTATCTAGAAATGTCATTCAACAATGGTACAGACATGTACAGATGCTTGAGCGACAGTTCACTAAAATGTTTTCTAAAACATGTCGTTTCTCAAAATTTCTTCATTATGGCTTTCGTATACTTCAGTACAAACCCGGACTAAAATGATGACTTCTGATTATATCAGATCAGGACTCGTAACTTCAAAGACAAAATAAAGAATCCTTGAGCACATGATCAAGATTTTTCAAAATCTTTCAAATTATTCTGTGCTCAAGATAACTCCCTCCAAACTCGTAAAATTGATTTTAAACTCTATGTTTAAAAATATGCTTTATTTAAAGGGGAGTATAAAAATCAAAAACAAAATGTTCCAATTTCATGCTTAACCAAATCCGTCTATCTCTCCAAAAAGCTTTCATTTAATCAGTTGATATCAAAAATATCACGACATGCTATTTTTGAGGGGGAGAAGACGTGATTAAAATGTGATAAAAAATGTTTAAAGATCGTAGTTGAATCTCAAAAAGAGCTCGACTCAGATTTTACCCTCGAGTTGACGAAAGTTAAATGTCATTTATCGAAAAGACTTGTCCTGGACGGGTAATAATTTCAAGCTGGTCTATCCAGTGATGTAAACGTGTCTCACAAAGGACTTGTCTAAGTAGAATATACCAATTCAAGAGATTCTCTTTGAATATGACCATGACGTGTAATAATTTCAAGCTAGTCTAACTAGTGATGTAAACGTGTCTCGCAGCGGTCATGTTCACTGAAAATCGGTCAATTCAAATGTGCGAACTCTACCCACCATGTGCAAAACTTATCTTAAAATGCATAAGCACATGTGTAGGGGGAGTATTTCAGAAAATACAAAACTCTCGAAGTGTTAAACAAAAATGTGTTTTATTCATAAACACTTTGAGAGATTTTCACAAAAGGTTTTATGGCATGCGATCAATAAATCTAGGATAGTCATGGAGTAATAAGGTGATTATGGTTAGGTTTATGTCCTATGATCCGCAAGAGCCGGAGGGATCTACCCAAGGACAACTCTAATAGATTAGAATTAGAAGTCCTTAGGTAAGATTGAAAAAATAAATAAATGAGAAAGGAGAAAGAAGGGGTTGAAGAATGAAAAAGAAAAGTTTATGAAAGGGTGAAAAGAAATAGCCCTCCATGAAAACTTAGGGCAGAAACCGGGTCAATACATCTGCTATCAGTATTCACAAAGTTGATACTGATATTGAAGACAAGACGTCATGGACCCAGTGACGCGCTGCACAACCCCTCCTAGCCACTCAGATATCTCTTAAAAGATATTTGTTTCATTTCTCACGGAGAACCTTACATAATCTATCGGCCTCTCACTCCGAGATGTGTTGATATTGAAAAGGTGGCACTCTGCTCCATGCCTCCGACTACTAAAAACCAAAACGCACATTATCGAGTCTAGAGCCATGAGATTCATTAAAAATCTCTTAGGACACACTTCCAATATAATACACTTGTGTTCGCCAAAAAGGACACAAGGTGTACAAGAGTCTTAATGAGATCTACGGATCTTGCCTACATATCATGATGGTTATTTGCTTCAAACGGTCTACAGTCGTGAAATGATACTTCGGTATACTTCAGCGGCTCACCTGAATCGTTGATACACTTCGGTGTATCTGAGTTAGCTCTCTCAGGGGCATCCGGTTTAGGAACGGCCTTGGTAAGGATTAGAGAAAGTTTTCACACTCTGCTGTTAACAATCTCAAAGTCCAAATCTGTAAGTGCCGGACGCTTTATTACTAACTATTTTATGTAGGTACTGAGGAAAGTCCATTTACCATCATCATATAGCTCAACATCTACAACTCCTCATACTCATACTCATAAAGTTCATCCTCAACAAGCTTAAGCAAAGAATGTTCAAGACACAAAGATCAAGTTAAAGACAAAGTGTTACGACAAAGTCAAGAAGGTAATCAAGATGTCAAGAACAAGTTCACGTATCAAGTAAGGACGACATAAGTATGAAGTTCAAAGTATTATCAAGAAGTATGAGTATGTTGGAAGAAGACGACACTGTAAACATGTGAAAATGTTGATCAAAGGAAAGAAAGACCAAAAGACGATTACTTCAAAGATCACAAAGCATGAAGGAATAAAGAACCAAGACTATTCTACAACGACACACAAAGTTCAAGAACAAGAAGACGAAAGACCTAATCACATGGAGCGTCATTTGAATGACCATCCCTTAGGGGGAGATTGTTAGCATTGATAAAAAGTGATGCTCTTTTATATATATATATATATATATATATATATATATATATATATATATATATATATATATATATATATATATATATATATATGCACATGACATACTTTACATACATACGATCCATCTAGTGCTTATACGATTCATATATAGTGTGTGATAGAGTTAGATACACGGTCCTACACCTATAATATATGCCTCCTTTTACCTTTCGATGAAAAACTATTTCATAGTGATGTTCAATCTTGACGTAATGTTTTATTTTTGAATCTCACTAAATATTTTATATGTTGTTTGATACATGTTAAAATTTTTTGCTAGAGTTGAATTATCGCATGTTACAACTGTTTGTAATTACATTTTTATCTTTTCACTTTCTATTTTGACCGTTACACAAAACACTTACCATAATATCGCATATCGTTAATTGTCTGCCGCTAGAAATTTTCGTTGCTATGCACGGATACTCGCCTAGTTGTTTCATAGTCCAAAACAGAAACATTCGTATTCCTATGACCATACCAATAGCATACATAAAAAACCAAACTTAAACGAAGTAAACGATACGTATATCTTTTCCTAAAATCACCCAAAACACAATTCACAAAACTTACCATGCACACGCATAACAATTTTTTTCACTAAACCCTAATAAGATACCCCCAATCTCTAACAGCTGGACACGTGGCATCAGCCACCACTCTTCCTTCCATCTTCCATATATATATTTCCCTTTTATTTTTTTATCATATTTTTCTATCCTCCTCTTCTCCAAGCAAACAATCTCATCTCATTCTCTCTCTCCCTCTCTCATCTTTCAATCATCAAACTGCTTATTTTCTGCTTATTAACTGCTTATTCATAATGAAAAGGAACCCTTTACCACTTCCTTCAGAAGTTGAAGTTGAAGCTATTGAAACTTTACTAAGTTTACCAAACTTAATAAAGAAATATGAATTATTAAGCCAATATAGTTTCACTTGGGGTATTAAAAAGAAAAGATCTGTTTTGGTTAATCGGAAAGTGACGTCATCCTCTGTGGTTCTTGATGCTGATAAAAGCCCTTCAACTCCTTTGTGTTTTGTAAATAGTGACGGTGGTAGTGACGGTTTTGATAAGGCTAATAAATCGTTGCCTTCTTTATCTTTCAAGAAAATATTAAAGAAAAAGGTATGAATATTATTTTTTGAGTTTTGTGAAATTTTGAAATATGGGTTTTGTTTGGATTGTGATTTTGGTATCTAGGTATGTTTTAGATTTGTTTAATTTTGATGTTTTTGATGATTCTTGATTATATATGTGGCTATGTTACTATGTCTCTGTTTTTTTAATGTTCTTGATGCTTTGATATGATTTATTTACTTAATATTGAATTTTGATATTGAGTATTGGATTGGAAGTTTGACATGTTAATTGTGGATTACCATCAATTATTTTTTATATTTTGTCCAGTCTTATCAATATTGAAATTATTTCCTGAGTTTTTTTTATTCAAGATTTAACTTTTTCTTGATTTTTGAATGTTAATGTTTTGCCCTAATTTATGTAACAGTTAGTAGATGATTTGAAGGTGAAATTAAATGGAATGCAAGAAGAAAACGATAAACTCAAAAGGGTATGTAATCTCATAACTTTGACTTTTATTGACTTTTACTGTGAAATAATTCTTTCCTAATATTGGTTAATTAATTCTTAATTTATGGAAACAGGATATTGCATCAATGGTACAGAAGAAGCAAGAACTTCAAGCTCAAAATCTGGAATTAAAAGCGAAAAAACAAAAGGTACCATCTATTTTATTTTGTAAGTTTAAGTTTTAAGTCTACTTTGGTTATTTATGAACTTTATTTGATTATTATTATTTTTTAATTGAATTACAGATAAGTTATACAAGAAACATGGAGGATATGCAGTTATGGAATAATCCTATGAAAGTGAATCTTGATCAACATTTTCAACAACGTTATCATCATCAACAACAACAAATTTCCATGTTTGCCCCTCAACAACAACAACAACAACAACGTCAACAATATATGGTAGATCCAAACACTGGCAAAGTGATGACAATGTCATGCTCTAGTAACATTGACAGTGGTGGTAGTAGATTTGGTTTGTTCAATCAGATTGAGCCACGTGTCCAGAGAGAGACTTATGATTTCATGTCTAAATCTCAACCATTGGATCATGGTAAATACATGGTTATAGATAATGATCTAAGGGCTAGAAATTGTGCAGCTGCTAGAAAGAGAAGGATTTTAAGAATGAAAGAGAACAAAAACTCTTTGTTAAACATGAGATTATCAAGAGGGAGTAGATGATGGTAGGTTTGACTTTAGTGTAAAGTCAACCTTGATAAAGAGTGGTTTGGTAAAATTAGCTTAAGGATGGTTAAATACTTAAATTTACTAGAACTTAATTTTTGGCTATTCTTTGGTTTAGGGTTGAGGTTGTGATGATCCATTGGTAAATTAGAACATAATTCGGTTTAATATATAGTTTTGAATATTGGAGCAAATTCTTTTTGTTATTTAGATGTTCTTGTGTCATCATGTTTTTTTGTTTTTACTATATTTGCATTCATAAATGTTGTGCTATTTTCGATAGAATCTCCCTAGATAAAAGAAATGTTTTTGTTTTCTTTAGTTACATCATACAGTAGAAAAGTTGGTTTTGTATTAAGATGATCCAATGGTTGCAACCATAGGGATATGCAAAGTGTCAACAACTAGGTTTCGATAGTCGGGTGGCAATGACAATAAGATCTTGTGTGACATTGGTCTTTTATAGAAGTTGCAGCGTAGATGTTTCTAAAAACTATTTGTATGTTAAGGACTTTTGTATTTAGAAGTTTTATAATAATCATACTCTTAAATAAATTGGTGTAACTGGCTTTTATTGGTTCATACATAATGTTTGAGTCATATGACAAACTTTAGGCTTTTAAACCAACACACGTACTCATAAAACTTCATAGTACAAAAGGTTTTAAGTGTTAACCAACGCAAATGAATAAGATCCTAGCTATAGTGTTGACTGTTTCGTAACCTTTGAAAACCATTTGAAACTTTGAACCATGGCGTTGATGTTTTTGACTTTTTGGACAATTTAAATGCTTTGACTTGATTTTGGAAGAGGCCAAGACCCATTGGGCCTTAGGATTGTACAGGTATGTATGTACAAAAAGTGAATAACCACACATTTAGCGTTGATATACATTACAGGGTATATGACTATACGGCTTTCATTCTTTTTATTTATATATATATATATATATATATATATATATATATATATATATATATATATATATATATATATAAAAATATATATATATATATATAGTGTATCTTTATTTTCAGAACCCTGTTAAGTGCGAGAACTGCGAGAACTCCAGTTTTGCATTAGAAAATATGCATGTTCATATAAAACATGTATGTTTTTCTTACATACACCTTAATACACATACATGAGTAACATACATGTTCATATAAAACCTGTTAAGTGCAACAGATCAATGCAAAATGGTTTTTATTTTCACAACCTTGTTAAGTGCAGGAACTGCGAGAACTCCAATTTTGCATTAGAAAACATGCATGTTCATATAAAACATGTATGTTTTCTTACATACACCTTAATATGCAGGTATGTGTATTAAGGTGTATGTAAGAAAACATACATGTTTTATATGAACACGCACGTTTTCTAATGCAAATTTGGAGTTCTCGCAGTTCCCGCACTTAACAGGGTTCTGAAAATAAAGCTCCCCTATATATATATATATATATATATATATATATATATATATAGATAAAAACACGTTGCTAATACTAGACGAATACTCGCGCAAAGTGACGGTTTATAACGACAAATAATTATAATTGCGAACTTGTGGTTCTGATAAAACCTTTGATGCAACAGTTTTTTTTTTTTTTTTTTTTTTTTTTTTTTTTTTTTTTTTTTTTTTTTGTTCATTTCATAAAGAAGCGTGTGATTGATTGCCATTTATAAAGAGATCCTCATTTATTAGTATGTTTATATTTTAAAATTGACAGTAACTTGCCACATTTAAAAAGTAATGCCATGTAAATTTGTTTTGCAAGGTATATTAGGCATTAGACATTATTCAAAATTTTAAAAAGTTTAAGTTTAAAGATTAAAAATACATATATTATAAGTAGTTAAGATAGAAGCAACATATCCGTTAATGTTTGATCGTAATATATATAAATTGATTTAAAGCTTGCTATTGACACAATAAAAATAGACAACAAGACAACAATACATTTTCCGTGATATCGAGGAGCATAAAATTGGCGGTAGAGTATACATGCAACAACTTTTAGGAAGGTTAGACCGTGACGTTAGCTTCATTGCGCATTTTAGATATTCTGGATCCACGTGTTGTGGAATTTACCCTTTTAGAACCAACATTTTCTTCAACAAGCAAAATAAACTCGTTGCATAATGGGAGACAAGAATGTCTTTTAGCTCTAAAATGGCATAATCTTTCGTATATGAAAGAATGTAATATGGTTCACCATGACTCACATCAATACATCATTGTATTGCAATCAAATTTACATTATTGTTTACACATGCAATGGTCATCACATGTTTTAGTATTTAGCTATACATCACTTAAATACAAAAATACACAACACACAACACATAAAATTTATTTCAATTGGTCACCCATTTCTCTCTAGTATGATTCAACCGTGAGTTATTGCTAATCCATGTAACAATGTTAACAGCTAGGTGCAATGGCAAAATTGTTATTGGGTTGACACCTTAACACACACACAATAATACCATTATAACTAAAACACCCTCCACAGCTATAAATATTATAGGCGTCAGTGGGTCCCATAACACACCAGAAAAAATACCTCACTCACTCCAAAAAAAAAAAAAAAAAAAAAAAAAAAAAGCGCTGGCCAACCCAGTCACTTTTGTCCCAATAACATGGTTATTGTTATGTGTGCGGTGCAATATGGCTATGCCATTAGGCAAAAAAAAATTGCCTATAACACGCCATTTGACCCTTGCATTGGGCTCTCTTAAGGTATGAATTGAAGGGGAAAAAAAACCTCACGCGTGGTGAGGGACATTATAAAATATACTAAACCCCAAATGGAAACAGAGTTCAAAGCACTTTTTTACAGACCCGTTTTGAGGTAATTGGGCTCTTCATTGGTTGGATTTTAATTAGCAGCTAAACAGTAATCACAAACAATGGTTAGTGGACCATCCGACACTTTCTTATTGGATGAAGTGTGGTTGCCTTGCGACTGTTCATGCTCCGTTGAACGTAATTACCCCGTAAAAGAAGAATCCAGAACCTCCCATCACCCATATAAAAAAAAAACACACATTTTTCTCTAAAGAAGAATCCAGGCACACATATCCAACTCGATGGAAGATCATGTATATGCATCGACAAACATGATATGCAAAACCTCCGTTAATCCAAGATCAAAATCATCTTGAATATCTTCAATCACAGGTAACTTATTCTACCTAAATCTATTTTGCATTTTTTAAAGGCTAAATCAAGTTTGTAATTTTGTTAACCCTAATTGCTTAGAAAAAGCAATTATGGTGCAAGAGTTAGTGTTTTGATTTTGGGGGGTTTTCGTTTTCTTTTTGGGCTTTAGTGATTCAATTACAGTCAATCATGCATGGTGCAACAGTTATGGTTTCTATTTTGGGAGGACATATAAAAGTTAGGGTTTCAAGTTTGGGAGCTTATATTTATACTCGGTTCATGTTTGATTAGAAGTATGTTTATGCTTTTGGTTATACTTCTTTAGCTCAGCTTCGTTACTATCAGTGTTTTAATTGTTTATTTGTCATGTGTTTGTTTTGTTATGCTTTTGTTGTTAAAAGCTGTGAAAAAAAAATTAGATCTTGGCTTGGGTAGAAGGTGTTTTGTTTCAATAGCCACTTTATGGCTTCTTTGGTCTTATGCTTGTATTTTTTTTGGCTATAGGTAACAACATTATTCGTGGAAAAACTAATTTTGGAGTGTCAATTTGTGTTCAGATTTTGGTTCGGTTTCGGCTGAGCTTCACGTGGAAATGGAGCAACTGATTTGGTGATCGACTAATTTGGTGTTTGGAGGAAATGGAGCAACTGAGTTCTTTTTGGAGTTCGCAATATTAGCTTCTGTTCTTGGAATCGTGTCAAAATTTTTTCGGGTGGAAACCATCTTCATGTGTGCAGATTTTTTGAATCAAATTCTGGCCAAATTATCTCTCACAAGTATTTGAAACATTAAATCAGCCTAAGTTAAAGATAGCTGATCAGATCAGAGATCCAACTCTCTCTCTGATAGAGTCAACGCGTAAACCAAAGAGCAAATTTTACCCCTTGACTGAATGATCAACACAACTAATCATTATCAGCTGTCCAAATGACTCAAAGGTAAAACACCTTTGAGTGAACCTCAGAGAAGTCGGAGTTAAAAGCCACTGAATGGAAGAACAATGGTCTAAGGGACTCACTGAGTGTTCACATATCTGAGGATAACACCTCAAATATGTTGTATATCTTCATAGCCAAAACAGTCTTGCTATGCAAAAGACAAAGTCCAAAATTGAATGAAAAACTTTGTAACCTCATAACAGCGTCAGCTAACAAAGGGCAGACAAGTGACAAACCCCTAAGACCTAAAGGACTGACAAATGTCTTTAGGTCTCTGAAATTGACTTATCATCTTAAGCCATGCAGATGAATCAGTTACACATATCAGATACACTCAGAGTATTTCTTCAACATACTTGCAAAGTGTATCCTTAGAGCTGACTGAAGTTCTCAGACACGCTTAGGCGGGAGTAATTTGAGCTAAGGCAAAGCGGCAAAACCCTTGGGAAGATAAGAATTCATCAAGAGAAGGGAAAGCAACTTGCATGTACAAAATTTGTCAGCACAGTAAAGCAACCCTAGCCACACAAGTGCACGTGTGCCTTACTTCCAGTTTGCTTCTAGTTTAGTTATTACTATTCTTGTAACTACTAAAAGTGTATCTCCCTTGTCTATAAAAGGGAGGTTAGTAGTAGTGATAGGTAACAAATTCCACCACTAGAAAACACTTCCTCTTCTAAGTGGGATCTTCATCTTCATAACTTGAAGAGCATCATTTGTCATTACTAGGGATAGTATTCCGCAACTATCCCTCGTACAGCTTTCACCTCAACCCAGACCACCGTCGTAATCTAAAAATGGGTATTATTAGTCGATTCAGGTCAATATTGTGTAACCATGCTTCTATTTATAAAGAACATAAGTTATTTTCATTTGCTCAAGCTTTTGTTCATACAATTCATGATATTGCAGAAATATATCGGACCAACAATATTTGATAGTTTAGTACCTGCTGGATCTTCTTCCCTCATTGCGTGGGCTGTCACAACTCTTGCTTTTGGGTACATAACTATTTTTACACCAAGTTTATTTATTTATATCTATTTAACAACAAGGTATTTGTGTTAGCTTATTTGCCGAGATCAAAGGATAAATTAGGAAAAACTAATTAGGTATGTCGTTTTGAATCCTAATTTTTATTTATCCTTTTATAATGCTGCAATGGTTATATGGCTCTGGAATATGTAGTTCATAGTTGGTTAACTGAAAGAGTGAATGTGCCCAAAGCAATTTAGTTTAGGACCAAATTGCTAGATTGTATCATGATGCTCTTTATAGATTCATTGGTATTTATCTCAAGGTATAACTATTTTCTACCATTTTTACTTTTAAATTAAACATGTTGGAAAAAGGATATGCATTGATTTTTGAAGGTCAAGCGTTGTGTTATGGATCATTTGCACTTGGAAAGTTGGTAGACAGGAATGATCTATGTGTATGTCCCATTTGAGTCTCTTATGGGAAAAAATTGCCGTAAAAATCTACTTTCAAAAATGACTATTTTTACTTCAGAAAGTTAGATTTCTGTTTCAAGATGTTATATATATATTATGTTCAGTTTATAAAATATTGTTATAGTTGAAATCCTTTCTTATTTGCGTGCAAGAATAAATAGAAATCTTATAACAACTACTACCTCTTCCACGATTACTTCCAAGGTTTGTCATTTACAGAAATTTAAGCTAAGAAAAGAAATACAACCTGGAATTGGAGATCAAATCTACTTGAGAAAATTTGTCAATCGGATCGCTACCACAACATACGAAGGTTTCCCTACATGTTAGAAATATAAATATTCATATGAAGGTTCGGTCACCCCGAGCATCTAATTAGCATTTATATAGCTCGTAGGCTTATATATATTTGTTTAGTATTATTAGTAATATTAGTATTAGCTTAGTCGTATTTATATTCGTGGAGTGGGTCGGGGCTTTCCCCACTGTCAGCTCACTCCACAGCCCACTAGGGGCACAAATATTAGGACTATATATATAACCCTTCCCACACAAGGGAAGGGTGGAACTCTTGTCACATTGAATCTAACATATTCAGTTTTCTCTCAAAGAGTCTCCCTCTCTCTCTCTCTAACATCTCACTAACTCACCATGGAAAGCTTGATCTTTCATGAACCAAGACCACCTGAATCTTACACACAATCAAGAAGGTTATTTCCTACAATTGGTATCAAGAGCCATGGTTTCATCTTGGTCAGATCTGTGGTCAATGGTTAGGTCCGGATTGATTGTGAGTCATTCACTGCTTCACGTGAGTTTTTTTATTTGTCAAACACTTGTGTCTATTTCACTGTCCTGCGTCACTTATTGTTTGTTTTGGGCTTAAATAAGTGGGCTTTAATTGTCCATTAATACTATAGTGTTAATGGTTTAATGACAATGGTTTTTATAGTGTTAATTGTTAACGGTTTTTATAGTGATCTGTGGTCAATGGTTTTGTGAGTTTTTATAGTGGTCAAAATCGTCAGTTAATTGTCTATTTCAAGAGGTGTTAATTGTCTTGTGGTTACACTTTGGTGTTCAAAATCATTGATTCAACGTGAGACACTTGTTGAGTGATAAAAGATTTGTCATCCGTGAAGTAACATCATGTGCTGTTGGTCCTGTTCTTGTATCCGATTGTTTTGTGGCATGTAACAGTTTGGTGACTTGTGGTGATGTTTAGTTGTTGTTGGTTCTGGGTTTGAAGGCATATGTTTGGAATATGCAGCAGCAGATTTTAGTTGTTCTTGAAGATGATGTTTTCTTGAAGGCGGTTTGTCTGTTTGACTGGTCAAAGAGTAAAACACAGATCCGGATTTTAAGGAAAGTACGATAGTGACTGGTTTGACTAGTCAAAGACGCGGTTTGTCTATTGACTTACAGACTCGGTTTGTCTGTTTAACCCTGGACTCGGTTTGTCCATACAGTCACAGACTCGGTTTGTCTGTTTTTACCATGAACTCGGTTTGTGTATACATTGTATACTCGGTTTGTCTGCTAAATTACGGACTCGGTTTGTCTACAATGTCATTGATACGGTTTGTCATGGACTCGGATTGTGTTTCTAACATGTATACGGCTTGTGTGTTTGCACAGACGCGGTTTGTGTCTAATCCACTCTAATCAACTAGTTGCAAACACAATATGATAGAACAAAAAGAAGCACAAGTCATTGCACAACATGTTTCACAAACTACAACATATCTTCAAGACACAACAACGATTTCTCAGTTAACATCAACAAATCCTAACAATTACAACAATGATAATTGCTATGCCACTCTTTAATTAACAAGATCATAAATAACCAACTACTTCAAATCCCAGACCATCCTAAACCCACAATAACAACAAACTCAATAACATAACATAGGAAGTGCTTGATCTCAGTTTGCTCACTAATTGTCACGCATCTTTATAAATTACGTGTGAACAAAAACCCATCATTGATCGATGTGATGTCAAACACCATCTCCATAACTCGAAAATTCAAAATGACAAACAAGATCTCAGTTTAATTCGTGCGTGAGGTGCAATAATCTTCAAAACCTTTAAAAGATAATTCACACGAAAAGGATAACATCATAGATCTTATTGAAGCATTACTTCTATTTTATCCGAAAACCACAAAGAAAAAGACAATAACAACAATGTTATCATCTTTCCTTTTATTCGGTTAAAACAAGAATCGAAACAAATATAATCAAACCTACCTGAGACCCTCAAGGATCTTGAAGCTTAATCGAATGAAACATCTCCAAAAAGGGTACATTCGGTTTGTCTTTGTGTTTCTGATTGAAGTAACTAATCAAGTAAGAATGGGTGGATGTTATTCGATTTAATGAAGAAGGTGGAGAGGATGGAGGCGCATGATTTATGATGGTGATTAGGGTTTGAGGGGTTGTGGATTATTGGGGTTTGGTTGAGAGAAGAAATGAAGATTGGGGGCGGATTAGTGAGATTAGGGTTAAGTGAAGTTTAAGGAGAGTGTGTTATATACCGGATTATTAGGGTTAATTGGATTTGGGTTTCAATTGGGTCTCATGATTGGTTAAGTGGGCTGGACTATTTGAGTGATTTGGACTGGACTCACATAAGAATTAGTTAGCCGAAACTTGCTTCTATATGGCTGTGTGAAATTAATGTTTGGATTTGGATCCTTTGTGTTGGGCTGTGGTAACTTATCATCGGATTGTTATGGTACTTATGATATTATGGACTGAAGTACATGATGCGTGGATTGGGGAGTTGTGTTTATTCAAATCAATTTAACAGTTGTGGCTGAAACATAATTAACAAATGTACTCTTCATACATTGTGTTAATTTATTCCTGTTACAATTGATTGCTAAAAGAAGTGGCATTTCGGTTATTATTGTCACATGGACTCACACGTCACGGCTAGTACTTGGGTTCATAAATATCAATGTGATTACAGGATAGTGGATTTGGCTGCTCGGTCATATTAGTGCCCACAATTTGAGTGATCCTGCAAGTTGATCTTTGCTATTTGAGCTATAGTTGACAAATTGCGATTTGGTTAATTGCGAGTTGACATGTTGCTTTTTGACTTGTTGCGACTTGACGGATTTCGACTTAACCAGTTACGATATGACGTTGCGAGTTGACACTTGCGATTTGACTTATTGTGACTTGGTTGATTGCAATCTGACTTGTTGCAATTTGACAATCTGTGACTCGACTTGTTACGATTTGATCAAGTTGTGATTTGACTTCTGTGACTTGAATTTCGAAGATTGGTATTGCACCTCACTCTTGGGTATTCAGGTTGATTTCACGGTTTCTCTTGTAGATTTTAGAAAATCCCGCGAAAGATTCGATTTCTCGGTTTAAATCTCAAGAGCTGTAAAATCCCGTGAAATTAATATTGGACAAGTAGGCTAGACTTGAATGTAGACATTATGAAACTTACGGGGTTTGACTGCTTTTTCGGGATAAGTTTGTGCTTCAAGATCAGCAGGAATTGGGAAATTATGGTAACTTGGTTGGTTTGTTAATTCACGGGTTGGTGTACTTAGTGTCACAAACATCTCGGGGTGGATGGATGCATGATGTTTGTTGACCCTTGCTCAAGCGTATTTCAGGTGATTAGACCTGGATGTTCAAGAAGTGGATATATACAATAAAGGATGGAAGGTTGGGTATATATCACTACCTATATTTAAAGGAGTTACGTTGTTGTGCTCAATATAGGTTCTAAATCACAATTTTCAATTTAAGGTGATTAGACTTGGATGTTCACGAAGTGAATGTATACAATTAAGGATGGAAGGTTGGGTATATATCACTACCTATATCTAAAGGAGTTACGTTGTTGTGCTCAATATAGGTTCTAAATCATAATTTAGCGCAAGTTTAAGTCGCGGACTTGTTCTTTATCAAGCTTCATCAAGTGATCGTTGTTTCTCTAGTTTCTGATGGGATTGTTGTTCAAGATCTTCTCAAGAGGTAGTCAGGCATAAAGACAAGAGGTGAGTTGTTTGGAGACATGTTTTAACCTTTTACTCACTTTTAAAGTCATATGCATTTCATCAAGTGGTTTTGGCACATTACGAGCTTCAATAAATTGTAAATCTACTAAACCATTGATGATGAGGAAAGCAAGGGGTTACTACAAGAGAGTCTGAATCACCTTCTTCGTTGCAGTTGCTTCGTCTATCTCTTTCCATGTTGTGTGCCTGTCAAATTCACATACATCACGGACTCTCAGCTTTGGCAAAAAGGTCATTTCATGTCCTTTTTGAGGGGGAGAATTATCGCAAGTTTCCTAGAAGTTCCGTCCCCAGCGATGTGAATTTTAGCGGTTCCGGTTACAGCGGGTCAGATCGTATCGGTTCAGTCTCCAGCGGTTTGAATCTTAGCAGTGTCGGTTACAGCGGGTCAGATCGTAGCGATTCAGGATTCAGTGGTTCAGTCTACAGCAGTTTGATACTTACTGTTGTGCAGTTAGTTCTTGAATTTATTTCTCAGATAAATCTCAAGAACTGTAAAATCCTGTACACAGTACGACAACTATTCTGGATCAGACAGCTTTGTTTGATAGGACTGACTATGAGTCATGGGCTCTTCTAAGAATTTGCGCATGTTTCTTTTACTTTCTGGCTAGTCAACAGCACAAGATGACCACGAAGTTAATCTGGTATTCTTTATTTGTGATTGAAGTTGTAGTTCTCGAAGGCGTCTACTTATTTTATCTTGAAGTCGGGGTTGGTTGGATGCATGACCTTCAATGATAACTTGCTCGTGCTAAAAATTTAAGTTGAAGACTTGGGTTATTTAGTTACCAGCAGTCGGGGTAACTATCACTTAAGAGTTACTGGAGTACTCAGTGTCACACGTCATTGACGTTGTCGATAATCGCAAGAGGTGTTAATGTTTCATACTTTGGTTGGGTATTGAGCACTTAGAGATCTGCTTGGAGCATTAATTCTATACACCGTTCTTCCAACATCAGTGCAAGCTTAAGTAACAAATTTGGGGTCTCCTACTTCAGTTTTCAGTATTGGTATATCGGATTCTTTTCATCGAGTGGTCTCTAATCTATGTTCAAGGTTGGTTAGTTGGCCAAAAGTTTTTAAAAGGTTGTGATGTGATCTGTAATTCTCACAAAATATTCTTAACCCAAACTGATGATCACCAAAACCAATTCAGTCACGCCACATTCAATCGGTTACTGTCTCACGGTTTCTTCTTGGTTTTGTAAAATCCCGCGAAAGAACTTATTTCTCGGTTTAAACCATAGATTTGTAAAATTCCGTGATGATGGACTATGCGCTCTTGACTAGGATCGGGTTAAAACCATTATCTAAGTTCAGGTATTACATCACAAATGGCTGGATCGAGGCAGTTAATTGTCAAGATGTGTCTACGGGGTTAGTTCAGTATTATCTATTTGAGGCTGAAGTGAAATTTCATGGGTGCGTGTACTTAGCATCTGAAGATATCGGGGAGGTTGGATGAAGATTCTTCGAGATCCTTGTTCGAGCTTTCAATATAATGACAAGGACTTGGATATCTAGTTATTTTTTTTTCTTTTTTTCTTTCTCCCTATTACAAAATAACTATCACTTTAAGGGGTCACGTTGTAGTGCTCAGTGTCACACGAAGTTGTGGATATCCAAGAGGTGATGTACGTCTTATACTTGATGGTTGGTTGGTTGAAGAGTATAGAGTACTTAGGGATTCGATGGTGCACGAAGTCTCTACACCGCTCTTTGTCACGCATTAGTACAAGTTTAAGTCACAAGTTCGGGTTATGTTACTTCAGTCTCAAGTTCATCATATTGGGTTTCTCTCCATCAGTGGTCACGACATCAAGCCGACAAAATGTTAATGGGGTTGTTAACGAGTTAGATGAGAGAAGTAGTAAAGAGAGAGATAATGACGTTTGAACACAGCAGTTCAAGCCTCGTTCTTCATCATATGACGTCTGTACACTTCAGTGCAGGCCTCGTTCTTCATCAAATGACGTCTGAATACCTCAGTTCAGGCCTCGTTCTTTAAAGAAAAGAAAAGTGTACGCTTGAGTGCACTTTATCTTCAAAAGAAGAGGAATCTTCTTATTTATGGCCATTCTCATCAACAAGTTTTACGCTCTTTCCGTGCTTATTCAGTCTTCAAGTGGATCGGCGCACATTGGAGTATATTCTTATTCACTTGTTCAACCAAAAGTTGCAGTTGACAGGCATATGCAATTTTTGAGGGGGGGAAAGAGTGAATAAACAACGTGTTAGTCTTCAAGAACCGTCAAGCGGAGTTACTTATCGTTGATGGTATTCATATTCACTGGTTCAATCATCAAAAATTGCAGTTGGCAGGCATATGCAATTTTTGAGGGGGGGGAAAGGGTGAATATTAGTCTACATGTTGGTTGATGATTGAGAAATGGTCATACGACTCCTGAATACGTCAGTTCAGGAGTCGTGCAAACCATGGTTCTCCAACACATCTTCTTCCTCTATCAAGGTGTTGAAGAACATGGTCATGGAATGCTAATCGAGTCTCACGGGTTGGTATAATCAGCAACAATGGGTTTCTAGTCAATGCTTCAAGTACACGTCATCAGGCTACATGTACACATCATGATGATGATTCCGATTAATCGTAACCATCATGGGGGAGAGAAATGTGTACACCAAGGACGCACAACAGGTTCACGTGATCAGGGCTTAATATCCAGAATGGATAAATACTGTAGATGATCAGTGGTTCAACTTGTTACCTGGGTATTATCGTTTCACTGCTACGTTATGTGCTGATTAATCGTAACCATCAGGGGAGAGAGAATGTGTACATCAAGGACGCACAACAGGTTCACGTGATCAGGGCTTAATATCCAAATATGGATACATTCTATAGATGATCAGTGGTTCAACTTGTTACTTTGGTGTTATACTAAAGACTGAAGAAGGTCGAGTCGTCAGTCTATAGATGATCAGTGGTTCAACTTGTTACCTGGGTATTATCGTTTCACTGCTACGTTATGTGCTGATTAATCGTAACCATCAGGGGAGAGAGAATGTGTACATCAAGGACGCACAACAGGTTCACGTGATCAGGGCTTAATATCCAAATATGGATACATTCTATAGATGATCAGTGGTTCAACTTGTTACTTTGGTGTTATACTAAAGACTGAAGAAGGTCGAGTCGTCAGTCTATTCTTCATTCTCTGTTGGGAGTTATCTTCTCATGTGTATGCTGCGGGCTGATGGGTTACATGTAAGGTTACTGGAAGGCATTGGGTGAGATGAAGATGATTGGTATTCTGTTCCTCCACATTGGGCAATCTTGAAGAAGGTCGAGTCTTCAGTCTTCTCCACAGTCAAAAAATGTTGAGCTCTTTTCTTACAACTTGATTTTTAACTTAATCCCATGACAGTTCTTGTTTGATGAGTTGTGGAGTTAAGTTAGGGTCAAGTTGTTCTGTAGTTTAAGGTTTGGTTCAACTTGATTTTAACCTAATCTCATGACAGTTCTTGTTTGATGAGTTGTGAGGTTAAGCTGAAATCAAGTTGTTTCTGGGCTTAAATTTGTGGTTTAACTTAACCTCATGACAGTTCTTGTTTGATGAGTTGTGAGGTTAAGATAGATTTCAGTTGAGGCTCAACTTAAACTACCGAAAAGTTGCCTAAGGTTTTTGACGGAGTCACTCTAGGACGGGAGTGTTAGAAGATTAAAGACGGCATGCATTTGGTTATCAAAAGACTTCTTCATATTTCGGGCGTTCATCCAAAGTCTTCTTCCTATTATGGGTGATCGTCAGAGGTTGTCAGATTGGGGGAGTGCACTAATTAGGGGAGAGTGAAAAGCCAGAATCATTCCCTGATTGAAAGTGCTCACATTGCTCTTCAGCAAGTCAAGTGATGAATGCGAAGAAGATTCAGAATGCTGAGGAGTAATGGTTTCTGGTTCGTATCCTTGTATATATTTTTCTTCTTACATTCTTTTTCTCATCTTATACCATTTTGTAAATAGATACATAGAATTCATGCTAATTGTAAATAGAGAAACGTAAAACCAGAAAAACCATAAAAATTGAAAAATAGAAAATACCAAAAATAGTTTCACCTAGGCATGTCTTCTGTTTATCGATAACATTTACGGACTTAGAAATGTCATTCAATAATGGCACGGGTCTTTAAATGAAGCTCGAGCAGAAGTTAAAATGGATTCTTAAAACATGTCTAAATGGCTTGCTATTACTTTAGATAGCAACCCGCGCTTCATATTGGGGAAAGCACGTCGCCAAAAAGACGGCTGTTCCTCCAACTGGGTGATGTTCACCTGGGCATGGATTACTTTATATCCATGTTTCTTCGATCTGATGTACGTTTCAGTGCATCATTTCTTGAAAAAGAAGAGAAGTCTTCTTTGCATACAAATAGTTTTCATTCTATGATTCTTCTGAAAATTATTTGTGAGACACTTGGTGAATATGTGTTGTCTGAAATTTGTTTAAACTTGGATTATGCATAAAATTTGTCACTCAATCAACGACTACAAAACCTCACGACAGTTCTTGTTTGATGAGTTGTGGGGTTAAGCGTGATTTTAGTTGAGGTTCAACTAGAATACGGGTCATTGATTGAGGGGGAGAGTGAATTCAAATTTTATATCATCAAACGGATTTATTGGTTAAATCATACTTGTTAGAAATGGTTTTGTAGTTAATGGGGAATTAGTTGAAGAGGATCTTGCTTAAATATATCAAATGACCAAGTGTGTTAGTTGCTAGAAAGTTTAGGACATTATGTGCAATTTGCTTATAGTTTCCTAGCTTTATGTATCTAGAAGGTTCATTTGTGTTACTTTGGAATCCTCGTATAATCCCCAAAATGCTTTAAGACTCAAAACCTAAAAGAAGTTAGAAAACCAGTTGTGTTTGATGTTTTTGAATACTCCACTGGCATTTGTATGATCTAAATGAATGAGTTTCAAATGTTGTTTGTCTCTGCTGCTTAATGGTTGTTGATATTGTGCATATGTTCTCAGGATTCGCTTAGGTAGATTGCTATTATGTTAGAATCATGTTCCTAAGATCCTGAATTGAATATTGAAATCCGTGTGAATTGCCATGTTCATGATTGCTATTTGCTCTTCATGCTAGATAGTGGTTTGACGTAGTTCCTGATTGGGGTTTGATTATAAGATGAACTTGGTATTATAATGTGGCAAGCTGCTGAAGGGTAGCTATTAAGGGATAGTGTATCTGTATGTATGCATATCTGTGTTGATATTCTTATGCAGATTCCATAGCCAAAATGAATGTGCCAGTTCCCATTCTAACCATTTGATCAGACGTTCAAACTCTATTGATTGGCTCGAAATTCACCACGACAACAACATCGGCAGCAACAACAACAACAACACCTTCACCTCCTCCACCATTCATCTATTTTGGTCTCGCCAAGTGGGGATCAACGACATTTGCGAAAGACTTGTTGGTGGATGGATAATTGATGTTGACTACTAACTCAGAAAAGCGGGTGATTACATCATCTGCGCAAAAAGGTCAATATCATCTGTGTCATAATAATCACTTTGTGCATAATAAGCAGTGAATCTCCCTCTTAGATTAAGGGGGAGCATAGTATGTTTCATCATCAGAACATGTTAAACCTGACCACATTTTCTCCCATGTTTTCTAAAGTATTTAAATCAATTGGGATCACAAATCTCAAAAGGTTTGAAATTTTTGATCGGGGGAGAGAATGTGATTTAAATATGAAACCTGATGAAAATGTGATGTTTTGGATTTAAGTGTAAGCTCTCCCATATGTGCTAAAATCTTTTGTATACCAAGGCACATATTGAGGGGGAGCAAAATGTTTTGGACATAAAAGTAAGCTCTCCCATGTGTGCTAAACTACTTTATATATCGATGCACACATTGAGGGGGAGCAAATGTTTAGTGGAAACAAAAAGGATTTGGCATAACATGAGATCGTGACTCAGACTTAACAAATGAATTGACGAAACATATACTGTCATGAATCGAAAGGACATATCCTGGCCGGGTAATAATTTCAAGCTAGTCTAACTAGTGATGTAAGCGTGTCTCGAAAAGGATGTGTCTGAGTAGAGTGTACCGTTTCGAGAAACTTTCTATGGACTTGACCAGGACGGGTAATAATTTCAAGCTGGTCTAACCAGTGATGTAAGCGTGTCTCGAATCGGTCATGTTCACTGAAAGTTGATCAATTCAAAAAGTGCGAGCTCTACCTAACATGTGCAAATTTATAAAACAATCAACCGAGCACATGTTGAGGGGGAGCATTTGAAAAATATAAAACTCTCAAGTGTTTGCAAAAATGTGTTTCAGAATCATGAACACTTGGAGAGATTTTTCAAAGATTTGGTTTGGCAATCGTGGATGAATACCAAAGACCGACCATTTTAATTAATGCATGGAGCTATAAGGATGGTTAGGTTAGGCTCAAGTTCCCACGATCCCGCCAGATCCGGAGGGATCTACCCAGGGACAATCCACTAGTTAGTGTAGAAGTCCTTAGGTATGATTAAAAAGGAGAAAAGTGGATAAGGGAAAAGTGCCGACTGAGATGGAGCTAGTACTGGAACAAACCCAACAAGGTGCTAGTTATGAAGTCTCGGTATGCACTGAAGGGGTTGAAGAATGAAAAAGAATTGTAAAGATAAAGGGTGAAAAGAAACAGCCCTCCTTACAACTTAGGCAGAAACCGGGTCAATACATATGCTGTCAGAATCACTTAGATGATTGCTGGCATTGAAGACTAAGTATCATGGACCCAGTGATACGCTGCACAACCCTCCCTAGCCACTCAAGGTCCCTCAAAGGATTCTTGTTTCAATTGTCACGGAGTTCAATACATTCCTATCGTCTCTCTCACTCCGAGTTAGATGATATTGAAAAGGTGGCAGTCCTCTCCAGCCTCCGCTCACTAAATCAAAACGCACTATCGAGTCTAGAGCCACGAGATGCATAAAAAGATCTCATAGGGACACAAATTATTTCTACACTGGGTGTTCAACATTAAGGACACCAGTTGTAAACTTAAGAGTCCTACGCAGATCTTAGCAATCTGCCAGAACATTTATGAGGGAATTTACAAATGTAATTCTCAATGATTGAATGGAAATTCCTGCCAGGGTCAACATCAAGCAGCCCTGAAAGCAGGTCACTTCGGTAATTCTTTATGGATTACGCTTAGTGGTCACGACAGTTTCTAACGGTCTACAGTCGTGGAGTGATCTCCAGCGACTCACCTAATCGTTGATGTGCTACGGTTCGATCTTAAAAAGCCCTCTGTGGGTTTTCGATTAGGAACGGTCTTGGTAAGGATTAGAGAGAGTTTTCACACTATGCTGTTAACAATCTCGAAGTCCGAACTTGTAAGTACCGGACGTTTTATTGCTAACTGTCGTATGCAGGAACTTCTGGCGGTTGATGCTGATTGCTGTTGCAGCTGTTTGCAGTTGTAGCTGATTGAAGTTGCAGCTGAATGCGGTTGTAGCTGGTTGCAGTAAAGATGCCAATCCTCTACCACATGTTCACACTACATCATCATTGTAACTCAAGAATGTCATGATCAACCTAAAAGACCTTTAACACGGCTTCTGCAAAATCTGATGCTAAAGATCATGACACCAAATAGTGTGAGCATGTCAGCTCAAAGAATAACACATCACATGGAAACATACTCCTGAAAGATGACTTGAAAACAAATGTTGGATGATAAAGTCGAAGAATACTCAAAGATCATCCAAGACAAAGAAAGGTCATCACAAGATCACTGCTGAATGCATGATGTTTCAAGACAATGAAGAATCAAAGACTACGAGCTATGAAGACATCTTCAGAAGACAAAATGCTAGAATTCAAGATATTATTTCCGGGGTGACCTCCCTTAGGGGGAGATTGTTAGGAATATAAATATTCATATGAAGGTTCGGTCACCCCGAGCATCTAATTAGCATTTATATAGCTCGTAGGCTTATATATATTTGTTTAGTATTATTAGTAATATTAGTATTAGCTTAGTCGTATTTATATTCGTGGAGTGGGTCGGGGCTTTCCCCACTGTCAGCTCACTCCACAGCCCACTAGGGGCACAAATATTAGGACTATATATATAACCCTTCCCACACAAGGGAAGGGTGGAACTCTTGTCACATTGAATCTAACATATTCAGTTTTCTCTCAAAGAGTCTCCCTCTCTCTCTCTCTAACATCTCACTAACTCACCATGGAAAGCTTGATATTTCATGAACCAAGACCACCTGAATCTTACACACAATCAAGAAAGTTATTTCCTACAACATACGAAGGTTTCCCTACAAGATTACCTTGATGTTATTAATTTAGTTTATTTTTGAAGCGATTAGTTAAACTGATGTGAATATTGTAAACTTGATTTTGTATAGATGCTTGACAAGGAACGTGAGAATGCAGAGGATGCAAAGCCAGCAACACAACCACTGTTGCAGGGAGTTGGGGATATAAGCATTGTAATAGCAACTGTGAATTTTTGCCGATGAAGAGGGTCAAACTCATACACTGGTAAGTTGCAGAGATATTTTGTCACAAGAGTTTCTGAAATCTATGGCTATGATTAAAATGAGACAAAGAAAGCTCCAATTGTATCATTTCTGGTCTTTAATTAGGCAAATGGGATTTAGTATAGAGGGTTTTGGTTTGTGAAAATGATTACAATTGAAGAAGCTGAGAAAGCTATGGAAGCATAAAATGCATATGCAAAGTGTTTTTTTTTTTTTTTTTTTTTTTTTTTTTTTTTTTTTTTTTTTTTTTAAATGATTTCTGCGGGCGGTTGGTTGATATTTATTATTAGGATTAGATAACTAGCTATAACAAAATCCGGATAAGTAGTTTTTCGTAGAGTGTTTGGGATTGCCTACTTGCTTTAAAACGGCACCCAAGTAGTTTCCAATAGGGTATTTGGCATTTGCTTATTGCTTTAAACGTATGCTATACATAGATAAGTGTGGAAAACTAGAAGGGGGGGGGGGAGGGGTTGAATAGTTTTACCGATTTTTTATTAATTATAAAAGTTTACTTTGTGAAAAAATTAGATTCAATCCTTTGTGAAATCAAACAACAACAATATGAATACTATTATGGTAAACACACTACAACTATTAAACGTAAATAACAAAGATAAGGAGTAAGAGATGGAAAGATCAAACCGACACAAAGAGATTTATAGTGGTTTGGTAACGAAGCTCTTCTTCGCCCTACTCCACTCCTCGAGTACCCAACTCGAGAGTTCTAAGCACTATGTCAACAAACTCCCTTCAGGCGGAGAAAACCGTACAACGTCGCTTACCACGATTTTTGACACTACGCTAAATGTTGAGTACTAATCTAGCTAGCACCAATATCACTCACGATCTACACGATCCTTACTAATCACACAATCTACAAGATCCACACGATCTACCCACAATCCACTTGATCTATACCCTCTCAACACAATCTACACGAGATCTACAAGATCACAATGATCTACACAAGATAACTAAACAAGATGAAAGACAACTTGATGTATGTCACGATACAACAAGTACGTAACAAGCGTTACAAGTGCACTACACTAACACTACAACACCTTGTATCTTCTTGATACTTTGTGTTCTTCTCTTGCACTAGTAGAGGAATGAAGGTGATCACTTGGTTGGATGATTGTGTAGAAAACTAGAAGGGGGGTTGAATAGTTTTACCGATTAAAACTTCGTTTTAAAACATATAGATCGACTTATGTCAATCTAGTTTTGACGTGTTGGATATTGATAGTATTAAAGCATATAAAACTAAGCTACGAGAGAGAGATAGAGAGACACAACCATAACACAAGTATTTATAGTGGTTCGGCTACAAGGTCACCTTCCTTGCCCTACTCCACTCCTCGAGTCACCTAATCGAGGGTTTGTAATCACTTCACAACACAAACTCCTTTCACTTGGCGGAGAAGCCTTCACAACGTCGCTTACACTTTATCCGGTACAAAGCTAGATACCGGGCTTTTCCACGAGGTAAAGCCAAACCTTCATCGCCTACACTTTATCCGGTACAAGGCCAGATACCGGGTCCTTAGCATGGCGGAGCAAACCAACACACCTAGTACAACAAGACTAAAGGATCCAACGTCCTTTTACACCTAACGACTCAACACATCTACAACACCCTTTTGAGAAGAAGAAAGAACAAGATGCACTTCTGTGATCTTGGATGAGAAGAATCCTAGCAACTCATATCACGAGCTTGCAAGTCTTTGAGAGGTTGTGATCTCGCCTTTTAGAAGGAACCTAGAGAATCACAAAGAAAGACTACATAGGAAGATCCTTTGATCTATGGTTAGAGAGTTTAGAACATAGAGAGAAGGAATGTCTAAAAGGGGTGAGGGGTAAGAGAGAAATGGCTCACTATTTATAGGCAAACTATCCACTGTTCACCCAGATCCGGCGGATCCTTTCCCAAAGGGATCCGGCCAGTGTAATCCAAGGGATCCGGCTATCTGGTAGTACCAGTTCGGATTTTGGGTTACAATTTCGGGTTTTGGGTTATGGGTCAAGGTCCATGGGTCAAGTGATGTCATGAGTGATGTCAAAGACATCTTGGGTCATGGGTTATGGACTTTGGGTCATGGGTCATGGGTTTTACCCATTATGAAGTCATGAATGATGTCATGCAAACGGGTTATGGGTTATGGATCAAGCTCCATGGGTTATGGGTTAAGGACTTGGTTTTTGGGTCATGGATAGTCCAAGTCTTTTCCTAGTTAATTTATAAGTAACATAGATTTTATAAAATGTAAGTAACTAGTTTACTTAAGTGTTTTTATAAAATGGTTTTCGGTTTATGTAAACTTTGTTTAACTAAACATGTTTAAGGTTTGTTTAATGAAATGAGTTAGTAAGCTTTTGGCTCAAAGCGTTTACGTATTTTATCTATCTCGTTAAAATGATTTTACGTTTGTTATCTACAAAACATTAGAATATCGTAAAATTTAAATAAACGTTTTTAAGGTTTATTTGTATTAATAATCTCCCCCTTTTTGTTGATGACAAAACATAAAATTAATTTAAGTAAAAGAATAAAATTCGTATGTTTGAATTTAAGCTTTTACACTTTTCTCCCACTTTTTGTCGAAACAAAAAGAGTGTCGAAAAGAAACTAACCCGAGTGCAAGTTTTATGAAGCATAAAGATGTAAATATGGAGCAACGAGGGTAAAAAGGTGCTTAGTTGCTCCCCCTTGACGTTTGCTCCCCCTTGATGAAGGCGTCAAGTAATTAGGAAGACTAAACGTGATGATTGAAAATTATTTGCAATGTTTTTGCTTTGAAGAAAGCTCCCCCTCATTGAGGGCGTCTAGTGCTCCATGTGTATTTTTGAAAATCTACAAAACAATGGTTAGAAAACAAGTATATGTTGTCCCTTTGTCGAAAATTTGGCTGCATAAAAATTTTGTTAGTCCTCTGTTTGCCCGGATCCCACAGATCCTTTTCAGAAAGGATCCGCCAAGCATAAACTTAGGGATCCGGCTACCTGCAGTTTTGTTAGCAGTAGAAATGGTTATGAAGACAAGTAATACACACACCAAACATGTTCACATAAGCACATAGTTATGAAGAATCATTTAATAAACATAAGAGAAATGATACAACAAAGGTCAAATCTCTAAAAACTAAGAAAATGATCTTAACATGAAAAATTCCTATTGACTAAAATTAGGCCTAATACTAAGAATATGGAGACCACTTGTGCTTGCACTTCAAGGATTTTCGGGAAGGTTAGGTTTGGTGACGTCGTCAAGACATTCAAGGAGATGGTAGAACATGAAACGTACTTCATCACGTAGTCCATGTACTAAGGTTTAAACATGTTGAAAATGATCATAAGTATCATCGTGGTTTGTTTGTTGAGGACCTAAGGTAGAAGGTTGTTGAGGTATGTTTGAGGTGGAAGCACCTAGGTGGAAAGATTATGGATGTACCACGGGTGTTGGTTGAGAAGTATGTGTGGGAGGAAGTATATGTGGTGGTTGAGTTGGTTGAGATGGTTGATATCTTCTCATAACCTATAACCACTGTAAAAATCCCACAATATAATAAACTATCTTACAGAATACTTATCCTTTTTCTACGTATAATTTTTTTTATCTGATCATGATTACTATCTAATGTGACGTAACTCACATCCTCGATAAACGTGCTCTCACGCGGACCAACATCAACTTACTTAATTTTTACTTTACATAAACATTTATATATGTCAAGTATAAAAATCATACGATATTCCAATTGCCACTTTACATTAATTCGTTAACATACGACTAATAAACGTTCAAACTAAACATTTCTTAGAGTTCCTACGAAACCCTAAACCATTATAACAATGAATATGATTAACTAAACCCTAAAACACTAAAGTACAACTTATCCAAGCTAATGTACAAGCTCCTAAAGCACAGAAACCCTAAATTCACTATAACTCCCGATACAAACCCTAAACTCACAAAACTATGATTTTATGTAATAAAATCACAAACCCTAATTAAAATATATATGATTTTTACAAATTACAAGTGTACAAGTCTTTCAAGCCAAGGTACAAGTCATTTATGCATAACAACATAATATACATATAAATCACATTGCAAACCTAAATGTACTTATTTTAAAGCACATTATCCAAGTCCTCTATGCACCGACCTTAAAAATAGATTTCTTAAACTCACTAAATATAAGTACAAGTCCCTAAACCTAATGTACAAATGTCCAATGCATAAAACCTAAAATCTCATTTATATACTTTTAAACCTAATAAAACTAACATATAATTAAATAAACATATGCAAACCCTAAAAATATATTTTCTATAATTCTTGAACCTTAGTCCAACCCTATTAAGCCTATAGTACCACCCTTTAAAGCACAAAACCATTTTCTTTTGTTTTCTCACCAAATCGACACAAATATAAAATATACAAACCCTAATTATTTTTCTATCCAACAAATACTTAAACCTTACCCTAAATTAAACCTTGTTACTTCCCTAAAACCCTAATGTACAACATTTCATACCCTAGGTACCATCATATTAAGCCATTCGATCCATATTAAACTTGCCTAGTTCGAAACCCACAAAACTATGACCAAACTAATTTCTCACTAAGTCCTAAGCATGTCTTACACCATAAACTCTCTTCTAAGGCTAAAACACTTCCACATATACTTGTCCCATGAAAGTTTAACCCAAGTCAAACAAAGTAGGTAAAATAAATGGTTAAGACTTAAACAACACGTATCATTTCCCCCCCTCCATACATGTGTGATCCAAGTAGCTAATGATACCTCACCATGTCTCCCTAACACATAACATAGTGACTAGAAGTCTCATGAACCCTAAAATCCTTCTCCTATATATAGGTCGACATACTTATTTTTTTTAACACAACCCTAAATCGAAATACATAGAAACAAGCCTACCCTCACTTAACCACTGATCAAATAGTCCAACTATAAGCTAAGAATAATTTTGAAGAAGCCTAGGAAGGAAGAGAAGGTCTAGCATTTCAATTTCAAACATTTCGCCTAAAATTCTCTATTAATCGAACCATTAAACAAGTAAGTACTCTAGACCTTTTTCATTTCTTTCATAAGCCTTGAATATTCTTAAACATGATATTAAATAAGTTGTAATAGGTAGCTTAGATCAAAAACCACAAAATCTCTTTCTTTTTCTTTTGTCGAGCAAAACAAAACAACCCTAATTATTTTATTTTTACACATAACTAATCAAGGAACCTTAAAACATGTAAGAGGTAGATTAGATAGGTGTATGATCATGTTAACATGCGTTAAAAACTAGTTTGTACACTTAAAATTCAAGAACCAAACTTCTTTTGTTTTCTGGTCTTTATCGCAAAACTGTCTCAAGTGACCAACTTGGGACAAATGTTTCGACCCTTAAACGACCCCCATAAAATCTGAATTTTTGCCATATTAAAGACCACCCAGCTGGCTAATAATAAGAAAAAGAACGTTGTAAAAACCTTGCTTTGCCTCGCTTTTATCTGCGTCCCATTTCTGCCCGTCGCCCACTGATTCTAACGCCCCATTTTTAATTATTACGAGCTCATAAGCTCGAATCATGGGCTAATAAGCTGTAAATAAGTTGTTTACAAACTTAACATAACATTCATAAAATATTCGTAGCAAGTCGTGTCGTTTTCATAAGCTTAAAATGCGTAAAATTGAACTAAGGATGTCGTATGAAACGACAAAAGTGCCTTGAGGGTCAAAATTGCCAAAGCTCCACTTATCTTTATAACTAGGACCTAGAATGAAGTCGACCTGAAAGTTTAGGGGTAAAACCTGCCAAATTTGAAATTTAGAGTTTTATTGGGCCGAAAGTGTAAATATTTCAAAATTATTAAAACAAGGACTATTCTTGCCAACGACTTAAAGTTGAGGGTATAAATTGTAATTTTTGAAACTACAGGGGTAAAAACTGTCATTTTACCAAAGTTAAGGGGTAAAAATTGTCATTTTTTGAAAGTTCAGGGGTAAAAATTGTCCTTTTATGAAAGTTCAGGAGTATAAACTGTCAATATATGAAACTATAAGGGTAAAAAGCGTAACATTATATAATTATTATTAGAAATATATTTTGAATATATTTATAATAAAAACTAGTAAAACAAAATACATTTATCTCGATAACAAACGAAGCATAAACATAAACACGTGAAATAAGATAAAATCTTATCATCCACCAACTTTTGAAGAGACTTCATGTTGTCTCAATTAAACATTTAACTATCAACCAAAACGTTACGATACGAATATTAAAAAAAAAAATCTTATATATTGGAATACGATTACTGAAATTTGACATACAAACCCAGGTCGCGTGCCGGAGACGTTTATCAACTCTATTTAATTTTGTTTTCCATCCAGACTGCTAAGGTGAGTTCATAGTCCCACTTTTTATATGTTTTCCAAACTTGTGGGGAGATACATGCTACAAAACTGAACACAAGTATTTTTCTGTATGCTTTCCTGATTAATATTGCCTAAGTTACATGTTGCCTAAAAGACCCTCCATCATGGACCGTTAATCACTTTTGGGTGAGCGCGAATATAATGAATAGATCTATTGGGTGTGACGACCCCTTTGTGTTACAGTAACATGACCAAATGCATTTTATTTGAGATCAATAAAGAGACCGGCAATATCCTACTCGGGGGCAAAATTACTTCATTTAATTATGTAGTAATATACATCATTAGCTTATAACTATGATGATAAACCTTTTAACGTTTTGCGTTTCATGAGACTTAGGGCAATATACCGAACTGCAATATTACTGAATTACTTTCTACTTAGCTTGTGTTCAAACTGATTATAACTTTAAACGCTATGGATTCACTCAACCTTTGTGTTGACTTTTTAGCATGTTTTAATTCAGGTAATTAGAAGCATGATTTGGCACGGAGTGGCTGTGGACTTTCTTCTTAAAAAGAGTGTCCATTTTGTTATCATTCAACGAATAATGTAACTTTTATAACGTACTTCGAAACTTCCCGCTGGGACCTGTATTATGTACTATGATTTAAATAAATGAATGATAACAATTTTATTTAAAACGTCGCTTTTTGAGTCGTTTTCTATTTTCATGACTGTGATACTTGAAGTAATACCCCAACTTATATTCCGCTGCGTATATCGAAAACGGGGGTGTTACATAACCCAAAATGGGCCATTTGAGGGTGGAGGAGAGGAAGGCAAGTTGGCTATAGGTGGTGGTATGTCAACATCTAGGTGATGGGATGGTGGTTGAGTTGTTATTCTCTCAGTGGATGAGAATGTGGGTAATGGTGGTGGATTAGAAAGTCTAGGAGGCAAGTCCTCCAATGAGTTAAAGTAAAGGTGAGGTGATGAATTAGGTGTTGTGAAAGAAAGGATTTGAGGTTGAAGAGGTTAGGCTTGTATAGGTTGAGTTGAGATAGGTGTATTTGGTAATGTAGCTTTAATGGGAGGTGTTGGTTCAAGAGGAGTAGGTTGTGGTGAGGTTGTTTTGGTGGAAGCAAGTTGTGGTGGAGTTGGCTTATTTGAAGGAGGGGTTTGGATATAGTTTGAGAGAGGTGTTCTACTAGAAGGTGTTTTGATGGGTGAGGCTTCGGTTGAGGATATTTCATACACAATTCGTGCGGTTTTTCTTGGTGGACTCCTAGTGGAAGATCTTGCACTTGGTGCCTTAGTCATATTTTTAGGTAAGTTTAGACGGTGAGTTCACAGTAGAAGATGATTTGTTAGTTGTGGTTTAGAAGCACAAACACAAGTGGTTTAAATAGTGAAGGATCAAGTATGGTAATTAAAGCCTAAACCACTAAAATCCTTTGAATTGCAATGATATGCATGCACCAAGGTCAACTACAGTGATACAATCTTCTAGGAGAAATATTAAAGGCAATGTGGAGTGTTTGAGTGGATAAAGTTGAGTTTTGGAAGGTTTTAGATGATCAAACCTGTGTCTGTTTGCCCGAATCCAGCGGATCCTTTTCAATAGGGATCCGACTAGCTTTAGCTGAGGGATCCGGCTAACAAATCAGGTGTGAGGGGAAAAAATGATCATGATTAAGCTATAGCAGCCCTATGTTTCCTAGTGTGATGAGTGTGAGAGGGTGTCTTAAATGAGAAAATCCTGAGTGGTTTAAGACTAATGATGATGGATTGCCATTAATGGTTTTTAGTGACGATAAAGAGATATAAAGTAGGTCAGTAAGTGAATATGAGTTAAGAGGATCATACCACTAAGTGTTAATTGTTTGTAGGTTTCAGGGAAAGGTTGTATGAAAAATTTAAAAATTCTTTAAAAATAATAAGAATTAAAAGATTGGTTATAGAGCATTTTGAGGTAGAGTTGGTGGAAATAAATTTGTTAAAAATTTATTTAAATTGTAGATAAGTGTATAATGATCAAAGGAAGGTGATGCAAGAAGTGGTACTAATAAATGGTGGTTATTTTGAAGATGATAAATCATAAACATCTCGGAAGAAACTTAAGTTTTTCCTAAGTGATCAAAAGAGCTACTAACATCAAGATCAGCTCAAATGTGACTAATAGGGGATGGATAATCAGTATAATAAGGTTAGAAAGGTTGAGGGTGATAAGAAGTGGTATAAAATACAACTCTGTTTGACCGGTTCCTCCGGATCCTTTCTAGAAGGGATCCTGCAGGTTATCCCAAAGGGATCCGGCTTCTGATGACTAAAAAGAAACATAGTGGGCTTGCCAAATTGCACACACTTATCGAATTTCAGAACTTATGATTCTAACAGTAAGTTAATTTTAGCCAAGAGATGTTTACCTATGTGTTGGTATTTGAAGAGTATGGAACACATGTATATGTGTTCTTAAAGGATAATTATGTGAATGAATTTCCTTCCCCCATAATTGGTGGACATCTAACATAATGAGTTAAATCAAAAATAGAGAAGATACGAGAATAAATTGTTTAGAGGATTGTGTCGGAAGCAATGAACTAAGTATAGTCATTAGTTCATTACAGATGGTGATTAGCATACAATGAACTTCATCCTCGAAGTCATGTAGCTCTTCTCGATCAATGCGAGATAATCGCTTGACGAGGCAAGTGGTTTTGATTCACTAACAAGGAAAAATCAAATTTACAACTTGTTTGATTAGTAATCCTAAGGTGACGAAGATGTCATGTCTAAACACAAAAATTTAAAGGAGTCCATATGGAGAACAAAATTGGAGAACAAATATGGTTGGATGAGCAAGTTCAACATATGTTGTTGGAAAGCTCGAGTTTGGATTTTCGAATATGACAAATTATATTTGCCTTGCAAAATAATTTACTTGAGTATCTCAGATGAAATAATCAAGTTGTCTATGAAGCTTGGAATGCGATCATGGAGAAGAAGATGGAATAGTGCATCAAACTTGTGAAACATATTGAGACCAATACAAGTGGATCAAAAGAATATTTTATGTATTAGGATAAAGACTTGTTTTGGTTGAAGGTGCTTCATGAGGTTTCTAAGAAGATTAACAAAAGTTGATTGATTACTTAAGTATTATGTTTTTGCTTGTATTAACAATGTTAATCTATTATTTCAAAAGATCATCCGTATGAGATGAGAGACAGTTTAAGTTTACATACTTAAGTTGGTAGAAATGTTTTAATTAACCTTGCTCAAAAGAGAGAGGTTTTGGGAAGATGTAGTTATTTACGAAGGTGGTTGGAAGTCTGAGATTGAGTCAGATGAGAGCCTAAAATGAAGAGGTATGCGTTTTCGGTCTTTTGGGGAGAGGAGGAAAATAAGGTGAGATGTTAAACTGATATCTATCAAGCCGGTTCTTCCAGATCCATTCTAAAATGGATCCGGCCCGTTATAATGAAGGGATCCGGGGAAGACTGCAGATACAGATAGGTTTTGGAGATATTTGTTTTAAGAATATATGGTTTTTTATCCTAAGTAACTAGAGCGAGAGTTTGAGAAGTTTAGGCGAGAGAATACTTTTTATTCCATTTTCTTTAGTGCACAAGGCAAATAAAGGAAAAGGATGGATAGACGAGAAGTAGAGAAATATGAGATGAGGATAGATGAATATCACAAGTGTGATTGATGTGGAAAACTTTTCCTGTGATGACTTAACCTTTTTATTGAAAGATGAATATAAAAGGTTTTGACTAGGAAGGGATTGACGGAAAGGAATATTATTCCCGACCATTTGAAAAGACGCGAGAGTTTGTGAAGAGAGGTCTTAGAAAATTGTGATTAGGTATATAACACATAATTCATGAAGGTGTGACACTTAGGTGATGCACACCAAAACTTATGATCATCAGAAATGTCATTTTAGAAAAGAGGTTATGTATATGTTAACATATTTTAAAAGAGAAAAACATGTATGAATCTATATTTCAACCATAATCAATTAGCACATTTTATAGAACTAAATTTAACTAAGAAAACATACCTTTGGTATAATCTATTTATATGGTTTTTGAAACCATAGATGCGAAGTACTTCAGGAGCCTTTTTAAAATACCTTTACCCTTGTTAGTAAAGAAGTCAACCGACACTATGGGCTCTTCTTTAGTTGTAAACTCCATTTTTCCTTTAAGATGATGAAGTTTTCGAAGATACCTAAACTGGAGATTTCTCAAGAAGAATTTGTTAGTATTATTTAGAAATAATAATAATAACAAAATTTATCAATATCAAAAAAATAGAAAGTTTTACCATTTTTGTAAAAATGAGTTAAATGTCAATTTTTGCAAAAGATTTACCCTTCTTTGTAGTTTTCAAACATACACGGATCGTTTTAAGCTTTTAAAGTACAATATACTTTAAGAGACTTGGTAACGAAGCTCTGATTCCAATTGTAGAAAACTAGAAAGGGGGTTGAATAGTTTTACCGATTAAAACTTCGTTTTAAAACTTACAGATCAACTTATGTCAATCTAGTTTTGACGTGTTGGATATTGATAGTATTAAAGTATATAAAACTAAGCTATGAGAGAGAGATAGAGAGACACAACCATAACACAAGTATTTATAGTGGTTCGGCTACAAGGTTACCTTCGATAACAAACATAACATTATCTAAAAGTATAAATCTAAACATTACATGTTCTTACATTTACAATTTACCATTTACATGCTATAATTAAACTATATGTCTTGTAATAAATAAAATGCATGAAATGAGTTGGATAATCTATAACTCATAACCTATAACCCATGGAGCTTGACCCATAACCCATGACCCATTTCATGACATCATGCATGACTTAAATAATGGGTAAAACCCATGACCCATGACCTAAAGTCCATAACCCATGACCCAAGATGTCTTTGACATCATTCATGACATCACATGACCCATGGACCTTGACCCATAACCCAAAACCCGGAATTGTAACCCAAAATCCGAATTGGTACTACCAGTTAGCGGGATCCCTTGGATTACACTGGCCGAATCCCTTTGGGAAGGGATCCACCGGATACAGGTGAACAGTGGACAGTTTGCCTATAAATAGTGAGTCATTTCTCTCTTGTTTCTCACCCCTCTTTGATATATCTTCTCTCTACATTCTAAGCTATTTACCTGAGGTCTAAAGATCATTCTTGTAGCTCTCTTTCTTTTGTGTTCTCTAGGTTCTTATTACAAGACGAGATCACGCTTTCTTGCATACGAGCCATCCTTCTTCTCAAGTTTCTCAGACTTCTCATCACCTCAAGACCACTGAGTTGTTTCTTGTTGTTGATACTTCTTCTTGTATTCTTAAAGTTATTGTGTTAGTTGTATTTTTGTGTTGGTTTGGTCCGCCGTGCTAAAGACTCGGTATTTAGCTTTGTTCCGGGAAAAGTGTAAGCGACGTTGTGAAGGTTTCTCCACCGGTTGAAGGAGCTTGTTGACATAGTGTTTACGAAGTCTCGAGTAAGTGACTCGGGGAGTTGCGTAGGGCAAGTGTTAGGAATATAAATATTCTTATGAAGACTCGGTCACCCCCTGAACTCATTAGTATTGAATAGCTCGTAGGATAATTATTAGTAAGTTAATATAGTTTTGTTATTATAGAATTCGTGGAGTGGGTCGGGTCTTTACCCACTGTCAGCTCGCTCCACAGCCCACTCGGGGCAAAATTGCTAGTACTATAAATACCCCTCTCCACCTAGGGAGAGGGTTGGAACTACCTCATTCTCTTAATCTAATATCTTCACTTTCTCTCTCTACAAGTTCCCAACTCACTTTCTCTTTCTAAAATTCTTGATCTATTCAGCCAAATCTCTACTATATGTGTGTTATATGTTTGTGAACATCTTACAATTGGTATCAAGAGCCATGGTTGGGTTCATGTAAGTGTAGGTTAACGGATTTCTTGGTGTGATTTAGTGGTAAGTTTGGTTCGAATTGAATAGGGTGAATATCTCTTCGTTTGGGGTTTGTTTGTGGATAGATCCGTTAAAACTTTGTACTTTCTTGTTTAAGATTGATATATAAGCTTTGTTTAGTTGTTAGTTTGTCTGTTTCAATCGTATATTGAAAGGTTTAGTGAATTCGAGTGGGTGTTCTTGACTGCGGTTTGACACTCGGACGCGTTTTCTTGGCTGCGGTTTGTCTCTCGTTGAAGTTTTCTTCGCTGCGGTTTGTGCTAGTTTGGGAAATTTCTGACTGTGGTTTGGTGATTATCGGGTTTGCGGTTTGGCGTTTAACCTAAAAAGGGAAACACGACAAATAGTACTGAAAGTGACGTGTTTGTCCTTTGCTAATGCGGTTTGTTGTTCTTGTCCGTTTGCGGTTTGTCGTTTAGTAGTTGCGGTTTACCAGTCCTGCGGTTTGACCAGTCCTGCGGTTTGACCAAGGTATTGCGGTTTGACTCTTTGCGGTTTGGTCTTTGCGGTTTAATTCCTTGCGGTTTAATTCCTTGCGGTTTGACTCTTTGCGGTTTGACTCTTTGCGGTTTAGATCTTTTGCGGTTTGACTTTTTGCGGTTTGACTCTTTGCGGTTTAACTCTTTGCGGTTTAACTCTCTGCGGTTTGACACTTTGCGGTTTGACTCATTGCGGTTTGAGTCTTGCGGTTTAGTATTCTGATTCTGCAATTTGACCATTGCTGTTTATCTTGTGTTGCTGCGGTTTGGGTATTGCGGTTTAGTAGTTTATTGTTGCGGGTTGACAGTTGTGGTTTGCTAATTGGGATTGCGGTTTGAGTGCTGCGGTTTGATACTAAACTAATACTTTTAACTGTGATTTGACTCAAGTAATCAAAAAACGGTTTATTCTTGATTTTTGTAAAATCCCGCGAAAGAACTTATTTCTCGGTTTAAATCAAAGAATTATAAAATCCCGTTCACTTCAACATCATGACGAACACTGCTTCTGATGACATTCAAGCTGCCGGGTCTGACACCCGTCCTCCTTTGCTTGATAGGAAAGACTATGAATCATGGGCACAACGAATACGGCTTTACTGCTTGGGCAAAGAAAATGGATTTAACATTCTTAAATCCATTGATGAAAGACCATTTCAGATGGGTACCACCAGAGACGCTGTTACTACTGGTGAAGACGGAACTATAACTTTTGGAATCGACAGGCCTTGAACTTACAATGATCTTAATGAGGAAGAAAAGAAGAGGTATGATGCAGACATTAGAGCCTCCAACATTGTCATTCAAGGTTTGCCCAAAGATGTTTACAAACTCATCAATTTCAACACTGAAGCAAAAGCAGTTTAGGACAATCTCAAAATGCTTCTGGCTGGATCAGAACTCACAAAAGAAGATCATGAGTCACAGCTATATGATGAGTTTGAGCATTTCAAGATGAACCCGGGTGAGAACATCACATACTACTATGTGAGATTTCATAAGTTGGTGAACGATATGAGAATCATCAGGATGACAATGCCAAACATCCAACTCAACTCAAAGTTTGTGAACAACATGACACCAGAATGGGACATATTTGTTACTGCAGTGAAACTCAACAAAGGATTAAGAGATACAAACTATGAACAGTTGTATGCCTACCTGCAACAACATGAAAAGCATGCTACTTATGACCGTCTGTTGAGAGAAAAACTTAATCCAACTGCACCGAATGATCCACTTGCATTTGTTGCAAATGTTCAACCAATCAACCAGTCTTCATCTGATCAAGCTTATCATCATCCCTACTCATCACCATCTGCTATGAATCCACAACTGGATTTAGGTTACTCCCACACCGACAAAATGATTGATAACCTTACCAACCAAGTTTCCTTACTGGTGCAACAATTCAAAGAAACACTCCATCAAACTAACAATCAACTCAGAACTTCATCAAACCCACGCAATTAGGCAACTGTGGAGGATGGAAGAATTGTGGTTCAGAATGTACAGGGGAGGCAGAACTTGAATCAAAGGAACATAGGTCGAGGTAATGTGCAGATCAGAGTAGGGAATGCAAATCAAGGGCAGGGGAAGCAACCCAAGTGTTACAACTGTGGGGGACTTGGAGACATTTCCAGAAATTGTAATCAGACAAAGCGTCCACAGAACTCTGACTATTTTGTTGATGCAAGCTCAAGAGAATGGAGCAGTGTTGGATGAAGAAGAGTTGTTGTTTCTTGCTGGCGATGAGGGAAATACTTTTGATGCCGATGTGGACGAGCAGCCAGTTCAGGACCTTGCTCTAAATGATCCCAACATCTTCAAAGCTGATGACTGTGATGCTTTTGACTCTGATGTGGATGATGAACCAACTGCTCGAACTATCTTCATGGCTAATTTTTCCTCTATTGTCTCATCACCTCAACAAGTTGGTCCCTCCAATGCATCTATGATTTCTGAGGTACTAAAGCTTTATGACACATATAACGTGGTAGATGAATGAAAGATTCCCAATGAAGTACAACAGACAGATGTGGTTGAATCAGATACTGTTGACGTGGGAAATAGTAATATTATTCCATATGAACAATATGTGATTCACAACAACGTGTCTGATGTAACAGGTTGTGCATCTTCTGTTAAAAATATTGCTTGTGTTGTAGATAATGCTTATGTTGTAGATAATGCTTGTGAGTGGCATGAGAACACTGTGTTTGTCCCTGATGATACCTTGACCGCTAGACTAAACATATATAACGATCAGGTGGCCATATATGAACAACGTGCTAAATTTGAAATAACTGAACGTGAGCAGAAAATGGAAAGTCAAATGTGTGCACTTATAACAGAACGTAATGTAAGGGAAGAAACATTGAAACAAGAGTTGAATTCTTTGAAAAATTAGCTGGATCAGACTGTTAAACAAAATGTTGGGAAATATAATTTGATGATTACAAAACTATAGGGATCTAATGTTAAATTAATTAGCTTTCTTTGTAAGCTAGGTTTTCTTGTGTAAACCCTATTTATAAAGGGTGTAGGCGGCAGTATATTAGTATGATAGAAACAGTCAAACTCTTCAATGAGAGTCGATTAGCAATGTGTGTTTGTACACGTTTGTTAATAGTAGTAGTAGTTTTATTTATTATCAATAAAAGATGGCGCCATGAATAAAAACCTTGTTCAATAATAATGATTGTTTTGTGTTTATCCGTTGCATGTTTAATCATTGTTATTGTTCCTAGATGGGCTAAACGATCTTTTACAATTGGTATCAGAGCGGGCTGCTCTCGACATTTAGGATCTACAAGGTTGTTACTGTTAAAGATGGAGCAGATTCGAAGAAAAAGTACAGATTTGAAAAAGTTTTATTGTCGACTGCAGCAGATGTTGAATAATACTGAGGTAATCTTATTTTTTTTTTGGTGTCGATTAGGGCTGATCTGATTGTTACTGAGATAATTTAAGAATAGATCGTACTCATATTAAATGATTTGTTGCTGCGTAAAAATTGGTCTATTTGTCGTGTACTGTTGCTGAATCTATTGATCAAAGACAATACTGATTGGTGGGTCCGATGATTTTAATTGGTCGGTGATGGACAAGTGGGGCCGATTGGTTTGTCATACTGTGTTTAATGAATTGTGGTACGGTGGAAAATTGATGCAATTGGGGTTTGTCGTGTATTGTATTAATGAAGATCAGTGGTTTGTCGCTTATTATTGTTTCTGAAGTAGCTATTGGTGAGTTATTTTTGACTTTGTACAGACCAATGTGATTAATTCTGGTTGGTATTCATTAAGTCTGGTCAGTGTTGAGTTAATACTGGTCAGTGATTTATTAATTCTGGTGGCTGTTGGTGATTAATTATGGTCACTCTTCGTTAAGTCTGCTCGGGTATTCGTTAATACTGCTCTCGGAAGTTAAGTCTGTTCACCAGACTTAATTAATTCTGGTCTTCGAATATTAATTTTGCTCATGGTTTTGGTTAATACTGCTACGTTTTTGGTTAGTACTGCTCTGCTGGAGCAGTTGTGGATCGCGGACAGAAAATTATTTTTATGGCTTGGTTTGGTGATTATTTGAAGAAGAAAAATGAATATTGCTTATTTGATGTTGTAGTTGAGTTTCACAGATGCGTGTTCTTATCATATCTCAAATGACGGACTACATTTGGAGATAACTTGTTTGGGCGTTAATGCGGTGACAAAGACTTGATGAATCTAGCAAAGTGTGTGATCTATTTGTACCTGCAATGCGCTTAATGCTCACATTTGCTATCACTTAAAGGAGTTACATTGTAGTGCTCAGTGTCTCATATAGTTGAGGATTTATCAAGAGGTCCTGGTAGCCTACTTCTAGGGATAAGTTTGGAGTCACGTGGATAGTGCAAGATATAAGACGCAAGTTTGGGAAATTCAACTTCTTCATCAAGTTCGTTGTACTCGGTTTTCTTCATCAGTAATCATTTCATAGGGCCTACTGAGCTCGTGATTCAAGAAATGGTTATTGGCTTCAGGGGAAGCTTGTTGATTCGTTGTTTAACCATCTACATGCACCACTTAAGGGGAAGTATTTTGATTCAAGTTGCATGGAAGACCCCTATTCGATGCTTACAAAAAGGGGAAGATGATTGTGTTGCAGCTTATCGTGGGTGGTGACATGTTCAAGAAGACCTTAAGGAAGCTTTTAAGAGATAGTTTTGTAATATCAAATATGGGAAGATTGTTGGGAAATATAATTTGATGATTACAAAACTATAGGGACCTAATGTTAAATTAATTAGCTTTCTTTGTAAGCTAGGTTTTCTTGTGTAAACCCTATTTATAAAGGGTGTAGGCGGCAGTATGTTAGTATGATAGAAACAGTCGAACTCTTCAATGAGAGTCGATTAGCAACGTGTGTTTGTACACGTTTGTTAGTAGTAGTAGTAGTTTTATTTATTATCAATAAAAGATGGCGCCATGAATTCAATAATAATGATTGTTTTGTGTTTATCCGCTGCATGTTTAATCATTGTTATTGTTCCTAGATGGGCTAAACGATCTTTTACACAAAAAAAGGAGGCCCAAGAGTATTTAAATACTCTAAAACAAGATTTCAAAGAAAAAGAAACAAAACTCTTAAATGATTTCTCCAGACTTAAAATGTTGAAGAATAAGCTTGAAAACAAGTTGTACACACAAGACCAGACCAGACAAACTGCTCAAATGATTCAGAAGCACAAAAATTTTTGTGATAAGCATAGTGAAAGTAATGTAGGTGAACCTAAATTAGCTCTCCTTAAGAATGCTAAAGTAGCCCAACCTGCCTTATATGATGCAAATGTGATGATTATGCCTGGTCATGCCCCTCCTGATGTTTTTTCATTAGAAGAGAGTAATGAGATAGAAGAGAGAAATAGAGAAAGAATGATTAAGAAAATGAAGGATCCCAAATGTATAGCCAATCGAATCATAGTCAAACCCCATGATTATTATGAGGAGAATCGATTGACTATGTTTGCACCTCAAAGGAAGCTAATGCCTGAAAAAATATTTTGGTCTTTAGACATAGAAAAGAGAAAGGGCGATGAACTTAACGACAAAACTCCATCCCTTAGGAAAATTGCAGTTGCAACAGTGTATCCTCCCAATACACCTAGGCATCTAGTTCCTTTAACTCTTCCCACAGAATGTAAAACCTTAATTAGCATATATGTACTTTGTCAACTATTTGCTGATTTTGATAAAACATGTAAGAAGAGAATTACACCAACAGGAATTACTGAGGGGGAAAGGGGTTTTGAACAAACAAAAAGGTGTTATTTAACTGAGGTCATTCCATTATTTAAACTACTCAAAGAACATTTTGAAGGGATGCAAAAAACCCTTAAAACTGAAGTTAATGAGATGAAAGCAGTGTTTAAAGATATGGAAAATGAGGTAGCTCAACATGCGATAGAGCTTAAGAGTCGTGAGATTGAGAGAAAGAATATTCTCATCACCAATGAGAATTTGATTGTTAGATGTATTTCACAGGATATATTTTATACTGCTACTGATGCTACATTAACTGCATGTCAATTTCATGAGTATTCTATTGCATTGAATGTTACCCAGAATCGTGTTGTTGAGCTTGAGGGCGAGAATTTGAAATTGCAAGAAAAAATTCAAAATGATGACCATGATAACATGGTCAAGCGTTTTTCAAAACTAGAGGTTGATCATCTTAATTTGCAATTAAAATATCAACACTTAGAAGAAAGATGTAAACTATCAAATGCCTAGACATCTTTGGATGCTCCTGAATTTGATACATATTTTGAATTAAGCAAACGCGATGAAAAAATTCAAGCTCACACTAACATGATTCGACAATTGAGGGCTCAAATTGCCCAACTAAAGAAAAATAAGAGTGATGCAATTGGCACCCCTAAACCATCGTCCTTAGATTCTCAGAATTTTCAATATCAAGACACCATCAATAAGTTACACTATGAAAATGAATGTTTTCGTGCTGAAAATTCAAAAATCAAACAGAATTACAAAGAATTATATGAATCAATTAAAGTTACACGAAACAGTCACAATGAAAAGGTAACTTCTTTGCTAAATGAAATCGAGAATCTTAAGACTCAGGTTAAAGGGAAAATGCCAATTATCACTTGTGAAAATGTTGTTTCAAAGGCATCTGCTTGTAGTAAGTATGTTGTTGATGTTGTGCCTATTCCATTTCCCCTTAGGAACAATAGGTCTGCCCATTAAGTATATCTCAATCATCTTAAGGATAGTCTTGATACAGTTCGTGAGATAGTTGAAGAGGATAGGATAGATAAACCACTTGATAGTGCAGTTGTAGATGCTTGCTTCCTCACAAAACAGTCTCAGGAGCTTTTAGAGTATGTCATTGGCACGGATCCTAAGAATGATAACAAAAGAGATAGATTTGTTGCATCATCATCTGCGACTAAGAACAAGCACGTAACATTTGATATACCACTGAGAACATCAGAACCCAGCACATCAAAATCAAGAATGCAAATGACAGTAAAACAAACTAATGTTCCCATCATTACTTCTACAGGAGTAAACGGTGACACCAAAGCTAGCGGGTCAAAGCATAGAGGCAATGCAAGGAAAGATAGGACTACGCCGGCTAAGAGTGGTCACGAGAAGAAAGTAGAAGCCCAACCTAGGAACAATAAGTTTGCAATGAATGGAATGAATCGTGTTGATTCTAGTATTAGAAGTCCTGTAATTAATTCGAATTCTAATTCTGTCTATAAAACATGTAACGAATGTTTAATTTTTGGTAATCATGATGATTGTGTTGTGTCATTTCTGATGTCTCCTGCACTACCCAACGTTAAGAATGTTAGGAAAACTGAAATAAGTAAGAAAATTAGGAAAGCAACAGGAAAAACGTTTGCTAATGTCGGGTATCAATGGAGACCCACTGGAAGGAAACTCACTTTAGGAGATCAGTGTCCCTTAACTAGATTGAATAACCATAAAGTTTTGAAGGTTAAGGAATGTAAACCAACTGGTCGAATTTTGCCTTTAGTGATACAATGCCCTGCTACTAGGTCAACTGTTACTTCTAGTGTAGTTTCTAATGCAAATACAGTAGCATCTGTGAATCCTGTAGTTCCAGAATTTGTGTGTGCTAACCAAACGGACCCCAGCTGCACGTGGGGATCCACATTTTTCAGTTATCCATAGTTGTCTGTTTTCAAATGCAGGTCGTACAAATCGTCCTTTGGTATTTGGACTCAGGCTGCTCAAAACATATGACTAGGGATCGCTCACGACTCAAGAATTTCGTGAAAAAGTTTATCGGGACAATTAGATTCGGGAATGACCATTTTGGGGCGATTATGGGTTACGGAGATTATGTGTTCGACGATAGTGTAATTTCCCAGGTATACTATGTGGAAGGACTAGGGCATAACTTGTTTTCTGTTGGTCAATTTTGTGATTCCAATCTTGAAGTTGCTTTCAGAAAACACACTTGTTTCGTCAGAGAGTTGGATGGTGTTGATCTTCTTAAAGGCAGTCGTGGCACCAATTTATACACCATCTCTATTGAAGAAATGATGTGGTCCTCTCCTATTTGCTTGCTTTCAAAGGCCTCAAAGACTAAATCTTAGCTTTGGCACCGTCGTTTAAATCACTTGAACTTCGGCACCATGAATGACTTGTCTCGCAAGGAACTTGTACGAGGCATGCCCAGACTAAAGTTTGAGAAAGATCATCTTTGTTCTGCATGTCAACTGGGCAAAAGCAAGAAACATACTCACAAACCCAAAACCGACAATACCATCATGGAAGTTCTTCACACCCTTCACATGGATCTATGCGGACCAATGAGAGTGCAGAGTATCAATGGAAAGAAATATGTTCTTGTGGTGGTCGAAGACTACTCTCGGTTTACATGGGTAAAGTTTTTGAGAACCAAGGATGAAACTCCAAAGGTTATCATTAAACTAATCAAGCAGTTACAAGTAAGGCTAAACAAAACTGTCAGAATCATCCGGACGGATAATGGAACTGAGTTTATTAACCAACAACTCAGTCAATTTTATGAAAGTATTGGCATAACTCATCAGAAAAGTGTTGCACGCACTCCTCAGAAAAATGGCATTTTTGAAAGACGAAATCATACTATAGTGGAAGCTGCAAGAACTATGCTAATATATTCTAAGGCTCCGATGTTTCTTTGGGCAGAAGCAATTGCTACTGCGTGTTACACCCAAAACCGTTCCTTGATACACACTCTCCACAACAAAACTCCTTACGAGCTGATACATGGCAAGAAACCAGATCTTTCCTTTCTTCGAGTGTTCGGTGCTCTGTGCTATCCGACAAATGACGGTCAAGATTTGAGAAAGCTAAAGGCTAAAGCAGACGTAGGGTTCTTCGTTGGATATGCACCATATCGTAAGGGATATAGAATCTACAACAAAAGAACCCGACAAATCATGGAAACTATTCACGTGACATTCGATGAGCTGACTGAGCAAACAGCTCCTGAACAAACCGGTTCTGGACCCGCACCTAATCTATTGACACCTGGACCAATTAGTTCAGGTCTTGTACAGAATCCCACGCCTGCAGTTCCTTATGTACCTCCCACCAGTGAAGAGTTGAATAAGTTATTTGATTCGATGTTTGACGAATACTTTGAGCCACCAACAGTTAATGCTACAACGGAAGCTCTACCTGTACCTCCTGTTGTTGATGCTCAAATTCCACAAAACTCAGAAGGTCCATCGATATCTGTCTCAATCAGTCAAGATGCACCATCTGCCAGTCAATCGCCCTCATCATCAAATATTCAATCTTCTTCGGTACATCAAGGTTCTGCAGAAGATAATTCTTTTGACGTGAATCCTTTTGCTCCTGTTGACGATGTTCCATTTGAAAATGTATTTGCTCCAGAGTGTTCCACTGATACATCTTCTTCAGGAGATCACAACACGGCAACATTAGTTCAATACCCTCAACCACATGATCATCTCAGAAAATGGACCAATGATCATCCAATTGACAACATCATTGGTAATTGATATGTGTCTAAATACACATATATTTACCTTGTTTAAACCCACATAAACAGTCAAAAACACTTTGAAAAGTCTCAAAAAGACAGAAAAAATATTTAGACTGTGTTTTATTCATAAATTGTCAAATCTAGTCCCTAGTTATTCAAAACATGGAAATTTTTCATAAAAGGCCCTCAAGGATTTTCAAGTTGTCAAAATTAGCCTTATAAAGTTCAGTTTTGCAAAATGGCAACTTTAGTCCCTGAAATTTCAATGATTGACAGAATTTACCCCTGGACATTTTAAATTGGAAAATTAACATTTTTGGTCCTTTGGTAAATTAAAATTGTCATAATTGGTCCTTATAATAATTTTTGGGAAAGTGCAATTTTAGTCCCTTGATTTTGGCTAAATGGCAAAAGTGGTCCTTGTGATAATTCTACACACCAACCGGACCCTTTATTTAATACCCTAAACCTTTAACCCTTTTCCTAAATTAATCCAACCCACAATCCTACCCCTTTAAACCCCGGCCCAATCACAACAAGCCCAACACCTTACCCGTATGATTTTTAGTTAAACAAAAGTCAACCCGGTCAAAATACCACCATCATCCCCTTAAACCCGCCAAACAAAACCAGGATACCATCCTGACAACTTTCCCCCTCCTATCCCCCTTTTCCCTGAAACACGCAACCTTCCCCCTCCTCTACTCCTTAGCTACTCACCAACCTTCACGTGTGCGCAGATAGCAAAAAAAATCCCACTTGACCTCATTTTCCCGCCAATTTGGAATTGAACGATGGAGATCTATTTTGGCTAATCAAACGGTGGGGATATGTCCAAGAGAGGTCATAGAAGAGATGGAGTGATATAAAAAGCCAAGAAGTCAGAAGATAAAGGGGGTCGATGCTTTTAGACCAAATTTCTTAGTGTAAAATGTCTCTTTACTTAATTTCAGTTTAAACCTTAGTTCTAATTTGTAATTCAAGTTATTGTAAGCTCCTTTGTATTGTAAGTTATCAACATTTTCAGAATTTTAAGTTTATGCAAATTTTAAGTTTCAGATTAATTCAGTATGTTCAAGTATTTGTTGTATAACCTTTCAAAAGCTTCCATTTTCTGCTCAATAAGCTTGTATGAGCTTATTTTTGTTTTAGAAAAAGTTAACTTGTTTTGATTCTGTATTAAGTTCAAGTTTCCAGAAAAAAATTCAAAAAAGTCAACATCAGTCAACAAAAAGTCAACTATGGTCGAATCTGCTTATTAGCTTATTTTTGTGTTTCATTTTCAGTTTTTATTGCTTCTTTAATGTCTTTGTGGCTTTTAATTCAATTGTATTTAGATAATTCAGCTTTAATTTGGTTTTCTTAGCTAAAAAATTAAAACAATCAAAGTAAAAGGGTTGTTTGGGTCATGGGTCTACATGGGTCAAATTAAGTGCTTCCTGTTCATTTTCACTTTAATCAGTTTTGGTTGAGCTTTTCATAGCTTGTATAAGCTGTGTCAATAGGAATGTGGTAGTTTTGGATCTTATTGCAGGTTTGGAGTTGAGGACTGCAACCACAGGCAGTGGACTGTCCTCATTAGCTTATGATAAGCTTTTCCTAGCTTGGACCACATTTTGACACTTCTCAGGTCCCCTTTATTCCATATTCAGTTTGTTCTATGCCTTGTTTTTAGATTTACCCGTAGCAGCCCCAACCTAGTATTGCAGACCCAAGTTTTTTAAGTTTTCATAGTTTTTCAGATCTTTGGCATTTTCTAGCTCACTCAATTTAAGTTGTCATTAGCTGTAATTTAGGATTAATAAAGTTCACCAGTTCATCTATTTAGCATATTTTTCTAAGGATTTTTAGAGTAGCTTAACATAGCTTATCAAGGGCTTGAAAAGTCCACTTTTGCCCTGCACATAACTTATTCAGGTTTCATGCACCTGATCTTTGGCTTAATTAGGGATCAATTGGGTTGATTATGATGGGGCTTTTAGTATTTTTAGATAGCCAGTAATGTAAGCTAGCTTTTGCCCCCATAATACTCAGAATTTACTGCTTATTTGTCTGCTTATATTGCCCTTCAAGTTGGGACCTTTTCTGAGTTTTCTGCATTGATCTTGCTGCTGCCCTTATGCTTAAAGTGCTTTTCCAGAGTGCTTATTGTGTTTTTTTCAGTTGTTTCATGCTTTATTAAGTTGTTTTAGCTTATTCTGAGCATTTGGTGAAGTTTTGTGCTTATTTGCTTATTTTTGGGCTTATTGCAAACTGCTTATCTGCCCAAATCTGCTTATTTGGCTTAGTCAACTTTTCATTTTAATTTTCCTAGCTTTTTAATAATATTTTAGATTTATCTGTAAATTTTCATAATTTTCTGAAAAGTTTTAATATTTTTAATCTTTTTTATTAGTTTAAAATAGTATTTAAATCATAATAAATAGAATATTAATCAGAAAAATATAAATCCAATTTTCATAATTTTCTTTTGTCATTTTTAATCTAGGAAAAATATAATTTCATTTTTTTCCTTAAGAAAAATCAAAAATAGAAATATAGTGATAGCTTCTATTTAATAGAATTTATCTTTTTAAATTTTAATTAAGTAAATTTCAATTTTATAATTTTCTTAGCTTCTATTTATTTGATAATATTTTTAGAAAAAGTTTTAGATTTTTCTTAGCTCATTTAGTATTTTTTATAATTTAAATTAGTTTAATTAGTATTTAAATAATTAATAATTAGAAATAATTAAATAAAAAGTGTAAAAAATTATAATTTAAGTTTTAAAATAAGTTTTTAGTAATTTTACATTTTTAGGTTTTAAATTTCATAAATTTTACTTTTTAGTCCTTTTTAGATTTTTCGTTGCGCGTTTTTAAGTTAAGTATTTCGCGTTTAATTTTGTTGTGCATATCTGTTTTAAATTTGTTATTTAGAATTGTTAAACAAAGCAAAATCAAAAGCAATCTGAAACATCAATCACTCTAATCCAAAGCTTTCCACAATGGCCCATTCACATCTCGTTGGGACACGACCCGGGTGATCACTTGCCCGGTATCACACACATCACATTCACGGGTTTTGCAAGTTTGACTTTTCCTAAGGTTTGACTTGTCATTTCCCAAAGTATCACGTGTGCATGATACTATATTTATTTATATATACTCACACACGGATCAGTAATCCTTCCCGTCCAGTATCCACGTGAAAGTAACTTGCTACTGATGCACTGTGGTGTTTCTTCAATTCCGTACTATCCAAATTCGAGCCAAAAGACTTCAAAGAAGCCATGTACAAAGACTGTTGGTTTAAGGCTATGCAAGATGAAATTCATGAATTTGATCGACTTGAAGTATGGGAATTAGTGCCTCCTCCAGAGTGTGCAATGATTATTGGTCTAAAGTGGATCTTTAAAGTGAAACTTGATGAGCACGGTGATGTTCTAAAGAATAAGGCACGGCTTGTTGCAAAGGGGTATAGACAAGAGGATGGCATAGACTTTGAAGAATCATTTGCTCCGGTTGCCCAAATTGAAGCCATCAGAATCTTCCTCGCTAATGCTGCCAGTCAGAATATGATAGTCTACCAGATGGATGTTAAGACAACATTCTTAAATGGTGACTTGAAAGAGGAAGTCTATGTGAGTCAACCTGAAGGATTTGTGGACCCTGATCATCCTACTCATGTCTATCGCTTGAAGAAGGCCCTCTATGGCTTGAAGCAGGCACCTAGGGCGTGGTATGATACGTTGTCCAAGTTTCTTCTGGCAAACGGATTCTCCAAAGGTGTTGTTGATCCTACTCTTTTCATCAGGAAGTCGGGCAAACATCTACTTCACGTTCAGATATATGTAGATGACATTATCTTTGCCTCTTCTGATCCTAGTGAATGTGATCGGTTTTCAAAAGAGATGAGTTCTAAGTTCCAAATATCAATGATGGGACAAATGTCATTTTTCTTAGGTTTGCAAATTTCTCAAAGTCCTGGAGGCATCTTCATTAATCAATCCAAATATGCATACGAAATATTGAAGAAGTTTGGATTTGATTCAAGTGATCCTGTTGACACTCCTATGATAGAGCGATTGAAGTTGGATGAAGACCTCTCTGGGATCCCAGTTGACCAAACTAAGTTTAGAAGCATGATTGGATCCTTAATGTACCTCACCGCTAGTAGGCCAGATCTCTTGTTCGCAGTATGTATGTATGCTCGGTACCAGTCCAAGCCCACCAAAAAGCATCTGGAAGCGGTAAAAAGGGTCTTCAGATATCTTCAAGGCACTGTTCACATGGGTCTCTGGTATCCTAAGGACACCGCAATGGAACTCACGGCTTATGCAGATGCTGACCATGCAGGGTGTCAAGATACTCGTCAAAGTACTTCGGGAGGTGCTCAGTGTTTGGGGGAAAAGCTGGTTAGTTGGTCCTCTAAAAAGCAAATGAGTACGTCTATATCTTACACAGACGCTGAATACATTTCCATGTCTGCATGTTGTGCTCAAATTCTATGGATGAGATCACAACTATCGGACTATGGTTTTTCATACAACAAGATTCCTCTGTATTGTGACAACAAAAGTGCTATCGCTCTTAGCTGCAACAATGTCCAACACTCCCGATCAAAGCACATCGATATCAGGCATCACTTCATAAGGGAACAGGTTGAGAAAGGGATTGTTGAACTCAACTTCGTGAGGACGGAGTTTCAGTTGGCTGATATCTTCACTAAGGCACTTCCGAGAGAACGGTTCCAATTTATTCTCCTACGGCTTGGCATGAAGAGTTTGTCACCTGAAACACTCAAGTGTCTTCAAGAAGAAAAGGAGGAGTAAAAGATTTGCATCACATATCCTTGTATATACTTGTATATATCTTAAAACAAAAAGAAAATAGAAAAATATAAAACCTATAAAAACCCTAAAAATCAGAAAAACAAAAAATACCAAAAATAGTTCTTCTAGGCATGTCTTCTGTTTATCGATAACATTTACGGTCCTAGAAATGTCATTCAATAATGACAATGGTCTTTAAATGAAGCTCGAGCAGAAGTTATATTAACTGGTTAAAACATGTCTAATCGGCTTTCAGTTACTTCAGACTGCAACCCATGCGTTGCTATGGGGAAAGCATGTCACCAAAAAGACAGCTGTTCCTCCAACTGGGTGATGTTCACCTGGGCATGGATTACTTTATATCCATGTTTCTTCAATTTGATGCCCGTTTCAGTGCCTCATTCCTCGTATAAGAAGAGAAGTCTTCTTTACATCGCAAGTACTTTCCAATCTATGATTCTTCAGGAAAGTATTTGTATGAAAACTTGGTGGTACCATGATTTTTGAATATTAATCAGAATTGAATTTTTCATAAAAATCTATCTCTCAATCAATGTCTACAGCTATTCCATTAGAAGACGGGTCATTGATAGAGGGGGAGAGTGATGATTTTCAAAATTCTATATCATCAAAACATGCTACTTTGCACCAAATAAGCAGTGAATTTTATGAAACTTGTTGCTATGTGTCAGTGTATGATTTTTGTTAAATTCAAAATCTTCCAAACTAATCATACCTGGCACTAACATTCTCCCTCATAGATTGAGGGGGAGCATTGTAATGTTCCATTATCAGAATACATGTTAAACCTGACCACATTTTCTCCCAAATTTTCTAAACAAATTTAAATCAATTGGGATCACAAATCTCAAACGATTTGAAATTTTTGATCGGGGGAGAGAATGTGATTTAAATATGAAAATCTGATAAAAAAATGTGATCTTTTGGACTTAAGTGTAGGCTCTCCCATATGTGCTAAACCTTTTCGTATATCGATTCACATATTGAGGGGGAGCAAATGATTTGTGTAGGCTATCCCATATGTGCTAAACCTTTTCGTATATCGATGCACATATTGAGGGGGAGCAAATGATTTGTGATGGCAATTGTGGATGAATGCCAAAGACCGACCATTTTACTTGATGTACTGGAGTTATAAGTATGGTAAGGTTAGGTATCAGTTCCCATGATCCAGCCAGAACCAGAGGGATCTTCCCAGGGACAATCCTCTAGTTAGAATAGAAGTCCTTAGGAATGATTAAAAAGGAGAAAAGTGAATAGGGAAAGAGTGCCGACTGAGATGGAGCTAGTACTGGAACAAACCCAACAAGGTGCTAGTGATGAAGTCTCGGTAAGCGCTGAAGGGGTTGAAGAATGAAAAAGAAATGTAAAGATAAAGGGTGAAAAGAAAGAAGCCCTCCTTACACTTTAGGCAGAAACCGGGTCAATAAATATGCTGTCAGAATCACTAAGTTGATTGTTGACATTCAAGACAAAGTATTATGGACCCAGTGATACGCTGCACAACCCTCCCTAGCCACTCAAGGTCCCTCAAAGGACTCTTGTTTCATTTGTCACGGAGAACAATACATGTCTATCGTCTCTCTCACTCCGAGTTAGATGATATTGAAAAGGTGGCAGTCCTCTCCAGCCTCTGATCACGATTGAGTCTAGAGCTAAGAGATCATCAATAAATCTCATTAGGACACACTTCCAATATACTTGCTATTTCATACACTGTGAAAAGTAAGAAAATATATGTTAAAAATTCCTACACATTATCCTTGTGGTATTGCCAGAACATCCGAGTGATACGAAAGTATTCACAATGAAGATGGAAATCCTTCTAGAGCCAACATCAAACAAGCTCTTGGTAGGTGACATGTGAGATCCTTCATGGATCAAATTTGTGACAACTGGAAAGAAGCGATGGGGCGATTCACATTTGAATCAAACTTGTTCCAGGAAATGGATTGACGGATGCTTTTGGAAAACCTCTCAATGTGCTCACCAACTGAGTTTCGAGCACATTGATTGTGAAAATTTTCAAACAAAAGTGTTTATGTAGAAATATGATTAAATTTATAAAACCCTCGTCGTGTTGCATAAAATGTTTATCCAGTGACACGCGAGTGATTTTTCTAATCAATTTCTCATCAATCAGTGGCTATTTAATTCATTGATTCACTCTACCCTGTTGTCTGCTTTGAGACGTTCCGGTATGAGAACATGCTTGTATGACGATTCCAATGATTAATTCGTTGAATGAGTCTTTACAACAAGCTGGAAATTCCTGTCAAGGAGAATCTTCTTTAAAGGGGATTCTACCTGATCACAGGTCGGTCCTCACGGAACCGAAGGTTAATCCAACCACCCTGAATGAATGACAAAGCCATATTCGTTCTCCAACTTTATTGCTAACTGTTTTGTTTCAGATTCATATAAAGATGGCGATGGTGGTTCCTGATTCCAGTAGAGACGTGTCAATCCACACTCCATGCTCACACTTCCAACTCATTATCAAAGACATCATGATAGATGAAAGACCTACAACACAGCTTCTTGATGAACTCAAATAAGTATATTTTATTATCATCATTTATCCTATTTATTTAACTTGTTTTATTATATTATATATGAGAATCGATACATTAATGTTTACTTTAGTAATTCTCAGGTAAAAACAAGCATTATGTGAAACTTGGCGATTTTGGACTAATTATGGAGCAAAACAAGCGAGATGTCAAAAGTCTACTGAAATCCAGAAGATGCGCCGTATCTCACTCAACAAATACGACGCAATATCATACTTAGATGAATTCGAAGACCATTGCCTGACTTTGAAGAATATGCCGCATGCAATTCTGTCATGCGCCGCATATGAAACTTTGGTCAAAGAAGAAGATGAAGCTCGTTCTACTCCAGATACGCCGCAATATACTTCTAACATACGGCGTATCACTATCAAGATTTCACCAGTTACAATCCAAGACAGCTAGAGTACATGCGCCGCATACAAAGATCAAGTTACGCCGCATCTGAAGACGGTGTACGAATATTCCAGAATATATTAATCTTGGACCCCACGCGAAGTTAAGTCAATGTGCCTCATCTATCAACTCAATGCGCCGCATCGATCCCTCAGACAGAAACTATAAATACCCCAAGGTCAGACGAATTTAAGAGACCATTTATATAACCCTAGATCCGAATCCAGACGACCAAGCAGCACAAGACACACCTCAAACAAAGATACAAGAGCTGTAAGAAGGTCCTGCATGTATTCAATTCATTAAGTAGTTTTGTTTTATAATTTTAGTACGCTTTAATTCATCAGGATTGATGGGCTTGTGTCATGTGAGTACGGAAGATCATGCACTCCCCTTAATATTGCTTTCCCATTAATTAAAGTTTATATGTTGATGTCTTTGGTGACTTTTATTAGTGCATTGATAACCTCTGTGTCTAGCTGAGTCTTGCTTGGGTCGCCATGCCCCTTCCTCGCCTATTTATTCTAGCGTCTCTAGAAAAGTAGGATAGACATAAGTAATCATTAAGGGTTTACTCGCCGATAAGATTAGAGCCAACGAGAAAGGTTTAATTATATACACTTCATATAAAACTAGCAATAAAACAAGTGACAAGCTATTTAATTATCAGGACAGGTCTTCTTATTGTCTCGAGTATCTATCTGTGTACGTGTGTGCTAATCGCTGATTCGTGCTCATTAGTTTAGTTTTCTATTTAATTATAACCAAACTGTGCCAGTCTCTCAGGCTGAACCCCCTTGCGTTAGATTAGGTTGTATAACTAACTTAGGATATTAAAATACTGATTAGAATAACTAGATAATACGTTCCACTCTTAGTGATCGACACTCTGCTTACCATTATATTCATACTGTCACAACCGTGATTTTTAGCAGGTTAGTTTGACCTATAGTCTCAACTCATTTAACTTTTGCTTGGTGTGTATTACTTGCTTATATGTGATATGTGTATTGTATGTGGGATATAAGTGGTATAAGTGCGTGTGTGGACCACTAAATCCCTTGGTGTGAGATTTTGTCATGTTGAGTAGTGTTGGATTTTGGGATGAGTTCATTTTGATCGCCTTTGTGGTGTAGAAATGACTTGTGTATTTTGTTGGAGTTTTGTGGTTTTGTGTAACAATCCTTCGTTCAAGTGTTTTGAGCGTAAGTAAGTTACGTGGAGTTGGTTATTATGGTTTATATTAATAATAAGTATGAAAAATCTATTTTTGGAAACTTTGAGTGAAAATGATATTTTTTCCGGTTGTTGTAAAATTTGAGTTTATCGCGTAAGACATTAGGTTTTGGATATGGGGTTTTATAAAATATCAAAAATACAAAGTTTTAAGTGTAATAAATAAATTTGATAAAAAAAATAATATATATATATATAATTATATATATATATATATATATATATATATATATATATATATATATATATATATATATATATATATATATATATACTAGACTTCAAAGCCCGCCCAATGGGCGGGCATGACTTGTAATTTCGTTAATTTTAAATCATGCCTTAATTTCGTTACATTTAACATAATAAAGTATAATTACTTTTATACAAAAGCAATAGAACACGGTTTAGTTTTTTGGGTTTAATTGTATGTTATAATTAACTTAAGTAATTATTTTATGTGTAATTTTAGGGATGAAATCTCGTTTATTAGAGCACCTTGAACACTGGCAGTATGATGTTCGGTTACATCAGTAACAATGGCAGTACCATGTTCTGTCCCATCAAAGTTTAAAGGAATATGATTTTTAACCTTCAACACTGGCAGTATCATGTTTTATTACATCACTGACACTGACAGTACCATGTTCTGTCTTACCAGAGTTTAAATGGATATGATTTTTTATTAGTTTGGTTTGTATTTGTTTGTTGATTAGTTCGAGTGTTTTGCTGATATTTGATTTTATTTCATACTCTGGCGGTATGATTTCACGCAAACAAAGTTAATAAACATCTAATGCTTAAGTAGCAAAGTGTCATGTGAAAAGTAATGAGGTTAATTTATTAAAAAATTAGAACATAAGTCTTTATTGTAAATAATCTAAAATGATAACATGAAACTTAAGTATTTATTGTAAATAATCTAAGATGATAACACGGGAAATCGTGTTCCATTTGTTCATAATTCATCTTCGCTGTCATCATCACTGGTTGTTTTATAATCAGTAGATCTGTCATTGATAAAGTTGCTGACATCATCGTCGTTAGAGTCATAACTGACACTATACGCGGCTGAATTTATTTCCCACGTTTCTTCGTCAACATCGCTGATGTGGATGATTCTACCGTGTACTTTTCCATCGATATCAGGCATCTCGTCCCACACGTTATTGTCAACCATGTTAGATTGGTAATCTTCATCATAATCGTCATCAATAGATGTATATCTTGAGTCGCCTATGAAATTATCGACTATAAAATTATATAAACAAACTATTATTTTAAAACATGTTTAACAATTTACAAACACAAATAATAATAAATTTTTTTTTAACAAACAACCTGTGGAAGAGTCTTCAACAACAAATTCATCAGGGATAGTATATTTAGGTTTACAATCTCGCGTGGGGTAAGAGGGTTCTTTGAGAGCATTGATATTGACACACATGCCTGTTTCAGATACGTTGTTGTTGTTATCATGTTCATCATCCGTATCTTCATCATATAGCATATAGTTCCGTGAGAAAATGGGTTTCTACATACCAAAAATATAGTTAGTACTTAGCAACAGAGTATCTATTATGTGGACTGTTTGGTTTACCTTATTGTATATGTTAGCTTAATAATGTGGGATTAGCAAGGATGTTTCGTTTAACATATATGTTTTATAGAAATATAATGTACAAACATAAATTATTATTACCAATGGGTTTTTTTCCCCCAGGATGATTAGCAGTCATAGTCTCCACACGCTTTGATCGCGTTTTTTTATCATCAATCGAAGTTAGATCTACAACTTTGCTTGCTTGTGGCTTTCCATCATCTGATGAATCCAGGTCAACAATTATGTTGTTGACTATTTTGCCGTTTTTAGCAAGCCTACGGCGTTTGTGTATAGGTGGGAGAGGCTGCAAGTAATGCAAAAGTTGTTAGTTCCCCTGATTAATAAGTATCACATAATATGGATTAAAACCATTTTTTATACCTCTTTGTTGTCACGTGTTTTTTGTATTTTTTCATCATCTGATGAAACAACATAAACAATATCGTTGGTAACTAACTTGTTGTCTTTAGTTGGTCTAAACCGTTTATGTGTTGTTTGATCAGCCTGCAACTATTAGATTGATATTTAGATTTTATAATAGTTGAGTTCGACGTAATGAAAATTTTATGAAAATACCTTGTTATCAGTTTGATTTTCATAATAATCAAACTTGCATCCGTTCTTACGGGTCCCGGGTTTCACCTTTGACAATCTCCGATTGTTATGTGTTAAACAAACAACCTAAACAGAGCATCCAAAAATAAAAACCATTAAGTATTTTATGTTTACTACAATGCAAATTACTACGCATTAAAATTTTTATATAATACCTCGTTATTGGTATCATGTAAATCAGCATCTTCATTGAATATTTTGCATACATACGGATCACGTGGTTTTCGCTTATTACAAATTGGAGTAGTTCGATATCCGTTAACACCAATAGCATAAATCTATAAATTTAACATTTATATTTTATTCGTTAAACATAACAAAAACTATTATTAATAATAATAACCTTAGTTATGTTATAATACCTCGTCATCTGATAGGCCAACCTGCAAGTATTATAAAGATAATTAGATCCTGTGATATATTAATGGATATATGCTACATAATTTTAAGTTATAGATATAATCAATTGCTTATCTAAACATGGAAACGTCTCGACCAATAGAATCAACTAACCCTATTGTTTTAAACATGTACCATTGTTCAAGCATTTATTTTAGCTAAAGATTATTGGTAAATAAATATTCGTATATGTAAAACAATTCATGATAATCTTATAAGGTAGTGCCTGTGGGTAGTTTAGAAAAAAAGTACTTAGACATGTTATGAAGGATACCTCTTCATCGTCCAATATATGAACACTGGATATATCTTTTTTGAACAAATCAAATTGTCCATCCTGCATTCATGCTAAACATAATCAGATGATGTGTTTCATATATAATTTAAATAAACAGTTAATTTAGTTATTGTACATCCTCATCATCTGATATGATGATGTTTGGTATATTCTTATCGAGCGAGCCATCGGCTGATGATGGAGGATGGTGGTGACCTGTTTTCGGATTACCCTGACAAAATTGTAGCAATTAGTATTTAATTCATCTGATAATTAACAAAACACATTCAACTTAAGATTATGTACCTTGTGTGATCTTCGGTGTGACATTGTTTGTATTTTATGTTCGTAATTTTTGAAGATATATATTCAATATGTGTTAATATATGGCTTTATTTATAGAGTTTGAAGGTGACCATATAATGGAAACCGAAGATTTGTTTCTCATATATTTGTTATAGATAAAGATTACGTTTACAATTTAAACGTTTTCTAGAGTTTACATGATTTATATCATGCTCTAAATACAGATTTGGAAATTCTACAAAATATTTGATTATCATAGCTTTATTGTATATAAAGATTACGTTCGTTTGTGTATGAGCATTTAAAAACGTTGTTAGAATTAATGGGGTATAAAAACAATGGACTACGTATATTTAAAGTGACATTGCGTTTTAATATAACTCTTTTGAACTGGTTATAATATCAGTACCAAGTCGGGGACGTAGTAGTACAAAATTAAAATACATGATGGATATAACTCAGCAGTACTACATAGCACATACGTATTGTTTATACCAATACAAAGTACTCTTAAATATATATTTGACCCCCATATAGTGTGAAAGTGGTATATGATCTTAAATATATACACAGAATATTTATACAAAATACATTCTAAACTTAACTTTCAAATCATATTTTCTATAAATTTATCATATTCTTGAAAAAATGATTATAATATGTATATATCATTTTAAAAATTCTTATTATCTTGTGTAGGAAGTTATATACACGAAAATAGGGCAATGAATAAATCATATTCATCCTTCCAAATAGTAATTTTTTTATTTTAATTTTATTATTTTTAAACATCACCAATGTTAATACTGCTGGTTACGTTAGTATTGTTGTATTTGAGATAATATAGTGTTATACACGTGGTTATCAATGCAATATTATATTAGTACCGCTTCATATACTTGGTACTGCTATATCATTTTTTCACGTAATGATCAACATTTGCACTGTGGTTACGTTAGTACTGTTGTATTTGAGATAATATAGGGTTATACATGTGGTTATCAATGCAATATTATATTAGTACCGCTACATATACTTGGTACTGCTATATCATTTTTTCACGTAATGATCAACATTTGCACTGGTAGATAAATTAATAAAACTTAATATGAATAAAGCTTAATACGAATATCCACACACATGCAAGTTTGCAATTTGTAATTAAATTGTTCAAAAATATTAAAACACGCTTATGTAAATTAATTGTCTTCTTGCTCCTCTTGATTATTAACATCATTAGCTGGTGTTTCGTCATCCAGTGTCGCTGGTACACTGTTAACGTTGTCTGTCGTACGCTTGCCTACATCATCAATTTGAATTAAAGTGGCGTTCGTGGCACCAACGCACACTGCTGGAATATCATCCGTTGCGCCTATCGTTTCAACAACATCTTCGTTTGTTGGTTCCTGCTACATGTTGCGAGAAGATGTAAAAGATTAATTTGTATTGTTTGTTACAATTTAACGGTGTTTTTAGAAATTAAAAAATACAATGCACAATACCTCACTAATATCATCAGAATGTGTTTCCGATCCATCATCTGAACACACGGAATTGTTCTCTAAACCTTCGTCTTCCTCGTCGTCATCCTATTTTGATTCATTCATAAGGATTAGCATATACTTGTTTATAAACACAAACCATTGTTAGGTACATTAAAGGAAAACTGAATCAGACCTCTTCTTCTATAAAGCCATTCTTGAAATAGTTGATTATATCAACATCGTCCGTCACTTTCTCCGCTCTATATATATAACTATTGTTGTTGTGATTGAACTCAGAAAATAAAATTTTGAAAAGATACTTCCTCCCAATAATTTGATTAAGTGCATCCGGAAAGTATTCTTCTGTGTTCATGCCTTCGCTCTCCATTATCTCCCACGCTGTTAAATTTGTCATTTTGTGCACACTCTTGTCAAAAATCACGACTTGTGCAGTACCACTATGGTCAAATATGCGCACAATTATTTTGAACCTACATATATAAAATATTTATCACCGAACGCGAAGTATCGAAATATCCACATTATGTATTATATGTTTAAGGACAAATCCAAATAATTATATATATATATATATAGGTTGTTTTACATACCTGGAAGCAACGGTATATGTTTCTCCATGGTTTTTACAATACCACAACTGTTTCTTATTCCTTGCGCCCGAGTTGCGCTTTGAAACAATTGGTGTCACTCTTGTACTGCATGATTTGCAACCCGTATAAACCCACCCATTTTCCTCTTGTATGCTATGTACTTCTGCATAAACTACACAGTGTGACTCCTGTATTTAGATACAAAAACACATATAAACATTACTAACGTGGGTTTAATTAGTGATAAAATAATATTTATATTATACCCATAACAATAAATTTTGTTTTACCGGTTCAATGCTTCGAATTGTTCGAACTATTTGCTTCACACAGCCGTGCATGAACTCCGCAGGCGTAACAACACGGCTGCCAACTGAATGATCCTCAATTCTGAATTCACCTGCATCATACCCCTCCTGCTCTTCGTATCTGTGAAACGTATAAATAGGTTCCTAATAAATTTAACATGTTTTTAGTTTAAAACTAAAACACACATGTGCCGGTATCAATGTATATACCTTTTCCGGAAATCCAACAATTGTGGCACATCCCTGTTTATGAATATTCTTGTGCCAAACAAAGCATTATGTATTGATGGCTTATCTGTGTTGCACAACAAATATAGACACTTTTAAAATCTATTAATATGAATTAAAAATCTTAATTACGTAACCAAAAATTTAAAAGTCATCTATAAAACTTACTGTCCCAATATTTCACTTTCCCCAGCATCAAGAGGATGTCTATATGACAAAGCTCGTCACGTTTGTTGTCGTAGTCATTCCACATTAATGCCCAATTATCCCAAAAAGTACAATCAATTCTCAGAGATCTGCATAAAATAGGGTACACTCAATATATGATTACAAATGAATACTATTCTATACACGTTATTTTATTTTAAACAAATAATAATTTATAAAATATAGTTACTCGGCATCTTCAACGACAATTGTCCTCCGTAGCTTAGGACCGCCAGAATTGGTCAACGTCACTATTTTCCCAATAGCTACGACTGTACCAACAATATCTGGAAAAACATTTGTTATAAAAATATGCACATAAACATTCAAGTAACACCAACTGTTGTATATAATTTTAAAAAAAACACATACCAACACAATCATGTTCGTGGTATTCATTATCTGTATCGAGAATACTTGAGAATGGCTCGTTAACGAACCCAACAAAGTTGTCGTCGATGTGATCATACGGGTAACCTCGGTTCCTTTATAAAAAGATATTCTCCACTGGTTTGGTAACAAAGGTAACCTTCCGGCATTCTCTGCTACTCCAAAATTAGAGATTATGTAACATTGACCTTCTCGTAAAAGAGGTTCAAATTTAAACATAAACTCTTTTTTGACATAGATTTGGATACGGTTCGACTGTACATATAGTTCAAATATCAATTTAACATATATAATAAATATACACAAATATAGGTTACTAATTTCATCTGATATACCTCTTCATCCTGGAAAACACAGTCAAGACTGTAAGGATCGTGTTCTTCGTTAAATTTGTGTGAATGCCATACGGAGATGCATCTTCCTTTAATGGCCATGTTCACATTCATCGGACTGACATCTTTAATGAGAGTCATTGTTCTCTCTCTCACCGCTAAAAAAATTAAAAAAATATATATATAGAAAACGCTGTTTTTTTTATATCACATTAAAATGAAATATGTATAATGAATCAACCATTTTAAATAAACCTGGCTTAGGACTTTTAATTGTGGACATACTCTTTCCATTGTTTTTACTTGGATGAGAATTAGATCCTACGAATACACAAAGAAATTATGACAATGTTATTTATATAAAATAAGCAATCTGGAACAGACATTATCCAGAATGTTTGTACAAAACCTGAAGGAAATTTTCCATAAGACGATGTATGCATAACGGTTTTTTTGTTCCGATGTGAAGGTGCGTCCGAAGATGTTGATTGGTACCTCAAATCTTTTTGTTGATTTCTAATATAAGCAAATCTTTTAGAATCACCTTTTGAGTTTGTCGCCCCTAGCAACAATAACAAAACAAATTGTTGTATAACATATAACAATAAAGGTGCGGGTTTTTATAAACAAATATTCATACCTGATTGAGATTGAAAGTTGGAAGAATCAATCCTAGAGTTTTCATACGTGGAGTGTGTTTCAAAACAGCTTGATTGACTGGTAGATTTCCTTTTTAATGATCGAACAGCTCCTATTATTCAATGGATATAGATTTACCGCAATTTAGAATGTACAAACATACTTAATGTGTATACTATAATCACAATTTATAATATGAACACGATCAGTTTAGAAACATGTTACCTTCATGAGATGGTTGTGACTCAAAAGATGATGAGACGTGGCCAAATCTGCCCTTTGCAGGTGGTTTAGATGCTGGAACAATTACGATTGTATAAATACAATGTATTACTGTATTAAATAAAAAAATTAATGTTCAATGTACTACCTCTAGCTTTAGCAACGACATCAGAAACAACTGTTCCAGATATACTACCGGGTGTATCACTTTGAAATATGGAATTATCCAATTCAGACGAAGAAGATGGCTGAACCAAACCTATATTTCCTACTAATTTAGCAGTTAAAAATTAAGTAACATAATATAAACATCATGTAAAATGTACATAAATAAAATATCAACAAAGTTACTGCAATAAAACATTGATGAAGCTAATATTATACAAACATAAACATAGACATTAAAAATATTACTGCTATACTATACTACAACCCTTTCTGTGAAACGTAAATAAAATATCAACAAAGTTACTGCAATAAAACATTGATGAAGCTAATATTAAAACAATACAAACTAATATACGATACATGAAAGACATATACAACAACAAAATACCTTGTGAAGGGGTTTTAGGATGAACGTGACTGCCAGAGCCTCTGCTTGTTGTATCTGAAGGTGGATACAAATCATAAACTTATATGGTAAATTAAAACAAATTAATGTAGGATTCACGAAAACCTATATAAGAATAGAATACCTTGTGAAGAGGCTTTAGTATGTTTCTTCTGTATGGTATTGCTTGTATTTGCATCAGGAACTATAATCAATATATAAAGACGTTCATATAATAAAGCATTAGATTGATCCAACAACAACATAAATAAGATTATAACAAATTTACGAATAAATTATTCGTTAAAAAACATTCATGTGTTAAAACATCAAATTATTTACATAACATATGCTATCCTCATTAATGTATTACTTATATTGTTAATCTATATTAATAGTTTTTAATATTGTAATTTTTATGTTGTTGCTGTATAATCAAGCTAATATTTACATGCACACATAAGCAGTATCAAATATATCGAATATATCGAGCAATACAAACACACATAAGCAGTATCAAATATATCGACCAATACAAACACACATAAGCAGTATCAAGTATCTCCAGCAGTACAAACACACATAAGCAGTATCATGTACATCGAGCAGTACTTATATTGTTAATTTATATTAATAGTTTTTAATAAGGCATTAGATTGATCCAACAACAACATAAATAAGATTATAACAAATTTACGAATAAATTATTCGTTAAAAAACATTCATGTGTTAAAACATCAGATTATTTACATAACATATGCTATCCTCATTAATGTATTACTTATATTGTTAATTTATATTAATAGTTTTTAATATTGTAATTTTTATGTTGTTGCTGTATAATCAAGCTAATATTTACATGCACCATCGTTTATTAACAAACAATACAAACACACATAAGCAGTATCAAATATATCGAGCAATACAAACACACATAAGCAGTATCAAGTATCTCCAGCAGTACAAACACACATAAGCAGTATCATGTACATCGAGCAGTACTACCAATAGAGTCTGGCAGTGCTAGCAAACTAATGATTAAATTACATTCTAATGATTAAATTACATGTAAAAAACATACCTCCCAAAGAAGCACTCATGTTCTTCTTGTCAGTTCCTTTTGCAAGCCTTGCAGAGTGTCTTTGGCCGTGCATAATGGCTATATTATTATCAATAGAGTTTATTCTTTTTTTGAGTTTATAAAAAACGTTATAATATGAGGTATATATATGATGTATATATGATGTATATATAGTGATAGGGTAGAACTCTGATCTTAAATATGGGAACAAAAGATTTATACAAAATACATTCCAAACTTATCTTTCAAACTATATCTTCTACAAATTAAAATTAAACATATCTTTTAAAAAAATCCGGGATACATGTTTAGAAAATACATATACCATTCCAAATATTCCGCCTAAATATTCCGCCTGGTAATCAAAGAAGAAGATTATAGTTATTTTTTGTGCGAGTTATATCACAAAATATAACTTGGTCTAATGGTAACATTGACGTATACTTAAGCTATGTAAACAACCCAAGTTCGAGTATTTAGAATCCTTTTTAAAATTTCGGAATTAAAAGTCAACATACGAATTTTGTTCAGTCAAACTTTGCTTAGGTGGACTGCTTAGGTGGAATAAGAGCATGATTACTCATCAATCCAGCGCTTATTCATCAATCATGCATTTGATGACGTCGTACGCATCCTGTTATATATAATATGTAGATATATATATATATATATATATATATATATATATATATATATATATATATATATATATATATATATATATATATTTCGGCCGAATAAAGAGAAAAAAAGAAAAATAGAAACTAAATTTGATTAGGATTACAAATCTTGGAGGAAAAGTTATTCACTTAGGGTTTCTAGAGGTCTATAAATACAAACCAAAAACCCTCATTCCTCCCTTGTTGAAAATTCGGTCGATCACCCCAAGGAGAGGAGAGGAAGATTTTTTTTGGGTTTCAATAATTCAATTTAAGGTATGTCTAGTAAACCCTAATTGTGTAATTAATTTTTATTATGCATGTAACAAGTTATGGTGGATCTAGGGTTTGTAATTAGATCTGTAAATTAATAATATTAAACATGTAGGAATCAATAATTGATAATCTTGTGATAGTTGGTGAAGTAATTAGGGTTTAAAAGTTGTTAACTATAGAGTCATGAATCTGGCAGATTTAAAGGTCTGTAAAGATATGATTGTAATTAATAGATGAAGATGAGTTAGATCACGAATTTTATTTCTAAATTATAGTTCAGAGAAAGAGCTTTCCAAAAAGTCTGACCACGATCAATTTTGAGGTCGGGAAGGCAGTCAAACGAATTTTATGAGTTAAGGTGTCAAAACTGTTAAACAGGGACAGAATTAGGGTAAAAGTATTGAGGTCAAAGTTGGCTTTGAATGTGGAATTTGGATAGGGCCTTCTGTAGGAATCAATTTCTATATTATATTTGACTTCCACGCGAAAATTAGGTGATAATGAGTTGTGCGAGTGGGTCTATGAGGTCAAAACTTTTTGATGTCTGATCATATCCGAATCTGGATAGTTGTCATGTTTAATTTTTTATTGAGTACTTGTGTGTGTTTTTAGTGTATGGCCTTATGGGAAAAGCTTTTATGCTTATGAAGGACCATGTTGAATTTTTGGTGTGAGTTATAAAGCGTTATTCGCTGTGATTTTATGTGGATGAAAGTATCCTATGAATCTGAGTTTTCTGAAAGTTTTTATTAAGGGATTTAGTGAATATAATGTATTGGGTGATGATTAGTATGGAGTCTAGGTAATCCATAGTGGGTTATATGAACCTTAGACATCCATCATATGTGTGTTACATGAACTATGGCTTTTAGCTTGGTCGCGTGCAATGTGATTGTTATTTTTGTGATATAGATTTGTGTGTTGATAACTTGGAAGCTGCGGATTTGAGGTGAGTTCATAGTCCCATATTTTTACTTTGTTTCAAACTTGGGATGGAGATGATGCTTGTTTAAATTATTTTGAGTTACTGTGATTATGTGGTTATAAAATGCATGGACGTGTAATTGTTATTATACTTATACTACATGTTATTATGGTGTTTATTTGTGGTGATTATACGAGTGGGAAGATGCCCTAGTGGCTCTACTCGTTATTATTATGTCCGGCCGGAAGGGGAATTATATTGGATCGGTGGGTGCGTTCCGTCCCAATTATTGTGAACTTGGATCGGTGGGCACGTTCCGTCCCAATTGATGTGGTGTTTGGATCGGTGGGCACGTTCCGTCCCAATTTATATTTGGATCGGTAGGCACGTTCCGTCCCGTAAGCTATGATTGCATGCTAGTGTATAATAACTATATATCTTTGCTGTCCTGCTATGCTATGTTTGATAATCACAGTGGACTGATGATAAAGATCTTTTGATTGTCTTAAACCTATGAATCTCACCAACATTATGTTGACGTTTTAAGCATCATTTTCAGGTGAGCATTCTAAGGCTAAGATAGAAGGGCGCGATTAGAAGAGACCTAGTTTGCATTGAGGATGGCTATCTTTAAGTTTTAATTTGATTAAGTTGAATTTGTTTGTGACACTCGAATGTCTTTTCGTTATTACTTTATGTTTTAATGAAGATACCTTGGAGTTGTTTGATTTTTTTTTATTTTGGGGTATCGTCACGGCACTTTGTGTCTGTACTTTGCTCTATTTATTTGCATATAGTAATTCTCTGTTTAGATGCCAAGTGTTGTGATGATATCCATGATGTTGCACTCGCGTTTCCGCCATTGGCGAGGTGTGACAGATTGGTATCAAAGCCTTGGTTATAGAGAAGTAGGTGGTTGAACCTAGACTATAACCTAGGAGTCCCTCATATAGTTGCATTTAAGGCCTATGTGTGAATATGGTATTTTATGTGTCTATTTTTCTTGAGTTTATGAGTAGTTTCGTCGAGTTTCGGACGCCGATTGGACCCTCATACTTAGTATTGTATACGTCGACCTCCCTCACGTAAGAAGTTTCGTTGGGCTATCATTTTGCTACCGGTTGCAAAGGAAGTGGTAGGATGAAGCGGACTAACCGCAGAATCCGAGTTCCCGCTAGCATAAATCTATGTTCGAACAAGGATGGGATGTATATGGAAAACATTGATGAAGAAGAAGTGGAGAGGTTTGCAACCACGGTGACAGTTGAAGATGGAGCCGATACCAAGTACTCTAGGAAGTGTCCTCACTTCTCATATGAAGGAAAGGTGGTTCTGTCTAAACCTCGTGAGTTGTATGTACTTGTGGATCATGCGGAGTTGGAAGAGAGAAACAGGAATGGGTGGTTGAGCAAAAATGAAGGGGAGTTAGGATGGAATGACGTGGTATCGGATCTGGAGTCCGCAACAGGTAGTAAGTTTAACCGATCTGAGTGGGGATGCAAGTGCAAGAGTGGAGTTTGAGCCATTGTGCGACGTCTTTTGTTTTGTGTCATGTTTTGGAATTCTTATATTGTCTTTTGCCGTCGGGAGCCATGTTGGAGCACGATTACTCCTGAATATTGGATCAGTTTTATCTATGTGATTTTGACTATAGAGTTAAGTGGTCATTGGAATTGTTCCATGATCGTTGGAAATTGTTCCATGTGAGATGATTGTTTGCATGAAGTGTGGTCATAGGAGGAAGTACACTTGTGAAAGGGAGCATAGATAATTATGGTGGCCAACATAATTATACATGCTTCACAACACAAGTGGACTTGCAAGTATGATAGCATGGATTGTGTTGTATATTAGGTGCTATGTGGTATATATGCGTTATCATTGAGATGTGTAGTTTTGGAAGCAAGTATGCGTGTGGAATAGGCCTTATAACTATGGTCGCGAACATAATTATAAGGGTATCACACACGTGGACTTGTGACCATGATTACATTGATTGATGTTTGTTGTTATATGTTGTGGTAGGTGTTATGTGATATCTTGTTGATGATGGTTGTATGGTTAGAGATGTATTCTCTTAACCGTTTGGGAAATCGTTGTATGTGGGAGTGTGTGGGTGGTAGGATTCCATTCTACCTATCATATACTGATACCTCGATTGTCCGTTGGTACTAATGTTGTGATATTTAAGTTGGTTCGTTTGCTAGACTATTGAATGATGAGCCTAGTGAACTTAAACCTAGTATTGAGATTGAGATAGCTAGTGGTAAGGAGGTAGAGGTTGACAAGGTTATTCGTGGGTGTACTATAGTGCTAGAGAGTATCCCGTTCACAATTGATTTGATACATTTTGGGCATGGGAGTTTTGATGTGGTGATAGGGATGAGCTGGTTGTGTAAGCATAGGGCCGAGGTCATATGCCACGAAAAGGTAGTTCGTATACCTTTGGAGAGTGGTGGTGTCCTTCGGATACAAGGAAAGTGGTTAGGGAAGGACTTGAAAACCCTTAAGACTGCGAAGGCTAAAGAACATAAGTTAGAAGAGATTCCTGTGGTATGTGAGTTTCCTAGCATTTTTCCTGAGGACTTGTCCCGATTGCCTCCAATCCGTCAAGTTGAGTTCCGTATTGAGTTGATTCCTGGAGCGGCACCTGTGGCGAAATCCCCATATCGTTTAGCACCCTCTGAGATGCAGGAGTTGTCCACGCAGTTGCAAGAACTTCAGGAGAAGGGGTTTATTAGACCTAGTCATTCCCCGTGGGGAGCACCTGTGTTATTTGTTAAGAAGAAGGATGGTTCGTTCCGGATGTGTATTGACTATCGGGAATTGAACAAGTTAACGGTTAAGAATCGATATCCTCTTCCTAGAATTGATGATCTGTTTGACCAACTACAAAGTGCTTGATTTTTCTCAAAGATGGATCTACGTTCTGGGTATCATCAGTTGAGAGTGCATGAGGAGGATATTCTGAAGACTGCTTTTAGGACTAGTTATGGACACTTTGAGTTCACGGTTATGCCATTTGGGCTGACAAATGCACCCGCAGTATTCATGGATTTAATGAATCGCGTTTGCAAGCCTTACTTGGATAAATTCGTGATTGTGTTCATAGACGACATCCTAATTTATTCTAAGTCGGAGGAGGAGCATAGAGAATATTTGAAGTTGATCCTTGGATTGCTGGAGAAGGAGAAACTATACGCCAAGTTCTCAAAATGTGAGTTTTGGCTTGAAGAAGTACATTTTCTTGGACATGTGGTGAATAGTGAAGGAATACATGTGGACCCTAGTAAGATTGAAGCGGTCAAGAACTGGAAGGCTCCTACGACGCCGTCCGAGATACGCTCATTCTTAGGATTGGCAGGATATTATCGAAGATTTATAGCGAATTTTTCGAAGATTGCTAAACCCCTTACTTTGTTGACTCAGAAAAACAAGAAGTATGTTTGGGGAGAAGAGCAGGAGGTGGCTTTTCAGTCACTAAAGGATAGTTTGTGTAATGCACCTATTCTGACGTTACCTGATGGGCCAGATGATTTCGTTGTGTATTGTGATGCGTCGAATCAAGGATTTGGGTGTGTATTAATGCAAAGGGGTAAGGTGATAGCTTATGCATCCCGACAACTCAAGATTCATGAGAAGAATTATACCACTCATGATTTGGAGCTTGGTGCGGTAGTATTTGCTCTTAAGAATTGGAGACATTATCTGTATGGCACAAAGAGTGTTGTTTATACAGATCACAAGAGTCTTCAGCATATTTTCAGTCAGAAGGAGCTGAATATGCGACAAAGAAGGTGGATTGAGTTATTTAGTGATTATGATTGCGAGATTCGCTACCATCCTGGAAGGGCGAATGTGGTAGCTAATGCTTTAAGTAGAAAGGAGCGGATTAAGTCTAAGCGTGTGTGAGCAATGTGTATGACATTACAGTCGGGAATTAAGGGTAAGATATTGGCAGCACAAGAGGAAGCCCTCAAGGATGAGAATGCGACTGTTGAAATGCTGCGTGGAATGGATCAACAAATGGAGAAAAAGGAGGATGGTGGACTGTATTTCTTAGATAGAATATGGGTTCCATCGGTAGGAGGTGTGAGGACGTTGATAATGGATGAAGCTCATAAGTCGAAATACTCGATTCATCCAGGATCGGATAAGATGTACTACGATCTTAGCGATGCTTACTGGTGGCCGGGAATGAAAAGGGAAATAGCTGAATATGTTAGCCAATGCTTGACTTGTTTGAAAGTTAAGGCTGAGCATCAGAAACTGTAACACCCCCATTTTCGAGATACGCAGTGGAATATAAGCTTTGGGATGTTACTTCATGGTTCACAGTCATGAGTATAGAAAACGACTCGAAAAGAGACATTTTTAACAAATTGTTATCATTCATTTATTAAATCAGAGTTTACATATAGAGGTCCCAGCGGGAGGTTTCGAAATACATTATAAATGATACATTATTCATTTGAATGATAACAAAACAGACACTCTTTTTATAAGATGAAAGTCCATGCCACTCCGTGCCAAATCGTACTTCCAGTTACCTGAGATAAACATGCTTAAAAAGTCAACACAAAGGTTGAGTGAATCCATAGTGTTTAAAGTTATAATCAGTTTGAACATAAGCTAAATAGAAAGTAATTCGGAAATAAACATATTGCCCTAAGCCTCATGAACTCAAATGATAACGGGATGCATTTGGTTACTTAACGAGCAACACAAATGGGGTGCATTTGGTTACTTAACCAGTAACACAAATGGGGGTGCATTTGGTTACTTAACCAGCAACACAAATGGGGTGCATTTGGTTACTTAACCAGCAACACAAATGGGTATCTTAGGCAATATTAATCATGAAATCATACAGAAAATACTTATGTTCGGTTTGTAGCATGTATCTCCCCACATATTTAGAAAACGTAATAAAAAGTGGGACTATGAACTCACCTGAGCAGTCTGGATGGAAAATAAAGTTAACTAGAGTTGATAAACGTCTCCGGCTTGCAACCTGAGTTGGTTATGTCAAGTTTTCAGTATATGTTTCTGATTATATAAGTTTCTATTGATCGTTTCGTTATGTTTTGGTTTGATAGTTAAATACTTAATAGAGCCAATATGTAGTTTCAAAAGTAAGATTTTATCTGATCTTCTTATCTGTAAGTTTCGGTTCCGTCCGTTCGTTAAATAGATACTTCGTTTGTTAGTTACGGTACAACACGTATATTAAGTTTAAATAAAACTTAATAATAATAATAATAATAATAATAATAATAATAATAATAATAATAATAATAATAATAATAATAATAATAATATTATTATTATTATTATTATTATTATATTATTATTATTATTATTATTATTATTATTATAATAATATTAAATAAGGATTAGGGTTTTTATTATATTTTTATTTTAAACCTTCAAGTTTCTATAGTTGACAACTTTTACCCTTAGACTTTATGAAAATGACAACTTTGACCCTTAGACTTTTAGTTATTTGACACTTTGTACCCTCAAGTTTCAAAATAGTCAGTTTTACCCCTTTAGGGATTCCCCGATTACAAGGAAGGTCCAAAACAGAAAATTTATAGAGTTTTGACAGAAATGGTCCTTGTGTTTATTAAACATTTCCACTCGACATCCTATATACCAAAAACAATTTATTTCCAATGATTCAAGCCGAGACCTTTCACAAATCCCATTCTAAAGTATTTATAAGTGTTTTAAAATTATTTTTGCAAAAGATTTCAGGCTGGTTCGAACTCACGACTTCAGAAATGAAAACAGAAAATCGTAATCTAAGTTTCTCGACATAGAAAATTAACCCAACTTCACACGCCCCGTTCTCCCTCGTTTCTAAATGAAATTTAATGATTATTTTTCCTATAGGTTACCCTTTAAAAGATCTTCAACCATGTCGAAAACTAGAATTTTAGAGGACCATTTACTAGTCTAAATTAACGACACAAATCCTATGTCTGCTGCTGTCCTTATTGTAAAATCAGTTCTGAATTTAAATAAAACACCGTTCGTTATACGTTTTTTAGACTCGAGGTCTAAAGACTTTTTAAGGAAAACGACGTTCCGGACAACTTTCATGTTTTAAGTTTTCGACGAAACGGACCAGAAGTGCCTCGTTTCGCGTGATGTACGTCTGCTGTACAGAATGTTTATTAAGTTTAAATATAACTTCAGATTGACATAACTTTTGACTCGCTTAATCATTTTCGATGATTCCAATTGCCACGTTCTTCTAAAATTATTCTCTTTAACAATATGTATGTATCTTATATCCTAGGGTTTCCAGAAATTCGTTTCATATATGTTTGTATATATTTTCTAAAATTCATTTGGTTTTAAATTTAAGAAACAAAAATTAGTTTCTGCTAATTCTGGGCTATGACACTTATCAAGACATGTTCTAGGATGTATTTAGACACAAAATAAATATATGAAAGTAAATGAAAAAGGCCAGAAGCATACCTTCTTTAAAAAGTCGAATAGGGCAGTTTTTATGAGATAGGGTTCGAATTAGATCTCTACTGATCCTGGCTTGCTTCTACTGCTCTTTTAGGGTTATATGAACTTAGTTTGATTGTGTGGAATCAAGGTTAGGGTCGTGAGTGGCTGTATGTATTGGTTCGAATGGTAGTGTGATGAATTAGGGTTTTTAGGGTTTCACTTCTATATATAGGGAGTGATTAGGGTTTCTTGAGTGTTCTAGGGATATTATGGGAAGAATGTTGCAGAAACTTGGTGAGGTGTATGGCTAAAATGGCGCCACAAGGAGGAGGAGGGTTTAGTGTGATGTGGAAGAACACATATCACACATGTGTCTTATTTTCTAGAAGAGGGGGGAGGTGTTTCACTTAGGGTTCACACAAATGGTTCCTTAGGGTTTAAGGAAATCTATGGTTTAGTTAGTTTAGGGTTTGGATCAAACTAGATGGTATAACTAGTTAGTTAAGGTTCGAATTATGCATAAGGGGATTGTACATAGGCTTAGTTTGTTTGTACTCTAAGGTTTAGGGTAGAATTAGGGTTCCTAGGTTTAGGGTTTAGCTAGAAATGAATTTTAGAATCATATGACCTAATTACATATATATCGAATTCTATATAATAGGGAGAAAATGATTTTTGTGCTTTAGGTAGTTGTACTCTAGGCTTAAGAGACTTGTACTAATGCTAGGAAAATAATAAAAATACATTTTTAATTATTTCTTAATTTTCTATAATTTTTATGTAATTTTTATTACACTTTAAATACAATTAAATGAGTTTTTATGATCTTGTGCATTAGAGAGTTGTACATCGAGTTTATGGAGTTGTACATATGTTAAATAAATAAATAAATTATTTTTAGAATTTATTGTGTGAAAATATTACAAAGTATGTAATTTAAATAATTATTTTTAAAGTTTTTGTAAGGTTTTTATTTTTATTTAAGTTCTATGCTTAAAGAACTTGTACCTTGACTTAAAACACTTGTACATAATATTTTTATAAAAATATTAACTAGAGTTTACAAATAAAATAATAGTTTTTGAGAAATTAGGGTTTTATCGGAAGTTATAGTGAAATTAGGGTTTCTGTGCTTTAGTGACTTGTATATTGTTTAAATAAATTGCATTTCAGTATTTTTAGGGTTTTATTATCTTCACATGTCGTTATGGTAGTTTAGGGTTTCATAAACTCTTATTAAATAAGAAACGTTTAGTTTTAATCGTACGTTAGCGAAATAATGTAAAGTGGTAAGTGGGACCTCATGACGTTTTAGGTCAAGATGTTTACATAGGTAAATACTAAATCAGTTAAGGTTGGGTTGCAAGCAGGGTTGTCAGGGATGTGATCTTCGTCACATAAGATAATAGTTATAATTAGGAAAAAAAAAAATTTACGTGGAAAAAGGATAAATATTCTGTAAGATGATTTATTATAATAGTGGGATTTTCACAGTGGTTACAGTCACCCCCCGTTAAGGGAATCTCGTCCCGAGATTCAATCTACGTTGGTTGAAAAGTTGGGAAAATTGATGTATAGGGATAGTTAGGTTCAGATTTCTATCTTATCCAGATAGAGAACGTGATAAAGGAAAATCGTACAACGATTTGGTTGAGATGGGAGCTTGATATGCTTAAAATGCCTGTCCAATTCATTACATGATTCTTCCGGAATTATACATAGTTGATCAGGTTATGTATAATTGAGGACCAAATGATGTAATGCTTGGCTCAGTCACTGTGGTATTTATGTTTCTCCCAAAAGTTTTAGATGGTGTTCAACGTTTTGTTTTTGGTAAGATAACAACATGATTTAGTTTTAAAAGAGCAAGATAATATCTAGGTCATTTCATGGTGCTAGATCGGGAATTTCTAAGGTACTAATGAGATATCCTTAAAATGAATCTTCGAGTGGAAATCTTACGGGATGGTAAAAACTAATGTTAACCAAGTTTCTAGTGAGATGACAGTGTGTGACTACGAACAGAGCAAGTGAGGTAGAAACGTAGTTTTGATTATTACGGAAATATTACAAGATAGAGCTTTCATACGGTAGAAAAGATAGTTAATACACTTAAGTTACGTCCATCGTAACTAAAGTAGAGTACAATAGGAAACATGCTTAGGAAGTTTACAATACGATTTATTTAGCTATAACAGGAATTTCTAGGGATGTCATTCCTTGACATGGTCGGAATCTTAACGATTTCTCATCCTCTTGCACTAGTCTTGGTTCGTCTGTGCGTTCCCATCTCCTAGCACATACGCTCTTCCACGGGCACCATTATTCTGGTCAGCTTTCGGTTTCGGGCACCGGCTCTTGTAATGCCCCTTCTCACCACATCCGTAGCAAGTTATAGCTTCTGGCTGTGGATTTGCTCCTGTTGCTTTACAGTCTTTGGTCTGATGTCCAACTTTTCGACAATTTGAGCACCTAATGGTGCATGGTCCGTAGTGGTGCAACGAGCATTGTTTGCAAAAGGGTTTTGTTCCGACATAACCATTCCTCTCAGCAGGTGTGGCAGTATAGGCTTTGGCTGTCTCTTGTCGACGATTCTGTTGGTGGTGGTGATTGTTACGGTCGTGCTGGTAGTTGTTGTGGTGATGGGAGATCCTTCTATCATCCAGCTTTCGCTTGTGATCATCATTTGCTTGAATGGAATTTCTCTTGATTTCACGATCCATCAGCTTCTGGGCTGTGGTCATTGCTTCCTCCAGCGATTGAGGATTTGAAACAATAACGTTTCCCTCGATGCTTCGAGGTAAACCTTCAGTGTATTTCTCCAACAACTTTTCCTGATCAGGCACAATAGTTGGACATAGGAGAGCAAGCTCCTGAAACCTCCTATTGTAAGCCTTGATATCTGTTCCTTTTACTGCTAACGGGTGGAATTCATCCTCCAATTTCTTGATTTCGGTACGAGGACAATACTTATTTAGCATTTTCTTCTTGAGATCGTCCCACGTGAGTTGATGAGCTGCTTCTATTCCCATTGTCCGGGAAGTAGCAGACCACCAAGACAAGGCATCATCTAACAAAGTCCCTGTCGCGAAGGCAACTTTGCAGTCATCAGAACACCCGCTCCTTACAAAGACCACTTCCATACGTTCAAACCAACGAGCTAATTATGTAGCTCCTTCGGTTCCCTTGAAGAAAGTCGGTTTGCAGTTCATGAAATCTTTGTAAGTACACTTGCGAACATTTGCTTGCTCGATTTCTCCATTGGGTCGGCTAGTGCTTCCAGTACGAGCAAATTCTGCTGCTTGACTCTCTAGTGTTGCAGCAACACTATCTGCAACAAGCTTTCGGATAGCAGCTTGGGACATGGGTGGTTCGGGGGAAGTGCGAGACATATTTCTAGTAACACGATGAGAAAACACACGTTTAAAATTTGACCATGTTAAATTAACAAGGTAAAATCCATGTTAATCATAAAATCACAACATGTCCAAATACTATCATACGTGTATGTAAGATGATCATCACTGGCCCATATTAACCGATATCGTACACAGCAAAAATCAAAACCACATATAGTCATAAATAACTTGCTAACTCGTTATATATATAACAAAATTAGTACAAGCGTCATATTTATGCTATATATCTCATGGCCAAGATATTGTACAAAAGCTGGTAGATATAAATCTGATTTTAGTGGCTACCAGAAACTTCTTCGAGTCAACTTTTCAGTTTGACGGTCATGCTGACGAGGATATATATTTACTCTTAATATCTAACTTGCATATCTCCCACTATTTTCTCCAAAATAATGATCTTCGTTTGAGCTGTCGTCAGTTCTTCATTTTTCTTCTTCATTTCTTCTCTTCTCTTCTAGCATCTTCAATTCGTCATAGGTATTTCTTGTCTCAGCTGCTCATGTCGGTTCTCTGCCTTTTCACGATTCTCGTCCATCTTCTGCTTCATGGTCTCTGAATCTTCAACTCTATATTTTATACTCTCGATGTATTCTAGAGATAGCTTGTCGAGATGATCTAAGCAGTCTCAATCCGTTCTTCTTGCTGTTTTAATCGCGTCAGCAGGGTGGAAATAGTCGGCTGTTGTTCCTGTGCCGTCTGCGAACTTTCACTCACCTCAAAGACTCGTGGTGGAGTAGGGAAGTCGAGAATAGGTAATCGGGGTAAAGTTTGATATCGGGCGATAATGGTCCTAGCTTCTTCACTAAGTTTAAACGGGACAGATGGAGGATAGAAACTTTTAGATGATAGTGGAGATGGTAAAGATGTAGGAACTGACGGTATATATGTAGGAAAGTGGATATGGTAGTGGTGATGAGGATGCACGTATTATCATGATGTCCAGTACTATCGTGATATTTTTCTAATATCCGAGTCCGACATAAGAGGAATAGTAGGGGAAAGTCAGGATTTTGTAACCACCCGGTAATTATAAACATTTTACTATGTAACTAATAATTAGAAATAAACATATACAAGTAACGTTTCAGTGGCGTTGTGGCACGGAGGACTTTTTAGTTAAGTTTGTGAAAATCGGTTATAGTCCAATGTTTGAAAACATTTGGTTCTCTATAACCACAAGCTCTGATACCAATCTGTAACACCCCCATTTTCGAGATACGCAGCGGAATATAAGCTTTGGGGTGCTACTTCATGGTTCACAGTCATGAGTATAGAAAACGACTCGAAAAGAGACATTTTTAACAAATTGTTATCATTCATTTATTAAATCAGAGTTTACATATAGAGGTCCCAGCGGGAGGTTTCGAAATACATTATAAATGATACATTATTCATTTGAATGATAACAAAACAGACACTCTTTTTATAAGATGAAAGTCCATGCCACTCCGTGCCAAATCGTACTTCCAGTTACCTGAGATAAACATGCTTAAAAAGTCAACACAAAGGTTGAGTGAATCCATAGTGTTTAAAGTTATAATCAGTTTGAACATAAGCTAAATAGAAAGTAATTCGGAAATAAACATATTGCCCTAAGCCTCATGAACTCAAATGATAACGGGATGCATTTGGTTACTTAACGAGCAACACAAATGGGGTACATTTGGTTACTTAACCAGTAACACAAATGGGGGTGCATTTGGTTACTTAACCAGCAACACAAATGGGGTGCATTTGGTTACTTAACCAGCAACACAAATGGGGTGCATTTGGTTACTTAACCAGCAACACAAATGGGATATCTTAGGCAATATTAATCATGAAATCATACAGAAAATACTTATGTTCGGTTTGTAGCATGTATCTCCCCACATATTTAGAAAACGTAATAAAAAGTGGGACTATGAACTCACCTGAGCAGTCTGGATGGAAAATAAAGTTAACTAGAGTTGATAAACGTCTCCGGCTTGCAACCTGAGTTGGTTATGTCAAGTTTTCAGTATATGTTTCTGATTATATAAGTTTCTATTGATCGTTTCGTTATGTTTTGGTTTGATTGTTAAATACTTAATAGAGCCAATATGTAGTTTCAAAAGTAAGATTTTATCTGATCTTCTTATCTGTAAGTTTCGGTTCCGTCCGTTCGTTAAATAGATACTTCGTTTGTTAGTTACGGTACAACATGTATATTAAGTTTAAATAAAACTTAATAATAATAATAATAATAATAATAATAATAATAATAATAAGTATGGAGTAAACTACACCAATGGTCCTTGTGGTTTGCGTTGACTGGCGGATTTGGTCCTTTGACCAAAAAACTTGCGCCGGTGGTCCTTAAGTCAGAAACGTTATGCGCCGTTAGTCCCTCAGTCCCATGGGCCCCACAAATAGTAGATAACGCCCGTTTTCTAAAATAACTAAAGGGGCAAAATGGTCATTTCATGTCTTTATTCATCCACTTTATAAATTTCATCCACTCAAATCTTATCCTAAATTCTTAACACTACTATCATCACAAACCCATACTGCTATCATTTTGATAACCTAAATTCTTAACACTACTATCATCACATCACAAACCTCTCACCTAACTGCCAGGCACCTATAACAATTACATCTAATCATCATCTCACACCGGTTCATATTTCATCTTAAGATCATCAACCCAAATCGATCAAAAGACTCATCTCAATCTCAGTTTCCATCAATCATAGTTGAATAAACAAACCATAATCACCTTCATCCCTTCCAGTCCGAGCACTACGAACCTATGAAATACAAAGTTGTTTCTTTCGAGGCTTCAAGATCTCTTAAATGAGGTCTCAGGTAGGTGACCTTGGTGTTGTGCTTTATTTTGTTTGTGCATCCTTTCAACGAAACAAAGAAGGAGGTTATAACAGTTATGTTATTAATCTTCCCTTGTTGTTTTCGGATATTAAATATGAAGTTATGCTTCAAAAATGGATCGATGATGAATTGTTTCTTTCGGTTGTTTGACTTTCAAGAAGTCTGATATTTCTGATGTAGACACGAAAGAAAATGAACTGAGATCTATTGTTATTTCACTTTTAAGTTTGAGTCTTTATAATTGATTGTGAGTGTTGAGGAGTGACAGAGCGTATTTGGTTGTGTCTTAGATGTGTCCAAAAGTGATCAAAAGCGAAAACCCAAATGGAGATGGGAAGTTTCTGAAAGGTTTAAGTGATGGATTTAGGAAGGGAAAATTTGAAGAAAATGGTCAAGTGATATTTGTTTTGAGTAAGGGTGATCATTTAGGATTAGTTTGTGTTGGAGTTGTTGTGTTTGGATTTGATTCGGTATAGGGTTTAGTTTTGTGTTTGTCGATTTGGATTGTTTGTGAACTTGATATTGGATATTGATTGCGGATTAGAGTTAGGATTAGGCTAGTGTTGGTTTTGCTTGTGTTGTGTTGGTTTTGCTTGTGTTGTGTTGGATTTGGTTGTGGCCGAGAGCCTCAACGGCTTGGGATGAGTCGAGCCGTGACTCGCGGGAGTCGCGGCGAAGTTATTTTATTTGTTCGCTTATTTAGTTATTTTCGTCGAGTCGTGGTTGTTAATTTAGTCATTATATATTTATTTGTTAGTTTAGTTAAATAATTTGAGATAAAGAGATATAAGGATTGTTTATGCGTTTTGTGTGTTTGATTTGGTTTGACGGAATCAGTTGTTGCCTCGTCGGAATCTGCTGGTGTTGCCGGAATCTGCAGGTGTTATTTGTTTATTAGTGGTTAGGTTGTTGTTAGATTTTTAAAATCCATATACATTACTATAAGTATTTGTCAAGCTGACAGGCATGACAACAGTATGAGGCTTCATCTTACTGTTTGCTCATTAGTAACGCTTATATCACATTGGTGTGAATTTGTGATTTTAAGCCTTGGAAGAAAATACGAAACTGTCCTGCATATTACATGACATTGGTGTGTATTGAAACTTTTACTAATGATTGAATGTTGACTGATATATTGTTTTGAAGGAAGAAATAGTACTACTCCGTAATTAGATGTTACAGTTATATGGTTCTTTATATTTAATCATTAAGAAGATCGAATGGGTCAGGTCTGTATTAATTTTAGCAGTATGGGTTTGTGATGATAGTAGTGTTAAGAATTTAGGATAAGATTTGAGTGGATGAAATTTATAAAGTGGATGAATAAAGACATGAAATGACCATTTTGCCCCTTTAGTTATCTTAGAAAACGGGCGTTATCTACTATTTGTGGGGCCCATGGGACTGAGGGACTAACGGCGCATAACGTTTCTGACTTAAGGACCATTGGCGCAAGTTTTTTGGTCAAAGGACCAAATCCGCCAGTCAACGCAAACCACAAGGACCATTGGTGTAGTTTACTCTAATAATAATAATAATAATAATAATAATAATAATAATAATAATAATAATAATAATTATTATTATTATTATTATTATTATTATTATTATTATTATTATTATTATTATTATTATTATTATTATTATTATTATTATAATATTAAATAAGGATTAGGGTTTTTATTATATTTTTATTTTAAACCTTCAAGTTTCTATAGTTGACAACTTTTACCCTTAGACTTTATGAAAATGACAACTTTGACCCTTAGACTTTTAGTTATTTGACACTTTGTACCCTCAAGTTTCAAAATAGTCAGTTTTACCCCTTTAGGGATTCCCCGATTACAAGGAAGGTCCAAAATAGAAAATTTATAGAGTTTTGACAGAAATGGTCCTTGTGTTTATTAAACATTTCCACTCGACATCCTATATACCAAAAACAATTTATTTCCAATGATTCAAGCCGAGACCTTTCACGAATCCTTTTCTAAAGTATTTATAAGTGTTTTAAAAGTATTTTTGCAAAAGATTTCAGGCTGGTTCGAACTCACGACTTCAGAAATGAAAACAGAAAATCGTAATCTAAGTTTCTCGACACAGAAAATTAACCCAACTTCACACGCCCCGTTCTCCCTCGTTTCTAAATGAAATTTAATGATTCTTTTTCCTATAGGTTACCCATTAAAAGATCTTCAACCATGTCGAAAACTAGAATTTTAGAGGACCATTTACTAGTCTAAATTAACGACACAAATCCTATGTCTGCTGCTGTCCTTATTGTAAAATCAGTTCTGAATTTAAATAAAACACCATTCGTTATACGTTTTTATGACTCGAGGTCTGAAGACTTTTTAAGGAAAACGACGTTCCGGACAACTTTCATGTTTTAAGTTTTCGAGAAACGGACCAGAAGTGCCTCGTTTCGCGTGATGTACGTCTGCTGTACAGAATGTTTATTAAGTTTAAATATAACTTCAGATTGACATAACTTTTGACTCGCTTAATCATTTTCGATGATTCCAATTGCCACGTTCTTCTAAAATTATTCTCTTTAACAATATGTATGTATCTTATATCCTAGGGTTTCCAGAAATTCGTTTCATATATGTTTGTATATATTTTCTAAAATTCATTCGGTTTTAAATTTAAGAAACAAAAATTAGTTTCTGCTAATTCTGGGCTATGACACTTATCAAGACATGTTCTAGGATGTATTTAGACACAAAATAAATATATGAAAGTAAATGAAAAAGGCCAGAACATACCTTCTTTAAAAAGTCGAATAGGGCAGTTTTTATGAGATAGGGTTCGAATTAGATCCTACTGATCCTGGCTTGCTTCTACTGCTCTCTTAGGGTTATATGAACTTAGTTTGATTGTGTGGAATCAAGGTTAGGGTCGTGAGTGGCTGTATGTATTGGTTCGAATGGTAGTGTGATGAATTAGGGTTTTTAGGGTTTCACTTCTATATATAGGGAGTGATTAGGGTTTCTTGAGTGTTCTAGGGATATTATGGGAAGAATGTTGCAGAAACTTGGTGAGGTGTATGGCTAAAATGGCGCCACAAGGAGGAGGAGGGTTTAGTGTGATGTGGAAGAACACATATCACACATGTGTCTTATTTTCTAGAAGAGGGGGGAGGTGTTTCACTTAGGGTTCACACAAATGGTTCCTTAGGGTTTAAGGAAATCTATGGTTTAGTTAGTTTAGGGTTTGGATCAAACTAGATGGTATAACTAGTTAGTTAAGGTTCGAATTATGCATAAGGGGATTGTACATAGGCTTAGTTTGTTTGTACTCTAAGGTTTAGGGTAGACACTAGGGTTCCTAGGTTTAGGGTTTAGCTAGAAATGAATTTTAGAATCATATGACCTAATTACATATATATCGAATTCTATATAATAGGGAGAAAATGATTTTTGTGCTTTAGATAGTTGTACTCTAGGCTTAAGAGACTTGTACTAATGCTAGGAAAATAATAAAAATACATTTTTAATTATTTCTTAATTTTCTATAATTTTTATGTAATTTTTATTACACTTTAAATACAATTAAATGAGTTTTTATGATCTTGTGCATTAGAGAGTTGTACATCGAGTTTATGGAGTTGTACATATGTTAAATAAATAAATAAATTATTTTTAGAATTTATTGTGTGAAAATATTACAAAGTATGTAATTTAAATAATTATTTTTAAAGTTTTTGTAAGGTTTTTATTTTTATTTAAGTTCTATGCTTAAAGAACTTGTACCTTGACTTAAAACACTTGTACATAATATTTTTATAAAAATATTAACTAGAGTTTACAAATAAAATAATAGTTTCTGAGAAATTAGGGTTTTATCGGAAGTTATAGTGAAATTAGGGTTTCTGTGCTTTAGTGACTTGTATATTGTTTAAATAAATTGCATTTCAGTATTTTTAGGGTTTTATTATCTTCACATGTCGTTATGGTAGTTTAGGGTTTCATAAACTCTTATTAAATAAGAAACGTTTAGTTTTAATCGTACGTTAGCGAAATAATGTAAAGTGGTAAGTGGGACCTCATGACGTTTTAGGTCAAGATGTTTACATAGGTAAATACTAAATCAGTTAAGGTTGGGTTGCAAGCAGGGTTGTCAGGGATGTGATCTTCGTCACATAAGATAATAGTTATAATTAGGAAAAAAAAAATTCTACGTTGAAAAAGGATAAATATTCTTTAAGATGATTTATTATAATAGTGGGATTTTCACAGTGGTTACAGAAACCCTCAGGATTATTACAACAGCCACCGATTCCGGAATGGAAATAGGAGAGAATAACAATGGATTTTATTACAAAGTTGCCTAGGACGAGTAGTGGACATGACACGATATGGGTCATAGTGGACAGGCTGACGAAGTCTGCACATTTTCTGGCCATTCGTGAAGATTATAAGATGGAAAAGCTGGCGAGGATTTATATTAATGAGATTGTGGCGAGACATGGTGTGCCTATGTCGATTATTTCAGATCGTGACAGTAGGTTTACTTCGCGGTTTTGGCAATCATTGCAAAAGGCGTTGAATACACAGTTGGATATGAGCACTGCTTATCATCTACAGACTGATGGGCAAAGTGAGCGAACGATTCAGACTTTGGAGGATTTACTTAGAGCGTGTGCTATTGATTTTGGAGGAAGCTGGGATACTCATTTGCCTTTGGCTGAGTTTTCCTATAACAACAGCTATCATTCCAGTATTAGATGTGCACCATTTGAGATGTTGTATGGGAGGAAGTGTAGATCGCCTATTTTATGGGAAGAAGTTGGGACGAGCCAACTAATTGGTCCTGAAATAGTGCAAGAGACTACATATAAGGTGTTTCAAATTAAGGAAAGACTTAAGGCAGCAAGAGATCGCCAAAAGAGCTATGCGGATAATCGCCGTAAGCCCTTGGAGTTTAGTGTTGGTGACCTTGTAATGCTGAAGGTGTCTCCTTGGAAAGGTGTTGTACGTTTCGGTAAGAAAGGCAAGTTAGCACCTAGGTATGTGGAACCATTTGAAATTACGGAAAGAATTGGGCCGGTGGCATATCGGTTAAGATTGCCTGAGGAATTAAGTAGTGTGCATGATACGTTTCATGTATCTAATTTGAAGAAGTGTTTGGCGGATGCTAGTTTGCATGTGCCATTAGAGGAGATTAAGATTAATAAGACTCTTCACTTTGTTGAGGAACCTGTTGAGGTTATGGATCGAGAAGTCAAGAGTATGAAACGTGGTAAGATAGCGTTGGTAAAGGTACGTTGGAACTCAAAGCGTGGTCCTGAGTTTACTTGGGAACGTGAAGATCAGATGAGGTCCAAGTATCCTAAATTATTTGCTAAGAAGAGTGATGAGGCGAGCTAGTAAATCTCGGGACGCGATTTTCCTAAGTGGGGGATAATGTCACAACCGTGATTTTTAGCAAGTTAGTTTGACCTATAGTCTCAACTCATTTAACTTTTGCTTGGTGTGTATTACTTGCTTATATGTGATATGTGTATTGTATGTGGGATATAAGTGGTATAAGTGCGTGTGTGGACCACTAAATCCCTTGGTGTGAGATTTTGTCATGTTGAGTAGTGTTGGATTTTGGGATGAGTTCATTTTGATCGCCTTTGTGGTGTAGAAATGACTTGTGTATTTTGTTGAAGTTTTGTGGTTTTGTGTAACGATCCTTCGTTCAAGTGTTTTGAGCGTAAGTAAGTTACATGGAGTTGGTTATTATGGTTTATATTAATAATAAGTATGAAAAATCTATTTTTGGAAACTTTGAGTGAAAATGATATTTTTTCCGGTTGTTGTAAAATTTGAGTTTATCGCGTAAGACATTAGGTTTTGGATATGGGGTTTTATAAAATATCAAAAATACAAGGTTTTAAGTGTAATAAATAAATTTGATAAATATATATATATATATATATATATATATATATATATATATATATATATATATATATATATATATATATATATATATATTTCGGCCGAATAAAGAGAAAAAAAGAAAAATAGAAACTAAATTTGATTAGGATTACAAATCTTGGAGGAAAAGTTATTCACTTAGGGTTTCTAGAGGTCTATAAATACAAACCAAAAACCCTCATTCCTCCCTTTTTGAAAATTCGGTCGATCACCCCAAGGAGAGGAGAGGAAGATTTTTTTTGGGTTTCAATAATTCAATTTAAGGTATGTCTAGTAAACCCTAATTGTGTAATTAATTTTTATTATGCATGTAACAAGTTATGGTGGATCTAGGGTTTGTAATTAGATTTGTAAATTAATAATATTAAACATGTAGGAATCAATAATTGATAATCTTGTGATAGTTGGTGAAGTAATTAGGGTTGAAAAGTTGTTAACTATAGAGTCATGAATCTGGCAGATTTAAAGGTCTGTAAAGATACAATTGTAATTAAAAGATTAAAATGAGTTAGATCATGAATTTTATGTCTAAATTATAGTTCAGAGAAAGAGCTTTCCAAAAGGTCTGACCACGATCAATTTTGAGGTCGGAAAGGTAGTCAAACGAATTTTATGAGTTAAGGTGTCAAAACTGTTAAACCGGGACAGAATTAGGGTAAAAGTATTGAGGTCAAAGGTGGCTTTGAAAGTGGAATTTGGATAGGGCCTTCTGTGGGAATCAACTTCTATATTATATTTGACTTTCAAGCGAAAATTAGGCGATAATGAGTTGTGCGAGTGGGTCTATGAGGTCAAAATTTTTTGATGTCTGATCAGATCCGAATCTGGATAGTTGTCATGTTTGATTTTTTATTGAGTACTTGTGTGTGTTTTTAGTGCATGGCCTTATGGGACAAGCTTTTATGCTTATGAAGGACCATGATGAATTTTTGGTGTGAGTTATAAAGCGTTATTCGCTGTGATTTTATGTGGGTGAAAGTACCCTATGAATCTGAGTTTTCTGAAAGTTTTTATTAAGGGATTTAGTGAATATAAGGTATTGGGTGATGATTAGTATGGAGTCTAGGTAATCCATAGTGGGTTATATGAACCTTAGACATCCATCATATGTGTGTTACATGGACTATGGCTTTTAGCTTGGTCGCGTGTAACGTGATTGTTATTTTTGTGATATAGATTTGTGTGTTGATAACTTGGAAGCTGCGGATTTGAGGTGAGTTCATAGTCCCATATTTTTACTTTGTTTTAAACTTGGGATGGAGATGATGCTTGTTTAAATTATTTTGAGTTACTGTGATTATGTGGTTATAAAATGCATGGACGTGTAATTGTTATTATACTTATACTACATGTTATTATGGTGTTTATTTGTGGTGATTATACGAGTGGGAAGATGCCCTAGTGGCTCTACTCGTTATTATTATGTCCGGCAGGAAGGGGAATTATATTGGATCGGTGGGCGCGTTCCGTCCCAATTATTGTGAACTTGGATCGGTGGGCACGTTCCGTCCCAATTGATGTGGTGTTTGGATCGGTGGGCACGTTCCGTCCCAATTTATATTTGGATCGGTGGGCACGTTCCGTCCCGTAAGCTATGATTGCATGCTAGTGTATAATAACTATATATCTTTGCTGTCCTGCTATGCTATGTTTGATAATCACAGTGGACTGATGATAAAGATGTTTTGTGTGTCTTAAACCTACGAATCTCACCAACATTATGTTGACGTTTTAAGCATCATTTTCAGGTGAGCATTCTAAGGCTAAGATAGAAGGGCGCGATTAGAAGAGACCTAGTTTGCATTGAGGATGGCTATCTTTAAGTTTTAATTTGATTAAGTTGAATTTGTTTGTGACACTCGAATGTCTTTTCGTTATTACTTTATGTTTTAATGAAGATACCTTGGAGTTGTTTGATTTTTTTATTTTGGGGTATCGTTACGGCACTGTGTGTCTGTACTTTGCTCTATTTATTTGCATATAGTAATTCTCTATTTAGACGCCAAGTGTTGTGATGATATCCATGATGTTGCACTCGTGTTTCCGCCATTGGCGAGGTGTGACACATACTGACCGGGTACACTGCTTGTTAAGTGTGTGTGTTATTGATAAGTCGGTGATGACATCAAATAAGTACATATTATTAGCATCATTATCCCGTTTATATTGCTCATTTTATACTATTATGTGTGAGATTTGGTACTTAATCATTTACTTTTGTAAATCTTAGTAATATCGGAAGCAATTGGAGAAAGTTATGGAAAAAGATGTGTTTTGGAGCAAAAACGAAGATATTGAAGAATGCCTACTGATCAGACACTCAATACGGCATATCAACTCTAATTAGATACGCCGTATCTGTAAAACCCGCAAATTAACATAAGATGAAAAGACTAAAATGCCCTCGAGTTTGAACTTTAAGAATTCATAAATTAGTATACGAGCCATTAAATTTAACATAACCTAAGTTTTAATAAAATTTAAAACTTTACATTATATTAGTATGGTAAAAAAAAAAAAAAAAAAAAGAAAGAAGCTATGTATTGCCGCCCCCCCCCCCCCCCCTTGGACCAAAATTGAGTCCAAATACATGATTGCTAAATATTTGTCAAGTCCATTAATGTGATTAAATCATACCTTAATTACATAAAATCAAATAACACGGTTTTATTTTTTTCTGATAAGACCGATTATCACAAATAACCCTAAAATCCCTCCAACAAAACAATCGGCTTCTACCCTCTTGTGTGCTATTGTCGAGCCAAGATAACCAAAGGAAGACTTGATCTTTGTTCATAACAACCAAGGTAATCATATAATCATCATTGAGCCATGCGAATTTGTTGTATCAAACCCTAACCGATCTTGTTTTCTCTTGTTCTTGTTCGATCGGACCCAAAAGAAGGAGAAGGAGAATTCGTGTGGTGTTTTGATTTTGTTGTGTTCGTGTTCTTCGTGGTCTACAAGGGTATCGTATCATCCTATTCTTTGTTCGATCCCTGTTCTTGTTTCTTTTTTTGTTCTAGTCGAATTAATCATAATATGACACATAAAATATTGAATCAAAAAAACCCTAAAAGTCTATATGTTTAAATCGACCAGGAGTTATGTGATGAAATTAAATTGTTTTGATTATGTTAAGACCTATGTTAAATGACCTAAATATGTGTTGGATCAACCTATAATCATTGTTTGATAAGAATTAATGAAATAGAGTGACTAAAACCCTAAATTACACATGGTTCTGTGATAACAGTCTGCTGAGCTGAAAATTAGTTCGACTTTAACCGGCTATAACTAAATGATGGAATCGAATTTTTGGGTGTTTTAAGAGTCTACAACTAATTGAAATGAAATGGCTACCTAGGAAAATTTAGTTTGTAATTTTTAGAGGCTTGGAAGGCTACCTTTTGATTTTTAGGAAATCATGTGTCTGATCGGATTTGTGAGTCTGAAAAATCAGTCCGGGTTTTTGAATTTTAATTTCCAAACCGTGTCGAATTAGAAGGTTTCCTTTGAACTGAGTCATTTTAAATATGTCTCTTAGTAACTGGAATTTTTGTAGAATTTTGTGAATTTTTCTGGAGGGGTAACAAAGGGTAAACTTGTCGAGTGTTTCATCAGATGCGTTTCTGGAACATGTTGAAGAAATCGATTTTTAAGTGGTACCTAAACAACATAATAAAATCTGGAAAAATTCTCTAAAATACTTAAGACATTTAGGAACCTGTGTGAATTTTTATAGATTTTATTTCGAAGTATTAATATGATTTAGGAATTAATTGAAACGTAGTAAAATCGTATGTATAGGAGACTGCTACGGGTTTAAAGGATATTTAAATGGTGTTAAGTGTTTATGTTCTAAACTAAAGGGTCTAAAGTGTTATTCTTTAAAACTAAAGGACCTAACTTGTGAACACCTGTAACTTCATAGTAAATACATTTTACACCCTAATATTATGAGAATTGCATATTCGTCCCTAAACTTATGATAATTACCTAATGAATCCTAAAGTATGAAAACTACTATATGAACACTAAAACTTTGTAAAAGACATTATGAATCCTAAACTATGAATACGATCATCTGTAATACTTTAAATGGACAAACGAGAATGTTAATAATCAAAGTTAATTAACATGGAGAGAGAACTTAAAATGAGACATTATGATTACATGAAACTTATAAGAGAACTTGTGATTATTTGTAGATCGGGTGAAGAGGGAGTGATCTCCTACTTGATTTGCTTTTCATTTCTTTGCTTGCGTATTTCATTAAGGTACAGATATTCTGCCCTTTTTAATAAGGTGCCTTCAGTCTCTTGAACTCTGATTTGATGTGACCCTGACCTTTGCTATGAACCTTTGACATTTGAACCTTTGGCATATGAACCTTTTGATATGAACCCTGTGATTTGAACCTTGATATTTGGACTATGATTATATGAACCTTTGCTTTGATATGAACCTTTGACCTTTGACCCCAGTTTGATACCCGAGCCAAGTTCGTTTCCTAGCCATGAAGGTAACATGGCCGTGTCTGTGATGCACCACTGGCATGACTAGCGTGTAGCCCTAGTGATTTGGTTACACCGTCCCCATTTTGATTATGATATGCTAGCACACTATGATATGTTTTGTTATGGCCAATATGATTTGTTCGGGGGGCGAATGGATGCATCCTAGGTTCGAGTCCGTGTTCGTGGACATTTTGATTTGATTTGATTTGGTGACTGATGATGGATGCAATCCACGTCTTTCACACCCTGGGAGCTAGCTACTCCATTTGAAGAATGAGGACACCCCTCATATTATCTGATTATCTGAGAGGTCTCCCCTCTATATGATTTGAAGATTTTGGTTACGATATGATATGATTTGATTTGTTTGGGCTCGTGGTGGATGACTGTCCTAACCTTTACTCTTGTACCTTATTTATTATCTCTTGCATTATGCTTCATTTGTTCGTTTCCGTTTATTATATATATCTGTTCACTGGGCTTTTTAAGCTCAGCCGCACGTTTTCTTTCCGTGTGCGGCAGGTTTTAGTTAGAAGCTGGGTATGAGTGAAGAGACCTTTGGACTTAGAAGACTTTGATAGTTTTTCGGAAGTAGAAGTTTTTAGAAGGATTTGCGTTGTCAGACATAGTATTTAGTTTTGTTTCTTATTTGTAACCTTGTAGCTTCAGTATATCATTTGTAACCTTTGAATTTCTATTGTATTATTTAAGTCGTATGTTATGCTTGCCTTTGATATGTCACCATTTGCGTGACACTTCTACCCTTGCCGGGTTGGGGTGTTACAGTATCCATATACTTAGAAGAGTTCAAGACCTTGCCTGACTTTGATGCATACGGCGTATCCATCTTTGGGAATACGCCGTATATGAAACTTGGTCGATTTGAAGAATACGGCGTATCGGATTCTATGAATACGCCGTATAGAAGCCCTAGATATTTGAAGACCAAGACGGGATTACATCGAATGCGGCGCATCCTATCCTTGAGATACGTCGTATATGAGCCTTAACCGATAAATCAAGTGAAGAATCGAAGCCAAATGAAGAAATAATGTTTACGTAACAACTTTAGAAGATGCTTCACTGTTTTGGTCATAAAATCTTCATCCGGACTCCGTTTTAGTTGATTCAAGCGGCCACGCGAAGAGAAAAAGAAAATCTATTTGATTCTGAAGGAGATGCGGCGCATAGGATTTCTAGATGCGCCGTATCGGGGTCGTAACAGCAGACTGCATATTTTTGGTAAACTTGGAGGCTACTCTTCCTTACCCCTATAAATACCACAGCCCTATGGACGATTTTATCATCATTAGAAGAACCATTATCAGTTGGGGACACCCCCAACTCGTCCCCAACACCTCCTCGAAGATCGATGAAGAACATCTCATTACTTAACGTCATGTATCATTCGGTTAGCATAAGTATTTTATTCATGAATTCTCTATGTTTATTCGCAATGTATACTCTATCTTTTACAGAGATTAAGGGCTAACACCCTTAGGTGTTAGTCATTTTTATGAAGTTTTATTAGTTTTTATGCTTGTGTTGATGTGTTTACTTTGTTATTGGATTGGGTGCTTATCGATAAAAACTCGTTTATTGCTTATAACTAGTAAAAGTCTATGTAACTAGATTATGATCTTATTGGTTTAATTGCTGTAATTTAACTATCTGTAATTGTGGTTACTTTAATTGGTCATAAGTGTAGTAATCCGAATCCTATATAGACGGCTTAGAGGGAACACACCGGAACCGTGCCTCATGCCACTATTAGGACTAGTAGCGCGTAATGCCAAACTAGGTTAGACGGTTTAAAGCAATAAGTTAGTATTGATGCTAGATAGGTCACTATGATCATGTCCTCTTTCCCACCACGATGGTAGGTTATTTAATCGTGACAGGATTGATAATCGGATTGGCGGCAAAACAATTGAATGAATTAAAACAAGTAGACATAAGCTTATATAACTATAAAATGGATTAGACGTGGCTAACCCGTTCTTCCTTATATCGATCTATTGTTCCCTATCCTTAGTTTAGTTATTTACTTTCCCGTATTTAGTTTATATAACACACAATATCGTGGTAGCCTCTCAGGCTAAACCCCCTTATCTTTAATTGCTTTCTAGGATAGGATAGAATAGTTAGATTAATAATTAGAATACCTTTAGATCATTTTAGCTTCGCTCCTAGTGAACGACCCTTGCTTACCTAGAAACTATCTACATTGATCGGGTACACTGCTCGTGAGTGTTTAGAGTCTATAGGTTAGTTCGGCAATAAATAAATTTAAAACTTGGTAGTTTATTATAGACCTAAAAAAAACACATCAGTCGGCTAAATATAAATTTAAAACTTGAGTAGGCATTAATACTGCTAAACCGCAACGACACATCACGCGCATCAAGTTTTTGGCGCTGCTGCTAGGGAGTGAATTGTTATTATCTGTTAATTTGATTAAGTATTTTAATTAGGTTTTTCTTTTTAGTTTTTTTTAGATTCTAACCACTAACCCTGATGTATATTTGATAGATTGCATTCATTGTATAATTTGCATATTTACTGTTTTTGTGTGTTTTTGTTTTCTGTAATTTTTGTTTCTTTTTGTTTGTTTTTATTTTTGTTTTTCTTTTTTCTGTATTTTTCTGCATTCTGCTGTCGTTGTATTGTGCTGATACAAACGATACGGCGGATCTGTTTTCACATATACGGCGTATTGCGTTTAATTTTTATAAAATACAACGCGTTTAATAAATTCGAGTACGACGCATCTTTCCCCAAGATACGGCGTATTCTGCTTTTAATAAGAAATTTTTCTAAACGCTAATGCCATACGACGCATCTGTTTTAACAGATATGGCGTATTTTCTATTTAAATTAAAAACAGTTTTTCGAATTATTAAACAGAAGCGACGCATCAATCTTTATGGATACGGCGCATCTACTAAATCAAAAATCTTGTATTTTGAAACGTAACGAAAATACGGCGCATTAGCTTTTGTTAATACGACGCATTTAATTTAATAAATATAATTGATTTTTGATATTCACTTTGATAGTTTCACTACTCTCGTGCACAAGTTAGTTTACTTTCAGAATAAATGATGGCTTAAGCATCACTATGGAAGATTACATTCTGAACCTAACCAAGAGATGCTAGCTGGAGTGATCAAACCTTCGATGACTGGAAGGTTTTAATAAGACGACAAGAGTAGAGGAAAACTCAGTACTGGTAACATTGAGTATCTTAAATTCTTGAAATAGAATTCCAGGTATCCTTTACAATAATTCACCTAGCCTTAAGGAGAGTTCTCTACGAAACCTCTCCCGAATATTTGACGATAAAAGAAAATTTCCTTTACTTTAATCTAACTATTACATGTTCATGTCTGAAAAGAAAATTTTTAAGAAACAGGTTACTAAAAAGTGAAAATTGCATGCTAAACACTGATATAAACCTCTCTTCTTATAAATTACCTAAATGCAAAAACACCGAATTCAACAATGAAAGTTGTGATTTCCGTAAGAGTTCTTCAGAAATTGATCTATGTAATACATCAGGTTCAAATTATAATCTCAATTTTGTAAGCTTAAAACGATATTTGCTCCTAACCTTGGAATAAATCATTATCCACTAAACAATAAGATTATAATCATTAATAAAACGGATATGCCTATTGCTCTTATCTTGAATTTATATATATATCATATGGTATACCGTTTTACCCCAATTTGATGTATAAGGAATATGTTGCGACGAAGACCAAAGAATATATTAGATTAAGTCGAACGGAAGAAAATGTTGCGGAGCTATACGGTAACATCTTTCGGATGAAAGAAGAAGGATGGCACGTAACAAGAACAAAATAAGGAGCTGAACGTGAGTCTAACTTGAAGACTCTGGAATAAAGATAAGTGCTAACCGGGAGACAACCCGAAGGAAAAATTTTTACTTTTCTATTCTGTGTCGAGTCTGTCAGACCTGCAGAAGATGCGGCACATCTCCATCATAAGACGCGACGCATCACCTGCACTGGTCATATCTTATTTCATTTTTTGCATTTTTATTTTTGACTTTAAAACTTTCTGTCAGTTTATTTAATGCGGCGCATCCCAGGTTAAGGATGCGACGCATCTTTTATTCTAATTCGTATTTATTCCAGGCTCGATACGGAGTATCTTCTTCCATAAGATACGGCGTATCGACTGACCTGATGATTTACAGTTTAATTTTTTAGGTTTTATTTTTACTAACTACTAATGTATTATGCAAGTTTGAACCTTCTTAACTCAGGTGTGTTAAAGTCTAAATGGTATTATAGATTCCTGCATTTTTGTGGATACATCATTTATGAAGCTTAAACGTTCTCATCCACAAGAAAGTTGATTTTTGTACTTATACGAATAATGGAGGATCATACCGAGCAAATCTCAGGGGAGTTTTTCTGTTCTAATTCTTTTATTTTCCAGTTTTTAACCTTTGACACAAACAACGAGGACGTTGTTTAACTTAAGTGGGGGGATGGAGAATTAGAACACTTACTTGTCCTAAACTTTTTCAAAATATGCTTAAAATGCGCTTAATATATCAAAATTTAAAATTTTTTTAGCATGTTTTTGTTTAAAGTCTAAATTACATAACCGCACACATAACTCTATTCTTTCAAAAATATTAAAACTTTAGCGTGCCGGTGACTTGTAAACTTTAGAACTTGGCTTGTATACTATTCGAGACCACCATAATGAGTATTATCTATATAATTGGAGTGACTTGTCTAAATTGGTAAATTTCTAGGATTACACCCAAATAGCCTTTATATGTTATGTGATATTAACTAACTACACTGGTTAGTTAACCCCCGTATAAACCCTTTGTTTACTCTCACTTTTAGAGTAAGATACCCCTAGAAAAACCCTCAGAGCCATTCCTTTCGTTTCTTACACCTTTGTTATAATGTTTCGATACACCCTTACACCTTAGCCTACCCTGTAGATTAAAATCCGTGGTTAATTGCTTTAGGCAAAGTGTGTTTCCTTACATTACCTGTGTTCGCGTGCGTAATTCATTATTTTTGGTTAGGTCGGGAAATTGCACAATGCAATTGGTATGAAAGTAAATATTGTATAACTTTTAGTTTATTTTTCGTGTGTTTGCTACTTTCACTATTACAGTTATTTCTGAAAGTATGAAGAGTATGGAAAAATTATCCGGAAAAATAGTGATAGAAAAGTTGTGAAATTTTACACATATATGTTGATGTCAAAAAAAAAAAAAAAAAAAAAAAAAAAAAAAAACGAAAAAAAAATAGAAAAGAAAAAGAAAAAGGAAAAGTTGGAAGTTTGTTTTAACCAACTTATGTAAAGTTTTGTATTAAGTGGGAGATATCACCACTATTTGTTGTTGTATATTATATTTATGGATTGAATGGGAGTTGGCCGTTATGGGAACGCCAACTAAGGTTATTCTTTGATTGAGATTTTGTTGAGTATAATTCGTGTCTACCTAAAGCGTGTGTTTCAAGTGTTAAAGCGTGAGTTATTCAATGATATGAGTCTTATTCATGGGATGGTTGGGAAAGTGATTAACCACACTTAGGATTTTAATTTATCTGTTTTGTTTATTTTTCATTTTACACCAATTTGATTTATTGAGATTAGGGATTTGAGCAATCTTAAGTATCGTAGTCGTGGATTCGGCTATGTATTTATGATTTTGTCGCCCTTTTTGATATAATATTATTGGTGAAGATTACTTGGTCCTATCTTTAGCCTATTCGAGTTAAGGATTTGAGCAATTGCAAGTATCGTGGTCGTGGATTCGATCATGTATTTGTAATTTTGTCGCCTTTTCTGGAATATGAGATCGATAGAGATTAAAAAGGATGATCAACCCTTAACCAACAAACCCTTTTTACCGCTTTAGACTTGTTACTCCTTGGCTTTAGTGGGGGAGATGCGTATACTTGCCAAGCCTATGATAGAATATTCGTCACGACTAAGCAACTAAACGATTTAGAATTGTTTTACATTAAAAATTATTTTGGTTTCTACTTCGTTAAGTGTTTGGTTGTGTGATTATGACAAAACGAATACGTGCTTAAATATAAAAATAAATCCTAATATCTTTTAGGATACATTTTCATATGATTAATTCTAAGGTTTACTTGGGGACAAGTAAAGTTCAAGTGGGGGGATATTTGATGAACTCAAATAAGTACATTTTATTATCATCATTTATCCTATTTATTTGACTTGTTTTATTATATTATATATGAGAATCGATACATTAATGTTTACTTTAGTAATTCTCAGTAAAAACAAGCATTATGTGAAACTTGGCGATTTTGGACTAATTATGGAGCAAAACAAGCGAGATGTCAAAAGTCTACTGAAATCCAGAAGATGCGCCGTATCTCACTCAACAAATACGACGCAATATCATACTTAGATGAATTCGAAGACCATTGCCTGACTTTGAAGAATGCGCCGCATGCAATTCTGTCATGCGCCACATATGAAACTTTGGTCAAAGAAGAAGATCAAGCTCGTTCTACTCCAGATACGCCGCAATATACTTCTAACATACGGCGTATCACTATCAAGATTTCACCAGTTACAATCCAAGACAGCTAGAGTACATGCGCCGCATACAAAGATCAAGGTACGCCGCATCTGAAGACGGTGTACGAATATTCCAGAATATATTAATATTGGACCCCACGCGAAGTTAAGTCAATGCGCCGCATCTATCAACTCAATGCGCCGCATCGATCCCTCAGACAGAAACTATAAATACCCCAAGGTCAGACGAATTTAAGAGACCTTTTATATAACCCTAGAGCCGAATCCAGACGACCAAGCAGCACAAGACACACCTCAAACAAAGATACAAGAGCTGTAAGAAGGTCCTGCATGTATTCAATTCATTAAGTAGTTTTGTTTTATTGTTTTAGTACGCTTTAATTCATCAGGATTGATGGGCTTGTGTCATGTGACTACGGAAGATCATGCACTCCCCTTAATATTGCTTTCCCATTAATTAAAGTTTATATGTTGATGTCTTTGATGACTTTTATTAGTGCATTGATAACCTCTGTGTCTAGCTGAGTCTTGCTTGGGTCGCCATGCCCCTTCCTCGCCTATTTATTCTAGCGTCTCTAGAAAAGTAGGATAGACATAAGTAATCATTAAGGGTTTACTCGCCGATAAGATTAGAGCCAACGAGAAAGGTTTAATTATATACACTTCATATAAAACTAGCAATAAAACAAGTGACAAGCTATTTAATTATCAGGACAGGTCTTCTTATTGTCTCGAGTATCTATCTGTGTACGTGTGTGCTAATCGCTGATTCATGCTCATTAGTTTAGTTTTCTATTTAATTATAACCAAACTGTGCCAGTCTCTCAGGCTGAACCCCCTTGCGTTAGATTAGGTTGTATAACTAACTTAGGATATTAAAATACTGATTAGAATAACTAGATAATACGTTCCACTCTTAGTGATCGACACTCTGCTTACCATTATATTCATACTGACCAGATACACTGCTCGTTAAGTGTGTGTGTTATTGATAAGTCGGCTAAATATAAATTTAAAACTTGAGTAGGCATTAATACTGCTAAACCGCAATGACACATCAGGCACATCACTTCTGCAACTCTGATGACAGGTATCATGATCCAGAAAAGTGTGTGCATGCGAGTCTAACGGTCACAACATATCACATGGAGGCAATATTACAACGGATGAGCTTGGAGATTTACGGTGAATGATGATCTCAAAGAATGCTCAAAGATCACAACCTCACACAGTGACGATGCTGAAACAAGATGACTAGAAGACATATGTTGGATGATATCATCGAAGAATCTTCAAAGATCATCCAAGATAAAAGATGAGCCGTCAAATGAGTTTACTGCTGAAAGTACAAAGAGTGCTGAATTTGAAGAATCAAAGGACTATGAGCTATGAAGACAAGATCAGAGGATAGAATGCTAGAATTCAAAATGTAATTTCCGGGGTGACCTCCCTTAGGGTGAGATTGTTAGGAATATAAATATTCTTATGAAGACTCGGTCACCCCGTGAACTCATTAGTATTGAATAGCTCGTAGGATAATTATTAGTAAGTTAATATAGTTTAGTTATTATAGAATTTGTGGAGTGGGTCGGGTCTTTACCCACTGTCAGCTCGCTCCACAGCCCACTCGAGGCACAATTACTAGTACTATAAATACCCCTCTCCACCTAGGGAGAGGGTTGGAACTTCCTCATTCTCTTAATCTAATATCTTCACTTTCTCTCTCTACAAGTTCCCAACTCACTTTCTCTCTCTAAAATTCTTGATCTATTCGGCCAAATCTCTACTATATGTGTGTTATATGTTTGTGAACATCTTACAGCAAGGAACGTGTCCTTGTAGCCGAACCGCTATAAACAATTGTGTCACACTTCTATCCTTTATCACTTTACTTTCGCGTATTTATTTCATTACTAGTATCTTGTATTATCCATATCTCAACATTCAAAAGTTTCACATACTATCAATCTAAAAGTTTTGATAAACTAAATTTAAATCGGTAAAAACTATTCAAACCCCCTTTTAGTTTTCTACAATTGGCATCAAGAGCAGGTTTTATAAAAACTTTTTAAGTAAATTGTATTTTAAAACTTTTTCGATCAAATGGATTTTGAAAACTAAAAGGAAGGGAAATCTATGCAAAGACCACCACTCTTTGAAGCTAATGGTTTCATATATTGGAAAAATATATTTGAAATATAAGTGAAGTCTAAAGATATTGATCTTTGGAATATTATTGTTGATGGGGATTATGTGCCAGTATTTGAGAATATCTCTACCGACAAAAATCAGGTTGGGTCCTCGGTTTTAAAAGATTAACAAAAGAAAATGCTTTCTAAAAATAGTGAGGCAAAAATGGTTTTATACAACGCCTTACCCAAAAAGGAAGATGAAAGAATTTTTGTGCATAAAACCGCTAAAGACATTTTGTATTGCTTAGTAATTACTCATCAAGGAAACAAACAAGTGCAAAATAATAAATTTGATTTATTTGTTCAACAATATGAGCAATACTCAATATCGGATGATGAAAGTATTGATAATGCATTTAGTAGGTTTAATAATATTATTACTTCACTAATAGCACTTGACGAATCTTTTTTCAAGCGTAATCATGTCAGGAAATTCTTAAGGGCACTTCCGGCTAAATGGAGACCGAAGGTAACGACAATCGAAGAATCAAAGGACTTAACAATCCTTTCTCTTGACGAACTAATTGGGAACCTCAAAGTATATGAGGTAGTATTGGCTAAAGACTCCGAGGTCTCAAAAGAAAAAAAAAAAAAAGGAGAAATATAAGTCATTAGCTCTAAAAGCTAAAAAAGGAGTCTAGTGATGAAGACACTTCGTCCTTGGATAGCGATGATGAAGAATATGCCATGGGCGTAAGGGACTTCAAGAAGTTCTTTAGAAGAAGAGGAAGATTCGTAAAACAAACTTACGATGACAAGAAAGGCTTCTGAAAATTCACAGAAGAAAAGAAAGTTAAAGATGACTGAAAGTGTTTTAGATGACGTGATCCAAATCACTTTATAAGTGATTGTCCCAAACAATCTAATGGTGAGCAAAAGGCGTTCGTTAGCGGCTCTTGGTATCCTAGTGAAGAGGAGAAAGAAGAGATTTTTCTCATGGCCAAAGACTCTAATGAGGTACATTCTGATTCTCTCTATTATAGTAGTTCATCTTTAGATGATGAATCTTTAAGCTTAGAATATAATAAACTTTGCAAAATTAGCCCTGAAGTCATTAACAAAAATAAACTTCTTAAAAGTAAAATTGAACTCTTAGAAGTTTTAGAGCTTAAAGAAAAATTAAAAAGACTTGAAAAGGGAAAGAAGCAAGTGTAGAATGTAAACTTTGTGTAAGTCTTCAATCGATAATTGATCACCAAGACTCTAAAATCGTTAGACTTACTACACAATGCTTAGAAGATATAATAGATACACAACAAGTTAAAAACAATAAAAATGGACTAGGATTTACAGATTGTATGCCTTCGACTAGCGAAGAAAATTCAACAAAATTTGTTAAGTCTGCTGATCCATCTGTTTCTGAGGTAACGGATCCGGTGGATCCCTCCAAAAGGGATCCGGCTAGGCTTAATCAAAGGATCCGGGCATCTGGTACAGAAAAATATTAAATTGACTTGTCTAAATCATCTAGAAAAGCGTTTGTAGTTATAACTAAAAAGAAAACGCCTAATGTTCCTGATAGAAATATTAATCACAATAAAGGAATTTTAAGAAAACTAAATGGTCGACCAACAACACCATTTAGGAGACCAAATACACCTTATCCTAAAAGTAATGTTAATCAAATAGGATGGAACAATGATTTTCACAATGGTTTCCAAACACCAAATTTTGGACCTTGGAACTATCTTCCTTTTGTGAACCAAGTGAATGGTTTGTTTAACACTAATGGACCCATGAGATATTGGGGACCAAACGCTTGAGTTTCTTTGTGCTTATAGGTTTGTCTAAAGGTTGATCTAGAACCAAACGAATGGATTAAAGACAGCGGATGCACAAGGCACATGACGGGTAATAAAAGCCTATTTTCATCTTACAAGGCTTGCGATGGAGGTAACGTAGTTTTTGGTAATGGGAAAAGTAAGATCATCGACTAAAGGTATGATCTCACACAACTCTTTAACCATCAATAATGAATGCCACATAGATAACCTAGGCTTTAACTTATTAAGTATTAGTCAAATAGTTGATAAAAAGTGTGATGTCCTATTTAGTGAGTCCGGTAGCAAAATATTAAAAGACGGAATAACCATAAGAAAAGGGGTTAGGAAAAACGGTCTTTTTGTAATGAAAATCGGAAACTCTAAAGATAAACTTTGTTTAAATGATGACATAATAGAAATCAAATTCATGAAAACCAAAGTAGTGAAATAAAAGACAAGGAAGATGAACTATTAAATAAAGAAATAGTTAATGTCAAAGAATCTAAAAATCACCCACTAGAAATAGTTATAGGAAAATCAAATGAAAGAACATTACAGTCTCAAGCTCAAAATCAAAGTAATTTATTTTGTTTTGTTTCCTCAATAGAACCCAAAAACGTAAATGAACCTATTAAGGACGAAAGTTGGATAATAGTTATGCAAGAAGAAGAATTAAATCAACTCGTCTTAAACGATGTTTTTCTATAGTCTAGACCTGAAAGTGGTATAGAAATTAATCTAGAATGTAAAGTGCATCAAGATTACAAAAGTTAAATTAAAAAGGTTAATGAAAGGGCCAACATACTAGCTAAATTTGAAAAGAGTTCTAAATCTCTTAAAGATTTACTAAGTAGCCAAAAGGCGTTCGGAGATAAAACGGGCTTAGGTTTTAATTCCTGTAAATCATCAATCTAAATATAAGAAATTTGGACTAGAAAATGTAAAACCAATGAAAACACCAATGTCATCTGACACTAAACTTACCAAAGACGAGGGCGGTGAATCCGTTGACGATACCAAGTACCGTGGCATGATAAGTAGTCTACTATATCTTACGGCTAGTCGGCCAGATATTATGTTTAGTGTATGTATGTGTGCTCACTTTCAAGAAGACCCTAAATCTTCACATCTCGAAGCAGTCAAAAGAATTTTTAGGTACATAAAGGGTACAACTCAATTGGGGTTATGGTATCCAAAAGGTATAGGGGTCGAAACTATTTTATATGCAGATTCTGACCATGCAGGTGATTATGTTGATCACAAAAGCACAAGTGGTGTTTATACGTTCATGGGATGTTGTTTAACATCATGGTTTTCAAAGAAACAACCGCACTTGCTATTTCTACCACCGAAGCAGAATATGTGTCAGCAGGGAAAGCATGCCAACAAGCACTATGGATGAAACAAGCTCTTGTCGACTGCGATGTTCACCTAAGCGATATTGCCATCCTCTGCGACAACAAAGGCGCCATCGACCTTAGCAAGAATCCTGTTTTGCATTCCCGCACCAAACACATTGAAATACGCTATCATTTTCTTAGAGATAATGTCCAGAAAGGAAACATCGCCATAGAAAAAGTATCTTCCGAAGATAACATTGCCGACATTCTCACCAAACCATTGAAACGTGAACCTTTCAACTTACTTCGATTAGGCCTTGGCCATATGGAACAAACGTCTTGATCTTCCTTCTAACTTCTCTTTATACAAGGTATGTATTTCTAATTCTCCCTTCTGAGTCTAGGATCTCTATTTCTTGCAGAAATTATAAATGTTCAAACTAATGAGGTTTATGCTCACACACACACACACACACACACAACACACACACACACACACACACACACACATATATATATATATATATATATATATATATAATATATATATATATATATAATATATATATATAATATATATTATATATATATATATATATATATATATCTTCCCCTATATATATTAGCAATACCTGCCAACTAGATAATGCCACTTGGCCAAAAAGAAAGCCACTTAGCAAAAAGAATGCCACGTTAAAGCCAGCTGGAACTCCATTTCATCAAAACACGCCCCTTTCTCACGCCTTCCTCATATCCCCAATTCAATCCCTGAATTTCAGCAGTATATCAATCACATTCAAAATCAATCCAAAATTAAACCTACATAATTGGTTACCAATTGTGTTGAACCCTTAATAAAAAATCCGTCTAGATTCATAACATTAAACTCACCAAATCATGTATTATTTTAAATCATGATTCAAAATAACCTAAAAATTATCCCCAAATCAATTTATTTTGATTCAAAGCGATACACGCCCAGGCGCCGATACTAAGAAGGTATTTTGAATTAGGAAGATCATCATCTTGATTAAATCGAAAAAGTTGTGATTTGTTCAAGGTAAACACTTCATTTTTGTATGAGCCATTTAATTAATTTTTGTTACTCTGATTTGTGTTTAAATTGAATTTAAACGAAGTTATTATGTAGGTGGTAGATTTGGTGACAGCAATATGCATATCAAGTGTTTGATAAAATACTTGAATGAATATCAAAATTAAGAAAGTTTGTGGTTTGAAGTTGCTGAACGTCTCTTAAAATGTTTGCTTAATCTAGGAAGAGGTTATGTTGGAATTAATCTGAAATCAGCTATATGTAAGGGGCTGTTTGTCTAAGCTTATTATATTTTGGTTATAAGCTTATGCCCAATAAGTGGCTTATGGCTTATGATGAAAAAGGTGGGGGAAAAAGGCTTACCAACTTATATAAGCTCATAAGCCACAAAAAAGGGGTTTAGAAGCTCATCCATTACAGCTATATGTAAGGGGCTGTTTGTCTAAGCTTATCATTCGATTACAGGTTTGTATTTAATGTTTGTATTTTATTTTATTTATCTAAAGGTTCAAATGAGGCGCATTGCAAATGAGTAATGTTATAGTTATTAAATTACATTTCTATCAATACGAGCAACAATCAATAGATTTTGTTTAAAAACATTGTTTTAGTGTTGGATAGTGTGTGATTGTTATAAGTAGGTGTACTTTATGCGTTTTACGTAATTCCTTAAGTTATTTGTTGATTCTTACTGAAGTTTATTTGATATATTTTTAATGACAGGTGGGATGACATAGACCAAGGGTTCGATGCTTGATGAGAGCATAGACTACGTCAAATTTCTCAACCTCCAAGTCAAGGTATCCATTTTTTTATTACTAATGCACTTTCTTATATGGCTTAAATAATATTCAAAACTCTAAAGGTCAGCTGGAGGATGCTTATAATGTGTTTAACGAAATGTCAAGGGCCTTAGAAAGTGGAAAATAGATTATGATAATAAGGCTTTAATTTAAGAGGTTTTGTATTCGAGTAGTTTTCCGTAGTATGTGTGCAGTATTGTTCACTTCCTTATAGAAAGTAGGCTTCTACCGAACTCATTAGCAAGTGAACGACAGCCCTTAATAACATGTCAATACACCGAAATGGATGCTGAAAATAAGCTACCCAAACAGCCCTTAATAACATGTTTAGGACGCCGAAAGAATGCTATCCAAACAGCCCTTAATAACATGTTTCGGACGCCAGATGCCTACTGAAATTAGTAATCCAAACAAACCTTATTAACTTGTCAAGACACCTAAAGGGCTGCTGGAGATAAGCTATCCAAACAACCCTTGATAGCATGTTTCAGACGCTAAATGACTGCTGAAATAGGCTATCAAAACAGCCCCTAAAAGCATGTTTATCGTGATATAAATTGTAGGGAAACGAAGGAACCGCGAGTACTTGAGTACATATCTTATGCAAAACCGACCTTAATAAGTTTGCATTCTGATGTTTACTGCTCTATTAAGAGATCTTGCTTAATCGGCTTTAACACACGTAACTAACTGTGACTCTTAACATTTTGTAGACTCAAATTTAGTCTTTTCTAAATGTGGCATGGTTAAAACCATGGCTTAAAGGTCTGTAATAGTGGAGATCTTAAAAATAATAATGTTCTTATAACTTTTGAATATGCATCCTTAGTGTCATACTATAAAAAACACAATACAAACTCACCTCAGGAAGCAATTATCAAGGAAAAGATGAGCATCATTATTTGCTTATATGAATACAAATGTGTGGTTAATTATATGGCAAGGAAGCATGTCATGAGAATTTTGATACCGTTTATGGGTAATTTAACACATGTAGTTGATATTTGAACATCTCTAAATTCATAGGATGGAGTGTCTACTGTTGTACTTTATACTATTTTACAATTATGATTATGTAATCATTCATTTTACTTGCAGCTATTAACAGCACAACAATATTGTCAGCAGTACTTATCACTAGAATTCCCATGCAAGTCTTACGGAATCATTTTGAGGTTTGAACTTGATTATAAACCACAAAATATTTTTATACTAATTTGTTATGATGGATTTGGGTGCAGAATTAAGAGAGGAAACCATGAAAATTGGGGAAATCGCTACCACGTCTGATAACATTATGGAAATGGGTATACCCACTAAACAGATCATGGAATGTACTTGGGCTTAGGTATGACCCGAGTGTGGGAAAAAAAGAGATTGAAAGAGAAGCAGTTGTTCACTACAATGGGAATTGTATGTAAGTGGTTGCTCTATTAAACATCTCTATCTTCTTACTGTGTTTACTAAAAAATGCAGTAAGTACCTTATAAATTTTCGGGCTAAGTAAAGCTTATCAGCTTATTGTATTGGCTTACAACATATAATTGACTTCAAGCAATCGTATTTAGCAAATTAATTAATAAAAGTAAATGTGGAAAAGGATTAAAAAAAGTTTGGCCAGGTTATGAGTTGACCCATTTAGTGCCCAATATATAGCTGTTTTTGTGCCCATTATGTTGCATCTATGATTGTATGTGATATAGAATGTCAAGTGTCAACAATCCTATATTGATCAAATGAGAATCTTAAACAATGTTTAACAGATTCTACACAATTGCCTGCAATAGTGCAAGTTGCTAAAGATAGTTACTCATCATAGTGTTGATTGGTAAAAGTTATTACTCATACATATCATTTGTTAAGTAGCATTCAAATTCAGGAAGAAACTTTAATTCATTATACAAAAGAACAAACTTCTGTTTACTAATCAATTTTCTTGAATTAAAGGTTCCACATAAAAGACCAAGGCAGCAGGTACCTGATGACACAATGGCTAACAAAGTGGGCAAGTTGGAGTCAGACGAAAAGAATCATTTGGATAAAAAAAATACAAATGCAAGAAGAACTTATCAAGTTGCAGCATGAAAAATTGATATCATACATCAAGTTGCAGCAGAACAGACTTTTGGGAGTTATGCATGACTGGTACAAACTCATCCATTTTTTTGAATCATCATTACTTCCATTTTTTTGTTCTGTTTGACTAGACTAGATTATATAGTATGAGCATATTTAATCGTTGTTGGATACCGTCTGGCTTTTAAAATCAACATCGCAATAGATACAGCTTGACAGGAATGCTGTCAGGCTTCTTATTTATAACTATGTATATATGACGACAATGTATTCATTTCTTTTAGGCTATATTAAATGAGCTTTGCAAGATGTTGGATTCCAGGAAGTCTTCATTCAAACCCAAGAAAAGCAAACTATGTGTTGTAATCTTTGTGGGTCTACAAGGTATTCTGATCGTGTATCCACTTACATATATATATATATATATATATATCCGATATATATATATTATATATATCAATTTCCGGTATTTAATGTGATCGGATTCTTAATGACATATTTTTGTAAAATGTGAATGATTTAGGGTCCGGAAAACTACTACATGTACAAATTATGTATATTACCACCAAAAGTATGTAACTTGCTTTCTGTGGCAAAAATAAAAATTTATGCATATCAAAAGTATGCAAAAGTGTCGAATAAAACTTGGCACAAAGGGAACTTGGCCAAATGGGTTCAACAAGTAAAAAGTAGGCAAAAGTGCATTTTACATTTAATTTTTTCTTAAATATTAGATTATATTGAAGTTATGTTTTTTAAATTATATTTTCCACCAATATTATATATAGAAAACCTAAAGTTTGGACAAAAAGTGATTTAGTTCAACCGAACCCATTTTGACCCGTCATCTAATCAGCCCATTTTACCACGTGTAGGTGAAGTACAAAATATATGCTTGGACTATCACAACCAGTTTCTATTAAGATAATTTGTGAACTAATGAGTGGAAGATAAGATGGAGACGGATGGCACCTCTAGAACATATATGAATGCATGGTATTGTTTATTTTATTTTATTTTCTATTAACAAAATTCTTTGCATGAGAATTCATTTTAGTCACTTTTCAGGGTTCAACACAACTAGAGACTTTGGGATCTGCCAAGCAAGTTTATTATTTATTATGTATGGGATGATTCATTTCTTACTCATAAGCTAGTCATCCAGATAACTGGTAGTTACCTACTACTCGTGTAATTTGATCCCTATTATCTCGATTTTTAGCTCTTTCTTACCTTTGTTTTTGTAGATTTGCATCTGCTACGTGAAGTCAACTTGGACAAGGTGCGAGTATGGAGATCATTTTATAAAGTCGGACAACATCGAGCACTAGGGTATAATTTTACGCTGGAAAGAAACAAGGCCAAATTGACAAGTTTCAATCACTCAAATGAGATGGAGTGGTGAATATAGGTTATGAAGTTTATGCAGACGGCCTTACAAGAATTCTTAGAATTTTTGAACGTAATGATAGCTGCCAACTAGATAAAGTATTATATTCTGGTGCAAAAATTACAGTTAGAGTCGCCAGTTGTGATATCAATCTCTCTGAACGTACCAAGCAGGTAAGTCATAAGTTTAATAATTCATGTTTAGGTTAGATTTCGTCAAGTAATATTGTGAAGTTTTTGATGTAATACTATGTTGCCAAAAATTGTAGACTTCAATTGTTGTTGTGTTGGAGCTTATATATCATGTTACTAAAGTTGTAAGTTATTCTGAGTTATCTAGCTAGATAAACAATCCAAACACTCTGTTAGTATATGATTATAGCTAGCCAGATAAGCTAGGATCGCTTGATAGTTGTTTATCAATTTATATTGTTCTTGATAATACATGCGTAAGCCATGAAAAGGCTTTTGTTTTAAGATGACTTAATAGTTCCTGCTCAAAGGCCCTAACCAAATTAGAGACAGCACATCAATTGGTAAAAGTATGCAAGTATGTTGGATTTTGGAACCCATTCTATTTAGAGTCAGGTTTTTTTTTTTTTTTTTTTTGGGATTTGCTTATTTCAAAAGTGTTTTCCTAAGTGCTAATTTACACTATAATAAGCAGATATGTGCATGTTTGTCCAAGAATTCAAGACTGAGTATATCCTTAAAAGTAGCAAATGTGCAGTCCTAAGCGCTTTATTACATACCTTGAGAAAAAAGAATGTATAGTGTAGAATGACAAGAAAGTGAAAAGTGTGTTACATATCACCACAAGCAAAAATACATTTAAAAATTATAAGCATGGTCATATCAATCATATGCAACATGTGAGATATACAAGTCATGTTGCTTAACCTTATTATTCACTTCTCATTTTGTGAATGCTCATAACTTATTTAAAAATGTGGCAATAGGAGGCGCATGAAAGTCATGGACAAACCTCATCTATTTGATTTGAGTTGGAAAGAAGCCAAATGGACAAACCTCATCTATTTGATTTGAGTTGGAAAGAAGCCAAGGGGAGTTGGTGAAATGCAAGATTTAATTAAACTGTTTAAACTTCTATAATGTTTATGACTTACGACCACTAATTGTTATTTTTATATATAATACATGAGCAATGTATTTATGATTTTCAGTTTATTGCCTTCAACATATTTGACTTATTCATTATTTATTTTACGCGTAAAAAACTACGACAAAAAAGGGGTAAGTAACTTATTTTTTTACTGTGTCATACACGTCCAATATTTCAGTTTAGAAAGATTTTCATATTGTTATGAATCTTTAAACAGGTCGGATTTACTGTGTCATACATGTCCAATATTTCAGTTTAGAAAGATTTTCATATTGTTATGAATCTTTAAACAGGTCGGATTTACTTATTCTTAAGACAATAAAGGAATCGATAGAGATGGGGGACAGTTGTTGCCACAGTGCAACAACATACGCAAAGGCATAGTACTATTGACGAGGTGCTTGTCTTCTAAGCATTTCTGAAATGTTAACTTTACTTTTTTGACACGTGTATTTATACTGCATATTTTGTTGCAGGGTTGTTCAACATGGTGCTTGCTTAAGGACTACTAATGAAGGTATTTATCATGAGTTAAATATTGTGTTGTATACAGACAGTGCTGTTGCGGGTGAAGTGGCTGCTATTAGTATGGGTCTATTAATGGCCAAGACTCCGAGTGAGAAAGCAACATAGATGTTAGTTTATGCTCACGAGACACAACAACACAAAGATCATAAGGTGAATTTAGGATTTCAAATTGCTTATTTTAATATGTCAAATCATTATCAGATGTCCCTAAAAACTATATTATAGTGAGTTTAATACTTGAAGTATGAATAGTTTATACTAATAGTTATAAATAAAGCACTGATGCATGTTTTAGATAAAATTATTTCATCCATATAATATTATACTTTCATTTTATTTTATTTTTTTGTGCAATATACTAAAATTATACAAAGACTATTGGATGGACTTACAAAGTTTTGAAGCCAATATCATTTTAAGCTCCGAAGTTATGAAATTTGTGAATTACTGCATATGTGAGTGGTGAAATATTACTTCTGAACGAAAAGTATCTCTTGCAATCTTTTAATATCTGCTAAACCTGATCGACCAAACTCGACTTTAACTTATGTATTCTTTTCGATCATTTAGAGTGTATCCTGATAACATTCTCATTATTTGTAGAAGCCAAACAAGTGTCTATCTTAAACATGTTTTACATCTTTTTTTATCATAAATATCTTCTACGCATTTGCAGGTATGAGAGAAGAGTGACTATACAATATGGTTGAGTAGGTCAAGTATATTAACAAAGAAGGTTCATAAGAGATCAATTGGAGAGTTTAAACGGAGTTTTACGGACTCTCTTGATGATATGGTAACCCGACTTGAGTTAGTTATAATCAAGCTTTTGATTTATTTGTTAGTTGTCCTATCAGGAAACACATGAGCCAGTGGATGCCAAGGGTCAGCAGAATGGAAAAAAGGGAAGACTACAAGATATTCAAAAATTATGAAGTTTTTTATATGTCAGAATCCCATTGGTTATATTTTTGGATGTACAATGATATTTCTTCCACATGATTTATACTTCAAGTCATTCACTTATTTTCCAATTCAAAATTTAAGTTGTATCCGTAACATGTTGTCTTGCTTTATTTATATGAAATAAACTCATAAAGTTCGCCCAATGGTGGGCGGGCCATGAAAACATTTATAAAAACACTTATAAAAACACACTAGTTGAATTTCAAACATTTATAAAAACATACTAATTGAAAACCATCAAGATTTTCACACTTTTTGCAAATTTGTTGTCATACAATTCAACAAAACTATTTTAATTCTAATAACAAATTGCTAAGCAAAAAATTACATTTAGATCATAATATAAACTAATTTAGATATATAAATTACAAATTTTTAACAATATATTACATAAGACTCGCCCGGCCATCGGCCGGGTCATGAAGCTAGTATATATATAAATAAATAAATAAATAAATAAATAATATATATATTATATATATATATATATATATATATATATATATATATATATATATATATATATATATATATATATATTATATATATATATAACTTCTCACGTATAGGACATTCACATAGTTGATACAACGTAAAAACCTTTTATCATGCATCATATCATATATCTCTTGAATGCTAAAGGGAATACATAACCAATATGTATTTTCGGATACATTCAAATGTAGATACATTGAACTAAGGAGCTTTCGGGTTATCTCATATATATATGTACATCAATATCTTCTTCTCCCCTCTAGAGTCGAGATAATCGCAACTCCACATAGTTTACATATAGGCACACACTAATCCTAATATGTTTTCTATGCAAAAATTGCAGTCTATGTGCATCAGATATCCGGATCCCTGCATTTACGCAGGTCGGATCCCTTTTGGGAAGGATCCGTGGGATCCGGTTACACAGAAGGCAGTTTCGCCAATCATTTGACAAAATCTACTTCAATTATCTTCTCTTTTCTAGTTTTACTCAATGTTTACTGAGTTTAAATCTTAGTAGTTAATGTCTCATGATTACTTGCATCCAATTCATATCTAATCATTAGATTTTAGATTCTTTTGTGGTTTTAGCATTCATTACAATGTATGAGATCTATCTATAAATAAGATCCTAAGATGCTTGCTTCTCCATCATCCCTCTCATCGCTAAAATCTCGGAAACCATGGCTTCCAAAAGACCACAATCCTCTCAAAACCGTGATGATCTAGTCAAAGAAATCAACACCCTACAAAACATTACTAACACCTTTGAATATGTTGAAAAATACATATTAGTTATGTAACTCGGCTAATATTCGTGAGATCATGTATGCATGAGAAAATAATTTTAGTTTGTATTAACAATGCGAGAAAAATATTTCATGATCCTAGTTACGTGAAATTTTTCGAAAATGAGAGAATTGGAGTGTTTGGCAAATGCAACGTTTCGGCGGCAAAATTTTTAAAGTTGAAAAGCTTGAATGTCAATGATTTCTAATTCAATTTTAAGTATCCTAAACAAATTCCACTCAAAATAACCAATCTAACTCGAATTTTAATTGTAAAATTCGGACCAAAATATAATTTATAAGTGGGTTTATGCAAATTCTATGTTTAGGGAATCATGATGGTTATACATTGTCTAATCCTAGTCCTAATTGCATAAAAATTTAATCAAAATTGAAAATCCCCAATTCGAATTTATGTGTATGAACAAACCCTAGACTCAAAATTTAAAGAAAATTAAAGTTAATTGACTTACAATAGTTGTTATGATACTTGTAGTGGTTGATGATCTTGTATTTTATAGCCTTAATTGTGATTTTGAAAGAGTGGAATTGGATTTTGGTTGTGGTGTTTGGTTTGACAGCATGTGCAGAAAATTGGGTATGTTTTGAATGTGCACAGTGAGGGAAAATAAAAGGAAAAACTGCCTATGTCAGGTCCACGTTACCACGGTATCACTAAATTTAGTGGTGTCGTGACCACTTTAGTGATGCCATGACCTGCTGAGACAAATTTTTTTCTCGTTTTGATTTTTGACGAATAAATATATTTGATTTAGTGAGACTTTTTGACACGAGGAGAGAATTTATACCTAATAAATTCTTTTTACGAGATGGACGAGACTAGACGAGAAGAGATGACTTTAATATTTCCGAGGAAATGTGTAAGTAGTCATTAGAGTGATATGAATGATGACTTCAATATTTATAATGAAATATTTAGATAGTCATAAGACGAAATTCGGAAGATGTTCTTGAACACACGTAAATTATGAAATTCACGGAATGTGTTCCATCATTCCTAGACCTATACATAGATAGTTGAAGGATTCTCGTTTGAGAGGTTTAGTTAGTATGTCGGCGAAATTGTCTTGTGAAGGAACTTTCTCGATAGAAATGTTTCCTTTTTGAACGTTATCGCGAAGGAAGTGATGACGTATTTCGATGTGTTTCATACGAGAGTGTTGCACGGGTTTTTGCTCAAGTCAATGGCTCCTTTGTTGTCACACATAATCGGGATATCGCGAGATGGATGTCGTAGCCGATTATAGCTTGTTTCATCCATAGTGCTTGTTGACATGCCTTTCCGGCGCTTACGTATTCGGCTTCGGTCGTGGAGATAGCAAGAGCCGTTTGTTTCTGGGAGAACCAAGAAGTTAGACAACAACCCATGAAGGTACAAACGCTGTTAATACAAATAAACTGTAAAAACGTTTATTAATATTTATCGATCTCTTTAAGTTTTGTCGATAACAAATATAACATTATGTAAAAGTATAAATCTAAACATTACATGTTCTTACATTTACAATTTACCATTTACATGCTATAATTAAAGTATATCTCTTGTAATAAATAAAATGCATGAAATGAGTTGGATAATCCATAACTCATAACCCATAACCCATGGAGCTTGACCCATAACCCATTACCCATTGCATGACATCATGCATGACTTAAATAATGGGTAAAACCCATGACCCATGACCCAAGATGTCTTTGACATCATTCATGACATCACTTGACCCATGGACCTTGACCCATAACCCAAAACCCGGAATTGTAACCCAAAATCTGAACTGGTACTACCAGATAGCCGGATCCCTTGGATTACACTGGCCGGATCCCTTTGGGAAGGGATCCGCCGGATCCGGGTGAACAGTGGACAGTTTACCTATAAATAGTGAGCCATTTCTCTCTTGTTTCTCACCCCTCTTTGATATATCTTCTCTCTACATTCTAAGCTCTCTAACCTAAGATCTAAAGATCATTCTTGTAGCTCTCTTTCTCTTGTGTTCTCTAGGTTCTTATTACAAGACGAGATCACGCTTTCTTGCATACGAGCCATCCTTTTTCTCAAGTTGCTCGGAGTTCCCATCACCTCAAGACCACTGAGTTTTTTCTTGTCGTTGATACTTCTTCTTGTATTCTCAAATTTGTTGTGTTAGTTGTATTGTTGTGTTGGTTTGGTCCGTCGTGCTCAGGACTCGGTATTTAGCTTTGTACTGGAAAATGTGTAAGCGACGTTGTGAAGGTTTCTCCACCGATTGAAGGAGCTTGTTGACATAGTATTTACGAACTCTCGAGTAGGTGACTCGGGGAGTGGAGTAGGGCAAGGAATGTGTCCTTGTATCCGAACCACTATAAACAATTGTGTCACACTTCTATCCTATATCTCTTTACTTTCACGTATTTATTTCATTACTAGTATCTTGCATTATCCATATCTCAACATCCAAATGTTTCACATACTATCAATCTAAAAGTTTTGATGACTAAATTTAAATCGGTAAAAACTATTCAACCCCCTTCTAGTTTTATACAAACGTCACTCGTACTTTTTAGATCAATATAATCTCCCGCATGATCAGAGTCGGCATAGACAATAGTTTCTACACCGGTCCCCTTGGGATAATACAATCCTAATTGCATAGTGCCTTTAATGTATCGGAAGATACGCTTAGCCGCTTCAAGGTGAGAGGTTTTAGGATCTTCTTGGAAGCGAGCACAAAGGCAGACACTAAACATGACATCGGGCCTACTTGCCGTTAGGTATAATAAACTACCTATCATGCCACTATACTTAGTGTTGTCCACGGACTCACCTTCTTCATCCTTCGTGAGTTTCGTTTCTGAGGACATGGGCGTTTTCATTGGTTTAGACTCTTCTAGACCAAATTTCTTAAGCATTTCTTTAATATATTTAGATTGATTAAAGAATATACCATCTTCCGTTTGTTTTATTTGTTGACCAAGGAAGGAATTCAATTCGCCCATCATGCTCATCTCAAACTCGTCATGCATGATCTTAGCAAAATCATCGCATAGTTCTTGACAAGTTGAACCGAATATAATGTCGTTGACATATATTTGAACAATGATGAGATGTGAATTTCATTTCTTCTTGAAAAGTGTATTGTCAACCATTCCCATGGTATATTTATGCTCAAGTAAAAAAGCCTTTAATCTATCGTACTAAGCTTTGGGAGCTTGTTTGAGACCATATAGTGCTTTCTTGAGTTTATAAACATGATTCGGCTTTTCGAAATCAACGAATCCCGGAGGTTGTGCTACATATACTTCCTCGTTGACAAAACCATTTAGGAATGCACTTTTCACTTCCATTTGATATAGGTTAAAATCTAAAGAACAAGCATAGGCAAGGAGTATCCTAATAGACTCAAATCTAGCTACGGATGCATAAGTTTTATCGCAGTCTATTCTTTCTTGTTGGTTGTAGCCTTGTTCTACTAACCTAGCCTTATTCCTATATACGACGCCATTTTCGTCCAGTTTGTTCCTAAACACCCACTTAGTTCCTATGATGGTTTGATTTCTAGGTGGATGTACTAAATCCCAAACTTGGTTTGCGGTGAATTGATTTAACTCTTCTTGCACGGCAACTACCCAGCTTTCATCCTTTACCGCTTCACCGACATTCTTAGGTTCTACGGTAGATATAAAACCAAAGAAATTACTTTTGTTTTGTGCTTGTGACCTAAGGGTTCTTTGGTTTAGGTTTCCTATGACATTTTCTATTGGATGGTTCTTAGATTCCTTAATGTTGACAATTTCGTCACCTTCAACTATTTCATTCTCAATGTCATTTTCTAAGGTTTTCTTGCCATTAACTTTAATGGCTTCTTCTTCATCTAAATCATTATCCACTAAGGGTGATGTCTTAGTTGGGGGAGGACTTTCATCGAATGTCACGTTAAGTGATTCTTTGAGTTTTATTGTTTCCTTATTTAGGACAACATAGGCTTTGCTATTTTGGGAGTAACCTAGAAAAACACCTTCGTAAGACTTTGGGCCAAACTTAGTGAGGTAATCTTTTGTGCTTAATATGAAGCACTTGCTTCCAAACACTCTAAAGTAATCTAGGGTAGGTTTTCTACCTTTTAAGATTTCGTATGGTGTTTTTTCTAAGATTGGTCTAATCGAAATCCTATTAAGTATATAAGTTGAGGTGTCTACGGCATTACACCAAAACTTTTGCGGAATGGATTGTTCATTTAACATCGTTCTACTCATCTCTTGTAGAGTACGATTTTTCCGCTCAACTACACCATTTTATTGTGGGGTGCGTGGAGCCGAGAAATTGTGTGTAATACCATTAGCATCACCATATACTCCAAATTGCACTTCATTATCAAATTCCTGACCATGATCCGTCCTAATAGAGAACCTAGTTGATTTTGGACCTTCTTACTAAAGATTTTTAATTCCTCGAAAGCTTGTGTCTTATTCTTAATAAATCTAGTCCAAGTATACCTAGAATAGTCATCTACTATTACTAAGGTGTAGTAGTTTCCTCCGTAACTCCGTACGGCGGATGGACCAAATAGATCCATGTAAAGGAGTTCTAGGCATCTAGAGGTCGAGACCATGTTCTTAGCTTTGTGACTAGAATGAGCTTGTTTTCCAACTTTACAAGCGTCACAAAAGTGTTTATCAAACTTAAGCCTAGGTAAATTTCTAACTAGATCCTTAGACGCTAATGATTGTATTAAACGCATGTTAGCATGACCTAGTCTCCTATGCTTAAGAGTGGAATTGTCATATATGGTTGCTAGACAAACTTTATCCTGAGGCTTATTTCCTATTTTCATAACAAATAAGCTATTCTTCCTAACTCCTTTGCCTATGCTCTTGCCATCCTTAGTAATCTCAGTACCCTCTTCGGAAAATATTACTCTTCACTTATTATCAACCATTTGACTAATACTAAGCAAGTTAAATCCTAAGTTATCTACATGCTCAACATTTCTAATAGTGAGGGAGTTTGGAGAGATCGTACCTTTATCTATGATGTTGCATTTTAATTTACTATCAAATGTGATGTTACCTCTGTTGTATGCTTTGTAGGATGAGAATAGACTTTGATTTCCCGTCATGTGATTAGTGCATCCACTATCCTTAACCCATTCGTCAGGCTCCAAGTTGATTCCCAAGCATATCTATTGAGTAAGACAAAAACTCAAACATTTAGTCTCCAATATCTCATGGGTCCAAAGTTGTTAGTGCTAAACATCCCATGCATTTGTTGCATTTGATTTGGATGTTGGAACGGAGGACAAATTTCCCATGGCAAATAACTTCGTTGTTGTAGGTTATTCCAAGTTATGGGATAGTTACTTGGACAAGTTTGCCTTCCAAAGTTACTTCTTCGTTGAGGAGTTCTTGACCGAGGTTTAGGAACATTTGTTTTTCTAGGTGGAGGAGTTTTTGATCTATTGTCGGGTTTTACAAAGCCAACCCGGGGGTTGACAAAGGTTTGTAAAAACTTTTGACCTCCTTTTTACTAGCAACATGTATTTTAACATTGTAAACTACTACGTGACTTGGTTTAGGACTTAAGTTGTTTTTGATAATCGACTCTGTTCTAACTTTAGCAGCTGACGGTACCACAATACCACTAAATTTAGTGGTTCCGTTCCCACCTGTGGAGATCGTTATGCTCTAGGTTTGTTAGACCTTTTATCTAGGATTAACACAACAATAATGATTAAACATGTACTACGCAGCGGAATAATCAAACTATCATTATTATTGCTAAGGTTTTCCTCATCATCATCTCAACCAACTAACAAATACAAAACCTAGGTATCCATTGTAGGAACTTGATGCCTAGAACACACACACACCCCTTTTCCTGGAATTACATCTCTAATTCCTGTACAAAATAAACCACGCCCCCATCTCTTTATAAACTAGAGATTAGGGTTACAAAGATTCTAAATCTGACATTATTAGTCCTTTAACTTTGTCTTCATAAGTTTCCTCCATCTTTCATATTTTGTCAATATCAATTCTATTTAATTCCTAACAATCTTCCCCTAGTTGATATGATAAAACCAATGACCAATGAAAGATGATCTTCCCCTTAAGCCATGCATACCATCAAGGATCTTCAAGCTGCAAACCTTCAGAATATTCTTCCCCTTTTTGTCATCATCAAATAGGGAACAAAAATATGCAACTTTGATCTTCATAACCACGAATCAGCATCATACATCCAACTTAGCCCTTCAATGTCTTGAATTACCCACCATTAAGAACACCAAAATGCTTACTTATTAAACGAACTCAAGACATAAAAATCCCAAATCTTCAGTAAGAATACCAACGAATAATCCTGAAAACCTTCTCCTCGATGTAGCACATAAATGGTTAAATATTAAATCTTCCCCTGAAACCCATATGGTAACCATTTGAAAGAACTTGTCGAATAACTAACCACCATAGAAACAAATACCATGTAGTACCATGAAGATCACCAAATAGCTTACGAAAAATTACTACAATAATAATTGAAACCAAGCAGTAGTAGAATGAAAAATAGTTCTTTATCCAAACCAAAACCTTCTCTCTGTGTGTGTTGTCCCCTGTGTGTGTGTGTTATGGAACAAATGTGTCCCAAATCGCGTATCTCTTCCCCTCACTTTGTGTATCTTATGCCCATAGACATCAACGAGCATCAGTAGCACATTAAACGAGCAGTACCACATAACTTCAAAGCAGCAGTACAAACAAATTATGCCAACAGTACAAAGTGAGAACCAAGCAGTACGAATATGTCGAAAGCAGTACTAACTCCGAAGACCAAGCAGTACAAACTGCTACGTATGAACCAATGAGCAGTACTAACTTATAAAGAGAGCAGTAGAAACTGGTTGACCAAAATTAGTTCACCACAGAATTCAACCAGTACGAGATCAAACTGCTCCATAATTACAACAGACTAGCCCCACTTATTGACCAATGATCAACATCAATTTAAAAACAAATTCATAAGCGACTGATGAACTCAAATAAGTACATTTTATTACTATCATTTATCCTATTAATTTGACTTGTTTTACTATATTATGTATGAGGATTGATACTTAATCGTTTACTTTTGTAATTCTCAGTTGAAAACAAGCATTTGGTGAAACTTGGCGATTTTGGACTAATTATGGAGCAAAACATGCATAAAGTGAAGAGTCTACTGAAATGGACAAGATCAAGTCAAATCTGCTCCAGATGCGCCGCATCTCACTCATTACATGCGCCGCATCACTATCAATATTTCACCAGATACGATCCAAGATACAAGAGGACATGCGCCGCATCCAAAGATGAAGATGCGCCGCATCTTCTGGCGGTGTACGAATATTCCTGAATATTATAATCTTGGACCCCACGCGAAGTTAAGTACATGCGCCGCATCTACTTACTAGATGCGCCGCATCTCACCCTCAGACAGAAACTATAAATACCCCAAGACCAGACGAATTCGATGTGACATATATTATATACGTGACCGAAGATCAGAAACCAAGGACGAATTCAGTCAAGGCAGCAGCACAAGACACACCCAAATCAAAGATACAAGAGCTGTAAGAAGGTGCTGCATGTGTTTAATTCATTAAGTAGTTTTGTTTTATTGTGTTAGTAAACTTTAATTCATCAAGATTGGTGGCTTGTGTAATGTGACAACGGAAAGGTTGCACTCCCTTAAAACTACTTTCTCATCAATTAAAGTTTATATGTTAGTGTCATTGGTGACTTTTATTAGTGCATTGATAACCTCTGTGGCTAGCTGAGCGTTGATCGGGTCGCCATGCCTCTGCCCTCGCCTGTTTATTAGATGCCTATGTATTCTATGGTCTGTAGAAAAGTAGGAGAAAGATAAACGGGATAGTCATAAGTAATCATTAAGGGTTTACTCGCCGATAAGATTAGAACCAACGAGAAAGGACTTAATCTCGGTGCGTTGCATCGAACTATACACTTCATATAACACTAGCAATAAAACAAGTGACAAACTACTTATCATAAGGACATCCCTCTTATTGTCTCAAGTATTTATCTGTGTACGTGTGTGCTACTTGCTGATTCGTGCCTATTGGTTTAGTTTATTATTTAATTGCAACCAAATCGTGCCAGTCTCTCAGGCTGAACCCCCTTGCGTTAGATTAGATTGTATAGCTAACTTAATATATTAAAATACTGATTAGAATAACTAGATAATACGTTCCACTCTTAGTGATCGACACTCTACTTACCATTATATTCATACTGACCGGGTACACTGCTCGTTAAGTGTGTGTGTTATTGATAAGTCGGCTAAATATAAATTTAAAACTTGAGTAGGCATTAAAACTGCTAAACCACAACGACACATCACGCGCATCAGCGACAAAACTGCATATTGCGTGACCCCCATGATTTAATTAATTCGACCAGTACGAGTGAAGAAAGACGATAATTAAATATAATATTCGATACTCTCTTATCGCCAATTAATACAGCAGCATGAATTAAATCGATACCTTAAAACCTTTTTGCTGCTTCTATCGATGATGAACTTTTTCCAGATCTGCTTCTCTTCCACACTAAACCTTGTAAATCCTAGATATCAAGAGCAACCTGGCTCTGATACCACTTGACCGGATCTAAACAAACTATTTAGAATCATTATTATTAATCAAGGTTTGTCGAATGATTCTTGTAGCTTATACAAACTACAAACCCTAGGCATCCATTAGAGGACTTGATGCCTAGACACACACACACTTTTAATGACTACATTATGGAAGACCTGTTAAAACATAATCCCTGTATCTCTTTATATAATAGAGATGCTAGGGTTACAAAGATTCTAAATATGACATTATTAGTCCTTTAACTTTGTCTTCATAAGTTTTCTCCATCTTTCATATTTTGTCAATATCAACTCTATTTAATTCCTAACACCACCTTTAGTGGTGTCGTCCTCTGCTATTTCAGATTCCCTAGATTTTACAAATTTTACTTGTTTAGTTTCACTTGTTGATGCTTTATCTGGATCAAAACCTAATCCCGCTCCGGCATGTTCACTATATCTAACATTTTCTAACATGTCATTAAGTGTCTTTGTTCCTTTTCAAACTTAATGATTTTAAGAGCATTTTCCTTGAGTTTTTCATTCTCAACTCGAAGACATATGCATGACCTACATCCAATATCTATTTCTTTGTTTTTCTCAAGCCTTTTTACTTGGTCTTTTAGTTCTAAAATTTATGCTTCGAGTTCATGCAAAGTTGCTTTTAGTGTTTTGTTTCTAGTTATGATTTTAGAACTTACTTCACATAATTTACTATATTCATCATATAGTACGTTCTCATCTATCAAAGAATTATTATCACTATAGTAAGAAGAATTGGAATGTACCTCATTTGAAGCTTGAGCCATAAGACATGTTTCGCCGTTGGGTTTCTCCTCTTCTTCCTCACCGCTATCGCTCCAAGAACCTCCTACAAATGCTCTTTGGTTCTTGGTTCTAGGTGGTTTAGGACATTCTCCGATGAGATGGTTTAGATCTCCGCATCTAAAGCATTTTCTATCACTCTTTCCTTTCTTATCATCTCGGTTCTTTTGGAACGACTTCTTTTCATCATGAGGTTGTCTTACAAATCTACCTCTTCTCCTAAAGAACTTCTTAAAATCTCTAACCGCTAATGCATACTCTTCGTCTTCACTATCGAAAGCCGAACTTTCCTTCACTAGACTCTTTCTTGGCTTTTAGAGCTAGAGACCTTACTTTCTCTCCTTTGCCTTTAACTATATAGGAGTCTTTCTTGATTATCATTTCATAAATTTTCAAGTTTCTTATAAGTTCATCAAGTGATAATGTCGCCAAGTTTTTCGACTCTTCAATGGCGGTGACCTTTGCTCTCCATTTAGGATGTAGAGCCCTAAGAAACTTCCTAACATAGTTCTTGCTAGAGTAACCTTCATCAAGAGCTTTAAGACTAGTAATAATAGTATTAAATCTAGCAAAAGCATTATCTATAGATTCATCTTCCGGAATGGAAAATTGTTCATATTGTTGCACAAGAAGATCGATCTTGTTTTCTTTGACTTGACTATTACCTTGATGAGTGACTAACAAAGTTTTCCAAATATCTTTTGCCGTATTACACATAAAAATTCTTTCAAATTCCTTTTTCGGCAAAGCATTATAAATCATCATTTTAGCCTCATTATTTTTGGCTAATTTTCTTTTAAGAGTATCACTTTGTTTATTATAAGGAACTATTTCATCTCTTTTAGTTTCCGGATTCTTTTCAATCGGTTGAAAGTCACCCTCGGTAATAACGTGCCAAAGATCAATATATTTTGATTTCACATACATTTCGAATCTTGCTTTTCAATAGATAAAACAATCGGTTTCAAAAAGTGGTAGTCTTTGCATAGATTGCCCTTCTTGATATTTGTTGAAATCCATTGATCGATTCAAGTTTTAAAATACAATATATTTTAAAAATCTTGGTTGACGTGGCTCTGGTACCAATTGTGAAAAACTAGAAGGGGGGTTGAATAGTTTTACCAGTTTTTCGTTAATTATGAAAGTTTACTTTGTGAAAAACTTAGATTTAATCCTTTGTGAAATCAACCAACAACAATATGAATACTAAACTACACTATTAAGCATAAACACTAAAAGTAAAGAGTAAGAGATGGAAAGATCAAACCGAGACAAAGAGATTTATAGTGGTTCGGTAACGAAGCTCTTCTTCGCCCTACTCCACTCCCTGAGTACCCAACTCGAGAGTTCTAAGCACTATGTCAACAAACTCCCTTCAAGCAGAGAAAACCGTACAACGTCTCTTATCACTATTTCTGACACTAAGCTAAATGTCGAGTACTAATCAAGCTAGTACCAATCTCACTCACGATCCTTACTTCTCACACGATCTACACGATCCTCACTTATCACACGATCCACACAATCTACTCTTGATCCACTTGATCAACACACTAACACACAAGCTACAAGAGATCTCCAAGATCTCAACACGATCACAATGATCCACACACAAAAGCTAAACAAAAGATGGACAACTTGATGTACGCCTAGATACAACAAGTATGTAGCAAGTGTTACAAGTGCACTACTCTAATGCTACAACACCTTGTATCTTCTTGATACTTTGTGTTTTTCTCTTGCACTAGTAGAGGAATGAAGGTGATCACTTGGTTGGATGAAAGGATCACTCTTAAACAAAATAAAACTAACTAAATGATCAAAGCAAAGTGTATGTGATAGAGGATTTGAACTCAGAAAGTTTTGTGTGAAAAATGATGCCCAAAAACTATGAAATAGACTGGTATTTATATGCAGAGAAAATTTGCCCGTTAGACATGGACGGTACCACTAAATACCTCATGGTACCATTAAATTTAGTGGTACTGTACCAGACAAGGGACGCTTCAGTTTTTTATTTTAGTGGTGAAAGTTTATTTGGGGAAGTTTGGAGCTGATTTGGGGGGAAAATTAGCTGTTGGTAATTTTAAACTTATTTTTCAAATTAAAACATTTCTTTTTAATTCAAAAATAATTTGTAAAATCTATTTTTGAAATAATTTTTTGTCACATTAAAAATGTGAAGTTTGAAACACAAATTCACTTATTTGATCATTTGTCAAGTTGTAAATTTTTTTGTTCTTACGAAGAGTGATTTACGTAGAAACGGGATATTTCGACTAAAAACTTGTTTACGTTAATTTTGACGTAACTTGTTTTTATATTTTGTTATCATCAAAACTTAGAGGTGTCAAAAAATAGAAATAACGTTCTTAGACATTATTTGTATCAATATTTATATATATAATTCTACATTAATAGTTAAAAAAAAGAAAAATAAAAAAATAATAATAAAAAAAAACGTCCACGTCTCTAATATATAACACACAATAAACTATATGAAAATGAATAATGAAAAAAATGTTGATCTTATTGTTGAACAAGTTTCAAACAAAAATGAAGTTAGTATATTGTGATCTTTTATTTATTGCATTTTTTATTTTAATGGCACGAGTTTGATATGTAAACGTTTTAATCCTAATGCATCAATGTTGAGATCGTGTCGGCTAACACGCTATAATGAGAGTGCTCTTTCCGAGAATTCCTCCTGCTCTATCTGAAGAATACATGTTCTCTTTCAAACTGAGGAGAAAATAGTTTTCTGTGTGCCTTATCTTGCGATGACTATCATTAAAGCTTAGGGCAGAAAATTCCTAATGTGGGTGTCTATTTGTCGGAATCTGTTTTCTCCAAGGTTATAAATAGAAAGAGGCATGACGTTGCGGCATGACGAAGCCTCAAGCTTTTGTGGCTAAGGCGAAGCTTTTGCGTTTTTAAGGCGTGGCATAAGGTGGCACAAAATATGAAAATATTTATATATTTATATCATATTTCATATATATCGAGTTTACAAAAAACGTTGTACATAATGAATAAGGTTAAGAAACTATCCTTGTATGTAATATTCTTCATTTAAATAATAGTAATAATAAATAAATAAATAAATAAAACAAATAAAAATCGGAGTTGAATAAAAAAAACTCGCCATGCCATACGTAAAGGCGCGCCTTTTAGAACACTGGTTTTCTCGCATGGCCTGCTTTATGTTGCATTGTCTAGAGGGATATCACGTAGAACTATAAAGGTATAAGTGAGACATGTCCAAAAGTTTGGTCAAGAAGGATTCTACACCTCAAATGTTGTGTACCAAGAAGTTTTACGTGATGAATAATGTGCCTTATTAGTTATTTCCTTATTGATATAGTGTTTTATTTTCAGTTTCACTAAATGTTTTACATGTTCTTTGATATATTTTAAGAATTTTTTTTTTAGTTTAATTATCGCATTCTACAGCCTTTTTCAATTTAATTATTTTTTTTAACTTGGGTTCCGACTCGACATTGCGAGCCGACTAATCTTATGGCGACTAACCTTTTGGATAGCCCAGAGTCATCGCAGGTAAACCTCCGTGGCCACATGAGGATTAATTTTCTCCCCAAGGTTTGAACCTGGGACCTTATGTATAAACATTACATGAAATACTTAACTACAACATCGCAACTATAACTATTTGTCATTAGAAAATCCCACTGCCATGCACGGGTACTCGCCTAGTAAAATTTAAATATATTAAATGTACTCATATAAATTTACAAATCCTATATCTGACTCTGTTGGGTTCATTCAGTACCCAAGCAATCTTAAACAAGGATTTGAATACAAAATAACCAAAGTGTTAGAAGACCTTCAACAACATTCATGTCACTGAGTGAACAGTTGCTCAGTGAGTCACCTTCAGGATGCTTAGGATAAGTCTATTAAGAAAAGTCTCTCCATTCAGTGAGGCGGAACTCAGTGAGTGGCACCCAAGCCAAAGAAGAAGGTGATGGGTTCAGTGAGTGATGACAATAACTCACTGAACCCCAGTCTCCTCAACAACTATGAAGAATGAAGACTGAAGACTGAAGATCAAAGACTGAAGAACTTGAGACTGAAAGAAAGGCGGGACAAGGCGGGAAACGTTTGAAGAGATAAGGAGAAGCCCTTATCAGGCTGAAGTCAAACTTTCCCTGAAAGGCAAATTGTCAGGACAGTGTCATCACTGTCCTTCAGAAAGTGTTATTGTCCTATACCCAAAATAGGTTCTTGTAACAGTGACAAAATACATCAGTATTTTATCCTGATTAGCTTAGGTCATCTTTTGTCTTGTACTTAACGGTTTCAAATTTACTTCTCTATATATAGGATCATAATAGGGAGTAAAAGAGGACGAGTTTGTGCAATTAATGCTTAGACATTCATAAACAACTTTTACTCCTTCAAAGAGCAACCTTGTCCCTGAGTTAGCTCAGTGGTTCCTTATAGTTGCCACTTAAGCTTAGCTTAAGTTTAGAGAGGAGACATACCATACTTGTCATTTCAATCCCAAGTGTTTTTCCGCAAACACTTGGGTATAGATTCTTTTGATTTACTTCTAATAAGAATTTAGACGTTGAAAAACTCTTGTCTTTCATCCTTTACGTTTTACTTATTTGTCAAGTTAATCAATACATTACTAAGCCATGAAACACTGTTAGCTTAACTTTGTAGTTATTTCTAACCGTGTAACGGGGAACAACAAGTGGTATCAGAGCCTCTCGTTTATAAAACTTTTCAAAAACTAAAGCATGCTCAAAAGGTTTTTAAAATCAAGATCTTACCATGGCTGACAGTGATGTACCCCAGCTAGTTGATAAAAAGGGAGGAAGCTATTCAGCTGTCGCTCCTAGACTAGAAGCTGGTAAATTTAGCAAGTGGAAAAAGCGTATGCTTTGCTACTTGACTGGTATGGAACCATACTACATCAAATGTATCAATGAAGGTCCATTTGTCCCTAAGACATCGGAAGGTTTACCCAAACCTGAAGCTCAGTGGACAATTGATGAGAGGAGGGTGGTTAACCAAGACCAACGCCTGAAAAGCATCATTATATCTTGTCTTCCTGACGATACAATGGAATCAGTCATTAACTGTACAACAGCCAAAGAAACTTGGCTTGACTTGGTTCACAACTATGAAGGTCCCTTAGATACCAAGAAAAACAGGATTATGGACCTGAAACTTGAGTATAACACTTTCAGGGCCAAAGAATCTGAAAGTCTTTCTCAGACCTATACACGCTACAAAACCTTGATCAATGAACTATCAAATGATGGTGTAGCCCTGTCTAAGCATGAAATCAATGTTGGCTTTGTCAACAGTCTCCCTGAGAAGTGGTTAAACTTCTCTCAGGGTCTCAGGAATGCTAACCACATTCAAAATCTTGAGCTCCCTGAGATCTATGGGAAGTTTGTCTATGAGGACAACTTAATCTCAAGGAGATACCCTGACTCAAAGAAAGCTCAAGAGACCAAAAAGGCCCTGACAATCTCACCCATATCTACTGCTTTTTATTCTAATGGTGTTGTGCAGGATTTCCAAGAGAATTCTGATGATGAGCCTGATGAGAGAACCAGTGAGGAGTACCTTAATGACTTACAAACTAAATTTCAAGAAAGGGCACTCCTTGCTAATTCTAAACGTTTTATTAAAAGAAATCAGACAAATTTTTCTAAAGCAAAAGCAAATGAAACCACTGAATGTTTTAAGTGTGGTAAAAAGGGTCATTTTGCAAAAGACTGTTTTTCGAAAACTACCTGAGAACCCTCATACAAATTCTCTGGTAATAGTTCTTCTTCAGGAACTAGCAAGTTTCAACCGAAAATGCTTCAGTCTACTCAACATTTTCAAAACAAAATTGTTCAAAATGATCAAAAATATTTTGAAGCCAAGTATAGAAAAGCTAAAGCTAAACTTGCTCTCCTTGAGGCCACGCCCTCAGTATTTCAGGCTGCTCAAACCACTAAACCTGTTCAAACAAAGAACAAAGTACTTGTGGCTGAAGCCTTTGACTGGGATGAGGAAGCTGTCTCCTCAGATGATGAAGAAGTAAGAGTCAGTGCACTGATGGCACTTTCAGAAAATGACAAGCTGGCTGTTGGAAAAAGTCATGCAAGAAATGGAGAGTAGGTTAACATCACCATGAGGAAGGTAAATATCTTACTATCTATGGATGATGATTCTGATTGGTAATCTTACTTGAATTATATAAATGTTGATCTTAAGGTTGTTGAAGAGCAAAGACTTAATTTGTTTTCAAAATACAATAAAATTGTTCTAGAATTAAATAAGTGTAGAGATGAACTACTTGTCTTAAAACAAGCCAAGCTAGAGGCTGTTACACTTCAAATTCAAAACACTGAAATTTTGAAACAAAACCAAGCTCTTCAAACCGAACTCAAGAAAGAAAAAGCCATCATTGAAAGCTGGACAGCAAAGAATCCTAGAGTCTGCGAAACTATTAGTCTTATTCCTAGTTCTAAAAAGAAAATCATAGGAGAAGACCAACTCACTGAATCCCACAGTGAGAGTCATGGTGAAAAGGTTTTTTTTACCAGCTGGCATATCTTTTGAACAAGAAATGAAACCTGAGTTTAGTGACTGGGTTGAAAGAAACAAACCAGACAGTAAGTTACCTAACTTTGAGACTGGGAAAATCTTGCAACCTGAAAGTCAGGCTATCAAAGATATGCCTGGACTCACTAACAAACCCATTAACACTGAGTCTGTCAATAAGTCTAAATCAGAATCACAAACACCTCTCCCACCACTGAAAGTCCTTCAGGGAGCAGCACCATGCTCAGACCTAACACCTTTAGTTTACTCTCAACATTCTCCAAAAGAGAAGTCAGGATTGGGTAGAACAATCCTGAAGAGACCTACACCTGAAGTCTTAGTTTCCACTGATGACTCAACACCTTCAGTCTCGACTGAGGTGAACACTGAAAGCCCTGATTCAAAATATGATCAGTTGGCTGAGCTTGTAAGGAAGCTGAGTGAAAAGATTGAATCATCTGAAAAACCTCCTCAATCTAGGATTAAGGAACTAAAACTAGCCTCCTCAAGCACCTCCAAACTAAAATCTTCACCAAAACCTTAACAAAGATGTGAACTATGTAACTATACAAATCATTCCACCGATGACTGTTATAGAATCCTCTGTTGCATGATATGCAAAAAGGAATATCACAGGACCTCTGATCACTTATCATACACAGTCTCATCCAATGTTGCAACACACTTTAAAGCACAGGCTTTTCAGTATCCTTCTGGTTTAAAATAGATACAAAGGCAAAAGGCAAAGCCTTTTTCGCTTTGTCCACATTGTGGATTCAATGACCATCATCCTGATGATTGTTTAATGTATCCTTGTCGTGACATATGTGGAGATCCCACTCATGACACTTCAGGACATGAAAAGGTCATTAAAGCTAGAAGAGGCACTACCAATTCCTCTCCTCAGTCTACTGAGTCCACATCAACAACCAAATGTAAAGTCTGTGGAAGCACAGTCCATACCACCACTGACCATGCATCAATTGTACCTTTCAAAAAGGCCATAAAAGCCAAGCCCACCAGGAAGTGGTGTAACACCCCCAAAATCTGACTTTGCAGAAGCATTAATATCATGGGGTGCTACGGAAATGGAAATCATAGCACAAGGTGACGAAGAACCAATTACACATTTTATAAAACGTATTCATTTTTTTAATTCAACTTATAACAATCATTAGGTTGCAAATTCATTTACAAGTTATTAGTCCCTCAAAAACAAGTCTTAATCATTAAATAAAAACGTATTGGTCAGAGTATAAGTCTGCCGCCTTGCCCATCCTTGCCACATTTTGCACACACCTAGATACCTGAGAAAAACATGCTAAAAGTTAGCAAAAAGCTGGTGAGTTCATAGGTTTCAGTTAAAAAAACATATCATCTTTGGACCAACAGTTTGTATTAAAGTATTGAAATGTCACATATATGTTTTTTTACGCTAGCGCTAAGTTCATGCAACCGAAGCTTTAACAGGTCTGCATGCTCTAGAAGCATGTAAATCATAAAATCCCTGGCAAGTGTTTATCCCAGACACTTGTACATTGATATGGTATACGCTCGTTTTCCTATCCGGTCAAACCGAACGGGGACGTTACTCCCAATAGATCTATTTATAACATTCACGCTTCCTGACGGGAATTAACGGTTCATGAAATTTGGGAAGTATGGGACATATCAGGACTTAGGCTAACTGCGCAATAATATTGGTAAAATAGTATTAATGGTCTACAAAATTGGTTTTGCATGTTTCTCACCCCATTCATATAAAAACAAGTATAAGTAAAAAGGGGCTATAAAATCACCTTAACAATGGATACAGTGAATGCAAGGACATATGGCACCAACACGCGACCTATATTAAATAATCATGTCTCAGTTTCAAGTTTTTAAATTAAGTTCTATCAGAATTTCTAAATTTCAATATTTCAGTGTGCTCATGTTGTTGTTGTTGCTAGTGCGGCAATAAGGAAGGTTTTGAAGTGTTTTCCTAAAAACTGGTATGGTTTGGTTCTATGGATGACTCATGTGTATAGAGATGAGGAATTTGGGGATACTGCACTACCTAGAGTCTAAATGGATTTAGTTGGAATGTAATATATATACCTTATAGTTATGTAATTTATTCGTCATGTCCTATTATGTTGATTTTTGAAGTAAGGTCTAATGTACGTGACGTTTACTACTTACTAGTTACATGTTATTATTCCCAACAGGCTAAAACAAGTGAGGTCCTAGTTTGGGCTTGGGGTCTAGTCCTAAGTGGGCTATTTCGGCCTAGTATACAAACAACACAACATACATTTTTAACATTTCAAGTCTTCACAGACTTGGTGTTTTTCTGAGAATCCTTTGGCCACAATATCAACAGCACATGGACTTGGGGTACCCATGTCTCGGTAGGAGTCTTGGTTGAGTATTACTCGACTCAAATCTCTAGGGGTCTTGGTTTAGTCTTGGCCTCATTGTCACGTCGTGACTAACTCGAGTGAGATTTAATTCTAGTGTCTAAGGGCGTTTTTGCCTCACCTATCCTTACCTATCAAAACATCTGAATTACTAATAGTCTTGCGGTTTGTGGGTTATTCTGGAGTGAGTGTGGTACTACTCATTTTGAGGTTTGGTTTCTTAGGTTTGGTGAGTACACTCAAGGCTCGAACCGAGGGTATAAGCCTCAAGGTTTCAGGTCTAACCTACCATGAATTTACTTGACCAAGACCTCCCCTACGTGAGGTGGTCTTCCAGTCAATAATTTCTACCAAAATGCCTTGTTTTTGGGTGGTCATTACACGGCTAGAATTAGCCATGGTACCTATTCGGATTTGTACACTTTACTAACAAGAAATACATCATCCTCAGCGGTTTTTCTTTTTCTACTCGAATCCTAATATCACTATCTCAAATTCCAATTTCACCACTTGAGTCTATGGTTCCTGGGGGTCATTTCGAATCGCCCTACATTCACAACGACTAACAAAATTTTCAACCTATTAACCAAATTCTAATCCTACGCCACATTAAAGTAACAACAACAACCTTTAACAAGATTATTCTTACAGTGATTCGAACGAGGAGTGATGAGTTCAGGAACCCTATCAAGATTTAATCCGAGACCCAGTTATCCCTATTCGAATCACAACCCTCCAAAATCTTTTGCTCCTCCTTGAGTATTCTTGATCTCAGAACTTTGATTATGGTTGTTGAGGCGTGATTCGAATGCCCCTGGGATACGGGTTTAAAAGGAAGAAATGGAGAGTAGCTCCATCACTGCTTTCGGATCTTGGGGAAAATAAAACTTCCATTTGGGTGTTCCTTCTACATCCTTTGCGACCTTCTAGGTTTGACTTAGATGTATTTCTAGACCTCATGAAGAAGAAAAGGTATCTAGGTCAAAAGAAGAGGTTGCTAGTGGTGGAGGAAAGGGATGGCTCGTCTGGTCTTTTTGGGATGAATGGGGGCGGACAAAAAATGGTGGGGGTTCCTAGGGTTAAAGATGCAGGGTGTTGGAATAAGTGTGAGTGGGGATGGGGGTTTTTTTTAAGTGTAGGTTAAAGGTTTTATTTTTAAGTGTTGGATTAAAAGTGAGCAATATTGTACTCGTATCTCGTTGTACTGAGTTAACTTGGGTCCTTTTCGAAACCGTCAAAATTATGGGATCGTAGGTTTCTAGGGACATTTATTTAATACTTGAATGTATTTTGGGTTTTATGATTTCACAATAAATTATCTGAGTTTCATACTTGTTGTTGTTTAGATATTGGTAGTGTCGTTTTCCCTTTGGAATGGGGGAAATTTCCTAAGTACCTTTCTCGTAGTCGGGCTTCTATTTGGGTCATCTCTGGGCCCATTGGTGTCTTCTCTTCATGACGTATGGCAGCACTGTCACTTCGTACTTTGGGATTCCAAGATCTTTCCTCTATTCTCTTGATTTCACTGTAGGACCAGTACTTCCTTCGTACCATTTCCTTAAAACTCTACTATGGCATTGCATAGGCAGCATCAATGCCTGTGGTTTTCAGATGGTTATTCCACCAGGTCTGAGCATCATCAGTGAAAGTAAGTGAAGCATACTTTACCCTCTCTTCCTTTGCGCAACCACATGCTTGGAACATGGCTTCCAGCCGTTCCATCCATCTTATCACAGCAATGGTTCCTTCAGTTCCATTAAGATTTCTAGACATGGCCTTTCGAAACTCCTGATAAGTGCCAGTGTGGTTGTTGTCATCCTTAGGTTTGGAGCTTCCGATCTCAGTGATCATGTTGTTGGCTTTTGCTGCGGCTAGATGATTAACTAACACGTCTAGCATGGTTAGGTTTATGATAAGCAGGTTTGCTCCATTTTCAGCTGGGACAGTGGCAGCAATAGGCTAGTCATGAACGGCATTGGCTGTCCTTCCTCTGGGATTCATCTATACCATAAAAGATGAAAACGATTGAGATCTTAAATGGAGGTCATATGTGTTTTACAATTTCTAAAGCACATTTTAAGATGGGCAGATTTCTAAGGAAACTATTGGGGAAGAAGGTATAAATGATATCCGTATTCTTACTAATATCCTAGAGTACACTTTGGATGTCTAGTTGGGTAAAATTGGAAATCTGGTAACAAGCGAAACTTATAGTCTTAAATATATGTCCTACTGCAAGTCTTATTCGAGAGGCGTCTTGCTCTAAACGGTCTAGTCAATGGTCCGAGGTAAATATATCGGTTTGAGGTATATTTTCTAGTGAGAAATTTGTAGGAGGATTCCTTTGATATCTTAAGGTTCTTAAATGATTTTTTCTTAGGATTTAAGTCTTATAGTAAACATAGCAGTCTTACAGTCTGGACTCCTAAGGTGTCCTTAGTGTCTTAAGGGCTAGGGATAACAAGTCGTATTTCGGTGAAACTTAACCAAAGAGTGTCATGCCGATACCTATAGTCTGGGTGATGGCATTTGACTAATTTTTCCGAGGTTTGTTTTTGGTGCTCAACAACGCGTTGCTAGAATTCCTTGTCCAAGGTTAGTTTGTAGTTCCAAGGGTTCAGTGAAAAAGATGGACAATTTACATCCTACGATAAGGGTTCGGGCCATTTTGTGAGGCTTTAGATTTTCTATTAGGTCACTAGTTAATCCTAGTAAGTCTCCGGGTTCTTAAGGGTTTTATGGTTTACTTATTGTTCATTCGTGCAAAGGGGGTCCTTTATTTGTGGCCAGAATTTTATAAGCCTTACAGACAGATCTTTCCTTTTCCTCCCATGGGAGTTTATGCTAGAGCCTTGTGACTTCCAGGGTATAATGGGATATGGCCAAAATTTTCGAGCTTTATGGGTAATGTTCGTAGTCCTAAATTTCCGTCTTGAAAAGGACGATGTTGACTGCCTCTAGCAGTTATTTTGTCGGCTTAACGGGATATGGATTATCTGACGCATAGAGCTTCATCTTAGTAGACCCATGTTGATTGTTACTAGCGATCGACCAGTTAGTTCGTTCAAGTGCGCAGTGTATCGTACGGAAGGAAGGTTTAGGGTCAGAATATAATCATCGCGGTCCTTAACACTTTTGCTATTGAGTTAATATGTGTTCTAGTCTCCTAGCGGGTCACTATATCCCTAGTGACTATTGATTTTAAAGATTGGTCAGATTGATGCTAAAATAGGTCGGGATTGGAAAGAGATAGTATGAGATGTTAATCGGTGGGGTTGTCTGACGGCGGTCGGGAGTTGTGGGTTTCCTATTGAACTAGTTCGTAATAGGGACAAGGTAAACTTCATATGATATCTAGGTTGAATTTGTTCTCGTTGTTACTTATATGGTTACCTAATTCTCATATTTCTATTCTATGTAATCCTTTGGGTTTCTCGGAATGAGGGTAGATGATTTACCTTGCGGTAAGAATTTGGGGTCATTGTCTCTTGTGTATTATTTGGACTAGGAGTTAGGCTAGGTGGAAGGGGTGTTGAGTTTAGTTGACGGGGATATATTTTCTGGGAAGTATTTTTTGAGGAATTTTATGGGGCGTCTAAAATATGGTTTGTTATTTGAGAGGGAATAGTAAGGAGATTTGGAGTGAGGTAAATTGGGTAAATTTGTAATGAAGCGATTGGTGATCTATAAGTAGGGTCATAAATGATTGGTGAATTTAGTATTTGTTTGAATGTTGGGGTTCTGGGGATTTTGCGGATAAAAGGAATGAACAAGGCATTTTACAGGTTATTAGTGAAATATCGTATAAGGCTGTCATTTGTCCAAGGATAATTGGGAGATTTTTGGGAAGGTGAGGTAAAGTCATAATATCACGGTAGTTTATGAAAGGAAATTGATTAAATCAATAATGGAAATATATAACGAAATGAACTTGTTATAGATTAAGAGTTGATTACAAGGTTTGAAAATTACAAGTTCACTAATAAGATCCTACACTGACTGAGACTACTCAGTTAAGTAAATCACTGCTAATCATGACTAAGACTAGCTCCTGGTCCTATCCATGTGTCGGAACCTAAAAACGTACTCCCCAAGTTGTGCCTTGACTTCCACAAGGCGAGTCCTTAATGTTAAGTTTTCATCACGATGTGCCTGATCTGCTCTTAACAATGCTGCAACCTGAGCCTCTAGGATCAGCATTCTCCCATGCATCATCTGGGCTGCCTCTTAAGCTATAACCTGTGTCTGTTCAATCCTACCTAATATATCACCTAGGTCAAGGATGTCTCTACTGTTGGAATGCGTCCTAGCATAGAGTCGGCTGAAGTCTCTATCATACTGCTCGAAACGAGCTGGATGTAACTCGTCAAATAAGTCGGAGTGGAGACCTAGTATGTCAGTCTGCAAGTCCAGCTGGGTCTGAATCTGTGAGATGGTATCGGTCTCTGTAGCTGCTGGTGATGCCACTGGGAGTGAGGGATGTGATATCTCTATGCCATTCTCTATCTCATTCTGAGCTCTCCTTGAGCCCTCTGCAGTCTCAAAGGTACTAGGCACATCCTCTAGTACTATGCTGATTCGGGGCACAACTGCTCTCTGTTCGATCCCCGAATCTGAATTAGCATCATCCCCTGTACCCTCTGCAGGAGCACTCTCATCTAAAGTTTGTCCTATACCCTCTGCTGAATAGGAGTCATTGCTTCTCCTGAGTCTCTGACGTAGGGGTGAGTGGGTGGGTGAGTATGGTGGTGATGCTGGGGTAGTAGGGGCATCTATTTGTGAGCGTAAGGACCTATAACGGGATGGGGATACTAGAAGGATATGAGCAGGGTTTTGGGTACTCTCTACAGTGTGAGGTGATGGTCTAGTATATGGGCGTATGAATATGCGCGTAGTACGGCGAGGGATAGTAGGGGTAATCTGGGTAGCTGATGTGGTATAAGTATGTGATGGTGGTGTAGGCTCAATGGTGTTAGGGTTTGATGTATGATGATCTCGAGGCATCTGTATGCTGGAATCATTTGAGCCTGGTGAAGTTTGAGTGATGTTGGAGGAAGGCATAATCTATGACAAAATGGTATATGTGCGTAAGTATCTCAAAATAATAACTAGTGTGGGTCAAGTGTATATAGATATATGTATATAGTACTTATAGTACACTTAGTATGTCACAATTTATAACATGCAGTCGAATCAAAATAAATTTCAAGCAACGTGGCAAGCAAGGCAAGCGGCGGTCATAAGGACTTGTTTTTGAAAAAGTGGTTATAGTTTAGGGTTTATATGTACCTAGTTCTCTATAACCTAGGCTCTGAGGCCAATCTGTAACACCCCCAAAATCTGACTTTGCAGAAGCATTAATATCATGGGGTGCTACGGAAATGGAAATCCTAACACAAGGTGACGAAGAACCAATTACACATTTTATAAAACGTATTCATTTGTTTAATTCAACTTATAACAATCATTAGGTCGCAAATTCATTTACAGTTATTGGTCCCTCAAAAACAAGTCTTAATCATTAATTAAAAACGCATTGGTCAGAGTATAAGTCTGCTGCCTTGCCCATCCTTGCCACATTTTGCACACACCTAGATACCTGAGAAAAACATGCTAAAAGTCAGCAAAAAGCTGGTGAGTTCATATTGGTAAATAGTATTAACGGTTCATGAAATTTGGACAGTAGGGGACATATCAGGACTTAGGCTAACTGCGCAATAATATTGGTAAATAGTATTAATGGTCCACAAAATTGGTTTTGCATGTTTCTCACCCCATTCATATAAAAACAAGTATAAGTAAAAAAAGGGCTATAAACTCACCTTAACAATGGATACAGTGAATGCAAGGACGTATGGTACCAACACGCGACCTATATTAAATAATCATATCTCAGTTTCAAGTTTTTAAATTAAGTTCTTTCAGAATTTCTAAATTTCAATATTTCAGTGTGCTCAAGTTGTTGTTGTTGCTTGTGCGGCAATAAGGAAGGTTTTGAAGGGTTTTCCTAAAAACTGGTAGGGTTTGGTTCTATAGATGACTCATGTGTATAGAGATGAGGAATTTGGGGATATTGGACTACCTAGAGTCTAAATAGATTCGGTCAGAATGTAATATATATACCTTATAGTTGTGTAATTTATTTGTCATGTCCTATTATGTTGATTTTTGAGGTAAGGTCTAATGTACGTGACGTTTACTACTTACTAGTTACATGTTTTTGGAAAATTTAATATAACGTGAGTTTTAGTAAACTTGGTTAATTAAATTTTTTGCGAAATTTGCTTGGTTATTAATAAGCTATAATGACTCCTTTTTACACATTATTAATTTAGAACTATATGTATCGTCAAATTTGGTCAAGTTAAGTTTGATACAACATCCCATGTTTTCACTAGTGACGTTCATATTATTGGACTTAGTTTTAAAATAACGTTTGTAGTGTCAATTTATATAATTATATATATATATATTATATATATATATATATATATATATATATATATATATATATATATATATATATATATATATATATATGACGTGTGTTATAACCTAAACTTAACATGCAATTGGTTCGTCAATTATTTCACTTGCGCTAACTACATGGATTTGTATACGATTTATATTTCCTATGTCGATAGTATGTTCTATCATTTGTGAAATTGCGACATAATATATATGGTGCTAGTATAATCTAAGTGGTTCAATTATCGCCGTCGTGTTTTATTTTAAGGCTATTCAAGTCCTATGTACGCACATACTAGTGAAGTTTTATGGCGCATTCGGTTATCAGTTTCATATATATGTATACGTGCTTGTATTAACAAAATGTTTTTCGTGGTCGGCTTGTGAAATTTTAGTTTGGCGATGACTAATCTCATAAGTGTTAATCAATTTCAGTGTTTTCCCTAGTTAGGTTGCGGCCCACTGGTATTGGAGGAGGAGGGGGAATGGGTAGCTATTGGGTCGATCCAAAGCCACAATGGGCCTGGTGGGCTGGAGTGTTATTATTCCCAACAGGCTAGAACAAGTGAGGTCCTAGTTTGGGCTTGGGGTCTAGTCCTACGTGGGCTATTTCGGCCTGGTATACAAACAACACAACATACATTTTTAACATTTCAAGTCTTCACAGACTTGGTGTTTTTCTGAGAAACCTTTGGCCACAATATCGACAGCACATGGACTTGGGGTACCCATGTCTCGGTAGGAGTCTTGGGTGAGTATGACTCGACTCAAATCTCTAGGGGTCTTGGTTTAGTCTTGGCCTCATTATCACGTCGTGACTAACTCGAGTGAGATTTAATTCTAGTGTCTAAGGGCGTTTTTGCCTCACCTGTCCTTACCTATCAAAACATCCGAATTACTAATAGTCTTGCGGTTTGTGGGTTATTCTGGAGTGAGTGTGGTACTACTCGTTTTGAGGTTTGGTTTCATAGGTTTGGTGACCACACTCAAGGCTCGAACCGAGGGTATAACCCTCAAGGTTTTGGGTCTAACCTGCCGTGAATTTACTTGACCAAGACCTCCCCTACGTGAGGTGGTCTTCTAGTCAATAATTTCTACCAAAACGCCTTGTTTTTGGGTGGTCATTACACGGCTAGAATTAGCTATGGTACCTATATATTCGGATTTGTACACTTTACTAACAAGAAATACATCATCCTCAGCTGTTTTTCTTTTTCTACTCGAAACCTAATATCACTATCTCAAATTCCAATTTCACCACTTGAGCCTATTGTTCTTGGGGGTCATTTCGAATCGCCCTACATTCACAACGACTAACAAAATTTTCAACCTATTAACCAAATTCTAATCCTACGCCACATTAAAGTAACAACAACAACCTTTAACAAGATTTTTCTTATGTAACAATGTCCTGGAAAATTTTAATAATCAAATTCAAACATAAACAACCACTAACAACATCTAAAATCTTGCCTGTAACAATAATTAAAATTCGAACTTAATAAAATTCATTAACTAGATCATCTTTCATTTGGTCTAAACTTTAACAAGAACAACCTAATTGATTCCAAATGAATATTCTTACAGTGATTCGAACGAGGAGTGATGAGTTCAGGAACCCTATCAAGATTTAATCCGAGACCCGGTTATCCCTATTCGAATCACAACCCTCCAAAATCTTTTGCTCCTCCTTGAGTATTCTTGATCTTAGAACTTTGATTATGGTTGAGGCATAATTCGAATGCCCCTGGGATACGGGTTTAAAAGGAAGAAATGGAGAGTAGCTCCGTCACTGCTTTCGGATCTTGGGGAAAATAAAACTTCTATTTCGGTGTTCCTTCTACATCCTTTGCGACCTTCTAGGTTTGACTTAGATGTATTTCTAAACCTCGTGAAGAAGATAAGGTATCTAGGTCAAAAGAAGAGGTTGCTAGTGGTGGAGGAAAGGGACGGCTCGTCTGGTCTTTTTGGGATGAATGGGGGCGGACAAAAAATGGTGGAGGTTCCTAGGGTTAAAGATGCAGGGTGTTGGAATAAGTGTGAGTGGGGATGGGGGTTTTTATTTTAAGTGTAGGTTAAAGGTTTTATTTTTAAGTGTTGGATTAAAAGTGAGCAATATTGTACTCTTATCTCGTTGTACTGAGTTAACTTGGGTCCTTTTCGGAACCGTCAAAATTATGGGACCGTAGGTTTCTAGGGACATTTATTTAATACTTGAATGTATTTTGGGTTTTCTGATTTCACAATAAATTCTCTGAATTTCATACTTGTTGTTGTTTAGATATTGGTACGCGTGTGCTGTCTATCTGAGTAAAACTGGGATAACCTCCCGTTTTTACTACAATTTAATGAGTAAAATGAGAGATGTGATAATTTCACTGCTATTGGTGAGATTTTCGGGTGACAAAATGTGCAGGTCTGTTTTCCATGAAAATCACATAATGGCCTAATCTGATAATTTAGTCATAATAAATGAAGAATTAAATATTAGGGCAAATTTACCATTTGTCACAAGTGGGTTCACAAGAAAAACTAACACAGTTTACTATTTGTGCAGAGACATGCCAGGGAGCCTATTTGGCATCTAGACAGTGGATGTTCAAGGAGCATGATTGTCAGTCCAATGTCTATTCATCATAAGAAGTATACTCTTGTCATAGTGGATGAATACTCAAGATACACTTTGGTTTACTTCTTGACCAAAAATAGTCAGGCTGCTGAAACAATCATGTCCTTTTTCAGAAACATTGAAAACCAAAATGAAGTAAAAGTCAAACAAATTAGGACTAACAATGGGATTGAATTCAAAAATCATGATCTTGAGTGTTTCTGTGATGAAAAAGGAATTTCTCAAAACTTCTCTTCTCCTTACACACCTGAACAAAATGGTGTTGCTGAAAGGAAGAATAGAACACTCATTGAGGCTGCTAGAACAATGCTAAATGGATCAGTACTCTCCAAACATTTCTGGACTGAAGCAGTCAAGACTGCCTGTTACACTCAAAACAGATCCATCATTGTCAAGAGACATAGCAAAACTCCTTATGAGTTATCCAAAGGAAGAATTCCTGTCATCATCTATTTTCATGTCTTTGGGTGCCCTGTGTTTATTCACAATCACAAGGATCACTTAGGGAAGTTCGATGCAAAAGCTGATGATGGTTACTTTCTAGGATACTCCCTTGTCTCCAAAGCCTTCAGGGTGTTCAATACAAGGAGACAACAAACTGAGGAAACATTTCATGTCACCTTTGATGAGTGCACTGAAGCCATCAGTTTCTCAAACACCTCAGTGGAAGAAATTAGAATTGATGACTCATCAAGATACCCTCCTGATGAATATCATCCTGATAGTAATCCTTCCACTCATTATCAAGCTGATGCTGATATATCCTATTACATTGTCCCACATAACCTCCCTCCACCAACCATCACTGAGTTTGTTGAAGCACAAACATGTACTGGTGAAATCAATTAGCCTGAACAAATTGTTCAGGAACCAATCAATCTCAGTGATCAACTTGGTCAGTCAGATACTCAAGATCCTGATATTCTTCAAGTATCTGCACTTGAACCTACACCACCACCCAATCAGGCCTCTACAAGTTCTAATCAATATCCAAGACCTCGGGACAGTTGGACTAGGTCTAAAGATATAGAACTTGTTAACATAATTGGAGAGCCCGCTGAAGGAATACTTACTAGAAGCATGGTTGCTAAACTTAAGGCAGCCTTAGCCAATGAATGTCTATTTGTGGACTTCATATCCAATATTGAACCTAAGAGTGACAAAGAAGCACTGAAACATCCTAGCTGGGTTCAGGCTATGCATGATGAACTTGAACAATTCGACAGAAACAAGGTAATGACCTTGATCAAATGTCCTCAGGATGTTTACATCATTGGCATGAAATGTGTATTCAAGAACAAAACTGATGAAAATGGTTTAGTCATTAAGAACAAAGACGGACTTGTTGCCAAAGGTTATAATCAACAAGAAGGCATTGACTATAAAGAAACATTTGCACCAATTGCTAGAATGGAAGCCATCAGGATCTTCCTTGCATATGAAACCTACATGAACTTCAAGGTATATCAAATGGATGTAAAAAGTGTCTTCCTCAATGGAACACTGAAAGAAGAAGTTTATGTTCAACAACCTCCTGGATTTAAAAGCAGTGAGTTTCTAGACTATGTCTGCAAGCTTGAAAAAGCCCTTTATGGACTGAAACAAGCTCATAGGGCATGGTATGAAACTGTTTAAGCCTTTCTCATCCAAAACAAATTTGTCATAGGAAAGATAGACAACACCCTGATTATCTATAGGACAAAAGAAGATGTTATTCTTGTTCAAGTGTATGTGGATGACATCATTTTTGGCTCAACAAATTACAAACTTTGTAAACAGTTTGAAAAACTGATGACAAAGAAATTTGAAATGAGTATGATGGGAGAACTCACTTACTTTCTTGGACTGCAAATCAAGCAAACTGATAAGGGAACCTCCATCAGTCAAGAAAAGTACACTAGGAGCCTACTGATAAAGTATGAGCTCAGTGATTGTGCTTCAGTGAAAACTCCAATGGTTCCCCCAAACAACCTAGGTCCTGACCCTGCTGGTAAACTAGTAAATTAAACTTTATTTAAAGGTATGATTGGGTCACTGATGTACCTACTTGCATCAAGGCCTGACATCCAATTTTCAGTCTGTCTATGTGCCAGATATCAGTCTGACCCAAGAGAATCACATCTCACAACTGTAAAAAGGATAATCAGATACCTGAAAGGTACTCCAAATCATGGATTATACTACCCTAAATGTTTAGGCTTTGATCTCAAAGGGTACTCAGACTCTGACTATGCAGGCTGCAACATGGATAGGAAAAGTACTTCAGGCTCCTGCCAATTCCTGGGAGGTAAACTAGTCTGTTGGAGTGCTAAGAAACAACAATCAGTAGCCATGTCCTCAGCTGAGGCTGAATATGTTGCAGCAGCCAGTTGTTGTGCAAATGTGTTATGGATGAAAAGTCAACTCAATGACTATGGCATCCATTACAAACTTATCTAACCTAGTGTAAACTTATCCAACCTAGTGTAAATAATGTCTACCTAGCTGATATCTTCACCAAGCCATTTGATGAACCAACTTTCACAAGACTGAAAGCTGAATTGGGGATGTTGGATATTGAAAATCAGTCCACTGACTAAACTTATCCAACCTAGTGTAAATAATGTCTACCTTACTGAACAAAACATTGGTCCCTGACTCAACAAATCTCTCAGTGAATGAGCATCTTATGTACTCACTGAATAACCTTCCCTGAACACCCTCACACTGAATGAAAAGTCATTCAGGGGCCTCAAGACATCAACAAATGACATTCAATGCGAAACTAAATGCTCTGAGTACTTAGTTAGTAAATGTCCGAGGATGGTAACTGAATACATATTTAATATAGGAATATATGTTCTTTTACCTTCTGGCATCCACATCTTGGGCCCCCACATATCCCACTTGGCATTTAATGCCTCTTACTCACAAATAATATTTTTTGATATTATATGTGGTGACATCACTCTGCAAAATTATCTTTTTTCAGAAACGCACAACTATTCATCTTACTAGTTGCGAAATTGTCGGATGATGGGATAGGTGGCATTTAATGCGGATATCAAACCATTTTCAAAAACTAACTTCAAATAAAACATAAAAAAATTTTGATATCCAAAATCTTCAAACCCTATCTCTCTTCTATAAATACCCCTACAAAGAAAAACACACACACTTTTTCAAAACTAATTAAACTCTTGCAATTTTTACTCTCAAAAATATGTGTGTGTTTTATCTCTCATAACCAAACTTTTCTTCAAAAACAAGACCTTTTTGCTCTACAGTTGCTACTTCTATAGGCTATTACTTACGCTTCAAATGTGGAATTCCAATTGGAAAGCGTTGATATGGCCAAAAACAATGTCGTGGGGAACTTCGCCTATCCTGAAACCTTTCAAGCCTATAAGGATATGTTGAATTATCTTAAAAACTGTTTTCTCTCCACGGCATTCACAAAAACACCATCAGTCATGTACAATGACTATCTAGGGGGAATTCTAGTGTACAGCAGTGGTTGAAAACCCTGATGTCACCAAGGATGCCCTCATCAAGTTTACAGTGAAAAATGGGAAGAAGCCCCTGACCCTTAACTACAAAACCTTTATCAAAGCCACAGGCCTTGATTTCACTGAAACTTTTGCCCAGCAACCCTCTGATAGTGAAGTAAAGGCCGAATTGCTTTTACTTGGGCCCCATGACAAACAACACCCTGATGTGGCCCCATGGACTCTTTTAGCTAAAGCCCCCATAATCAAAACACGGTTTCCTGCCGTTTGGAGGATACTGGTGACTTTTGTCATTCAGGTCCTGGGTGGGAACAAATCCTCCACGGAGCAATTGAACACTGCTCAACAAATGATAGTGTTCAGTCTCCTAGAAGGTAGAAAAATTGATATTGGATAAATTATCTTCAATGACCTTATAGTCAAGCTCTCAGGGAAATCCAAGCAAAGACACATGTCTTACCCTAGGTTCATTTCCTGTGCGCTTTAAGACTTATTGGGCTCTGAGTACGTTATACCAAATATACAGGGATTTGTACTTGATGTCTTACACAAGGCCAACTACTCAAGAGACCCCACTGAAGTCACACAAATCACCCTGACAACATATATGTTGACAGTAATTTAGGGTGCTGACGCAGTTTCACCAGTGCCTTCTCCTTCCAAGAAGGAGAAGAAGAAAAAGAAACAGGGGTCCAGGAAGGTGGTTCAACCCAAACCACTCGACACTGAGACCTCTGCTTCAAAGCCTGAGAAAAGAAGGCACAAAAAGCCCCTGCCCACTGAGACACCCACTGAAGAGGCTAGTACAATTTTGACCAAAGAACAAACGCCAACGGAGGGCACTGAGAAATCACACTCTGTGTCCTCGGGGAAACCATCTCCTAAAGACTCTGCTGACATAAACAAGTCAGTGGAGTCAGGAACAATTCAACAATCACTTTCCGATGAAGGCATTAGTACATCACAACCTTTGCCTGAGGGAGAACAGGATCCTATATCCTCGCTAGGGCAGCACTACCCTACTGAGACGGGGACCCACACCCTCTCACATCCTGCTGATGGCTTTGATAAATCACAATCAGAGTCTCAGGGAGTACTGGTCCCTATATCTTCACCAGGGCAGCACAACTCTGGTGGAAAGGGGGACCTCAACACTTCATTTCCTAGTGATGGTACTGGCTCAAACCCACCAGTCCCTGAAGGAACATCAGGGGACAAAGACTCAGGGGGCATGCAACCACCCGCTCATCTGGAACCTACACCCCCTCACGGCGTTGCGCATAACTTGGGAACTGACTCCGTGGACTAGGCAGAGACAACCCACTCTGTTCTCTTGGAGGTGTCAGAACCTGGCCACAACAAACGCAAGCCCTCTTCTGAGGGGGAGCCGGATGTAACATTGGCTCCTACTCTGGCTGATATACAAAGGTTCATAAATGAAGAGTCAGAAGAGGAACTAATGGATTTTGCAGATGATGAAGTTTTACCTGCTGGGGATGCCATGGATACTGATGAACAACTCACTTACGAGTCCCCTTAGCATACTGCACCACAAGCTTCATCTCCTCCTACAGAACTTAACTCACCTCATCCTGAACAACAATCTCACTCACCCCCTCCTGAAGATCAACCTAACTCACCATCATCATCATCATCCTCATCCCATAACATATCAGGCTCCTCAGACTCTGCTGCTGCAATTCCTGACCCTCTACAGAAGTATGATGATGTGCTTCCCCTCACTGAAAGGCAGCTGGTCAAATTCCTTAGGAAATCAAATAATGCCCTCTTCAATGAGATCATCAAGGAGCAACGGGAACAACACACTGAAGCAGCGGCTTCTTACGCTGACTTCAAGGCTACTATTGAAGAGTCTCAGGGTCACCTCAAGAAGATCACCACTTCCACTGATGGACATGTCAGTGACTTGAAGACCTCCATTGAGAAGCTGGGAACTAATCAGGGACCTCACTTTGCTTCCATCCTTCAGACTCTTACAAACATTCAATCAGACTTTAAGGATGATCCGGTCCTGATCACCAAGCATACTGAGTTCATGGATTCTCTTAAGTCTACCTCTGCAGCTCTCATTGCACTCTCCACATTATTCAGGGAGGTAGACTTCCCTGCTCTCAAGTCTCATTAAGAATCAGTCGCCAAGGCTCTCAAGGATCATGAGCTCCAGCTGTGACAAATCGTAATTTCAGGTCATTTTTCAAACTTTGGAATTTTACTATTCATCTTGGGAATTTACTATTCACATATTACTATTCATCACTTTACTATTCATCGTTTTTCAAGTCAGTTTGCGACTTTGAAATGTTATCATTCATTTTACTATTCATGAAACACTATTCATTCCTGGGGAGAAATCACTATTCATGGTTATTATTCATGATTTCGTAAACTAGGTTTACGAGTATCAAATGCACGTAACCGTAAAAGTTAAGCTGCGTATTCATGGGACATCATTGAGGATACATCATATGGACTAGAGTTAGTCTACATATCATCAGTAACATCATCTTCATATTAGGTCATTCACGGGTTTGCATAATTTCAATTCACGTATAATTATTTATTAAACAAACGCTATTCGTAATTTAAATTTTAAACACCCGATATACCCAATTCTTCCAACGATTATTCCAAGCGTATTTTTATGCTTCCAAAAAGATTACCAATGTTCCAAAATGTATTTCCTTACGCCCAAGGTAAATTCTTTATAACTTACGTTTAATTACGTATAACTTTCATTAATCACCGAACCAACAACCAATGCAAATTTTTAACACCCAATACATGCAACACATACACTTTTGTATCAAAACTACTCATCTAATCCTAAATTCTACCCATTGCCGCCCCCCCCCCTTGCCTTGTAAATAATTAACTAGACAGAGCTAGCACATGGCATTTATTAGCCAACTTGATCCCTAAAACATGGAATAATGTTGGGGGGCTTGACTAGCCACCTTGCCCCCCCCCTCCTCCATAAATTATGTCAAAGGAAGACCAAAGACCAAGATTTTTGACCAAGTTTTGAATTACCACAATACCCTTTTTATTAAATGACCAAATCGCCCCTCCTTGCACTATAAATAGTGATGAGATCTAGCTCATTTTCTTTTGCACATTTTCACCTAGAAAACCTATTTTGCTACTCTTGTGGTTCGGCCAAATTTTAAAGGAAGAAGGAGATCCGGTTTTCGTTTATTTCAAGTATTTAACGATCATTCACGAGCCTTGCATTAGCTATAAATCGATTTGGAGTAACCATTAGGGTTCTATTGTTCTTGCGCACATCTCATTTTCATCCTCTTCAAGTAAGCCAAAAACTATTTTCACCCTCTTTATATCATGAGATCTAGTATCAAGTTACCTATACTTATTTATCACTTTGTACATGTTGACAAAGCTTTGTACTCACAATGATCTTTTAACAAAATTCTATGTTTTAAACAAAGCTTTGTACTCACAATGATCTTTTAACAAAAGTCTATGCTTTATCTTGTTTTTAACTTCGTCTTAACTACATATAAAGGTATTTTGCAAAAGTTAAGTGTAAGGGAAATCCAAATCGTTTTATTAGAACAAATGAACATGAATCGTAATAATAATAAATTAACATACATATTAGTATTTGTTTGAGTCAAATGCTTGTATCGAGTCATAATGATGTGTTGCAGGATTTCCAGGAAGTAAGGTATAGGTTTTTCCAGAAACTTTCCGGAAACTTAACATGAGAATTCTGTCAGATCATTTCTGACGGCGTCAGGCATTACAACCTGACGGCGTCAGGTTTTAATTTTCTGAAATTTTTGAAAGTTTTGTTTTCATAAAAAAGTTTTTATTAAATCTCTAACTTATAAACTCCAGGAATCTGCAAAATTATCATTCCACAAGCATTATATCCTTATATTTAGATTTATCCCGCCGATGTTATGCAGGTTTTCGTGTTTGTTTTCTCAGGTTTAACAGGTTATTTTGGACAATGAGATGTATGGGGAATCAAGCTTTTGGCGTTGCATTAGTCTTGCAGCTTCTACATTCTCTTGGAAGAAGATCTAACCATGTTACCCCTTTATCCACCAAACGAATCAGGGGAGTATTTGATTTCATTCTTTTACCTTGTTACTTTTACATTTTGTTATTTGAACATTGGGGACAATGTTCATCTTAAGTGTAAGGGGGGGTAAAAATACGATACTTTAGAGAATACAATTGCACTTGATTTTTGTTTGTTTGATGGTAGATGTGTAATAAAACTGAGAGAAATACCTGTTAGGGCAATTTTAGTGCCAAATTTAAAATTTTTTACGACATATAGGAGTGAAACTTTGATCTTAATGAGCGTCTCATGGATAGGAGTTATATGACTAGCACAAAAACCGTACCACTAAAAAATTTTCCACCCCCAAATATGTGAGGTTCGCCCCTAGAATTGGTAGGAAAAGCATTTATGCTATGATGTGTGTACCGGTAGCACTTAGATTCTAGAACTTGCGTTAGGACCATTCCGAGGCCACAAGTGAGACTACATTCGTGTAGTTAGATCTACTACATGATAAGAGGCATTAGGATTAACCCATTGTTTTACACCTGTGTTTTTGTTATAATTACATTGGCTACATTGGTCAAGTAATTCTCCCACACCCTTTGCGTTGTACTCATTTTTAGTACACGATACCCCTAGTACACCCCTCAGAGCCTATCTTTTCGTTTCTAACTTTAAGCATTTTACTTAAAGGAAGAATTTGTTTACACCCCACTTAAATGTACACCCAAATCGCCTTAGCCTACCTTGTATGCACTCATTTTTAGTGCATTATTGTGACAACATTTGTTTAAACCCCAAGTTAATTATCTAATTGATTACATGGTTGCTGAGTCGAGTCATATCCTTGTACATATTGTTTTGGGACGATTGGGACTCATGGGTAAAGTACTAGTGTAATGGAGTAATGGGGAAGAACAACATTATTACCCCCATATGTGCTAAATATTTTAAAAGTACTCCAAGTATTTCGATTATCTTAATTCGAGTCATTAGGATAGTTATTTGTAAAGTTATGTAAAAGTTCAAGTGTAAGGGGAATGCAACGCCCCTATGATGTATTATTTTAGATGGTAGGGCAAGAGTGTATCGCAAAAAAAAAAAAAAAAAAAAAAAAAAAAAAAAAAAAAAAAAAAATCAAGAAAAATACAAAAAAATGAGAAAAAGAAAAGTAGAAAAAACATACGGACTACCATCCCGTTTCATTTTATGTTTATTTTATCTTTTTGTTATTTCTTTCATTAGCTTAAGTCGAGTCTAGTCTTGGCTTAGCAACGCCATATTTTACATGTAATTAATCAAGATCTTTAACTCGCCACCAGTAAAATATCCCTTATCCAACAAAACCGTGTTTATCATATCCCTACACCTCACGTTATAACCTGATTAAAAGCCCTCTTTGATAGTTTATCTTAGGTGCTTACGCCTAGTGGAGGAGGTTTTCGATCCTTTCCCAAGCCTATGGTAATCTATTTGCTATGACAGGTAGTGAGAGATATTATCCATTTTCATTTATGAGATTTATTTTGATGACACCTGAGAGATGTGAGTATCTAAACACTACTTGTGAGGTGCTAGTTTGTAATCTCCGTGCTTATTATGATTAAAGTGGAACGACTATTTGTTGTAATTACTTTTATATTAGCGTTAAATGACCCCTAACTTGTATTTTGATTAGAATAAAAGCGCATTTGCTTGAGGACAAGAAAATCTCAAGTGTATGGGTATTTGATGAAGCGAAAAGTGTACCGCTTTTAGGGGGTCATTTAAGCCCTAAATCGTATTTATTTGATCAAATATTGCCCTAAATCGTTTCTTTTGTCATTTTAGGTACTTTGGAGAAGAAATCTGGAAAAGGAAGCATTTTGGACGTTTTTGGAGCATAAAAGTGAAGAAAACGACAAAGTCTCAAAATCGGCTGGAAAAGTACCTTTGACGGCGTCAAGTATTGCTCTTGACGGCGTCATGGCTTGGCAAAAGAGGTGGATATGAAAAATACACATGATAAGCCAGGGAGTTTTGCAATGTAAAGTCTGATGGCGTCACCCTTTAAGGTGATCAAGGCCATCACGGTTTAAGTTAAAGAGGGACGGCATCAAGCCCATTTCTGACGGCGTCAAGCCTTGATAAGCCAGAGCAGATTTTGGAGCACTACAAAGGGACGGCGTCAAGAAGGCCATCCGGGAACCCTAGACACGGCGAGGTGACGGCGTCAAGATCTACAACGTGACGCCGTCAGCCCTTAAACTCTATATATAGTTTTGCAATTTTTTGTCATTAGTGTGCAACTTTGTGAGGAGAAACCCTAAGACGAATTTCTGCCATTTTTAAGGGTTTTCATACCCTTGGATCTCCCATGTTTAATTGAAGATAAGTATTCATTTAATCAATCAATATGTCTATGTGTTGTTTGATTATATCTTGTTCTTGTCTTTTGATTAACATGCTAGGCTAGATTTATCTTGTGTTTGCTTAGATCTAATGAAACCTAACTATTGATTATCGGTTGTTAGTGTGTTATTAATTGTATTGAATGATTGTTTATCGATGTTAGGCTTAAGAAAACTGGCTAACTTCCTATACGGTAACTTGCTTGAACGTCTTAAGAAACATGAACCAATGCGTACTAGGTTTTTATGGTTGTATTTAATGCATGAGCGAATTCTAGTGATCCCATGTTAGGAGCTTCCTAGCCGGCTCGACATAGGAGTGAAGTAGGAGCTTGTAGAGTTGGGGAAGTACGTACGCCACCCCACGATTGGTATTAAGGAATACACCCGTCATTCACGCAATTAATACACACTGATCAAATAAAAGATAGTTAGGGAGTAAGGAAATCTAAGTAAACACATTTCTCTCCACATAAGTTTCACAACCTTTTCATTTTCAGTTATTTTATTTTATTTGCATTTGTAGTTATTTGGGTTAGTTGACTAGCAACTAATTCCGCCCACTCCTTCAAACCCGAGATTTTACTTGCTTTCATAAAAATATAAAAATACAAAAAGAATCTTCCCTCACCCTTAGACCTAATTAGAGTAGTTTTTCATACCTAACGAACACTATTCCCTGTGGAGAACGATCAATCCCCCGTACTTACCACTACACTATACTACATCGGTCAGGTACACTGCCTGGTGGGGTTGTAAGCCTCTTGAGATCCCTCGAGAGGTAAAACCTGTTGTAAGGTTGCAAAACCACGCATCAAGTTTTTGGCGCCGCTGCCGGGGAATAGTTATTGTTTAGGTTGAATTTTTATTTTATTAGGTCTACTCACTAGATTCCTTTCTAGTGAGATTTTTATTTTATTTTTCTAGATTTTCTTTAGTCTATCTTATTTCTTTGTGCTTTTGTTTGTGATACCTTCCACCTACCTCATGAGTAATAGTGATCGCTTGATCCCTGTTATTCGTATTTTCCGCCGTGCAAATTTCCAACTACCCGTTCCCGCCCCCATCGTAGAAAACAACAACCTTTCACCCGACCACCACTTTGGTAACAATTCTGAGATGGAGGATTCTGACCGTGAGAATAACTATGTTAGTCCATTTTACGACTCAGACTCCGATGAGGATGCTGGTAATGGAGAAGTAGTTAACGAGGAATGGGGAAAAGAGGAAATTGATCCCTTTAAGTATGTTGACCCTAGGACTAAGATCGAAAAAGATAGCCTCTTTAACATGCAATTTCCGTGTAAGATTGGTTATCATAGTTTTCATGCTTATCTTAACTCATCTTTGCCTATGAACATTATCTCTCGCGCTAATTATAATAAAATCATGATAGATGAGCTAGAATATCAAGGAGATAACATTGTTGCTAGGATTAAGCCACTACACGTATTCGTTGGAAGTTTTGTGTATTTGGTGGATTTTATGGTTATGGAGAACTTAGGAGAATTTATTGATAACAAATTAACCCAAGTCATTTTTGGAGAACCCTTCAAAAGGTTGACCAACCTTGACGAAAAACTTGTGGACGGGTTAATTACATTCTCGGATGGGGACGAAGATTTTGTTTACCAAATGCCCCGATCACACCCTAGGTTTAAGAACTTCTCCATTGAATCTTGCAATAGGATTGCGCCTATTGACTTGTTAAGTGAAAATGATAAGAGAAAGGGGCTCAAATATCCACATGAGAAAAATAAGAGATATTATCATGGATGTCTGGAGCTGAATGATGAATACAAGAAAGATGAGGCAACAATTAGATGGCTCACACTCGGATACGTGAGCATAAGCGACACTAGATGAGCCTGACTTTGAGTCTAGCTACAAGACTCGTTAATAAAGAAAAGCGCTTCTTGGGAGGCAACCCAAGCTTTATTTGCTTTGTGTGTTTATTTATTTGTTTGTTTGATTTTATTTGTTTCCGTATGTATGTTTAATTTTTATTATTATTGATTCATGTTCAAAACTAAATTGTGAAAATGCTTTATCTTGTTTTTAACTTCGTCTTAACTACATATAAAGGTATTTTGCAAAAGTTAAGTGTAAGGGAAATCCAAATCGGTTTATTAGAACAAATGAACATGAATCGTAATAATAATAAATTAACATACATATTAGTATTTGTTTGAGTCAAATGCTTGTATCGAGTCATAATGATGTTTTGCAGGATTTCCAGGAAGTAAGGTATAGGTTTTTCCAGAAACTTTCCGGAAACTTAACATGAGAATTCTGTCAGATCATTTCTGACGGCGTCAGGCATTACAACCTGACGGCGTCAGGTTTTAATTTTCTGAAATTTTTGAAAGTTTTGTTTTCATAAAAAAGTTTTTATTAAATCTCTAACTTATAAACTCCAGGAATCTGCAAAATTATCATTCCACAAGCATTATATCCTTATATTTAGATTTATCCCGCCGATGTTATGCAGGTTTTCGTGTTTGTTTTCTCAGGTTTAACAGGTTATTTTGGACAAGGAGATGTATGGGGAATCAAGCTTTTGGCGTTGCATTAGTCTTGGAGCTTCTACATTCTCTTGGAAGAAGATCTAACCATGTTACCCCTTTATCCACCAAACGAATCAGGGGAGTATTTGATTTCATTCTTTTACCTTGTTACTTTTACATTTTGTTATTTGAACATTGGGGACAATGTTCATCTTAAGTGTAAGGGGGGGTAAAAATACGATACTTTAGAGAATACAATTGCACTTGATTTTTGTTTGTTTGATGGTAGATGTGTAATAAAACTGAGAGAAATACCTGTTAGGGCAATTTTAGTGCCAAATTTAAAATTTTTTACGACATATAGGAGTGAAACTTTGATCTTAATGAGCGTCTCATGGATAGGAGTTATATGACTAGCACAAAAACCGTACCACTAAAAAATTTTCCACCCCCAAATATGTGAGGTTCGCCCCTAGAATTGGTAGGAAAAGCATTTATGCTATGATGTGTGTACCGGTAGCACTTAGATTCTAGAACTTGCGTTAGGACCATTCCGAGGCCACAAGTGAGACTACATTCGTGTAGTTAGATCTACTACATGATAAGAGGCATTAGGATTACCATTTTCACTTTGTTATCCATTGTGTATTTACACCTGTTGTTTTTTGTTAATAGATACATGGCTCATTGTACAAGTATCTCCCCAACCCTTTTGCGTTTTACTTCATTTTTATTAACACGAATTACCCCCTAAGTACACCCATCAGGCCTAGCTTCCTTGTTCCCAACTTTTAAGCATTTTACTTAAAGAAAATTTGTTTCACCATTAAATGACCCCAATGCCTTAGCCTACTTTATGCACTCATTTTTGTGATTAGTTGTGACAACATTTGTTAACCCAAGTTATTATCTAATTGATTACATGGTTGCTGAGTAGTCATATCTTGTAATATGTTTTGGGACGATGGGACTCATGGGTAAAGTACTAGTGTATGGAGTAATGGAAGACCAACCATTACCCATGTGCTAAATATTTTAAAAGTACTCCAAGTATTTCGATTATCTTAATTCGAGTCATTAGGATAGTTATTTGTAAAGTTATGTAAAAGTTCAAGTGTAAGGGGAATGCAACGCCCCTATGATGTATTATTTTAGATGGTAGGGCAAGAGTGTATGCAAAAAAAAAAAAAAAAAAAAAAAAAAAAAAAAAAAAAAAATCAAGAAAAATACAAAAAAATGAGAAAAAGAAAAGTAGAAAAAACATACGGACTACCATCCCGTTTCATTTTATGTTTATTTTATCTTTTTGTTATTTCTTTCATTAGCTTAAGTCGAGTCTAGTCTTGGCTTAGCAACGCCATATTTTACATGTAATTAATCAAGATCTTTAACTCGCCACCAGTAAAATATCCCTTATCCAACAAAACCGTGTTTATCATATCCCTACACCTCACGTTATAACCTGATTAAAAGCCCTCTTTGATAGTTTATCTTAGGTGCTTACGCCTAGTGGAGGAGGTTTTCGATCCTTTCCCAAGCCTATGGTAATCTATTTGCTATGACAGGTAGTGAGAGATATTATCCATTTTCATTTATGAGATTTATTTTGATGACACCTGAGAGATGTGAGTATCTAAACACTACTTGTGAGGTGCTAGTTTGTAATCTCCGTGCTTATTATGATTAAAGTGGAACGACTATTTGTTGTAATTACTTTTATATTAGCGTTAAATGACCCCTAACTTGTATTTTGATTAGAATAAAAGCGCATTTGCTTGAGGATAAGAAAATCTCAAGTGTATGGGTATTTGATGAAGCGAAAAGTGTACCGCTTTTAGGGGGTCATTTAAGCCCTAAATCGTTTTTATTTGATCAAATATTGCCCTAAATCGTTTCTTTTGTCATTTTAGGTACTTTGGAGAAGAAATCTGGAAAGGAAGCATTTTGGACGTTTTTGGAGCATAAAAGTGAAGAAAACGACAAAGTCTCAAAATCGGCTGGAAAAGTACCTTTGACGGCGTCAAGTATTGCTCTTGACGGCGTCATGGCTTGGCAAAAGAGGTGGATATGAAAAATACACATGATAAGCCAGGGAGTTTTGCAATGTAAAGTCTGACGGCGTCACCCTTTAAGGTGATCAAGGCCATCACGGTTTAAGTTAAAGAGGGACGGCGTCAAGCCCATTTCTGACGGCGTCAAGCCTTGATAAGCCAGAGCGGATTTTGGAGCACTACAAAGGGACGGCGTCAAGAAGGCCATCCGGAACCCTAGACTCGGCGAGGTGACGGCGTCAAGATCTACAACGTGACGCCGTCAGCCCTTAAACTCTATATATAGTTTTGCAATTTTTTGTCATTAGTGTGCAACTTTGTGAGGAGAAACCCTAAGACGAATTTCTGCCATTTTTAAGGGTTTTCATACCCTTGGATCTCCCATGTTTAATTGAAGATAAGTATTCATTTAATCAATCAATATGTCTATGTGTTGTTTGATTATATCTTGTTCTTGTCTTTTGATTAACATGCTAGGCTAGATTTATCTTGTGTTTGCTTAGATCTAATGAAACCTAACTATTGATTATCGGTTGTTAGTGTGTTATTAATTTATTGAATGATTGTTTATCGATGTTAGGCTTAAGAAAACTGGCTAACTTCCTATACGGTAACTTGCTTGAACGTCTTAAGAAACATGAACCAATGCATACTAGGTTTTTATGGTTGTATTTAATGCATGAGCGAATTCTAGTGATCCCATGTTAGGAGCTTCCTAGCCGGCTCGACATAGGAGTGAAGTAGGAGCTTGTAGAGTTGGGGAAGTACGTACGCCACCCCACGATTGGTATTAAGGAATACACCCGTCATCCACGCAATTAATACACACTAATCAACCGGTAAAAGATAGTTAGGGAGTAAGGAAATCTAAGTAAACACATTTCTCTCCACATAAGTTTCACAACCTTTTCATTTTCAGTTATTTTATTTTATTTGCATTTGTAGTTATTTGGGTTAGTTGACTAGCAACTAATTCCGCCCACTCCTTCAAACCCGAGATTTTACTTGCTTTCATAAAAATATAAAAATACAAAAAGAATCTTCCCTCACCCTTAGACCTAATTAGAGTAGTTTTTCATACCTAACGAACACTATTCCATGTGGAGAACGATCAATCCCCCGTACTTACCACTACACTATACTACATTGGTCAGGTACACTGCCTGGTGGGGTTGTAAGCCTCTTGAGATCCCTCGAGAGGTAAAACCTATTGTAAGGTTGCAAAACCACGCATCATCGGGTGGTCTTGGTTCATGGAAGATTAGATCCATGGTAGATGAGTTAGAGAGATGAACTAGAGAGAGAGAGAGTTGGGAGAAAACTTGTATCAATTAGCTTGTGTGAGAAAAGTTACAAGAGTTCCACCCCTCTCCTTGTGTGGAGAGGGCTATATATATAGTTCCTAATACTTGTGCCTCTAGTGGGCTGTGGAGTGAGCTGACAGTGGGAAAAGCCCCGACCCACTCCACAAATATATGTAACTACACTAATATTACTAATAATACTAATAGTACTAAACAAATATAAATAAGCCTACGAGCTATGTAAATGCTAAATAGATACTCGGGGTGACCGAGCCATCATCTGAATATTTATATTCCTAACAATCTCCCCCTAAGGGAGGTCACCCCGGAAATAATAATTTGAATTCTAGCATTCTTTCTTCTGAACTTGTCTTTATAGCTCGTAGTCTTTGATTCTTCAAAGTCTTGTATCTTTGTGCATTGTGTATCCAGTAGTAATCATTTGATGACTGATTGATTGTCTTGGATGATCTTTGAGTATTCTTCGACTTTATCATCCAACATTTGTTTCCATGTCATCTTTCAGCAGTATGTTTCCATGTGATGTGTAAATCTTCGAGCCGACATACTCACACTATTTGGCGTCATGATCTTCAGCATCAGAGTTTGCAGAGGCTGTGTTGAAGGTCTTTTGGGTGATCATGACTTTGTTGAATAACAATGATGATGTAGTGTGAACATGTGGTAGAGGATTGGCATCTTTTCTGCAACCAGCTACAACAGCAACCAGCTACAGCATTCCACAGCTACAACTCGCCAGAAGTTCCTGCATAAGACAGTTAGCAACAAATCGACCGGTACTTACAGGTTTGGACTTCGAGATTGTTAACAGCATAGTGTGGAAACTCTCTCTAATCCTTACCAAGACCGTTCCTAATCGAAAACCCACAGAGGGTTTTTTAAGACTATGCCGTAGCATTTCAACGATTAGGAGAGTCGTTGGAGATCACTCCACGACTGTAGACCATTTGAAACCGCCGCGACCACTAAGCGTAATCCACGAGGAATTACTGAAGTGACCTGCTTTCAGGGCTGCTTGATGTTGACCCTGGCAGGAATTTCCATTCAATCATTGAGAATTACATTTGTAAAGTCTCTCATGAATGTTCTGGCAGATTGCTAAGATCTGCGTAGGACTCATAAGTTTACAACTGGTGTCCTTAATGATGAACAACCAGTGTAGAAATAATCCGTGTTCCTATGAGATCTTATTATGAATCTCGTGGCTCTAGACTCTATAGTGCGTTTTGATTTAGTGAGCGGAGGCTGGAGAGAACTGCCACCTTTTCAATATCATCTAACTCGGAGTGAGAGAGACGATAGAAATGTATTGTACTCCGTGACAATTGAAACAAGAATCCTTTGAGGGACCTTGAGTGGCTAGGGAGGGTTGTGCAGCGTATCACTGGGTCCATGATACTTTGTCTTCAATGTCAGCAATCAACTAAGTGATTCTGACAGCATATGAATTGACCCGGTTTCTGCCTAAAGTGTAAGGAGGGCTTCTTTCTTTTCACCCTTTATCTTTACATTTCTTTTTCATTCTTCAACCCCTTCAGTGCTTACCGAGACTTCATTACTAGAACCTTGTTGGGTTTGTTCCAGTACTAGCTCCATCTCAGTCGGCACTCTTCCCTAATTCACATTTCTCCTTTTTTAATCATACCTAAGGACTTCTATACTATCTAGTGGATTGTCCCTGGGTAGATCCCTCCGGCTCTGGCGGGATCGTGGGAACTTGAACCTAACCTTACCATCCTTATAACTCCATGCATTAAATAAAATGGTCGGTCTTTGGTGTACTTCCACGATTGCCAAACCAAATCTTTGAAAAATCTCTCAAAGTGTTCATGATTAAGAAACGCATTTTAGTAACACCTTGAGAGTTTTGAATTTTTCAAATGCTCCCCCTCAACACGTGCTCAAGTGTTTTAATTATAAATTTGCACATGTCGGGTGAAGCTCGCACTTTTGAATTGATTGATTTTTCAAGAACATGATCATCGCGAGACACGCTTACATCACTAGTAAACTAGCTTGAAATTATTACCCGTCTAGATCACATTCAAGGAAAATCGCTCGAAATCGGTACATTCTACTCAGACACGTCCTTTGCGAGACACGCTTACATCACCAGATAAACTGGCTTGAAATTATTACCCGTCCAGGACATGTCCTTTCGACTACTGACTTTAGCTATCGTCAATTCAGTGGTGAAGTCTGAGCCTTGCTCACATAAGATGCATGCCAAATCCTTTTTGTCAATTCGCTCCCCCTCAATATGTGCATCGATATACAAAAGAGTTTAGCACATATGGGAGAGCTTACATTTACGTCCAAACATCACATTTTATCAGATTTCATATTTAAATCACATTCTCTCCCCCGATCAAAAATTTCAAACCAATTGAGATTTGTGATCCCAATTGATTTAAATAAGTTAGAAAATGTGGGAGAAAATGTGGTCAGGTTTAACATGTTCTGATGATAAGACATACTATGCTCCCCCTTAATCTAAGAGGGAGATTCACTGCTTGTTTTGCACAAAGTGACTTTTATGACACGAATGATATTGACCTTTTTGGCACAGATGATGTTATCATCCGCTTCTCTGAGGGAGTCAGTGGTCAACATCGATTATCCATCCACCACCAAAAACGTCCAAGTATTGTAGATCCTCACTTGGCGAGATCGGAACAAATATTGCTTTGTTTTACTGAAGGTGGTGGTGGTGATGAAGGTGTTGATGTTGTTGTTGCTGCCGATGTTGTTGTCGTGGTGAATTCTGAGCCAATCAATAGAGTTTGAACGTCTGATCAAATGGTTAGAGCGGGAACTGGTACATTCATTTTGGCTATGGAATCTGCATAAGAATATCAATACAGATATACATACATACAGATACAATATCCCTTAACAGCTACCCTTCAGCAGCTTGCCACATTATAATACCATATTCATTTAATCAAACCACAGTCAGGAAATACGTCAAACTACTATCTAGCATGAAGAGCAATCAGCAATCATGAACATGGCAATTCACTCATATTTCATCATTCAATTCAGGATCTTAGGAACATGATTCTAACATAATAGCAATATACCTAAGCGAATCCTGAGAACATATGCACAATATCAACAACAATTAAGCAGCAATCGACTAACAAGAGTCAAACAACATTTGAAACTCATTCATTTAGATCATACAAATGTCATTGGAGTATTCAAGAACATCAAACACAACTGGTTTTCTTACTTCTTTTAGGTTTTGAGTTTTGATGTATCTAGGGGATTAAACGAGGATACCAAAGTAACACAAATGAACCTTCTAGATACATAAAGCTAGGAAACAATAAGCAAATTGCACATAATGTCCTAAACTTTCTAGCAACTAACACGTTTGGCCATTTGATATAAAGTTTTAGCAAGATCCTCTTCAACTAATACCCCATTAACTACAAAACCTTTTCAAAGCGTTATGAATTAATCAAGAAACCCGTTTGATGATATAAAATTTGAATTCACTTTCCCCCTCAATCAATGACCTAGTTAAAGATTTGTAGTCGTTGATTGAGTGACAAATTTTATGCATAGTCCAAGTCTAAAAGAATTTCAGGCAACACATAATCACCAAGTGTCTCACAAATAATTTTCAGAAGAATCATTGAATGAAAACTATTTGTATACAAAGAAGATTTCTCTTCCTTTACCAGAAATGATGCACTGAAACATACATCAGATCGAAGAAACATGGATATAAAGTGATCCATGCCCAGGTGAACATCACCCAGTTGGAGGAACAGCCGTCTTTTTGGCGACGTGCTTTCCCCAGTTTGAAGCGCGGGTTGCTATCTAAAGTAATAGCAAGCCATTTAGACATGTTTTAACCATCCATTTTAACTTCTGCTCGAGCTTCATTTAAAGACCCGTGCCATTATTGAATGACATTTCTAAGTCCGTAAATGTTATCGATAAACAGAAGACATGCCTAGGTGAAACTATTTTTGGTATTTTCTAATTTTTTTAAATTTTTTTTTTATGGTTTTTCTGATTTTACGTTTCTCTATTTACAATTAGCAAGATTTCTATATATCTATTTACAAAATGGTATAAGATATGAAAAAGAATGTAAGAAGCAAAATATATACAAGGATACGAACCAGAAACCATTACTCCTCAGCATCCTGAATCTTCTCCGCATTCATCACTTGACTTGCTGAAGAGCAATGTGAGCACTTTTAATCAGGGATTGATTCTGGCTTTTCACTCTCCCCTAATTAGTGCTCTCCCCCAATCTGACAAACTTTCTGATGAACACCCATAATAGGAAGAAGAAGAAGACTTTGGATGAACACCCATAATAAGAAGAAGTCTTTTGGTAACCAAATGCATGCCGTCTATAGTCTTCTAACACTCCCGTCCTTGAGTAACGCCGTCAAAAACCTTAGGCATCTTTTCGTTAGTTTAAGTTGAGCCTCAACTGAAATCTAGCTTAACCCCACAACTCATCAAACAAGAACTGTCATGAGGTCAAGCTAAACCACAAATTTAAGCCCAGTAACAACTTGATTTCAGCTTAACCTCACAACTCATCAAACAAGAACTGTCATGAGATTAGGTTAAAATCAAGTTGGACCTAACCTTAAACTACATAACAACTTGAACCTAACTTAACTCCACAACTCATCAAACAAGAACTGTCATGGGATTAAGTTAAATATCAAGTTGTAAGAAAAGAACCCAACATTTTGGAATGTAAAGAAGACTGTAGACTCGACCTTCTTCAAGATTGCCCAATGTGGAGGAACAGAATACCAATCATCTTCATCTCACCAAATGCCTTCCAGTAACCTTACATATAACCCATCAGCCCGCAGCATACACATGAGATGATAACACCCAACAGAGACTGAAGAGTAGACTGACGACTCGACCTTCTTCAGTCTTTAGTATAACACCAAAGTAACAAGTTGAACCACTAATCTTCTATAGTATGTATCCATCCTTGGATATTAAGACCTGATCACGTGAACCTGTTGTGCGTCCTTGATGTACACATTCTCTCTCCCCTGATGGTTACGATTAATCAGCCCATGACGTAACAGTGAAACGTAAATACCAAGGTAACAAGTTGAACCATTGATCATCTCTACGGTTATCAACACCGGAATAAATGATTACGCCCGATCACGTGAACCTGTTGTGCGTCCTTGGTGTACACATTTCTCTCCCCCATGATGGTTACGATTAATCGGAATCATCATCATGATGTGTACATGCAGCCTAATGACAAGTACATGAAGCATTGACTAGAAACCCTTTGTTACTGATTGTACCAACCCTTGAGACGATGTAGATTAGCATTCCATGACCATGTTCTTCAACACCTTGATAGACGGAAGAAGTAGTGTTGGAGAAACATGGTTTGCACGACTCCTGAACTGACGTATTCAGGAGTCGTATGACCATTTCTCAATCATCAATCAACATGTAGAATAATATTCACCCTTTCCCCCCCCTCAAAAATTGCATATGCCAGTCAACTGCAATTTTTGGTTGAATAAGTGAATAAGAATATACTCCTAGATGCGCCGATCCACTTGAAGACTGAATAAGCACGGAAAGAGCATGAGACTTGTTGATGAGAATGGCCATAAATAAGAAGATTCCTCTTCTTTTGAAGATAAAGTGCACTCAAGCGTACACTTTTCTTTTCTTTGAAGAACGAGGCTGCACTGATGTGTACAGACGTCATAATGTTGAAGAGCGAGGCCTGCACTGCTGTGTACAGACGTCATAATGTTGAAGAGCGAGGCCTGCACTGATGTGTACAGACGTCATAATCTCTCTCTTTACTACTTCTCTCATCTAACTCGTTACCAACCCCATTATCATTTTGTCGGCTTGACGTCGTGACCACTGATGGAGAAATACCCAATATGATGAACTTGAGACTGAAGTAACATAACCCGAACTTGTGACTTAACCTTGTACTAATGCGAGACAAAGAGCGGTGCAGAGATTTTGTCCAACATCGAATCCCTAAGTACTCTATACTCTTCAACCAACCAACCATCAAGTATAAGACGTACATCACCTCTTGGATATCCACAACTTCGTGTGACACTGAGCACTACAACGTGACTCCTTAAAGTGATAGTTATTTTGTAATAGGGAGAAAGAAAAAATAACTAGATATCCAAGTCCTCGTCATTGTATTGAAAGCTCGAACAAGAATCTCGAAGAATCTTCATCCAACCTCCCCGATATCTTCAGATACTAAGTGCACGCACTCATGAAATTTCACTTCAACCTCAAATAAATAATACTAAACAAACGCCGTAGTTACATCTTGCCGATTAAATGCCCCGATCCAGCCATTTGTGATGTAATAGCTGAACTTTGATAATGGTTTTAACCCGATCATGGTCAAGAGCGCTAAGCCCATCATCACGGGATTTTACAAATCTATGGTTTAAACCGAGAAATAAGTTCTTTCGCGGGATTTTAAAAAACCAAGAAGAAACCGTGAGACAGTAACAGTTTGAATGTGGCATGACTGATTTTGATTGTGGTGAATATCAGTTTGGGTTAAGAATATCTCGTGAGAATTACAGATCACATCACAACTTTTAAAACCTTTGGCCAACTAACCAACCTTGTACACAGATTAGTGACCACTTGATGAAGGAAACCCGATATACCAATACTGAAACTGAAGTAGAAGTCCCCAAATTTGTTACTTAAGCTTGCACTAATGTTGGAAGAACGGTGTAGAGAATTAATGCTCCAAGCAAATCTCTAAGAGCTCAATACCCAACCAAAGTATGAGACATTAACACCTCTTACGATTATCGACATCGTCATTGACGTGTGACACTGAGTACTCCAATAACTCTTAAGTGATAGTTACCCCGACTGCTGGTAACTAGATAACCCAAATCTTTAACTTACTTCTTAAGCACGAGCAAGTTATCATTGAAATCATGCATCCAACCAACCCCGACTTCAAGATAAAATAAGTAGACGCCTTCGTGAAATCCAACTTCACTCTCAAGCAAGGAATACCAAATTAACTTCGTGATCATCTTGTGCGGTTGAATAGTCAAAGGGAGAAGAAACATGCGCTAATTCTTAGCAGTGCCCATGACTCATAGTCAGTCCTATCAAACAAAGCTGTCTGACCCAGCTACTTGGATGTTATCAGGTGCAGTGCATGGAATAGTTGTTGTACTGTGTACAGGATTTTACAGTTCTTGAGATTTATCCGAGAAATAAATTCAAGAACAAACTCCACACCAGTAAGTGTCAAACTGCTGAAATCTTAGGCAATTTGCTAAGACCCAAATCACTGAAAGCTAAACCACTGAAACTGGAACCGCTACTATTCAAACTGCTGGGGACTGAACCACTGAATCCTGAATCGCTACGATCTGACCCGCTGAAACTGGAACAGTGAAAATTCACATCGCTGGAGACAGGACTGCTAGGAAACACGCCTAATTCTCCCCCTCAAAAAGGGCATGAAATGACCTTTTTGCCAAAGCTAAGAGTCCATGATGTTTGTGAATTTGTCAGGCATAATACATGGAAAGAGACAAATAAAACTACTGCAAAGAAGATGGTGATTAAGACTCTCTTGTAGTAACCCCTCGTTTGTCTCCTCATCAATGGTTTCGGAGATTAAAAAAATTCCCTGAAGCTCATAATATGCCAACACCGCTTGATGAAAGAATGTGTAACGGGTTAAAACACGTCTCTGAACAAACCACCTCCCGTCTTTAAGTCTGACCACCTCTTGAGAAGATCTTGTACTACAATCCCATTAGAAGCTTGAGAAACAACAATCACTTGATGAAGCTTGATAAAGGATAAGTTCGCCTTAGGACCTATATTGAGCACAACAATGTAACTCCTTTAAATATACGTAGTGATATATACCCAACCTTCCATCCTTTATTGTATATATCCACTTCTTGAACATCCAAGTCTAATCACCTTAATCACCTTAAATTGTAAATTGTGATTTAGAACCTATATTGAGCAAAACAAAGTAACTCCTTTAAATATAGGTAGTGATATATACCCAACCTTCCATCCTTTATTGTATATATCCACTTCTTGAACATCCAAGTCTAATCACCTTAAATATACTCGAGCAAGGGTCATCAAACATCTTGCATCCATCCACCCCGAGATGTTTGTGACACTAAGTACACCAACCCGTGAATTAACAAACCAACCAAGTCACCATAATTTCCCAATTCCTGCCGATCTCGAAGCACAAACTTATCCCAAAAAATTGGTTAAACCCCGTAAGTTTTATTATGTCTAAATCCAAGTCCAGCCTACTTGTCCAAAATTAATTTCACGGGATTTTACAGCTCTTGAGATTTAAACCGAGAAATCGAATCTTTTGCGGGATTTTCTAAAATCTACAAGAGAAACCGTGAAATCAACAAGAATAGCCTAGAGTGAAGTGCAATACTAATCTTCGAAATTCAAGTCACAGAAGTCAACTCACAACTTGATCAATTTGCAACAAGTCAAGTCACAGTTTGTCAATTTGCAACAAGTCAGATTGCAATCAACCAAATCGCAATTAGTCAGATCGCAAGTGTCAACTCGCAACGTCCAATCGAAACTGGTCAAATTGCAATCAGTCAAGTTGCAGCAAGTCAAATAGCAACTTGTCAAATCGCAATTATTCAAATCGCTATTTGTCAACTGTAATTTAAATCGAAAGGATCAAATGGTAGGCTCACTCAAATAGCAGGCATTATTAGGACGACGCTGCCTAATCCACTACTCCGTAAATATGTTGATATTCATACACCCAATTACTAGCCGTGACATGTGTATCCTCGTGTAATTTTGTGGAACCAACCATACCAACCTTATACCATACGAATAAAATCAGCCCGATCATGATTGAAATACCAATTTTCATCTAAATAAATTCAAGCCATTTTTCTTTGAGCCTAATTCCGAAAATAACAAGTCCCAACACAATATATCTCAATTCAATATACCATTTGTGTTGGAGACACAATCCATCAATAAGCACAATTCAAAGCCCAATAAGTAACAATGAACATGGCTAACTCCACGATTCAAGATCCAACAAATAACAATGAACTAGGCAAAATCCATTTGAAGCCCAATGCACTCCAACTTTCGTCTAGCCCAATTAACCATGACCCTAATTTTTTGGGTATTATATAAACCACTTACTGCCCTAATACACATTAGCCCTAAGATCAACTAATAAAATCTGCCTCCTTCCTCATCTTATCACAATCAACCGCAGTTAACCACAAACTCTAATCATAAACATCAAACAATTCGCCCCCATCACCTCTTCAACTGCCTCACGCCTAACTCCTTCTCGATAATAGATCAAGCACCTTCACTACCTTATACCTCCTTCATGGTTACAAAAGTGAATCACACAAACCCAGTTGTTGGTCTCTTTCATTCATGATAAGAACACCAACATAGACGACTTTAAGATCTTTAATGAGGTATACGGTAAGCTGTTATGTTTAGAGTATTTATATTTCGTACCGAATCAAAAAGAAACGAGCATAACCCCCATGTTATGACTCGTTCTTTAATATTCGGATATTGACCACACGATCTATGATGATTATCTCTATGGTTTATGTCTTTGGACGAATCTTTAAGTACCAAACAGAAGAGATAAACTGAGATCAATTACTTTATATTTTCGTTTCTTGTCGATCTAAATCTGAGATGAAACTTCGTGGTTTTGTACTTGTTTGGTTTAGGCTTTAACCGATTTGTTGTTGATATATGAGAGTGATGAAATAGGTTAGTGTTGGATTTGAGTTGGTTTAAAGTGGGTTGATTTATCATGATTCGAATAAACCATTGAGGTCATAAGAATAAGAGATGTAGTTACTGGTCAGTTCAGTTCGTTGTTATCGATTTGGACTCATGATGATTAAGGCTGAGGTCAACTCTTGTTTTGGTATTAAGATATGTTGGTCAACTGGTCTTGGTCTCTTCATCTCCTTCTCTACCTTTTCTTGAGTCAAAATGCCATTGTTAGACTTTGTTAGACAAATCGCTAATCCATTTGAAATTTTGGCAGCATTTGGTTTAGGTAAGGCCAGACTAATCGCTACATCTTAGACAAATCGCCATGTAGACAAATCGCCAGAGACAAATCGCCAGAGACAAATGGCCACAGACAAATCGCCACAGACAAATGGCCAGAGACAAATCGCCAGAGACAAATGGCCAGAGACAAATGGCCAGAGACAAATGACCACAGACAAATGGCCTCAGACAAATCGCCACAATTTTAAGACAAAAGTCGCTAAGACACAAATCGCCTACTCGCAGACAAAACTGTCACTTCCGTCCTTTTTTGTCTTTTTCCCTTTTTGGCTAAAAACCAAACTGCCATCACAGTTTGGACAACACGCCACTTAGAACATCCTCAAACCCACAAATCGCCACTAAGAACATATGACACAAACAGCTACCAAGAAACACATTTTTAGTACAATCTGCAGCAAGGATGATCAAGTCTCAACCAAGAGTAACATCTTGATTTAACCAAAAACCCATTTAAATACGCAGTCCAGCAAGTATTCAAAACACAGCCAAGGAACTTTATCCACAACCAAGCCACGAAAAATTGGAACAATCAAACACCACTTTTAGTCAAAAGAAAACACCACGTTGTAAACTGAATTTTCAACACTGTTGAAGCCCAAACTCAAATAAATCTAAGCAATCTAAGTATCAAACAACATAATCTGATAGGGCCCACCATGAAAGTCATCAACATGTGAACAAAGTAACATGATTCGAACAAAATAGATGATTAAAACAGTTTTAAAAAATGGTTCGAACCATAAAAAAAATAAAACCGACACACAATCAAACGAACCTAACCATGGCTCTTGATACCAATTGTAAGATCTAACCTTTTGATTGTGTGGATCTATTCGGGTGGTCTTGGTTCATGGAAGATTAGATCCATGGTAGATGAGTTAGAGAGATGAACTAGAGAGAGAGAGTTGGGAGAAAACTTGTATCAATTAGCTTGTGTGAGAAAAGTTACAAGAGTTCCACCCCTCTCCTTGTGCGGAGAGGGCTATATATATAGTTCCTAATACTTGTGCCCCTAGTGGGCTGTGGATTGAGCTGACAGTGGGGAAAGCCCCGACCCACTCCACAAATATATGTAACTACACTAATATTACTAATCATACTAATAGTACTAAAAAAAATATAAATAAGCCTACGAGCTATGTAAATACTAAATAGATACTCGGGGTGACCGAGCCTTCATCTGAATATTTATATTCCTAACAGGATATAATAGCTAGAAGATTTGGAAAACTAGTTTGACACATTTAATAATGAATCTGACCCGTTTTGGTTGATACAGAAAAATCAGTAGGTTGTGGGTAATTTTAGGCTAGAAATATAGAAATTGGACTTAATAACGAAAACGTGACCGCTTGAATGAGTTAAAACGGGCTTGTAACGAAAAAGATACGCTAGTGTCAATTTTTACGACGAAAACTACATTTCAGGAAAATTGTGAATCCGTCCAGAAATTTGAGTAATGAAAACTGAGGTTAAATGGTGTCTAAACTAGCCGAGACCTTGAAAAGCATAGAATATACTTAAATGCCTTCGTGGGGATAGGTCAAACTTAAGAAACGAAGCTACGACGCAAAAGTTATGGCTTAATAAAGATTTGCGGCAACATATAGTTTTGACAGCCTATTATTCCTCTATTAGAAAGCTGTAAGGATTTGTGGAAATGTATTTTTGGACCTTTTAGTGTATGTTTTGGCTAAAATGACGTGAACGGAAATGGTAGAACGATGTATATATGTATTAGGCGCGTTAGAGAATTTTGAAATAGCCATTTGCTTGACGACTAAAACTTGATCGTGGGATTTACAAGTTACGTTTTCTAAAAAGGGTGATTTTCTAAATAAACAATCAAATTGACGCAACTATATTTTTGACGATAAACATTACAACAAACATGTACAAGTGATAAAGTAGAGTATGAACTTGCATGCACAACATCATTCCGTGACTTAAATCACATCATTCATATTAGGTTGCGAGTAGTTCCTGAGTCCGTTGTGCCTGTATATCTTGAAATTGTCGTGCCATATGTCTTGAGACCGTTGTATTTTGCTTCTCGATGCCAGTCGTGTCTATTGTGATCCTTGCAGTGTTGTGGCTAAGGTGAGTTTATGGCCCCTACTTTACCTGTTTTATAACTGTTTTGGGGGAGAATACATGCTCTTTTTTAACTAAACTCAATGCTTTTGAATGCTTTAATGCTGTGATATACTGTTTTCATGATTTTGGACAATAAGTGAGTTTTGATTTCAATATGTGCCTTATTGTGTGAACTCAATTTGTGTGACTTGGCTTGAATGTGTGAAACTGTTTAGTGATGCATTGATAGTATATATTTTGGGAAGTGGCACCCAGTATGGATGTGGGAAGTGGCACCCAATATAAATTTTGGGAAGTGGCACCCAGTAATCATTTGGGAAGTGGCACCCAATCTATGTGTGGATCATTTATGCATGTTTGTAGTCTGTGGTTCAGTTGGCGCATCACTATATGAGCATGGTATCTGTATGATTGATTTTGGTTCTAAATGTTTTGAATTATGATATTGTTTACAGATCGGATTTGGAACTGTGATTTAGGCAGTGTGAGCCTATGTTGAACTTGACTTGTTGTGAATGATGTTTGAACTCAAGAACCTTTTGGTTCAATCATATTGTTTTAAACTAAAACCTATGAACTCACCAACCTCGTGTTGACCTGTTTTAGCATGTATTTTCAGGTTCTTAAAGTGTTAGCTCACATTTGGCGGCAGTTGGCATGGCATGGCAAGGTTATAGGATCGATACATTTGGATATTCATTTGGGGACCATTGTACTTATTTTATGGGCCTATTTCCGCACAAAAATTTAACAATGTAAATTGATACTTTTGATTAATCAATTATATTCTAAATGATTGTGGTGAAAAACCATTCTTTGTACTTGTGTTGTGATACCAATTTTGTAGCACCCCAGCGACACTGTTTTCTGCTGCGACCCGATTTTCAGGGGGTAACAGATTGGTACCAGAGCCTTGGTTATAGAGAACTGGGTATTTTTAAAACCTATACTATAACTACTTTTACGAAAACTTACCCTATGACCGCCACGTGCCTGCCTGCCAAGCTGATGCCTCGCTTGTGATTTGTTTGTTGACATATTTGATGAGATTTGTGTCTTATTATTGGATCAAATATACAGACTCATTTTCGTTAATTACTATAAGTATCTTCCATATAAGTATGCTTACGTATCGTACACGTTACAGCGTTACGCTTTTCCTTACGTAATCTCATAATCCGACCACGAGTTTGGTCACTTGCCTTAATCTTTCTAAACGAATTTTAAATATGAAGGACATACTACTAGTATAACTAGGCTGAGTATTTCAATATTCATTGAACCTCGGGTGAATATAGACTGATCACCTATATTCAACCAGGGACAGTGGGACATAGCCTGATCACCTATGTCCGACTCAGAGGTGAATTTTGCAATACTTGGAGTAGTTATAATGGAATTATGTTCGGGTTGGTCCTTGATTTTGGAATGGAACAGTTTCGCGTGTGTACACGGACATTGAATATTACTTCCACACACACAACACACTTTCATCGCAACACCGCATGAACCGTAATACTCCTGGCACCGCTATACTTCTTTGTTTATATGGAAATCCTGTTTGTCGCTGTCTGGCCATAGTTCGCATCGGGTCGGCTTAGACCCGATTGGCACCGTTGAAATCTGAGTTGCTTATTTATAACTCATCAAGATTGTAATAAGTCCATTTGAGTTTATTGGAACGTTTGGATTCAATTTCGGCAACGTTTGGATTTGATATTGTCTATGTCGGATTTAGTTTTGATACTGATTGAAAACTGGATTGTTTGATTTTGTTATCTTGGACGTCATCCTAGATTTGGATTTGATAGTCAGCCTTGCTTCGTTGGTGATCTTGTTACAGTCGCCTCTACCCTAAGCCTTATGCTCAATTGATGTTGTACAACCGAAGTGGTTCAATCGAGGTTGTACCTCCCACGTTAAGTGCTATGTACATTACTGATTCAACCAACTGAATTGCTAGTAGCAATCAACATCCTCCCTCAGAGTTGAACTCTAAACTTGCTAAACTCCCCAATTGACAGAGATTTCACGCCCAACAGAAACTTTAAGACGTTAAGGAGTAACCTGAACTACATTCTTTGGGACAACCACCTAACTTTTCTCTCGTCCCTCGAGAAGACGGTTATCTTCGCTAACCTCTTATAGGATAATAAACTGGTTTGCCATTAATTTACAAACCGCCTTTGATTTTCTACCAACCATTTGCGACCATCCTACAAAGTGTTTTACTGCTGTTTCACGAAAATCAAAATTTTGATCTTAATACTATTTCATAAATGGCGAATTGTTTTCCCGTTACCCCGTAAACTGTTCTACGAATCGTTTAGCGAAACGATTTCATAAAACGTTTTGTTGTCGTGCTACGATGTTATGAATCAAACTGAAAATTAAAATTTTGACTTGCTACGAATTTTATATACAATGAATTGTTTTCCTATTATCCTATAAGCCGTTTCACAAATCTTTTCACAAATCGTTTTGTAAGTAGATGCACCGTTTTTGCTACTATATCAGAATCCAGACCTAAGGAGCAAATCCCGCATCTCTACCTGAGTAATCGAGTGTGGCAATGGTTGGGATGGACACCTCCAGTTGGCCAAATTCTTTATAACGATATCTACGACTCTAGTATTTCAAACGGCACCGTGTGAAGTGTTTTGTGATCGGTCGCCAAATGATTAAGTAGAAGTTTGAGATACACAACTTACTAACCCCGAACTTGTTCATGAGACTACCGAGAAGATCGTTCAGATCAAAATCGAGTTGCAAACTGCTCACAAATTGTCAAAAGAGTTATGCTGACAAATGACGTAAACCTCTTGAATTGAATCGCGAGGTCGCGATTCCGTTTAAGGAGGAGAGACTGTTACAAATCGTAATTTTAGGTCATTTTTCAAACTTTGGAATTTACTATTCATCTCAGGAATTTACTATTCATAGATTACTATTCATCATTTTTCAAGTAAGTTTGCGACTTTGAAATGTTATCATTCATTTTACAATTCATGAAACACTATTCATTCCCGGGGGAAATCACTATTCATGGCTATTATTCATCATTTCGTAAACTAGGTTTACGAGTATCAATTGCACGTAACCGTAAGGGTTAAGCTGCTTATTCATGGGATATCATTGAGGACACATCATATGGACTAGAGTTAGTCTAGATATCATCAGTAACATCAACTTCATATTAGGTCATTCACAGGTTTGCATAATTTCAATTCACGTATAATTATTTATTAAACAAACGCTATTCGTAATTTAAATGTTAAACACCCAATATACCCAATTCTTCCAACGATTATTCCTAGCGTATTTTTATGCTTCCAAAAAGATTACCAATGTTCCAAAATGTATTTCCTTACGCCCAAGGTAAATTCTTTATAACTTACGTTTAATTACGTATAACTTTCGTTAATCACCGAACCAACAACCAATGCATATTTTTAACACCCAATACATGCAACACATACACTTTTGTATCAAAACTACTCATCTAATCCTAAATTCTACCCATTGCCCCCCCCCCTAGCCTTGTAAATAATTAACTAGACAGAGCTAGCACATGGCATTTATTAGCCAACTTGATCCCTAAAACATGGAATAATGTTGGGGGCTTGACTAGCCACCTTGTTCCCCCCCCCCCACCCCTTCATAAATTCTGTCAAAGGAAGACCAAAGACCAAGACTTTTGACCAAGTGTTGAATTACCACAATACCCTTTTTATTAAATGACCAAATCGCCCCTCCTTGCACTATAAATAGAGATGAGATCTAGCTCATTTTCTTTTGCACATTTTCACCTAGAAAACATATTTTGCTACTCTTGTGGTTCGGCCAAATTTTAAAGGAAGAAGGAGATCTGGTTTTCGTTTATTACAAGTATTTAACGATCATTCACGAGCCTTGCATTAACTATAAATCGATTTGGAGTAACCATTGAGGTTCTATTGTTCTTGCTCACATCTCATTTTCATCCTCTTCAAGTAAGCCAAAAACTATTTTCACCCTCTTTATATCATGAGATCTAGTATCATGTTACCTATACTTATTTATCACTTTGTACATGTTGACAAAGCTTTGTACACAATGATCTTTTAATAAAAGTCTATGTTTTAAACAAGTTTTTATTACAAGAAAACTAGTTAGTGAAAATCTCCACAAGAAAGTGATGATAAACATTATATATATATATATATATATATATATATATATATATATATATATATATATATATATATATATATATATATATATATATATATATATATATATATATATGTATGTATGTATATGTTAGTGAACTTGTAATTTTTACCAACCTTGATGATCATTTTCAAGAACTCTTGAGTATTGTTAAGTTATTAGATCACTTTTGAGAAGTTGGTGGATGAACTAGGACTAGATTTGGAGTTGTTGTTAAGTGGATATAATAGCTAGAAGATTTGGAAAACTAGTTTGACACATTAAATAATGAATCTGACCCGTTTTGGTTAATAAAGAAAAATCAGTAGGTTGTGGGTAATTTTAGGCTAGAAATATAGAAATTGGACTTAATAACGAAAACGTGGCCGCTTGAATGAGTTAAAACGGGCTTGTAACGAAAAAGATACGCTAGTTTCAATTTTTACGACGAAAACTACATTTCAGGAAAATTGTGAATCTGTCCAGAAATTTGAGTAATGAAACCTGAGGTTAAATGGTGTCTAGACTAGCCGAGACCTTGAAAAGCCTAGAGTATACTTAAATACCTTCGAGGGGATAGGTCAAACTTAAGAAACGAAGCTACGACGCAAAAGTTATGGCTTAATAAAGATTTGCGGCAACATATAGTTTTGACAGCCTATTATTCCTCTATTAGAAAGCTGTTAGGATTTGTAGAAATGGATTTTTTGACCTTTTAGTGTACGTTTTGGCTAAAATGACGTGAACGGAAATGGTAGAACGATGTATATATGTATTAGGCGCGTTAGAGAATTTTGAAATAGCCATTTGCTTGACGACTAAAACTTGATCGTGGGATTTACAAGTTACGTTTTCTAAAAAGGGTGATTTTCTGAATAAACGATCAAATTGACACAACTATATTTTTGACGATAAACATTACAAAAAACATGTACAAGTGATAAAGTAGAGTATGAACTTGCATGCACAACATCATTCCGTGACTTAAATCACATCATTCATATTAGGTTGCGAGTAGTTCCTGAGTCCGTTGTGCCTGTATATCTTGAAATTGTTGAGCCATATGTCTTGAGACCGTTGTGTTTTGCTTCTCGATGCCAGTCGTGTCTATTGTGATCCTTGCATTGCTGTGGCTAATGTGAGTTCATGGCCCCTACTTTACCTGTTTTATAACTGTTTTGGGGGAGAATACATGTTCTTTTTTAACTAAACTCAATGCTTTTGAATGCTTTAATGTTGTGATATACTGTTTTCATGATTTTGGACAATAAGTGTGTTTTGATTGCAATATGTGCCTTATTGTGTGAACTCAATTTGTGTGACTTGGCTTGAATGTGTGAAACTGTTTAATGATGCATTGATAGTATATATTTTGGGAAGTGGCACCCAGTATGGATTTGGGAAGTGGCACCCAGTATACATTTTAGGAAGTGGCACCCAGTAATCATTTGGGAAGTGGCACCCAATCTATGTGTAGATCATTTATGCGTGTTTGTAGTCTGTGGTTCAGTTGGCGCATCACTATATGAGCATGGTATCTGTCTGATTGATTTTGGTTCTAAATGTTTTGAATTATGATATTGTTTACAGATCGGATTTGGAACTGTGATTTAGGCAGTGTGAGCCTATGTTGAACTTGACTTGTTGTGAATGATGTTTCAACTCGGGAACCTTTTGGTTCATCCATATTGTTTTAAACTAAAACCTATGAAATCACCAACCTCGTGTTGACCCGTTTTAGCATGTATTTTCAGGTTCTTAAAGTGTTAGCTCACATTTGGCGGCAGTTGGCATGGCATGGCGTGGTTATAGAATCAAGACATTTGGATATCATTTGGGGACCGTTGTACTTATTTTATGGGCCTATTTCCGCACAAAAATTTAACAATGTAAATTGATACTTTTGGTTAATCAATTATATTCTAAATGATTGTGGTGAAAAACCGTTCTTTGTACTTGTGTTGTGATACCAATTTTGTAGCACCCCAGCGACATTGTTTTCCGCTGCGACCCGATTTTCGAGGTGTGACAGATTGGTACCAGAGCCTTGGTTATAGAGAACTGGGTATTTTTAAAACCTAGACTATATATATAGCAGGAGGTGTTATATATATATATATATTTATATATATATATATATATTATATATATATATATATATATATATAGCAGGAGGTGTTACACGTAGATTATGTCACATAAATGCCACCTCAATGCCACATAATCATAAAAATGCCACATAATCATAAACTATGCCACTTGGCATTTTTTGGCATTCATAAATAAATTTCGGAGCTATTTTTGATCATAAACTATGCCACTTGGCATTTTTTGGCATTCATAAATAAATTTCGGAGCTATTTTTTTCAAAAATTCATGAAGCTGAATTCGAACCCGGGTCGTAAATATGTTTGACATACATCTTACCACTACACCAACACATTAGTTGGAATTCAATTTGCAATTATAATCTATAAACCTAACTTGGGAAAACACGGAAGGACCATTTGTGGCATTAAGAGCAAAAACATAGCCGCATAACTAAACCTCTATTCAATCTCCCTACCCTTCAAAAAAACCCAAAACCCTAATGGACGATTTCTGTTTCTCCTGCTAATCATAATATCAGGACGATCTAACATCTTCTTTTGTTTTTGTTACAGGTACTATTGCAAGTACAATAACTGGTGTCCACAATGTTCTTTTGTTTTCATCGAACAAGTTTTTTGTTTTTGTAAGATTACTAACGATATTCGAACCTATTATAAGTTTCAAGTATGTTTTAAACAAATTGTTGTTTTTGTTTTGAATTTGAGGAAACCAAAGTTAATTAATTTTGTTTTTTAATCTTAATGGCACGTTTCTCTCTGTTTTTTTCCTCTTTCAGGAAACCAAAGTTACTTAATTTTGTATGTGATTTCCCTTGGTTATACCAGCGATTAAGGATGGAATTGTTACTGATTGGGATATTGTCGAAAGCATTTGGGATCATGCCTTTAGGTAATTGTGAATTTGTTGTTGCTAATTTAATTTAGTTTAATTCAAACATGGTAGCATGTGAAAGAAGGAAAAGAGTATAGGAAACTTTACATGCTTTGTATCTGACATAGTGACTTTATATTTTGACCAGGTGACAATGCCTCGAGATGCTTTGCATTATGGTAACGTTAAGCACCGAGAGTTGCATAATTCCTGTGGTTACTACTTCCATATGGCTACATCGATGGACTTCTGAAAAGAAGAGGAGTAAACGACAGGCCTTTTGTTCTATCGAGAGCATTTTTTCCAGGGACCTAAAGGTACGAGACTGTTTGGACTGGAGGAGCTCACATATTCGAAAACACTATCTGCTACTCCTATTTGTGTGTATTGCTTGCTAGACACTGAAAACATGAATGCGTCTATCTTATTCAGCTTTTCCTTACACTATATGTCTGCACTGATTTCGGCCCCTACCATCATAGCTTTTGACACACTACGATAGAAGATAGTACCCGCATTGACCATAGACAGTATATTCTTGCTTTTAATTAGCCTACAGATTATAAACGAGTGATTAAGCAGTTGCTAATAATAATGTGAACAGGGCAACCTATGTCTATTGTCTTTAGAAAGCTGAGATTCTCACATATCAGATACAACACTACTAGATTAACCACTGTTACAGATATATATAATTGTCGAACCAACACATATGTACTTACCGTTTATCACCTCCATTTCATGGTTTTGTAGACTGATGGCTTCCAGTAGCGGGGCAGAGCCTTTATCCAAAAGTGCAGGAAAAGCAATAGCTATGGAACCAGAAGTTGTTGCACTTGCGGACTTGAAACCTACTGACTTCAACAAAGCAATTGAGGTTAAGGTATACCGGAAATGGACCGCCAAAAGTGTTCCAGACCTGAATCCAACAATGTTTTGCTGCATATTGTTAGATAAAAATGTACGTACAGAACCTACCTACATTAACTACCAACATTGTTATAATAATAGTTATATACTTACACATTCACAATAATCATTGTTACTATATGACAGGGTTCGGCAATTCAGGCAAACATAAGTTTGAAAGATAAACCAGATTTCGACCACAAACTTCAGCTAGATTCAGCATATCAGATTGACGGATTTGGGTACCAGAAAACAGAAAGATGGCAAAGAACACTGGATAATGAGACGACACTTAATTTTGGCAGGTTCACACAGGTTGACCCTATACCAGCCGATGATTAACCTGAGCACTATTTTAATTTTGCTGCATACAATGAAGTTGAATCATGAGTAGATGTGAAAGACTCAATACTTACAGGTATTTTCACTTACCAAAAAGATTTCCGACAGCAGACAGCCGTACAAGTAAGCCAATTGTCATATTCTACACTTGAGGTTTTATAATAACTTTTATTCGTACATGCATTATTTTATAATAGTCCACCAATTGCTTCTCAGTATTCTGATTACTGATTAAATGATCATGTAACAGCTGTCGTCATTGGAACATGCACTCATTCTTTACATGTCTCCCCAAAGATTGCTTCCGCATGTTTTTTTATATAAATCAAATAGGTATGTTTACTTCTTTACCATGTTTCATATTCATTTAAATCTAAATTCACGTAGTTCATTTTTAAGCTGAAGTTTAATCGTAAATTTTTGGATGTAAAGGAAGTGATCGGTATCCCCATTATAGAATCAAATAGAGATGTTGATTGTGCCTTGGACTCGGTACCATGTTAAGAAAAGGTTATTAGGTAAGAATGAGTCGAATAGGCTTTTTTGATATCTCTAATGCGGCAGACGTATGATAACTTTAAAAGTAACATTTGAAGAAAACATATCAACACCATTGTGCATATTCGTATTTTGACTCCTGTATATAGTACTTTATATACTTTAATTTTATATAATGTTGCCATTTATAAAGAACAAGCTCACTTGAAAATTCAGTTTTAATGGTCACCAGTGCATTTGCCTTTTTATTAAATATTGGCTTTATTTATTGGTCACAGGTTCCGTTTTGAATTGCTTTCCGATTTTTAGTTGAATAGCTATTAAAGGAAAGCCCAACGATGCTTCAAGAATGCACAACTCTCGAGCCTATAAGCATTTGATGAACGACAAAGATGATTACACCTTGGAGTGGGTCTAAATCTTCAAGTAAGCCATTGTGATTTGTTAATGGTAATATAAGCATTATTTCAGAAGACGTCTCTATTTTCTTTTTCTTCTCAGATACCCGTTTCCTTCTAAATCTTTTTGATATTAGAATCATATATGCGTGGTACTAAGATCTTATAAATGGGATCTACGTAGTATGTATAATGGCCTCACCAAAGTGCATTAACATGTTTTGCGTAGTAACGTTGATGAAAACCGCAGTAAATCTGAAGTTGTGTCTTTTTTTAAATACAGGAACCTCATAAATAACTTCAACCAGTAGACAAGACTATGAAGACATTGTTTATTGAATTCGCAGAGTACCAGGTGAGCCTTTATCTAATTTGCATTTTGCTACCTCTTTGATGAGATTTAACCATTGTGCTTTTATCTTACCAAATTGTTTATATGATCATGAATATTTTATAGGTTTCTTTCAATGTATTCATCACAACCCAAAGTTATGTTGACATTGCATCAATCTCTGTCATCCCTCGAACTACTAGAGGACAGGTATTCATTGCAATCTTACTTTTTTAATTTGCTAGCTCAAACATTATTTTGCTAAACAGGTTAGATTGCTTTTCTTGTCGTTATTTAAGGATCACTTTTAATAACATTCCCTTCTATTTTCAGGTTTATTATTATCACCCTTTCTCTGCACTTTCGGATCCTGCAAAACTTTACAATGATCTGCGATGGAATGTCACAAGACCACAAGGTTTTGAAGCACTAATGCGTGTTAGATGTAGCCAGGTGAGCCCTAAAATATGGCTGCTTCAGTTTCATGTTTATACTATATTCATTGATGTGGCAAATTGTGTGGGTCGGTCGGGTTGGGCATCGGGTCAAACTAATCAAGGTAAATTAGGTATTCGTTGGATCTTCTTGACCCGAAACACTTCTTAATTTCTTATCATTGATTTTTTTTGAGTTTTTGATGTATAGTTGATGTATCAAATTTGATTACAAGAAAGTAGTCTTCTTTGAACAATTATTCAATATGTCAAATTTGGTTTAGACCAATTTTGCATTTTTTTAGTTCAATATTTTCTTGATTGTCTATAGTTGTTTTGAATATTTAGATTTGGGTTTAATTGCCTATAGAATTGAACTTGAAGTTGTATGTTAGTTAAGTACATATCATATGATACAGAAGGACTCATAGTTTTGCTTTTTGCGGAATTGGATATTAGTTTGTAAGAAGATTTGACAGTTTATTGATTTGTTGGCATTAGTGTCTTAAGATTTAGAATTATTTTGGAAAGGGGAACTGACACTTTTGGTATAAATAGATTTACACTGGTGTTAAAAAGTTAAATACTTTATCCAGCCTTTTGATCCCATAAAGTGAAAATAGTAGAAACATGAAGGAAGAGGTAACTGGATGAACTTAGAGTCTAATTTGTCTCATCGAACTTGGTATGGTCTGGTCCCTATATTTATCTTGGTGGTTTATTCAAGTCAACAGAGTTATTCAGTAACCCACTACTATATTTTATGCAGACCCACAAATGCAAATTTTAGTATGTAGGTCTTAAGAATCCAGCATGTCTATTAGTATTTAGAAATACTTATAAGTTCCTAATCGGTACTTTTATGACATAAGATTTTTGTCAGGCAATTGATTGGGTTCGACCTTTGCTGTCATGTGACCCAAGACTTTAGTCTATTAAAAACAGGCCCTAATATTCTTCATAGTATTACCCAAGTTAGATATATGTACTATGCATAAAGAAGTCCTGATGTTGAGAACCAACATCATGTAGATAGTTTTGCTTAGCTTGATATGAAATTTGAAACATCAAAAAGTATGGCGTACATGTAACTGATTGCTCACGGTTTTGGTGGATTCACCCATAAGGTTTGGGTCATCAACTCCACCATACATCTACTGTGCTTGAATAACTATCTAAAGTTTCGTTTAATTAGGAGCATTTACTTAGACTAAGTGAAAAGTTTTGCATTTAACGGGTAATCAGTTATGCTAGAATTGGAATTAGTACTCTCTTTAGAGTTGTAAGAAAGTGTTAATCTTTGATAAAGGGTATGAATGAGTAGGTACAAGTAAATAGTACATTGTGGTATGAGATTAATGGCGAATTAAGGGTATGGTAATAATTTTGGTAACTATAATAGTGGGTTTGCATGTTAATAGTTATCGTCCTTATGATGTAGTTTCTGTTGACAAAGACAATTTAAATTAGTCAACTCAGCATGCAAAAAGACTTGAATGTGTTATAGATAAGTTTTAAAGCCCTATTTAATATCATTTTTTTTTTCCTTTTTTTTCAGTTAAACTTGGAGAAGTTTCTCGAACTGTTGATTCCGCTAATGTTTGCTGATGCAGCAAGCTCGCTACTGCAGCTATCTTGTGAAAATATTCAGAATTGTGAAAATAGAGGGCAAACACAATAAAAAAATATTCAGAATTGTGTTGAGAGAATTAATAAAATGTTCACTGTTAGGTCACCATATTATGAATACACAAGTATAGTAATGATAGAAATGTGATAGAGAGAAAGAGTGGATGATTTATATGATAAGAGATATGAATATGAAAGAGTTTCCTTAAGATATCAAATAAACCAACAATATTAAGAGTTACATATGCTTAGTATTTATAGGGGAGGAGTAGGGAAACATTCATTCCCACCGCTTACCAAACAGCATGTTCGACCTCACAACACTATTCATGTCCAACTGCACCCTCTCATGTTTCACCGATACACTAATACCATTAGCATGAACTGTGAATCTCTCCTTCCATATGTTTTGTAAAAAATCACCCGGAAGAACCTGCACTTACAAAATGAAAAAAACCACGTGAAAAAAATACATGTATATAACATTCAAAATGTATACCAACATTGTTCCTTACGGATATCTACTTACAACCAATTTTCATTTCGATGCATTAAGCCCAGTTTCGATACAATTATTTTATAAGAGTTACTTGGGTATTTTTAAAATAACACATATAAACAACATTCAGAATGTATACCAACATTGTTGCTTATTCAGAATGTATACCAACATTGTTGCTTACGGGTATCTACTTACTACCAGTTTTCATTTCGATGCATTAAAGCCGATTTTCGATCCAATTATTTTATACAAGTTAGTTTGGCATTTTTAACATAATATCAAACCCAAACTTATAGCCAGAAACGAATTAGGGGCTACCAGTATGAACCACTGCCAATCACCTAATAACATCTTATGAAATACCAATACAGTTTATTAAAAATAAGCACGCATAACAATCCAACCATTCACAGCATCTACCCACTTTTTCACTGTTTAAGCATTATATGCCTATTTTTACTACGAACGTGTACTGCTGCAATTCGAAAATTTAAACTCCGTGTATTCGCATTGAACACCTTTGAATATTAACCATCATGTACAATACGATATCCTTAATACCAACTATCAAAATAAACATAGTTAAACACCATTGTAACTGAATTTACTTTATAACAAACATATATTTTCTCCACTGATTACACATTATAACCCTATTTTTACTATGAACATTTCACGTTGAACAGCTTTTGCATACTAACCGTAATCTACAATAAACATATTAGCAACTATAAAAAAATTCAACGTTATTTCATGATATGTTAACATTTATGGAAATTAAAAACTATATATATAGGTCAATAAATTACTCATTCGTACATGTCCTCCTCCAGCACGAAATATGGCCAAGCACCGAACAACTTTGTTCCCCACGGTACGGCGTTCATAGCCAGGACCTTCGGTACCGTCCACGTTATAACCAGTTACGTAGAAAGTACCCAAGGCCTCCTTCACAAAATTTAATGTTTTAATCGATGGCGTGATGTTATCCTCGACGAACTTTCTCCACTCATCTCCGTAAACATGGGTATCACCATCCATAAGTCTTATTAAACATATGTACCTGTATATGTTGTTCCCGACAAGAAATACGTAGTCTTCACCATCATAAAATCTTTCGGCAAACACCGTAGGTAAACTCTGTGGAATGCAGAATTTAAGTCACTTATACTGCTATAATAACATATTACAAGTAAAAAAAACGAGTACAAATCCATATTCAGAAGTAGTTCCACATCCAAACCTGATACTCCGGATTCGTTTCCGTATTCAGGCGCACCATAAATTATTGATCCATGTTGCTGCTTTCAATCATAAAGTATCAATACATTGAGTGCAAAACATTCACATTCAATATTACAAGGAACACAAACGGGCGCTAGAACAATGCCTAATTCAAACAACATGATATAATGTTTTTTACGCCATAAAAAGAAAACACATCGAAGATCAGAATATGCGAAACCCATAATATAGATGTCAATGTAATTCCTAGCATGTTTTGTACAGACAGTTCTCCCACTTCGAGAGATCTACAGCCATACTTCATGTAAAATATAATAAAGGGTAATTCATATTACACAACACAACTATCTTAGACCTTAGCCTACTTTCTTTACACACAGTCTACGACAGTGCGGGAATATGACCAGAAACACACATAGTATCAAGAATAACAACAACGAACACCATAGTATTAAGGATCGTATGAAACAACAACGCGGCAACATTTTTCACCAATACACACCCAAATACACCACTTTTGGGAAAAAACATATTCACAAAATGATTAATCAAATTCATCAGAACGTAAGATAGAACACAACCAAAACTATGCATCCGCATAACTACCTTGGACCTTAGACCACTTACTTTAACTTCGATAAAAATCACATCAAACATAAAATCCCAAAAACTTACAACCCCCATGATCTATGACCATGACAACCTATAACAAACAGGTTTCATCAAGATCTACCAAAAACCACGGGCCTACCAACAATATTTTCCCTTACTAAGTTCCTAAAAAGGTAATACATAAAGTGATTAATCAAGTTAATATGTTCTTAAACAAGTAATACATAAAATGATTTGATCAAGTTAGTTAGAGCATACGAGCAAAAACAAGAAACGACACATGCAGCTACAGATTACTGACTTAAATATACAGATAAATAAAACACAGTTAGACAATCAAACAACTCAGGGTTTCATCTTTTCAATAAGTAAATCAAGTAACAAAGGTTAACAAAACGTGAATAAAGATATAAGATCAAGATTGTGTTGTTCACCTTTTGCTGATCCGGCCACAGATTTTTGAAAGGTAAAGGTTTGGTGTTTTCGATTGTTTGGTGTTTTCGATAATGTGGTTATAATTACTCTGGAGAAGCTGCAATTATATCTGAGAAAATGAAAAGACGGTGCAGCAAGACTATAAGCATAGCTTAGTAATGAGTATGCTACACAACTTGCATGTTTTTCTAAATGTTTTACATACAAAATGTTTTTGCCATAATAAGAAAAAATATATCCACCAGATTATTTACATCAAAAATTATAATATCAATATCGTAGATTCATTTTTTTTTTATCCGGACACTCATTCTTTTGATCAAGTATAGTTGTGTCTATTAGATTAAATAATAATAGTTACTGTCTTGAAAAAAACAAATTTAAAATAGATACATGAAAAGTCCATATATAGGTTCACAATAACCTTTGAGTAGTAATTATTACCTTAAACTATACACTAATTTATCAGCTATATTTTTGTATATTAAATTTAATAACAATGGTTATTGTGTTGAAAATAACAAATAAAAAATAGCTACATGAACTTTCTAAAAATTTAAAACATATAAGTCAAACGGTATTAAAAAATTATTATGGTAAAAAAAAAGAAATATCGATTACTCCTAAAAAAAATTTCGTAAAAGTAACTTCAAACGTAAACCGATTTAATTTAATATCGATTACTCCTACACGAAAGTCCTTAAAAAATGGTTTCGTAATAAGTAAAACCATCAAAATTAAAATTACAAATCATGCCCGTCCGTCAAGCTCCTAAAAAATGGTTTTACAATAAGTAAACCCGTCCAAACGAACATTACAAGTCATGCCCGCCCATCGGGCGGGCCATAAAGTCTAGTGTGTGTGTGTGTGTGTATATATATATATATATATATATATATATATATATATATATATATATATACATATGTCCAAACGAACATTACAAGTCATGCCCGCCCATCGGGCGGGCCATGAAGTCTAGTGTGTGTGTGTGTATATATATATATATATATATATATATATATATGTGTGTGTGTGTGTGTGTGTGTGTGTGTGTGTGTGTGTGTGTTAGTGAACTTGTAATTTTTACCAACCTTGATGATCATTTACAAGAACTCTTGAACAGTGTTGCAAAACAAGGCCTACAAGGCCGATTAATCGCCGATTAGGTGCTACAAGGCCGCCAACCTTTCTGATTTGTGTAAATCGGTCAACGTGGTCAGTGATGGTAATGACGGTTAAAGGTGGTCAAGCTTGCCCGACACCTTCAAACCTTACTGGAAATACCCAAAACTCGCCATAAAATTGTTTAATAACTTATACTTGTTGTTTATATCTATTTTAAGATGTTTTTTTAAGAAAAATCTTGCTAGTAATACCTAAAATTTACCGGAAATACCTAAAACTTGCCGGAAATACAGAAAACTTGTCGAAAATGCCAATTCGATTAATCACCGATTAATCCCGCCTAGACCGATTACAAGCTACAGGGGGGTCAACCGCCCGACTACCGATTCACGATTTTTGCAACCTTGCTCTTGAATATTGTTGAGTTATTAGATCACTTTTGAGAAGTTGGTGGATGAACTAGGACTAGATTTGGAGTTGTTGTTAAGTGGATATAATAGCTAGAAGATTTGGAAAACTAGTTTGACACATTTAATAATGAATCTGGCCCGTTTTGGTTAAATAGAAAAATCAGTAGGTTGTGGGTAATTTTAGGAAATTGGACTTAATAACGAAAATGTGACCGCTTGAATGAGTTAAAACGGGCTTGTAACGAAAAAGATACACTAGTTTCAATTTTTACGACGAAAACTACATTTCAGGAAAATTGTGAATCTGTCCAGAAATTTGAGTAATGAAAACTGAGGTTAAATGGTGACTAGACTAGCCAAGACCTTGAAAAGCCTAGAGTATACTTAAATACCTTCGCGGGGATAGGTCAAACTTAAGAAACGAAGCTACGACGCAAAAGTTATGGCTTAATAAAGATTTGCGGCAACATATAGTTTTGACAGCCTATTATTCCTATATTAGAAAGCTGTTAGGATTTGTATAAATGGATTTTTGGACCTTTTAGTGTACGTTTTGGCTAAAATGACGTGAACGGATATGGTAGAACGATGTATATATGTATTAGGCCCGTTAGAGAATTTTGAAATAGCCATTTGCTTGACGACTAAAACTTGATCGTGGGATTTACAAGTTACGTTTTCTAAAAAGGGTGATTTTCTAAATAAACGATCAAATTGACGCAACTATATTTTTGACGATAAACATTAAAACAAACATGTACAAGTGATAAAGTAGAGTATGAACTTGCATGCACAACATCATTCCGTGACTTAAATCACATCATTCGTATTAGGTTGCGAGTAGTTCCTGAGTCCATTGTGCTTGTATATCTTGAAATTGTCGTGCCATATGTCTTGAGACCGTTGTGTTTTGCTTCTCGATGCCAGTCGTGTCTGTTGTGACCCTTGCATTTTTGTGGCTAAGGTGAGTTCATGGCCCCTACTTTACCTGTTTTATAACTGTTTTGGGGAAGAATACATGCTCTTTTTTAACTAAACTCAATGCTTTTGAATGCTTTAATGCTGTGATATACTGTTTTCATGATTTTGGACAATAAGTGTGTTTTGATTACAATATGTGCCTTATTGTGTGAACTCAATTTGTGTGACTTGGCTTGAATGTGTGAAACTGTTTAGTGATGCATTGATAGTATATATTTTGGGAAGTGGCACCCAGTATGGATTTGGGAAGTGGCACCCATTATACATTTTGGGAAGTGGCACCCAGTAATCATTTGGGAAGTGACACCCAATCTATGTGTAGATCATTTATGCGTGTTTGTAGTCTGTGGTTCAGTTGGCGCATCACTATATGAGCATGATATATGTCTGATTGATTTTGGTTCTAAATGTTTTGAATTATGATATTGTTTACAAATTGGATTTGGAACTGTGGTTTAGGCAGCGTGAGCCTATGTTGAACTTGACTAGTTTTGAATGATGTTTGAACTCGGTAACCTTTTGGTTCAACCATATTGTTTTAAACTAAAACCTATGAACTCACCAACCTCGTGTTGACCCGTTTTAGCATGTATTTTCAGGTTCTTAAAGTGTTAGCTCACATTTGGCGGCAGTTGGCATGGCATGGCATAGTTATAGGATCGAGACATTTGGATATTCATTTGGGGACCGTTGTACTTATTTTATGGGCCTATTTCCGCACAAAAATTTAACAATGTAAATTTATACTTTTGATTAATCAATTATATTCTAAATGATTGTGGTGAAAAACCGTTTTTTGTACTTGTGTTGTGATACCAATTTTGTAGCACCCCAGCGACATTGTTTTCCGCTGCGACCTGATTTTCGGGGTGTGACAGATTGGTACCAGAGCCTTGGTTATAGAGAACTGGGTATTTTTAAAACCTAGACTATAACTAATTTTACGAAAACTTAACCCTATGACCGCCACGTGCCTGCCTGCCAAGCTGATGCCTCGCTTGTGATTTGTTTGCTGACATATTTGATGAGATTTGTGTCTTATTATCGGATCAAATATACACACTCATTTTCATTGATTACTATAAGTATCTTCCATATAAGTATGCTTACGTATCGTACACGTTACAGCGTTACGCTTTTCCTTACGTAATCTCATCATCTGACCTCGAGTTTGGTCACTTGCCTTAGTCTTTCTAAACTAATTTTAAATATGAAGGACATACTACTAGTATAACTAGGCTGAGTATTTCAAAATTCATTGAACCTCGGGTGAATATAGACTGATCACCTATATTCAACCAGGGACAGTGGGACATAGCCTGATCACCTATGTCCGACTCAGAGGTGAATTTTGCAATACTTGGAGTAGTTATAATGGAATTATGTTCGGGTTGGTCCTTGATTTTGGAATGGTACAGTTTCGCGTGTGTACACGGACATTGAATATTACTTCCACACACAAAACACACTGGCATCGCAACACCGCATGAACCGTAATACTCCTGGCACCGCTATACTTCTTTGTTTATATGGAAATCCTGTTTGTCGCTGTCTGGCCATAGTTCGCATCGGGTCAGCTTAGACCCGATTGGCACCGTTGAAATCTGAGTTGCTTATTTATAACTCATCAAGATTGTAATAAGTCCATTTGAGTTTATTGGAACGTTTGGATTCGATTTCGGCTACGTTTAGATTTGATATTATCTATGTCGGATTTGGTTTTGACTCTGATTGAAAACTGGATTGTTTGATTTTGTGATCTTGGACGTCATCCTAGATTTGGATTTGATGGTCAGCCTTGCTTCGTTGGTGATCTTGTTACAGTCGCCTCTACCCTAAGCCTTGTGCTCAATTGATGTTGTACAATCGAAGTGGTTCAATCGAGGTTGTACCTCCCACGTTAAGTGTTATGTACATTACTGATTCAACCAACTGAATTGCTAGTAGCAATCAACATCCTCCCTCAGAGTTGTACTCTAAACTTGCTAAACTCCCCAATTGACAGAGATTCCACGCCCAACAGAAACTTTAAGACGTTAAGGAGTAACCTGAACTACGTTCTTTGGGACGACCACCTAACTTTTCTCTCGTCCCTCGAGAATACGGTTATCTTCGCTAACCTCTTATAGGATAATAAACTGGTTTGCCATTAATTTACAAACCGCCTTTGATTTTCTACCAACCATTTGCGGCCATCCTACAACGTGTTTTACTGCTGTTTCACGAAAATCAAAATTTTGATCTTAATACTATTTCATAAATGGCGAATTGTTTTCCCGTTACCCCGTAAACTGTTCTACGAATCGTTTAGCAAAACGATTTCAAAAAAAGTTTTGTTGTCGTGCTACGATGTTATGAATCAAACTGAAAATCAAAATTTTGACTTGCTACGAATTTTATATACAATGAATTGTTTTCCTATTATCCTATAAGCCGTTTCACAAATCTTTTCACAAATCATTTTGTAAGTAGATGCACCATTTTTTCTACTATATCAGAAGCTAGACCTAAGGAGCGAATCCCGCATCAATGGTTGGGATAGACACCTCCAGTTGGCCAAATTCTTTATAACGATATCTACGACTCTAGTATTTCAAACGGCACCATGTGAAGTGTTTTGTGGTCGGTCGCCGAATGATTAAGCAGAAGTTTGAGATACCCAACTTACTAACCCCGAACTTGTTCATGAGACTACCGAGAAGATCGTTCAGATCAGAATCGAGTTGCAAACTGCTCACAAATTGTCAGAAGAGTTATGATGACAAATGACGTAAACCTCTTGAATTGAATCGCGAGGTCGCGATTCCGTTTAAGGAGGAGAGACTGTGACAAATCGTAATTTCAGGTGATTTTTCAAACTTTGGAATTTTACTATTCATCTCGGGAATTTACTATTCATCATTTTTCAAGTCAGTTTGTGACTTTGAAATGTTATCATTCATTTTACTATTCACAAAACACTATTCATTTCCGAGGGAAATCACTATTCATAGTTATTATTCATCATTTCGTAAACTAGGTTTACGAGTATTAAATGCACGTAACCATAAGGGTTAAGCTGCGTATTCATGGGACATCATTGAGGACACATCATATGGACTAGAGTTAGTCTACATATCATCAGTAACATCTTCTTCATATTAGGTCATTCACGGGTTTGCATAATTTCAATTCACGTATAATTATTTATTAAACAAACGCTATTCGTAATTTAAATTTTAATAACCCGATATACCCAATTCTTCCAACGATTATTCCTAGCGTATTTTTATGCTTCCAAAAAGATTACCAATGTTCCAAAAAGTATTTCCTTACGCCCAATGTAAATTCTTTATAACTTACGTATAACTTTCGTTAACCACCGAACCAACAACCAATGCATATTTTTAACACCCAATACATGCAACACATACACTTTTGTATCAAAACTACTAATCTAATCCTAAATTCTACCCATTGCCGCCCCCCCCCCCTTGCCTTGTAAATAATTAACTAGACAGAGCTAGCACATGGCATTTATTAGCCACCTTGATCCCTAAAACATGGAATAATGTTGGGGGGCTTGACTAGCCACCTTGTCCCCCCCCCCCTCCATAAATTCGGTCCAAGGAAGACCAAAGACCAAGACTTTTGACCAAGTTGTTGATGCAAATAATGTTCTAAAAACGTTATTTATATCTTTCGATTACTTCACGTTTTGAGGATGACAAAATGTGAACTCACTTTACGTTAAAATTAACGTTAACAAGTTTTTAATCGGAAGATCCCGTTTCTACGCAAATCACTCTTGAACAAAGTTACAACTTGAACTATTGATCAAAGAAGTGAATTTATGTTTTGAAAATTCACATTTTAAATGGGACAAAAAAAATTTCAAAAATACACATGACAAATTATTTTTGAAATATTAAGAAATGTTTTAATGGAAAAATTAGTTTGAAAATCACAACAGCTATTTTTCCCCCCAAAATCAGCTCCAACCTTCCCCAAATAAGTTTTCACCAGAAAAGACAAAATTTGGAGCGTCCTAGTCTACCACGGCTCCACGGTACCTTTAAATTTAACGGAGCCGTGGGTTATTTAAAGGAGCCGTCCGTACTAATTTTTCTGTAACGTTCAGATTTTCTTTGCCTATAAATACCAACCCCATTCACAGTTTTAGGCACCCTTCACACACAGAAAAATCCCTTAGCTAAATCCTCTCACACCTTTCACTTCTTAGGTTCATTTAGATTAGTTTTTCTTTGTTTCAAGAGTGATCCAATCATCCTTCAAGTGATCCTCTTCATACCTCTTCACTAGCAAGAGAAGAACACAAGTATCCAAGTTGATACAAGGTGTTGTCATCCCTCTTCATTAGCAAGAGAAGAACTCAAGTAATCAAGAAGATACTAGAGTTATAGTTGATAGGTTTTTGTAACACTTGTTACAACCTTGTTGTGTCTTAGCATACATCAAGTTTATTTCCTTTTTGTGAGTGAGAGTGAAGATCAAGTGTGATCTATAGAGATAGTGAACATCTCTTGAAGCCATTGGGCTTGTGTGATTGATCAAGAAGATCAAGGGTCATTAGGTTAGTATTAGTTGAGTAGAGTGAAGTGAGTGTTGATCATTGTGATCGTGTTGAGATCTTGGTGATCTCTTGAAGCCACTGGGCTTGAGTGTTTGGTCACGTGGACCTTGGTAGATTGGTGCTAGCTAAGATTAGCACTCGACATCTAGCTTAGTGTCGGTAATAGGATAAGCAACGTGTACGGTTTTCTCCGCCTAAAGGGAGGTTGTTGATATAGTGTTTGAAACTCTCGAGTGTGGTACTCGGGGAGTGGAGTAGGGCGAAGAAGAGCTTCGTAGCCGAACCACTATAAATCCTCTGTCTCAGTTTGATCTTTCCAACTCTACTCTTTACTTTTATTTGTTATTATTACTTAGCTTAGTGTGTAGTTCATATTGGTGTTGATTGATTAGACATAGAGTTCGAATCAAAGTTTCCAATAGCATACTTTTAAAACAAGATTTTTAAAAGAAGTTTTTAAACCGGTAAACTATTCAACCCCCCTTCTAGTTTCCCACAATTGGTATCAAGAGCCACGTCAGTCAAGATTTTAAAGTATATTGTATTTTAAAACTTGAATCGATCAATGGATTCCGACAAATATCTAGAAGGGCAATCTATGCAAAGACCACCACTTTTCGAAACCGATTGTTTTATTTATTGGAAAACAAGATTCGAAACGTATGTGAAATCAAAAGACATTGATCTTTGGCATGTTATTACCGAGGGTGACTTTCAACCTATTCAAAAGAATCCGGAAACTAAAAAGGATGAAATAGTTTCTTATGATAAACAAAGTGACGAACTAAAATGGAAATTAGCCAAAAATAATGAGGCTAAAATGATGATTTATAATGCTTTGCCTAAAAAGGAGTTTGAAAGAATTTTCATGTGTAACACGGCAAAAGATATTTGGAAAACCTTGTTAGTCACTCACCATGGTAATAACCAAGTCAAAGAGAACAAGATAGATCTTCTTGTTCAACAATATGAACAATTCTCCATTTCGGAGGATGAGTCAATAGATAATGCTTTTGCTAGATTTAATACTATTATCACTAGTCTTAAAGCTCTTGATGAAGGTTATTCTAGTAAGAACTATGTTAGGAAGTTTCTTAGAGCTCTACATCCTAAATGGAGAGCAAAGGTCACCGCCATAGAAGAGTCAAAGGACTTGGCGGCATTGTCACTCGATGAACTTATAGGAAACTTGAAAGTTCACGAGATGATCATCAAGAAAGACTCTGACATTGTCAAAGGCAAAAGCGAGAGAGTTAGATCTCTAGCATTAAAATCCAAGAAGGAGTCTAGTGATGAGGAATGTTCGAGTTCCGGTAGTGAAGATGAAGAGTACGCACTAGCCGTTAGGAACTTTAGAAAGTTCTTTAGGAGGAAAGGTAGATTTCCTAGACAATCTCGCGATGAGAAGAAGTCATCCCAAAGAAATCATGATGAAAGAAAAGGGACAAGTGATAGGAGATGCTATAGATGCGGAGATCCTAATCACTTCATAGGAGAATGTCCTAAGCCACCAAAATCCAACAACCAAAGAGCCTTTGTAGGAGGTTCTTGGAGTGATAGCGGTGAAGAAGAAGAGAAGAAGCCTAACGATGAAACGTGCCTAATGGCTCAAGCTTCTAACGAGGTACATTCCGACTCTTCTTATTATAGTGATAATAATTCGTCAGTAGATAACAGTGAATTACATGACGAATACAACAAACTATGCGTAGTTAGTACTAAGATCTTAGGTAGAAACACAAAGCTAAAATTAAAATTAAAAGAACTAGAACTACAAGTCTTAGAACTAAAAGATTAAGTCAAGAGACTTGAGAAAAACAAGGAAGTAGACTTAGGATGCGGGTCATGTATAAGTCTTCAAGTAGAAAATGAAAAACTTAAAGAAAATGCTTTAAGAATCATTAAGTTTGATGAAGGAACTAAAAAGCTTAATGATATACTTGAAAATATTAGATATAGTGAACATGATCGTTCGGGTTTAGGATTTGACCCAAATCAGGCTTCTACAGGTGGTACTAAACAAGTAAAATTTGTAATGCCTGAAAAGTCCATGTCTGAAGGTGACGGCACCATTAAAGGTACAGATGGCACCACTAAATTTAGTGGTACCGTGGTACCGTGTGGTGCTGAGGACAAAACTGGGTCAATTCTGAAAAGTAACTTAAGTCCTAAACCAAGTCACATAGTTGTAAATAGAACTAAAGTGTCTACTCCAAGTAGAGAGGAAACCAAAGGCTTTAACAAACCATTGTCATCTCCCGAACATGGATTTGTAAAGCGTGACACTAGGTCAACTACTCCTCCACCTAGAAAGGTAAACTCTCCCAAACCTCGGTCTAGAACTCCTCTACCGAGAGGTAACTTTAGAAGACAAAATCATCCAAGTAACTTTCCCGTAACTTGGAATGATCGTCCACCACAAAGTTACTTACCATGGGAAATGTGTCCTCCATTCTCACATCCTAAACTAACGCAACAAATGCGTAGGATGTTTAACTCTAACAACTTTGGACCCATGAGATATTGGGGACCAGATGTTTGAACATTTGTTTTGCTAGGAAAACATGAGTGTAAATAAACCTTGGAGTCTAACAAAAGGAGTATGATGCGTTATCAAGCAAATCCGGTGACGCAATAGTCAAGTCGTGTCTTTCATGCTTAACATCCAACAAAGGTACCCTAGTCTTCTAGTTTTAAGAGCAAACACCTCAGGCACAGGTACGCTTTCTTAAAACACCCTTGTTGATAGAAATGCTAAGCATGTAGTAGTGTTAGAATCTAACTTGGTAGGCACTGTCATAAAGAAACAGAAATTTACAATTCATCATTACGAACTCAACTTGTCCAGAAATATTCGATGATCGCTTCAAGATCATGCGTGACAAGTTTGAAACGAAAATGATGAGTGAATTAAGTTTCTTCCCTGGCCCGTAGATAACTCAACCTAAAGAAAGTATCCACATAAACCTATGTATACTATATATGTATAAGATACTTAGATTAGACAAATACTAATCTATACTAATGCCCATATCCGTGATAACGAATCTCACAAGAGAAGATGAAGGTGAGTACACGGATATAACTAGGTTAGGGGCACAATAGGTAAAGTAGTTTACCTAACGGCAAGTAGGTCCATTATCATGAATAGTGTTGGCTTTGTGCCCACTTGTAAGAAGTGTCCCAAAACTTCTTACATCAAAGTGTTCAATGTATCATACGATGCACTGAAGATACTACACACTTGAGACTACGATATCTCAAGGAGACGGTTGTAGAAAATGTTTCTATACCAACTCTGATAATGCGAGAGTTGATGTGGATTGAGACATAAAGAGCAATGTTTGTACCTTCATAGGTTTGTTAACAAACTTCTTGGTTCCCCAAGAAACAAACTACTCTTGCTATTTCCAGGACCGAAGCCGAGTACGCAAGCGCCGGAAAGGCATGACAACAAACACTATAGATGAGACAACTCCCTGTGAAGAGTAGCAGTCAAGATGCCATTAGACTTGTCCAGGAACCCTATAGTTTGCTCATGAACGAAGCTCGTCGAAGTACGTCATCTCCCCGTGGAAAGACATCTCCTCCGTCATGATAACGTCGAAAGAGAAATCTTTTCTTTGAAAAGTATCTCTTCTCACCTTAACCTTTACATTCTCGTCAAATGACCTCTTAATACTCCATTGGAAATATTAATGTAATCTCTCACGTCCCATCATATGACTTTTCAAGTCATTCCTCATATCCCGCTCATGACTATTTCAATATTTCTATGGAAATATTAAAGTCATCCCTCGCGTCATACCTTATAACCTTTCATCCCCTCTTATGACTATTTGAATATTTCTCCAGAAATATTGAAGTCATCTCACACATCCATCTTATTCTCGACTCATGACCCTTGAATATTTCATTGGAAATGTCAAGTCATTCCCTAAGCCTCATCTCATGACTTCGTAATATTTCACTGGAAATATTAACGTCATTCCTCGCATCTCGTCATATGACTTTTCAAGTCATTCCTCTCATCCCGCTCATGACTATTTGAATATTCCCACTACAAAAAAACAGGCTTTCAGAGACTGAATTTATAGGGACTGATATATCAGTCGCTGATACATAGCATCGGTAACTGAAACATCAGTTACTGGTACTTTTAAGGACTGACCTTTTATTGACTGATTGCGGCGACTAAAAATCAGTCCTCGATTCAATGACCCCATATCTGAGACTAAATTTCAGTTACTAATATGCATGTACGGGAATAAAATTTGGAGGCAAATTTGTTAGTGACTGAATAAGGGTGACAATTCAGTCCCTAGTACATGTACATCATATCTAAGACTAAATTTCAGTTACAAATATATTTGCGCAATAAAAAATTTTGGCGAAAAATTTGTTAGTGACTGAATTATAGTCACAGTTCGGTCCCTAATACATGGAGATCATATCTAAGACTAAGTTTCAGTTACAAATATGTCTACACAATAAAAAGGTTTGGAGCGAAATTTTTTAGCGAATGAATTTCAGTCATAGCTGCGTCCCTATTACATGGACATCATACCTAAGACTAAAATTCAGTTACAAATATGTTTGCGCTATAAAAAAAAGTTTGGAGTGACTGAATTTCAATCACGACTCAGTCCCTAATACATGGACATCATAGCTATGACTAAATTTCAGTTACAAATACGTATGCAAAATAAAAAGGTTTGGAGAGATAATTATTTGTGCACTACTACACAAAAGGTCAAAGAGATCCGTAAATAGAGACTGGTTAGGAAAAAACCCGGTATTTAAAAAAATATTTACACCTAGATTTAAAATATTAAGATAAAAGACTTAGTAATTTCACAAAACCCTGTTTCTATCTACCAAAATTATTAAGCGGGGTTTTTTTCCCTCTTTTATCACTTTCACTATTTTGAAATCAATTTCACTATTTTGAAATCACTTTCAATATTCCTCTCTCAACACACACAAACCAGCCAATACCTCTGTTGGTTCGATTATGATCGTGGGTCACTATCTAATTCTTGCCATTCCTAGTTGATTTATCTATAATTCAGGTACTTTAATTTGTTTTATCTTCGATTTCATATGATCTTTTAGTTGCTTTCTTGAATCTTTCCATGCTCTTTGATGACATCCGAAATGGGGGCTCCTGATCAAAATCCAAAATTAGGGTTCCTGGTCCTATGCCAAAATTAGGATTTTTTAAATTTGTTAATTAAATTATGAATTAGGGTTCTACATGAGTGTTTATAACTTAGTTGTTATCTTCAATTAATCAATTTCAAACACTACTCGTGTGCCACTATTGTTAAATTGACATATTCTCAAAATAAGTGCAATGTCACATGATGTAGAGAGTGCAATGGAAACCGCTAATTATGACAACCGATATATCTAGGAAGTAAGCAACACCCACGGAAGATGGTGTATAAAATCAACAACCGACCAAAAAAGAACCTTTGATGGGCTATTGTTATCAAGGTAAATTACATGCTCTACTTATTATTCCTTCACATGGCTATTTAAAACTGGATTTTTTGATTTAGATCTGAGATATAGAACTAAGCAACCGATATATCTCAGATATAGAACTAAATTACATGCTTTGTGGCATGTTATTTGGTACCAGGCGGATCCCTACTTGAGTTTGATCCCTACTTGAGTTTGATTGAAGATTGCAAGCTCACTATTGGACCTGGATCAGGTAGTATAAGTTTTGGGTCTAAGGAAGACGATAAGGCTGCTCTGAAATCCCTTTCGTAATTAAAGTTCAGAGAGGATCAGTCAATAGAATCATTGGCTGCTACAATTGTGAAACACTTGAAAGTACAAACATGCCTTCACTAGCGACAGCCAAGACTGTGGACCTTTTGAGGGTCAATCAGTTATTAGATTCAGTAACTCTTGTGGTTGTGTGAATCTTTCGGTAATTGATCGTAGTCAACAAGAATATCCATGTATGTTGAACACTTGTAGCGAATGGGATTTGTATGTTTAAGTTATGGTTTGCTGTAAATAAAATTGTTTCAGTTCATCGATGTATTTTTTAATTTTGTTTGTACATAATGTGTTTGGTTACACAGATTATGTAAAAAGTCTGAATGTATTTTTTTTAAAACAAATGGATTTTGGTACGGTTTAGTAGGAAACCGTACCAAAAAACAAAATATTAGTTACCAAAGCCTTTTAACAGAGAATGATTTGGTGATGATTTGAAACTAATTTCCAGTCACTAAAAGTAGCAAATCATAGACTGAAATCGTTTGTATTATGTGACTAACAATCAGTCTTTAAAGACTTTCATCAGAGACTAATCAGTTTTTAAATCCTATTATTAGAGACTGATTTGGTACGGTGATCTACAAAACAACGAAACGTATTAGGGACTATAAACAATGTTTATGGACTAATTTTCAGTCCCTAAATCCATGTGTTAGTAACTGATCAAACATAGTATTGGCGACTGACTTTTCAGTCGCCGATAATATGCATTGGGGACTGAAATAACATGATACCAACCCATAGAAATAAGGACTGACTTTTTTATTTTGGTGACTGATCTCTGGTCCTCGTTGGTTCGATACAACAAGGATTGAATTTCAGTTGATAACGTCACTTTCCGTAACTAAGCTTCTATCACTGATTAGTGACTAGCAAAATCAGTCCTTGATAGACCATCCGTAACTGATCATGGTGTATCAGAGACTGATTTTTCAGTCTCTGAAAGCATGTTTTTTTGTAGTGTCCTTCGGAAATATTAAAGTCATCCGTCACGTCATACCTCATAACCTTTCATCCCTTCTATGACCTCTCGAAAGTTTCGCGGGAAACATTGAAGTCATTCTCTACAAATCGCCCATGATTTTTTTAAGTCATATTTTTCACTCGTCACATGACTCATGAATATTTCACGGGAAATATCAAGTCATTCCTCGTGTTGCGTACTCCGACTAATTAAATATTTCATGGGAAATATTATAGTCATCCTCCTAAACACAACTCATAACTTCTATTTATTTCACGGGAAATACTAGAAGTAAATCCTCATCCAATGACAACTTAGTCAATTTCCTCGGAAACACTAAGGTCATTTCCGGTCATCCCATTTAATCATCTTTCGTCAAAAAGTTTATTAGGTATAAACTTTTTCCTCGTGTCAAAAAGTCTTACTAAATAAGTAAGATTAATCAGCCAAAAGTCAAAACAGAAGAAAAACTGGACCATCAGACATACGGCTCCACTAAAGAGCCACGGCTCCACTAATGTTAGTGGAACCGTGGAGCCGTGCATCTGATAAACGCTCCCAGTTACTCTTTTCTTCTGCACAAATTTTCCAAACACACAAAACCACTTCCACTTGCTGTCAAAACCGAACCATAACACCATAATTCAATTAATCTTTTGCAAATCAAGATTAAGGCATTGAAATTAACAAATCCTAACCACAACATCATCAATTGTAAGTAATTCACTCTTAATTTCTTTTAAATTAAGTCTAGGGTTTGTTCTTGAGTATAAATCCGAATTGGGGATTTTCAAAATTAGTTAAACCCTTGTGAAATTAAGACTAGGATTAGACAATGTAGCATTCACATGATTCCCTAAACCTAGGATTTCCAAAAACCCATTTGTGTTGCAAAACCTAATCCGAAATTAACAACTAAAATCGGATTATGGTTGATTGCTTATAGTGGAATCATGTTTAGGATGATTAAAATTGGATTCGGAACGTTCTGCATTAAAGCTTTTCAATCTTAAAGCTTGTTGGCGCCATGTTGAGGCATTTGCCAAACACCCCAATTCGATTATTTTTCGAAAAACTTCACAAGTCTAGGATCATGAAACCTTTTTCATGCATTGTTGATGCAAATTAAAAACGTTTTTGCATGCATACATGAACTCTCAAATATGACTCGAAGTACATAATTGATATGTATTATTCGACATATTTGATTGAGCAAAAGTGAAGTTAGGAGTGTTTGGGTAATCTCTTTAGGATAGTTTTAGAGTCGAGATTGCCGCACCTCCACATTGTTTGCATTTAGGCACACACACTAGAAGTGTAATCATTAAAATGTAACGAACTAACATATACAAAAATATTTTTTTTGTAGATAAACAATGCCTCGAAATGATTATCAAGATACCAAACCATACATTCTTAGTACTCTTGAAAATCTAAACATTCCTGATGAGCAAAGAGCTTATCTCGCAAAAGTTCAAAATCGATACATACACGAAGGGCATGTAGTCGATGCACTCTATGTCACGACAGACAACATCAGTGCCTGTTTCCCTTCTATCGAGTTCGATTGTTTATACAAAATAAACGATCAAGTCTGTCCTCGTTTTATTCTCGAGTTCTATAGTCGTGTCCGTACCTACACCGATCTTGACGGAAATGTCTTTCTTGATTTTTGGATTCGACACCAAAATATCATATTGTCTGTCACCGAGATTGGTCACATTCTCGGTATTCCCTCATATGGTCAGTGTGCATTCACTAAAGACCATTCTCTAGAGTCTCTTTACTACAATCTTGAGAACGAAGGTGCCTATTGCACCGAAGTTCCCGACATTGAAGTAATTAAACAAGTAATCCAAATTCCTCGAGTCACCAACACGTATCAAAAACGTGATGGTTCCATTGTCTACCTCGACCCAAACAAAATATACCTCAAAGAGCTCCGTCCCGATATTAGAAATTGGGAACTTCTTCTGCGTGAGAACGCGTTAAGCCTTGCAGGCAACCGTGATCACGTTCCGGCAAGTCTTGCCCACATGCTCTACTGTCTTAGTATCGAGGAACCTTACAACCTCGCATACTACATGGTCAAACGGATGGCCAGTATTCATCGCCATTCCGATGAGCTCATGCCATACGGCATGTTGCTTACTCGTTTATTCAAGTGGGTTATACAAACCTACCCATCTCTCAATAATGTCGACTATGTCCTAGTCAATTCGGTTATGAAACCACTTGGTGGACCACAACGTCGCACAAGGCAACGTAAGGACAAGGGGTCCAAACGTGGTCGTAAATCCACTTCCGATATTCCCCATTCATCCTCCTCCTTCAGTCACGAATCATCACCTGAACCCATGGATGAGGACGATGATGAGGTGAACGAAGAAGGAACGTCTAGTTCTCAAATCCCTTCTCCCGACACCTACTTTCGTAACCTTGATACCTCATCATTTCGACGTACAACCGACCTCGAAAATGGGATGGTAAATCTATCCCACGTGATGAGAAGGCAAACCACAATGTACAATAGACAAGTGGAGATGCATGAGCAAACTATCGGGGGATTCAAGTCCATCGGCAAGGCGATCAAAGGGCTTGGGAACAAAATTAAGAAGTTGGGGAAAAGAAAGGATTATATGGAAATAACTTAAGTAGTATTATTAATATAAGTATTATGATTAAAATACTACTAATAGTTTGTGGCATTGTTGCTTAATACATTAACTAGCTTGATGTGTTTCCTTTTAACACTTGAACATGATTAATTCTCTTGTTAATTAATCCTCATGTTGGTTTATCTTGCCTAAATCATGCATGTTAGCTTATTTTATTACATGCACTAGATGTTAAAAATGCTTGAATTCATGCATGCTTAATAGTTGCCTAAATACATAGATGATCACATGATCATGTTAGTTGCTAGTTGAAACTAGCTTTAGGAATTCTATGTGTTTAGTAATTTGAGGCTTTGAGATTTGCAGCCAGTGGATTCCCCAGAAATTTCCCCATTTAGGCTGCCTAAAACCTGCAGACCTGGAAAGAAGGTCAAAAGAGCCCACGGCTCCATTAAATAGGCCACGGCTCCACTAAATTTAGTGGTGCCGTCGTACCTTTAATGGTACCGTGCCTCTGGAAGACGAATTTAACAATTCTCTTTCACTTTTTGACTTTCTTTTCCTGAAAAACTGCAAACAAAACCTGATTCCCATGCACCCAAATCCCCAAATTAAACATCCTTTTCAACCTTGCATGCTTATGATTTGGCTATTTAAGCTAACATCATGCATTGCCATTCTTACACCCATCCTTACACCTTCACATTCACCATACCATCATCATGGGATCAAGGGTATTCAAGAAACCTAGATTCAACATCAAACCAACCAACCAAACCACTCTAGTTGATCAATGGATCAAGAATGTCAACACACCCCAATCATCAACTAAACCTATCACCAATGACATTCCCCTCATTGATCTCACCTTGGATGATGAAGATGAAACCCATACACCTATAACCTCTACCAAATCATCATCTTCCTTCACTACACCCCAAGCTCCATCCAAGGCAACCTCTATCCAACCTACATCCTCATCCTCCACAACAAGAATCAACACACACTCATCTCAACATAGTCCCATTCACCCTTTAGCCTTGACACTCAACTCATCACCATTAACTTCCCTTGAATTGGGAACTAACACAACACCCTCATCACTTTCAACATCACCACAACCTCTAACTCTCACCCTCACCCTCCCACCAAACACTCCCTTTGAACTTGGGAGCAACACATCATCACCTTCACTATCACCATCACCTCAACCCTTAATGGGTTATCCCATCATGTATCCCCTTCACTCACACACCTTGAGTTGGCTTGTTGTCATCACAACTTTGAGCTCATCATGAACCTTAGAGATGAGCTTAGCTTTAGGTTTTCATACCTAGAACACCTCCTCACACCACCCATTGGACCCATCATCCTTCCACCACCTCCACCACACAATAGCCCAAACTAAACATGGTTATGTTTAGTCTCCCTAAATAAATGATTAGGAACCTTTTGAAGTTGGAAGCAAATCTAGAAGCCTCATGTTACTTTAGATGTTTATGTGTCTTCTTGTTAGTTTAATTTGCTTTTCTATTGTAGTCATACTTATGTATGACATTTATTTTTATGTAATGGGCTTTTCATTTTGGCTACTTAGCCATAATTCTTTTATTGTGGTTGGATATTTGTCTTATGTGCTACTTGTTAGATATTGTTTATTTGCCGTCTAACCTTGTTTTGTAGCACGAACCATTGCTCGATTCCTTTGTGTTCTCCAAATGAGGGGGAGTACACATCAAGGGGGAGCCTTAACCACCTTTTTGATTTGACAAAAATGGGGAGAAATGGGAGTAAACTCATTAAAAACTTAATAAAACTAATTTTAACCTAAAATGAGTTTAATTTTTGTCATCATCAAAAAGGGGGAGATTGTTGATGCAAATAATGTTCTAAAAACGTTATTTATATCTTTCGATTACTTCACGTTTTGAGGATGACAAAATGTGAACTCACGTTACGTTAAAATTAACGTTAACAAGTTTTTAATCGGAAGATCCCGTTTCTACGCAAATCACTCTTGAACAAAGTTACAACTTGAACTAGTGATCAAAGAAGTGAATTTATGTTTTGAAAATTCACATTTTAAATGGGACAAAACATTTTTTCAAAAATACACATGACAAATTATTTTTGAAATATTAAGAAATGTTTTAATGGAAAAATTAGTTTGAAAATCACAACAGCTATTTTTCCCCCCAAAATCAGCTCCAACCTTCCCCAAATAAGTTTTCACCAGAAAAGACAAAATTTGGAGCGTCCTAGTCTACCACGACTCCACGGTACCTTTAAATTTAACGGAGCCGTAGGTTATTTAAAGGAGCCGTCCGTACTAATTTTTCTGTAACGTTCAGATTTTCTTTGCCTATAAATACCAACCCCTTTCACAGTTTTAGGCACCCTTCACACACAGAAAAATCCCTTAGCTAAATCCTCTCACACCTTTCACTTCTTAGGTTCATTTAGATTAGTTTTTCTTTGTTTCAAGAGTGATCCAATCATCCTTCAAGTGATCCTCTTCATACCTCTTCACTAGCAAGAGAAGAACACAAGTATCCAAGTTGATACAAGGTGTTGTCATCCCTCTTCATTAGCAAGAGAAGAACTCAAGTAATCAAGAAGATACTAGAGTTATAGTTGATAGGTTTTTGTAACACTTGTTACAACCTTGTTGTGTCTTAGCATACATCAAGTTTATTTTCTTTTTGTGAGTGAGAGTGAAGATCAAGTGTGATCTATAGAGATAGTGAACATCTCTTGAAGCCATTGGGCTTGTGTGATTGATCAAGAAGATCAAGGGTCATTAGGTTAGTGTTAGTTGAGTAGAGTGAAGTGAGTGTTGATCATTGTGATCGTGTTGAGATCTTGGTAGATTGGTGCTAGCTAAGATTAGCACTCGACATCTAGCTTAGTGTCGGTAATAGGATAAGCGACGTGTACGGTTTTCTCCGCCTGAAGGGAGGTTGTTGATATAGTGTTTGAAACTCTCGAGTGTGGTACTCGGGGAGTGGAGTAGGGCGAAGAAGAGCTTCGTAGCCGAACCACTATAAATCCTCTGTCTCGGTTTGATCTTTCCAACTCTACTCTTTACTTTTATTTGTTATTATTACTTAGCTTAGTGTGTAGTTCATATTGGTGTTGATTGATTACACATAGAGTTCGAATCAAAGTTTCCAATAGCATACTTTTAAAACAAGATTTTTAAAAGAAGTTTTTAAACGGGTAAACTATTCAACCCCCTTCTAGTTTCCCACACAAGTTTTGAATTACAACAATACCCTTTTTATTAAATGACCAAATCACCCCTCCTTACACTATAAATATAGATGAGATCTAGCTCATTTTCTTTTGCACATTTTCACCTAGAAAACCTATTTTGCTACTCTTGTGGTTCGGCCAAATTTTAAATAAAGAAGGAGATCCGGTTTTCGTTTATTTCAAGTATTTAACGATCATTCACGAGCCTTGCATTAACTATAAATCGATTTGGAGTAACCATTGAAGTTCTATTGTTCTTGCTCACATCCCATTTTCATCCTCTTCAAGTAAGCCAAAAACTGTTTTCACCCTCTTTATATCATGAGATCTAGTATCAAGTTACCTATACTTATTTATCACTTTGTACATGTTGACAAAGCTTTGTACTCACAAGGATCTTTTAACAAAAGTCTATGTTTTAAACAAGTTTTTATTACAAGAAAACTAGTTTGTGAAAATCTCCACAAAAAAGTGATGATAAACATTATATATATATATATATATATATATATATATATATATATATATATATATATATATATATATATATATATATATATATATATATATATATATATATATTAGTGAACTTGTAATTTTTACCAACCTTGATGATCATTTATAAGAACTCTTGAATATTTTTAAGTTATTAGATCACTTTTGAGAAGTCGGTGGATGAACTAGGACTAGATTTGGAGTTGTTGTTAAGTGGATATAATAGCTAGAAGATTTGGAAAACTAGTTTGACACATTTAATAATGAATCTGACCCGTTTTGGTTATTACAGAAAAATCAGTAGGTTGTGGGTAATTTTAGGCTAGAAATATAGAAATTGGACTTAATAACGAAAACGTGGCCGCTTGAATGAGTTAAAACGGGCTTGTAACGAAAAAGATACGCTAGTTTCAATTTTTACGACGAAAACTACATTTCAGGAAAATTGTGAATCTGTCCAGAAATTTGAGTAATGAAAAATGAGGTTAAATGGTGTCTAGACTAGCCGAGACCTTGAAAAGCCTAGAGTATACTTAAATACCTTCGCGGGGATAGGTCAAACTTAAGAAACGAAGCTACGACGCAAAAGTTATGGCTTAATAAAGATTTGCGGCAACATATAGTTTTGACAACCTATTATTCCTATATTAGAAAGCTGTTAGGATTTGTAGAAATGGATTTTTGGACCTTTTAGTGTACGTTTTGGCTAAAATGACGTGAACGGAAATGGTAGAACGATGTATATATGTATTAGGCGCGTTAGAGAATTTTGAAATAGCCATTTGCTTGACGATTAAAACTTGATCGTGGGATTTACAAGTTACGTTTTCTAAAAAGGGTGATTTTCTGAATAAACGATCAAATTGACGCAACTATATTTTTTACGATAAACATTACAACAAACATGTACAAGTGATAAAGTAGAGTATGAACTTGCATGCACAACATCATTCCGTGACTTAAATCACATCATTCATATTAGGTTGCGAGTAGTTCCTGAGTCCGTTGTGCCTGTATATCTTGAAATTGTCGTGTCATATGTCTCTAGACCGTTGTGTTTTGCTTCTCGATGCCAGTCGTGTCTGTTGTGATCCTTGCATTGTTGTGGCTAATGTGAGTTCATGACCCCTACTTTACCTGTTTTATAACTGTTTTGGGGGAGAATACATGCTCTTTTTTAACTAAACTCAATGCTTTTGGATGATTTAATGTTGTGATATACTGTTTTCATGATTTTGGACAATAAGTGTGTTTTGATTGCAATATGTGCCTTATTGTGTGAACTCAATTTGTGTGACTTGACTTGAATGTGTGAAACTGTTTAGTGATGCATTGATAGTATATATTTTGGGAAGTGGCACCCAGTATGGATTTGGGAAGTGGCACCCAGTATACATTTTGGGAAGTGGCACCCAGCAATCATTTGGGAAGTGGCACCCAATCTATGTGTGGATCATTTATGCGTGTTTGTAGTCTGTGGTTCAGTTGGCGCATCACTATATGAGCATGGTATCTGTATGATTGATTTTGGTTCTAAATGTTTTGAATTATGATATTGTTTACAGATCGGATTTGTAACTGTGATTTAGGCAGTGTGAGCCTATGTTGAACTTGACTTGTTGTGAATGATGTTTGAACTCGGGAACCTTTTGGTTCAACCATATTGTTTTAAACTAAAACCTATGAACTCACCAACCTCGTGTTGACCCGTTTTAGCATGTATTTTCAGGTTCTTAAAGTGTTAGCTCACATTTGGCGGCAGTTGGCATGGCATGGCATGGTTATAGGATCGAGACATTTGGATATTCATTTGGGGACCGTTGTACTTATTTTATGGGCCTATTTCCGCACAAAAATTTAACAATGTAAATTGATACTTTTGATTAATCAATTATATTCTAAATGATTGTGGTGAAAAACCGTTCTTTGTACTTGTGTTGTGATACCAATTTTGTAGCACCCCAGCGACATTTTTTTCCGCTGCGACCCGATTTTCGGGGTGTGACACCAGCTCACTTCCATCTCCTCAGGATGTGAACAGCTCACAAAGAAGCACAATGAGTTTGTCAATTGTTACACCACCAGCGTTTCCCAAATCTCTGAGGCTCAGGTCACCATGCGCAATGATATCTCCTCCCTGAAGACCGAAACCTGAGAAATCAAGGGTATGGTCTCTACTATCCTGACAATCCTTCAATCTTCTCCAACTCAGTCTGCTCCTAAATCAACAGATGCTTCCACTGAAGCTCCAGCATCTGTTGAGGGGGAGAAAATTACTCCAACTGTGCCAACTCCAATACAACAACTTTTCAAGCAATTGGATCCACACAAGAAGACAAAGGAAGATGGTCAGACACCTGATGAGTCAGTACCTGAATCCAATGTTGAGGTTATCACTGAAGTTGTGCCTCTTCAAAGCTTCATGCCAACAACAACAACAACTTCAGTAATGGTCACCTCTTCAGTATCCCCTGTTGAACAAGCACTCCAGCTCCTATTCTTACTGAGGCAACTTCAACAGCCACAGTGTTCCCAGAGTCATCCTCCACAACACCCCAACCCACTGACAAAGGGAAGGCAATTAAACAAGGAGGAGACTCACCTCCCAGGAAAATGAAAGCACCCAGGGAGGTCAGACAAGATCCTGATGCACCAGTACTTATTGAAGTCATCTTACACAATGGGAAAGTCTTCAAGGGAACAAATGAAGAAGTGGCTACTGTTATGGAAGAAGAGGATAGGATCCAGGCTGAATTGCTCAGTAAGTCTGTTATTGTTGAAGTAGCTAAGGAAGTAATCAGAGAGACTGATCAGAACATCAAGGGGGAACAGTTCCTTAAACTTCAGGATGACCTAATCAAAGAACACAACCTGAAGGTCAAGCTAAACAGTGAAAGGAAAAAGAGGAACTATGAAAGGTATGTCTGGACCATGACCAAGACCAAGGGTGAAGGTCCCATCACTGAAATGATCATTCATGCAAACACTGGTCCTCTTGCCATAACTGTTCATAGAGGACCAAGAGTGAATGAGAAGAATGCTCCCTTCAAAATCTCAGCATATGGGATCAAACAATGGGACGTGATGGGACCCATCCTGAAGAAGAAGAAGAAGAAGAATAGGTGCATCCCTGACCTTTTGGCAGCCCTGACAAACAAATATGAGGAACTAGAGAGGGTAGAAAAGAGTCTTGGAATTGATCATCAGAAGGCACTTGCATCTCAGGGCCTAACAATCCCTGAACCAACTCAGAGCACATGGAGGAAAAGGAAAGCAATAGGACAGGAACCTGAACACTTTATTGCTGCACTACACTGCAACAGAGTTCCCCCTGAAGGTGTCAAGTTCATTCCTAACAAGGTGATCAAGCACCCTGAGTTTGGAATCTTCTTCATAGATGAGTTTGGTCAACACGCCTTTCAGAGAGTCAGTGACATTCACTTGATGGAAACCCACAACACTACTGGCCTACAAACTGATGGCACTCCATGTGAAGAGTCCTGAGAATGAAGAGTTCATTAAGCTAATGGAGAAGATGATGAGTGAGAGACCTGACAAGCAGGTGTTGTTGTCTAAGAAAGCTAAACTTGAGCTCATGGGAATTAAGAAAGTCTGAGTACTTAACCCTGAGCATTTTGTATTAGATGATAGGACTGATGTAATTTTGATGAATAAGATGATGGCCCATATTTTTTTAAATCAGTGTTCTTTAATTGCTTTATAGCATCTTCAGTGTAAGAAGAAGCCCAATTGCTCACTTACACTGATCAAACACTTAGGCTATATTTATATCCAAATAGGGGGAGATTGTTGGGTTCATTCAGTACCCCAAGCAATCTTAAACAAGGATTTGAATACAAAATAACCTAAGTGTTAGAAGACCTTCAACAACATTCAGGTCACTGAGTGAACAGTTGCTCAGTGAGTCACCTTCAGGATGCTTAGGACGAGTCTATTAAGAAAAGTCTCTCCATTTAGTGAGGCGGAACTCAGTGAGTGGCACCCAAGCCAAAGAAGAAGGTGATGGGTTCAGTGAGTGATGACAATAACTCACTGAACCCCATTCTCCTCAACAACTATAAAGAATGAAGACTGAAGATTGAAGACTGAAGACTGAAGACCAAATACTGAAGAACTTGAGTCTGAAAGAAAGGCGGGACAAGGCGAGAGACGTTTGAAGAGATAAGGAGAAGTCCTTATTAGGCTGAAGTCAAACTTTCCCTGAAAAGCAAAATGTCAGGACAGTGTCATCACTGTCCTTCAGAAAGTGTTATTGTCCTATACCCAAAATAGGTTCTTGTAACAGTGACAAAATACATCAGTATTTTGTCCTGATTAGCTTAGGTCATCTTTTGTCTTGTACTTAACGGTTGCAAATTTACTTGTCTATAAATAGGATCATAAGAGGGAGTAAAAGAGGACGAGTTTGTGCAATTAATGCTTAGACATTCACAAACAACTTTTACTCCTCTAAAGAGCAACCTTGTCCCTGAGATAGCTCAGTGGTTCCTTATAGTTGCCACTTAAGCTTAGCTTAAGTTTAGAGAGGAGACATACCATACTTGTCATTTCAATCCCAAGTGTTTTTCCGCAAACACTTGGGTATAGATTCCTTTGATTTACTTCTAATAAGAATTTAAACGTTAAAAAACTCTTGTCTCTCATCCTTTAAGTTTTACTTATTTGTCAAGTTAATCAATACATTACTAAGCCATGGAACACGGTTAGCTTAACTTTGTAGTTATTTCTAACCGTGTAACGGGGAACAATAGACTCATTTAAGCTTTTTGGAATTATAAGTTAATGACTCAATAAAATTGGTTAAAACTTAAAAGCAATGGTGGCAAAGTCAAGAGTGGTTAAACCGTTAAACCCACCTAGCATTTCAGTTCAAGAAATATTCCTGGCAATATAACATCCAATTTTAAACTAAAACTGATTGAGTTTTTCTCAACATATCTAGTGAGTTTTAAACCGTAGACCTATTATTAAGAAGTTAGGTGCCTCGCCACTAGGTTAATTTGTGGCGGTTCTTCAACTTCAAACTAAGAATTTAAAAAATGAGGAAAAACAATTGATCAAACTAAGGGCCCGTTTTGGTTTGCAGATGGGTTTATAAAAAATGAGGAAAAACAATTGGTCTCTACTATCCTGACAATCCTTCAGTCTTCTCCAACTCAGTCTGCTCCTAAATCAACAGATGCTTCCACTGAAGCTCCAGCATCTGTTGAGGGGGAGAAAATTACTCCAACTGTGCCAACTCCAATACAACAACTTTTCAAGCAATTGGATCCACACAAGAAGACAAAGGAAGATGGTCAGACACCTGATGAGTCAGTACCTGAATCCAATGTTGAGGTTATCACTGAAGTTGTGCCTCTTCAAAGCTTCATGCCAACAACAACAACAACTTCAGTAATGGTCACCTCTTCAGTATCCCCTGTTGAACAAGCACTCCAGCTCCTATTCTTACTGAGGCAACTTCAACAGCCACAGTGTTCCCAGAGTCATCCTCCACAACACCCCAACCCACTGACAAAGGGAAGGCAATTAAACAAGGAGGAGACTCACCTCCCAGGAAAATGAAAGCACCCAGGGAGGTCAGACAAGATCCTGATGCACCAGTACTTATTGAAGTCATCTTACACAATGGGAAAGTCTTCAAGGGAACAAATGAAGAAGTGGCTACTGTTATGGAAGAAGAGGATAGGATCCAGGCTGAATTGCTCAGTAAGTCTGTTATTGTTGAAGTAGCTAAGGAAGTAATCAGAGAGACTGATCAGAACATCAAGGGGGAACAGTTCCTTAAACTTCAGGATGACCTAATCAAAGAACACAACCTGAAGGTCAAGCTAAACAGTGAAAGGAAAAAGAGGAACTATGAAAGGTATGTCTGGACCATGACCAAGACCAAGGGTGAAGGTCCCATCACTGAAATGATCATTCATGCAAACACTGGTCCTCTTGCCATAACTGTTCATAGAGGACCAAGAGTGAATGAGAAGAATGCTCCCTTCAAAATCTCAGCATATGGGATCAAACAATGGGACGTGATGGGACCCATCCTGAAGAAGAAGAAGAAGAATAGGTGCATCCCTGACCTTTTGGCAGCCCTGACAAACAAATATGAGGAACTAGAGAGGGTAGAAAAGAGTCTTGGAATTGATCATCAGAAGGCACTTGCATCTCAGGGCCTAACAATCCCTGAACCAACTCAGAGCACATGGAGGAAAAGGAAAGCAATAGGACAGGAACCTGAACACTTTATTGCTGCACTACACTGCAACAGAGTTCCCCCTGAAGGTGTCAAGTTCATTCCTAACAAGGTGATCAAGCACCCTGAGTTTGGAATCTTCTTCATAGATGAGTTTGGTCAACACGCCTTTCAGAGAGTCAGTGACATTCACTTGATGGAAACCACAACACTACTGGCCTACAAACTGATGGCACTCCATGTGAAGAGTCCTGAGAATGAAGAGTTCATTAAGCTAATGGAGAAGATGATGAGTGAGAGACCTGACAAGCAGGTGTTGTTGTCTAAGAAAGCTAAACTTGAGCTCATGGGAATTAAGAAAGTCTGAGTACTTAACCCTGAGCATTTTGTATTAGATGATAGGACTGATGTAATTTTGATGAATAAGATGATGGCCCATATTTTTTTAAATCAGTGTTCTTTAATTGCTTTATAGCATCTTCAGTGTAAGAAGAAGCCCAATTGCTCACTTACACTGATCAAACACTTAGGCTATATTTATATCCAAATAGGGGGAGATTGTTGGGTTCATTCAGTACCCCAAGCAATCTTAAACAAGGATTTGAATACAAAATAACCTAAGTGTTAGAAGACCTTCAACAACATTCAGGTCACTGAGTGAACAGTTGCTCAGTGAGTCACCTTCAGGATGCTTAGGACGAGTCTATTAAGAAAAGTCTCTCCATTCAGTGAGGCGGAACTCAGTGAGTGGCACCCAAGCCAAAGAAGAAGGTGATGGGTTCAGTGAGTGATGACAATAACTCACTGAACCCCATTCTCCTCAACAACTATAAAGAATGAAGACTGAAGATTGAAGACTGAAGACTGAAGACCAAATACTGAAGAACTTGAGTCTGAAAGAAAGGCGGGACAAGGCGAGAGACGTTTGAAGAGATAAGGAGAAGTCCTTATTAGGCTGAAGTCAAACTTTCCCTGAAAAGCAAAATGTCAGGACAGTGTCATCACTGTCCTTCAGAAAGTGTTATTGTCCTATACCCAAAATAGGTTCTTGTAACAGTGACAAAATACATCAGTATTTTGTCCTGATTAGCTTAGGTCATCTTTTGTCTTGTACTTAACGGTTGCAAATTTACTTGTCTATAAATAGGATCATAAGAGGGAGTAAAAGAGGACGAGTTTGTGCAATTAATGCTTAGACATTCACAAACAACTTTTACTCCTCTAAAGAGCAACCTTGTCCCTGAGATAGCTCAGTGGTTCCTTATAGTTGCCACTTAAGCTTAGCTTAAGTTTAGAGAGGAGACATACCATACTTATCATTTCAATCCCAAGTGTTTTTCCGCAAACACTTGGGTATAGATTCCTTTGATTTACTTCTAATAAGAATTTAAACGTTAAAAAACTCTTGTCTCTCATCCTTTAAGTTTTACTTATTTGTCAAGTTAATCAATACATTACTAAGCCATGGAACACGGTTAGCTTAACTTTTTCTAACCGTGTAACGGGGAACAATAGACTCATTTAAGCTTTTTGGAATTATAAGTTAATGACTCAATAAAATTGGTTAAAACTTAAAAGCAATGGTGGCAAAGTCAAGAGTGGTTAAACCGTTAAACCCACCTAGCATTTCAGTTCAAGAAATATTCCTGGCAATATAACATCCAATTTTAAACTAAAACTGATTGAGTTTTTCTCAACATATCTAGTGAGTTTTAAACCGTAGACCTATTATTAAGAAGTTAGGTGCCTCGCCACTAGGTTAATTTGTGGCGGTTCTCCAACTTCAAACTAAGAATTTAGAAAATGAGGAAAAACAATTAATCAAACTAAGGGCCCGTTTTGGTTTGCAGATGGATTTATAATTAGAATTTGGATTTAGATTTAAAATTGGTTTAGGATTTGGATTTGAATTTGAAGTAGGAGAGAGAATAATATTTAAAAATATATTAAATATTAAAATATAAATTAAAAATTATTTATAACAAAATAAAACTATGAGGATGAGAAAACTTGTGGTCCCACCATTATCATAAACCCCACATAACCCCTTACTTTTACACCATTATCATAAACCCCACGTAACCCCCTTGTATTTAGTTTACAAATCCAAACCTAAATTTGAAAAAAACAACAAAACAACTTAATTTCATTTTTTAATCCTAAACCCGATGAAATCCCCCAAACCAAACTGGCCCTAATACCTTTTAGAATTTAACCAAATCTTGTAACTGTGTCAATGGATTTAACCGACTCGTCTAAATTGGGTTTTCTAACATAACCACAAAGTCACATTCAATCCACGGAAATAGACCAACTAAATACATCCATACCATATGTAAAGCAGATTTCACAATATTTAACATTCCCAAATCAAATACAATGTTAGAACTTCACGAAGTCTGAATTCCAACTGCAGAGATTCAAAACATTGATAGTGCAGAAAGTACAAACAATCAAAGTAAACAACATTAACGCTGCTGAACCAGTACTTCGTTGCAATACTTCTTGAAATTCAAACATTCGTCCACAAGATAATCACTGCAGAGTGAGCAACTTCATGAATATCGAGCAAAAGAAATATACACACATAGTATTATAGTAATAAGGTTTAGAGAACTTACAAGATTCTCTCGGCCATTTGTGTCATATCCCATCTAGGACTCCATGGATAATCTTGCAAATTAGCTGACTTGACCGGTACATTATTCGAGACAAAATGCTTCAAAACAAAGAAAAAAAAAACAATTCAGAATAACACCTAATCAAACCAGCAATCTAAAAGGGTTTTTATAGAGTATTGACATGGTACCTGTGAACTTTGAAGCATCAGAATCGGATGTTGCCTTGGGAACTGAAGCGGAAGAGTAAAATGCACCTATATACCATATAATTTGATTTTACGCATTTTTTAGAAACTTTAATTAGTCTTAACGGTTAATGCTAGAATTACACACAAGAAGTAACCGACACCATACCAGAAATGTAAACACGCCGGAGCAAGCTAAAAATGTGGCCTTCCTGCAAAATACCTGGCAAACCAAATATAACATTAATAGGATGTAATTTAAAGAAACAACTTAAATGTAAAATGTAAAAGTTCACATACTGGATCAGCTTCTACTGGCCTTCCAAAGGGTATAGCCAATGCTGTAATAAACTTCCTTCTAACTTCAATTGATAAAACAGCATCTCTTATCTACAGATGAGCACATTAGAACATGTAAAATAAAATATATGTGTTAAGAGAATAAATTTGAACCCGTAAATATCAAAGGATTCTGGTTCTACTAACCTGTGATTCAAGTAACTCCTCTAAAGTGGGAAGATACTCAGCCATGCACCTTTAACAAATACAATAATATTTAGCATAATATTAGACTAAATTTAGAATAATGGAAAAAAAAGGAATAGAAATAAGAGAACATCACTTACATCCCATCCAACCAAGGTGGAAGCCTGAAGTCATCAATGGAAAATAAAGCCTTCAATTCAGGTGAAGATATTAATTTTAAACGAGGAGCTGAAGCCATTGCCAAATACTTTCTACTCACAGGATATATAACCTGTATTGTCCGATAAAAGTATATATCTTTAACAATTTATATATGCATCAATATTTTTTGACAGATTATATACTTCGTAACAAACTTGTATGCATGTAATATCTAATTGAAAAACATAATAAAGATTACCTGCAAGTATATCTTCTGCTGGTGACGCCAGGTGGACCCTGCGACCAATCTGTTTAAATCCATATCTAGCAAAGGAACTGCAAGTTTCACCTCCTCTGGCTACACTACAGTTCAATGGCACATACACCACTAACATCATTATGAAATAACTAGTAAACTGGTTAGAGGTGGCATAATGGGCAAATTAGGTGTCGTATCAAAACGGGCAGGTATAATGCATAATTTATGTACTGATCAAGACGGCTAATGAGTCAGGTTGGGTTGACCCTTCCCCCTTGAACAGCTTTTGTGCAGTTTAGAAAACCATTTTTAAGAACTAAGGTATTCATTATGATCACAGTAGCAATTGTTGAGCACAAGAATACAAGATTTTTTATGCATTAAAACTAGACATTGGGTGACTTTGTACCCGTTTGACTCATTCAAAGCTTTTGACCTAGTCCAAGTTTAGCTAAACTTTCTATTTGACCTGTCGAGATAAAACACAACCCAAATCGACCCATTATAGGTAATCACCACCTTTAATATTGCTGTTTGAGCTTACAGAATTTAATAAGTGAGAGATTCAACAATCAAATGCAAGTAGAAATAAATCGTACAAAAATACCTTGTCAACACCAGAACTCATATACATTTCAATTCCCTGGACAATGATTATATATAATTAGTAAAGAAGATTTAATGGCTAAAAACCAATCATTAACAATGTGATCTACTTTGGTTTCAGTTCTAAAAACAAAGTGAGGTACAAATCATTACAGCTCCAGCTTATTACATTTCATGAACTCAAAATTTTGATACTGTAACAGAATTAGACATTATGGAGCAGAACCATCAATGAAAAATCATCTTAGAACTTAGAAGTTACTAGAGATAAACAACTTGAGCCTTAGTTTGTTACTTATGAATCTCATGTAGACTGTAGAGTGATGAGATCAAGCAAGGATATCGACCGAGTGTCATATAGACAAGCAATAGTTCTATAAATGATTTGATAGGTTCTTATATAATAACATTCAAAGTTTCAAACACACGCGAAATAACTAGGTCTTCAAGATAAGCAATGAATACATAGCTGGTGGCTTAGTGCTGTGATGCGGCTGTTTTTTCATGTGGAAATCATATGTTGTGGGCTTGGGATTCTCTTTTAGGCTTTTTGTCATTTTTGGTTGTTTGGTTATGTTATTTGGCCGATTTGAAAGTTTAGCCGTTCTGGCTTGTATACGGAAGTAATTAGCTTTGATTGTAACACATTTCCCGGGATGTCTTTCTGTTTTACCAACAAAAAAAAGCTGTGGGCTATCATTTGCATCCCGACTTATAGTCCAGGCATACCAACTACAAGGTGATGGGCATGCTGACTCTTAGTAATGGCCAGATTGATTTCACTAGGAGCAACTTGGACATAAAAGATATGCAAGGATTAGTAACAAAATTAGTCGTTTTGTTGTTTCTTTATGTATGTATAATGTATCAGCAAAATCAGTCATACAAAAAAACATATATGCATAATGCATGTATGGATAAACTTATACATATTCATGCATAAATAGGCATGTATGCATGTCAACATTATTAAAAGGTATCATATAGTACGAAAAAATGAAGTTTCTGGTAATGGCTTCTAGCACTTTCCAAAGAACTGCGGTAAGGACGTGACCATAGAATGTGGGTTCATTAACATTCACATTGTAACTTATATTGTGGACTTCTAACTATCCTAGTATACAACTTCTGTTTGAAGTATGGGTTAACCAGTCCCAGATAACTAGCAAAAAGTACTTCCATCGAGTCCTATTCTATATCTCCCCCAAACTAGAGAACTATTTGCAGCTACTCGCATATGAAACTACTTTCAAGTTTTAACAAAAGAGAACAAAACATCTAAGTATCTAACAACTCGCTAACAGAAATCAAACTTAAATCAATTTCTCTTAGCATCAAACTTGATCCAAATACTCAAACATATAAACACTTTACCTGCCGAGAATAGATGGTGTTAATTTCAAACTTCAGTCTTTCATCATCAACTTCCCCAACACGTTTTTTTTGGTACTCCATGTACAAACTCCTACAACATAAAAACAACCGTCTAAATATCTTAAAATCCTAATTCATAAAATAATCACTCCAAACGAGCTTGATAAGTCTAAAAAAAATACCTAAGTTCATGAATTAGAGACAATAGCCTAGTGGGGTCTTTACAATTCCAATCAGATAAACTGTTCTTTGATGTCATATCTCCTTCTCCGCCATCATTATACGGTCGAAAACTTTCATCTTCAGGTCCAAATATAAGATCAGGTGCCAACAACGGATATTGTGCATTGTATATAACATCCCCTGTAATTTCAAACACCAAAATCTGAATCTAATTTTCTAATGAATGCATACAGTACATCAACAAGCAAATGTGATCTATAGCATAAAATACCAAAATACGTTTTCTTTTAACAAATACCACTTTAGTTCATTACATTTACAATTTTATATAAATTCCTAAATATAAGTATAACATTGTTATACATAATTTAACATCTGAAAATAATAATCATTCCTGACATGAGGATTACGGGGCAAAAAAATATAAACGTATGTTGGTATTCGAAGTTGGTGCTCGTATTCTTAAACCAGATTATTCATTTGCAGAAATATTAAGAAAAAAGCACGTCTAAACCTGGTTTCGAAAACGCCGAAAATCAGGTGTGTGTTCAGTTGTAGAAACAAAAGTTAAGGGTGCGTTTAGTTGGGGGAAAATACCCTAGTTTTCTACAAAATGTTTTGTGGAAAACAAGGAAAACAAAGATAGGGTTCAAATGTTTTGCAACAAAATGTTTTGCAAAACACAAAATCCCCTATTTCCTAACTTAACAAGGAAAACTACAAAACAATTTTTTTCCTTTGTCCTTTTTTTCCTTTGTAACCCACAACCCTCCTTCTTCAAAATAGAAAGTACAGAACAAATTTTAGTTGTTTTCCATATTTTCAAGTGTTTTGTGGAGATAAATTTCGCTTCCAAATTTTTACAAAACTAGAGATAGAAGCAAGAGAATTTTTTCTCCAACTAAACGCACCCTAAATTTCCCCAAATGATTTTCTTAGAAAAAGGAAGGGATTTTTATCTCTAACAAAGTAGTGTATTGTAAAATTAGAAGACGCGGCATATTTTTTAAAGTGAAAAGGGCAAGGGAAAAATCTAGAGAGGTGTTTTAAAAAATAATGGTTAAAAATTGAAACATGAACTTTTCACTCTTTAAGAAAAACTTTTATAAAAATTTACTACTAAACAATACAATTATTTACATTTTGCAAACGCAATCCTTAAACAGATAAAATATGAAAAAGTGAACTGACATTTAATATAATCGAGACAAAACGGAATAGCCAAAGTAAAGCGATCAAGTAAGGTAGTGTTTTTTGAACCAGACCACATCTGTTCAACCTGCATCAATCAATTCGATTAATTAAAATGAAGAGTTAATTAGATGAACCTAGGGTTAATTTCATTTATGTAAGGTTAATTGAGTGTACCTTAATTGAGAATGGTGAATGAGTGAGAAGGTAATTGAGCTGTGCGTAGATGATCGGAGGCATGTTGTCCACTGCCATGGTGGTTAATATTGTCGATTGGTTTTGGGGATGGTTTAGTCAGACCGGAAGGGGGTCAACCTTTTGGATTTGTTCTACGGTTTTAATTTGGGCAAGTTTCCAATGTTTTGAGGTCCATTCATATATTTTGAATCATCCTCTAAATGATTAGAAATCCTCTCAAGCTCAGAGCGAACAGCTATCAGATATACTGATATAGGGGATTTACTTCACCTTGAATAACTATCGTTAAGTTATTCTACAAATAATAAAAAGCTCACATACAAAGGGACAACTCCCATTTATTTAAATTTGATCAATGGCTGACATCATACTACTTGCTACTAAAAAAATACACAGAAGGGCAATTTTGTAATCTTACAACAAAACACACACTAAAAACACACACTACTAAAAAAACCGATCAAAATTAGCCCTTAAAACCGCCAGATCTCTACGCATTTCACCGCTCCACCGGAAAAAATGGAATCTCCGGCGAAAATGATGAAGAAAACAACGGTCAACAAACCGATTTCAGGTATACTGAAACACTTTAAACAACTATTTTACTATCTGTTACTTTCATATACGATTAGATAATGATGCGTACTGTTTATTGAGATTATATTGAAGATATTATGATTTTACACTGATTAATGGATATTTATGGAAATTATCGTGATTTTATGAAGAAAAACGTGACTAGAAATTAGGTTTTCAAAGTTTATAGATACATTCAGATGAAGATATTGAAATAAAAAGACATATTATAAGCATTTATTGAAAGCGTCTTATGCGGCTAAGCCTTCGGCTTTGCCGAAGGCATCGACATACATATTAGATGCCTTCAGCATACACAAAGGTGTAGGATGTTGCTTAGCCGAAAGCTTAGCTGAATCCTATGCCTTCGGTTTGGATGAAGGTGTACGCTGCCGCTAAGCCTTTGGCTTAGATGCAGAAGACGGATTTGTCTTAATGGTATAAACACAGCGTTTCTAATTTTATTTGGCTTGAAATCTATATCACATATGATATAGCAAAACATTCACTTATAGATAGATTCAGTAGGTATCACAGGTGATAACTAATATGTATCATAGGTGATAACTAATATGTTATTCTGTATCACATGTGATACCTAATATGTTATTTTGTATCACATGTGATACTTAATAACTAAGCCAAAACAGTTTAATGCTTTATCATAAGTGATAAATGTCAAAGTATTTCATAAAATCACTAAAATAAAAAATAAAAAATTCACCAATCAGTAAAACTCATTAGGTTAGTTTGGCTTCGCCAAAGGCTATCGTTGCGGCTAAGACTTTGACAAAAGATGATGATGTATGATAGTTGGTCTGCTTGTACATAATTACTAAAAATATGTGTTTTAAAAATGCAGATGATAAAGCGACATCCACATCAGAACAAAAACCTGTTGCAGGACAAAAGAGCACAAGAGTAAAGCAGGTATGCAGATCTAAAGTCAAAAGAAACATAATGAAAAAAAAAGAATAAGAATAAGTTGAAAAGGAAAAGGAGGAGGATAATAAGGAGAAGGAGGATGATAAGGAGGAGAAGGAGAGAGAGGAAGTTAAAAACAAACAAAAAAAAGAAGGATGGAAACTGATGAAGAAGAAGATTCCGAGGAAGAGCAGGAGATTGTGAAGGTTAAACATAAAAAAATGAAAAAACAAAAAGGAAAAAAAAAAAAAAAAAAAGGACAAAAAAAAGGACAAAAAAGGTGATGTATCCTAGCTGCAAAACCAGATCATCACCAAAAGCAATGTATGATGCAATGGTTGGTTTACCAGATGCAAGAAAGAAATGCTTGAAAGACATTGGTTTTGAGAGATTCATCAACTTTCCAATAGCTGAACTTCCAGGTGATTTGGTGTACCACGTGATAGAAAAATTCCATCCACCAAGCATGGAATTAAGATTAGAAAAAGGATCAATAAAGGCAACAAAACAAAAAATAAATGATATGCTAGGTGTGCCGATGGGAACGAAGAAATTACAAGACCTAGATGAAAGAGAGCCTGATGATCCTTTCATACAAGAATGGCAAAACCAATACTCTCATCTGGGAAAAATCACACCACCGGCAATATCCATGGAGATATCAAACACATTTGATACTGATTTCATCTTCATAATAAACTTCTTGACTCTGTTTGCTAGCACCATGGGAACAATAGACAATGGTGGAAAGGTGCTACCAACAGTGCTAACGCATGTCAAAGAAGATGATGATATATCGGATATTGACTGGTGTGGTTACATACTGGAAAGCTTACAAATAAGTAAGCAAAATTGGGATAAGGTGAAGTCGGGCACAGACTACTATTATGGGCCCATTACCTTCTTATGTGTAAGTTATTTTACATGTTTCTATAAATTTGTCATAAGTGATTCAATATCATACAAACATTATAATCTAACACAAATTTATTTTTTGTATAAAAAAACTGCTCTACTTGGACACAACCAACTACCCAAGGTTTTCAATAATCCGTCATCGTCCAGCAATAAGAAGCTGGAACACTCAGGCAATGAGGAAGAGGATTTGCTTGAAAACAAAAGATAAATGCTTGGGGAGCTGAAACATCATGGAGAGTACGATTCAGAGGAAGATCAAATTGGTCTGGATTTATACAAGGGAGCTGATATTTACTATGAATCATTGCCTCCTAAAAGACCAGAAACAAGAGAGGTTACTTTTAACTTTTTTCAACTTTTGGTAGTATATCACCAGTGATAAATGTTATGATTTTTTTTGAGTTTTTGGTAGTATATCACCTGTGATAAAACATCTGTGATGATGAGAACTTGTACTGATAAGTAGTATATCACCTGTGATATAACACAGGTCATGTATCACAGGTGATATAACACACATAAAAACAATTGTAGTGGTTTTATTCAATTTTTGGTAGTATATCACCTGTGATAATGAGCACTTATACTGATAACTAGTATCAAATATTATTTTGAAAATAGATTAAAAAACTAATCCAACTTATTCGTTTTACAGGAGTTTTATGCAAAAATTGAAGAGAAGTTTAAAATAATTTCAAAAGAAAAAGGAGAGTTATATGAGACAATCAGAGATGGTATGCAGAAGTTCAAGGGGGACAAAATGATGATCAAGTTATGTAAGAAATACAAGACAATGTTCAATGTTGAAGATTTTGATGTAGATGTAGGAGAAAAAGAGATTGATGAAGAAAAAGAGAGTGATGATGACGGCGGCGATGATGGCAGCGATGATGACAGTGATGATGGCAGAGGAGAGGACAAAAAGGACAAAGATAATGAGAGTGAAGAAAGTGAGAAAAAGGATGCAGAAAGTGGGAGCGAATAAAGTGAGAATGAAGAAGAAAGTGTGAGGGAAGAAGAAAATGAGAGTGAGATAGAAACAGAACATGAAATGGAAACAGACATTGAGGAAATAGATGTGGTTGAAAAAAGATTACTAGTTTCACCATATATGAACCGAAAAACTGTCATAAATATACCAACAGAGCCGGATGAAGTGATGGTAACAGATGCTTTATTTTCAATGCAAGGAGATCCATAGTAAGTCTGCTTTATCTTATTAAACAATCATATGAAGAAAAAAAATTGTATTAACAATATATCTAAATATGCTTTATCTTTTTGTGTAGCGAATTTGTATTTGAAACAGTATGGGCATGGGAGGCAACAACTATCAGAGACAACATGCAAACACTAGCGCCACAGTTAAAAATGGAAGCTAATGTCATTGATAGCTTTGCTGATGTTTTAAACTATGAAGAAACAATCAAGAACTTTGGATCAAGGATGAAACAATTTTTTCACACAAGAATACTTGTAAGTACCTAAAAAATTAGAACTTAATTACTAAAATCTTAGGGGTTGCTTGGTTGGGGGTAAAGGGGGTGGGTAATTGGAAAAGAAATGAATAATGATGCTTGGTATGGAGGGGGTAATATAATGATTACCCAGTACTGTGTAACACCCCGACCCGACAAGGGTAAAGATATCACAAATATATGGTTTCATATCAGAACAACATAGCATCCATAAACCAAAATAGCGGAAGTCAAATACATAATCCAACAATAAGTCAACATGACTTATATCCAAAATGAAAGGAAATAAAGTAAGTACATAAGTTCAATGCCTAAACAATGGCAACATAATGTCTAAGGAAAAATCAAATGGTAGATAAGCTATAAAGAACAAGCTCCACTCAAGTGCACTCAACCCAAAAGCCATGCCCAACTCCTAGCTTAATTACCTGCCGCGGGAAAAAAAAACGCGGCTGAGCTACTAGAGCCCAGTGAACAGATATAACGTAACAAGCAGTAGCATAATGAATAATACATGAGTAAATGAGAATGGAAGCATGAATACATGGTAAGAATACATGGTATCATAAGGGAGAAGAAAAAGGTACATGGTAAAGAAAGGTCAGTAATCCACTACGAGCCCATAACATGAAATCATAAGCATAATCATAATCATAAACATGTAGAGGGGAGACCTCTTAGTATCCTGTAAATATGAGGGGTGTCCTCATCATGGGTTGGAGTAGCTAGCTCCCGGAGTGTGAAAGACGTGTATCGCACACACCATCAGTCACCATGAATAACATAACATGAACATGAACAAATCTAGGATGCATCCATACGCCCCAGGTGGCCATAATCTGCCTCTACATAAACATGAATCATAAACATAACATGCAGGGACGGGATAGGTCATCACTCTCCTACCCTAGAGTCATGCCATCGGTGCATCGACTGACATGGACATGAAACCCTCATGCCTAGTGAGTGGCTCGTAGTATCAAACTGAGGGTGAAGGTCAAGTATCATGAATCATGTTTTAAGTTTACTTGCATAGGTCAATATCTTGTTTCATAAGTTCATAATCATAGGTTCATAATCATGGTTCATAAGCAAGGTTCATAAGAAAAGGTTCATGAATGAAAGGTTCATAAGCACAAAAGGTTCAATATCATGATGGTTCATATAGTCATAATCCAAATATCAAGGTTCATATCAGAAGGGTTCATATTAAAGGTTCAGATGTCCAAAGTTCATATCAAAGGTTCAAATGCCCAAGGTTCATACCAAAGGTTCAAATTCAAAATCCGGTCAAAGTGTAGGGAACATAGCAATGGCTTAGGGAATCCTGATACAAATTCAAATAGAAGAACGAAGGCTCCTTATCAAAAGAGCATAATATCTGTACCTTGTCACGAATGCACATACGAACAAGAAATAGAAGACACAGAAGCGGATCAAAACCTTCTTCTTCACACCTAGAGGAGTAGAAGAGAATTATTCATTTTAGCTTGTCTTTCCATTTTTAACAGGTTTCCAAATTAAGTAAGTTTCCATATTTAGTAAGATGAAGGTATCATAAATTCGTTCTCATACTTAAGTTATCCAGAATTACACATTTAGTCCTTATTTTATCAAGTTGTACGAATGTCCCTCCACTTATCCATAATTTACACAATAGTCCCCTCAAGTTAATTAGTTTACATATTAAACCTTTAAGTTACACTTTTAACCCTTAATTATTAATAATTACATATTAGGCCATTAAATCACCAAAATCATACATAACCCCCTGAATATAAGTTATTACTCGAATCAACCCTAAGTTTACAGAAATTACATATTTAGTCCCTCCATTTTAATTATTTACAAAATCTAATTTAACTTTAATTAATTAACAATTTAAGCCCTTTAACTATAAGATTTACACAAGAGACCCTCCTATACGATTTATACATGTCCCAAGTAATGTTCTAAAACTAACCCACAAGTTTCAATAATTACAAAACACCCCTTTATAATTTTAATTTTAGATCGTATAACACTTATATAAATAAAACCTTAACCCTAAAAATACTAATCATCACCCAATCATTCCATCATCATTATGTCATCATTAAATTAACCAAAACAAGCCCTAATTTCCCAAACCCTAGCTTGTACGATTTATTTTCTTTTTCTTCTTAGTTTTTCTTAAATCCGATTAAACAAATAAATCAAAAATAATTATTTATGCCTTAATAATTCGAAGTAACATTTTTCTCAGATTATTATGATCATGAAGAGTCTAAATAAAATAAATATGAAGCCCCAAAAATTCGGATTTAATTATTTAGGTTTTATACACGTTTTTAAGATTTAATTTACAAATAATTCATAGAGTGTGCATGGATCGAAAAGAGTATTTTATGATGTCTATAGGATGTATAGAGCACGAGAAAAATACCAAACCAAGGTTCGAACGTGTAGATCAGGCTGGATGATTTTGGTTATACGCATATGAGACAAATCGTACAATAATTCCCCACGACTCCAAAAGCTATTCCACGACCTTGTCATTATTTTTCACAGAGTATATTCGACATAAGGATCATAAGAAAAATGATGAACGAATTTTGTAAGGCTTATACGAATTGATTTGGGATTTACCTTAAAATTGTATGCGACAAGGAATTTAATTCCCTATGATCGAATCCAACCAAGAACAGCTCCAAAGATATTTTTCGTGGCTCACATATGATACAAGGAACGTGAGAAAAATAATGGGTGAATTTTATATGGACCGAACGAATTGATTTAGAGTTTACCTCACTTTATCCCTTCGACAAAGAAATAAATCACAGCGATTGAACCAAGCCACGAACCACTCCAAGCTTATTTTTCTATGCTTCTATGGATGTCAAGGATCACTGGAAAAATGATTTAGAGCTTGAGAAAAATCGGATGTTGATGGGACGAATTATTTTGTGTGTTTAGGGTTTTTATTTGTTTCGGTTTGGAGATAAATATAAAGAGGAAATTATATCTTGATAGGGCCAAATGAAGGGGGGGAATGAGGCCATAATTTCGGCAATAGGAAGACTAAATCAAGTTAGTTGTGATTTGATTGCATTTTACCAAATTTACATGTTTTATAATTGAATTTTGAATTAAAAGTATTTTAATTAGCAAAATTCGGTTCTAGCTAAGTTTTAGGTGCCAAGGTAACCTTTTAAACGTGTCACAACATTATTTAGATGCCATGATATTATTTTGGTTCATAGGTTATTTGTTTACCAAAATTTGAAACCAATTTGGTGCTTCAAGGACCCATTATATCAAAATTTTAGATAGTAGGGGCATTTTGGTCTTTTTGCATGTTTTAGATTTTTGGGTTTTACAACTCTTCCCCTCTAAAAAAAAATTCGTCCGCGAAATTGAAATGGAAACGAAACGGAAACATAACGAATTATGAACGGAATTCAAATGACTAAAATCTCATGATTCGACCTTGTCGATCCAAAGTAACCTCGGTTCTCAGAAATGGCATATCACACGAAATTCAGATTGCAAAGATCATATCCAAACATGACAGATGATTATCATATTCTCTCGAAAGAGATACAAGAATACGTAGGATTTTGACGGACATGCCGTCCATAGAATTCGATTAAGCAAATCAGATGAGATCGTACAGAATACAGATTGTTGATGATATCAAATGGCAGAAACTTATAGCAGAACTTAAGATTCTTATCGGAATAACAAGGGTCAGCAACCGCGTATCGAGAAATCCAAACGTATCAAATGGTATAACGGCGAAACAGATTAAGCGTATAGGTGGAACGAACCTAAATCTTACAAATGCAAAAATTCTCACATCTCTAATCAAAATTCTAAGGTTTCTAAAGTACTCCTCGAAATATCCTATGAACACAATGAAAGTACGTCATATGACGTAAGTATTATCACGTTCGCAAACCGTCATAATACCAGCATCATATGAGTATACCATCATGATGGTCATACTTTATCTCAAGTTGCGAACATAACTACTTATCTTAACCACCTATCAGTCTTTCTACCTCCTAAGGTTGGTCCAAAACAAACATCACTACGGATTCTAAATCGGAGGAATTTGAACGTACAAATAGCGTAACGGAATGTGTACACCTCAAAATGAAACTCGTCGTCGAAACGTTAGGTCTTCCCCAATTCATCATCCTTCTCATAACGAAACCATCATCCAACAAATGCATAACGAACACAGAACGGAATTTCTAATAGGGTAAGGCTCATTCAAAAGATCCTATCGAAAGGTAACGGAAACTTAAGTGGTCTAAGAGGAAATGAATTACGTCTTCAATATCTTCATCCTTTACAAAAATCAAATCTTCCAAATCCAAACGTTTACTACAAAATGATCTCGAATCTTTTCAAATTCCAAGTAGTCGTTCTCTTGTCTAATCATACGATCATAGGGTGAAAAGGAAATCATAACTTGAGTCTGGTTCCTCAAGTCTTCGACACTTCTTCTGGACACTTCGGTGTGGTAGCGTGAATCTCTGACGTGATCACCTTGCATTCCTCCATTTGCGAGTCTGCTTCAGCTCTCAATTCATCTTAGTACAACTAAAATGACTAGAGAAACAAGGTTGCGTGTCTCCTACAGGTCTTCTAGCATGATTCAAAATTCACCAACTCAAACTGCTGTGGACTTCCTGGGTTATGTGCTGAAAGCTCATCTTCTACGGTTTGGTCGTCTTGATGCCCAACTGAAATCTCCACGTGCTGCTTGAAGTGTAATCGAGTTTCATCTCAACCTGTCTTCTCCTCCCATGCTTCTCTCTTGGTAACGCCGGTCACGAACATCTTCTACCAATCTTCTACAAGGTCTCTAACTCTAACCATGGTCTTCAGTCTTGGTCCTTTCTGTGGAAGCTCTGTCGTCATCGGATACCTGGTGGTGTTGTCTGCTGCAATCTCTGAACGCAAATCAAAACTATTCTTCCAGAACAAAGGGTCGGTTCACAAAATACAAACAAACGGTCTCCGAGTTCCTCGTTCGTCTCTGAGCATAAACACACTGTCATACTATGATAATTGTTCAGCTACTTGCGAACATATGCTTCTTCCAGCCAATACAATTGACATCATTCAAACTCATAGTGGTCACACGAGTACTAAAACAGCTTCAAGAAATCTTCTTAGGGAAAAGCTTCATATCACAAATCTTTCTCTTCACAAATCAAATTGTAATGCTTCGCGGCACTTAATCTCAACTAATCAACTTCCTTCTCAGATGTTCTTGTGTTTGCTTCTTCCGTCTTTCAAACTCAAATGAGGTCGTCTGCTACGGAGTTTCAAAAATAGAACAAATCAATTATTGATACGCGGAAATGGAATAATGATTACGGTTACATTCAAGATGGTCGGTGTGCCCCGCCGCACACTTCTCTCTTTCTTCTTCATAAACCAACAGGAGCATTCAAGAGATCACTGAAGTGAACAAACTCATATTCCATCAGGTCCTACAATCTCTTAACTTCTTCAGTATCGTGGTTTTGCCAAATTTAGATTAGTTCAATGCAAACTTTACTTCCCAAACGGATCTCAAAAGGTTCATCAGAAACACCAGAAATTCGTACAACAAACTTTCAAGTGCCGGAGCTTTCCAAGAGTGGATACTAACAGGCGTTAGGAGAAAATTGGAAATCAAAAAGATCGGAGTATGTGCTTCATAGCAACAATAATCTTAACAGATTCAAATGATTGAGAACATCATATCAAAATATGGTGAAGCAGATTGTTAAAGGTCGCATTTCAAATATTGCAGTCCATGATAGCTTTACAAAAACCACCAATCCATAGTCAAGAGACCTCAAAGTCAAATGCATCCAAAGGGAAACGGATTCTCAGAGCGAATGTGGTTGCCAAATCATACGGATAGTTCACATATCAAATTTAGGTACATGGTTCATCAAAGTGTGGGATGGGAGAGTATTAGAATATATCAAGGTCAAATATATCAAATTGAAGGTTAGAATCGTGAACAGTTCAAAGGATTGGAATCTTGTTTAGCTTATAACATAGGAATGATAGGGTGTGCACCTATAGTAATACGAACATCGTTTAACTGTCAGAGTTGAGATGTATGGAATATCAGTTATTAGCATCAGCATGCTTAGATAACAATTCCGTACTGGACAAATGTCAACATCAAATCCTTCCAAAGGAAATTGGTTAACATAACAAGTTCATCATGAAAATGAAGGGAGGTAAGACTTCCTCGTCTTCTGAGACAAACGTTCTTATAAGGCATGACTAAGGCAAAGGCAAGATTCAGAGTGATGCGGAAGCAAATACTACTCACATGGATGTCCTAGACTACCCATTCCTCACCGGTTATGACTTATGTTCCTATGGGAAAATCTTACGCAACTTCGCAAAGGTTATCTTACGAGCGCCTACAGTGGAAACTTAGGGGTCCTAACTTACACAGGCCAAGGGTAGATGTACTACAAGTCGCAAACCTGGCTCTGATACCATAAATTGTAACACCCCAACCCGACAAGGGTAAAGATATCACAAATATATGGTTTCATATCAGAACAACATAGCATCCATAAACCAAAATAGCGGAAGTCAAATACATAATCCAACAATAAGTCAACATGACTTATATCCAAAATGAAAGGAAATAAAGTAAGTACATAAGTTCAATGCCTAAACAATGGCAACATAATGTCTAAGGAAAAATCAAATGGTAGATAAGCTATAAAGAACAAGCTCCACTCAAGTGCACTCAACCCAAAAGCCATGCCCAGCTCCTAGCTTAATTACCTGCCGCGGGAAAAGAAAACGCGGCTGAGCTACTAGAGCCCAGTGAACAGATATAACGTAACAAGCAGTAGCATAATGAATAATACATGAGTAAATGAGAATGGAAGCATGAATACATGGTAAGAATACATGGTATCATAAGGGAGAAGAAAAAGGTACATGGTAAAGAAAGGTCAGTAATCCACTACGAGCCCATAACATGAAATCATAAGCATAATCATAATCATAAACATGTAGAGGGGAGACCTCTTAGTATCCTGTAAATATGAGGGGTGTCCTCATCATGGGTTGGAGTAGCTAGCTCCCGGAGTGTGAAAGACGTGTATCACACACACCATCAGTCACCATGAATAACATAACATGAACAAATCTAGGATGCATCCATACGCCCCAGGTGGCCATAATCTGCCTCTACATAAACATGAATCATAAACATAACATGCAGGGACGGGATAGGTCATCACTCTCCTACCCTAGAGTCATGCCATCGGTGCATCGACTGACATGGACATGAAACCCTCATGCCTAGTGAGTGGCTCGTAGTATCAAACTGAGGGTGAAGGTCAAGTATCATGAATCATGTTTTAAGTTTACTTGCATAGGTCAATATCTTGTTTCATAAGTTCATAATCATAGGTTCATAATCATGGTTCATAAGCAAAGGTTCATGAATGAAAGGTTCATAAGCACAAAAGGTTCAATATCATGATGGTTCATATAGTCATAATCCAAATATCAAGGTTCATATCAGAAGGGTTCATATTAAAGGTTCAGATGTCCAAAGTTCATATCAAAGGTTCAAATGCCCAAGGTTCATACCAAAGGTTCAAATTCAAAATCCGGTCAAAGTGTAGGGAACATAGCAATGGCTTAGGGAATCCTGATACAAATTCAAATAGGAGAACGAAGGCTCCTTATCAAAAGAGCAGAATATCTGTACCTTGTCACGAATGCACATATGAACAAGAAATAGAAGACACAGAAGCGGATCAAAACCTTCTTTTCACACCTAGAGGAGTAGAAGAGAATTATTCATTTTAGCTTGTCTTTCCATTTTTAACAGGTTTTTCCAAATTAAGTAAGTTTCCATATTTAGTAAGATGAAGGTATCATAAATTCGTTCTCATACTTAAGTTATCCAGAATTACACATTTAGTCCTTATTTTATCAAGTTGTACGAATGTCCCTCCACTTATCCATAATTTACACAATAGTCCCCTCAAGTTAATTAGTTTACATATTAAACCTTTAAGTTACACTTTTAACCCTTAATTATTAATAATTACATATTAGGCCATTAAATCACCAAAATTATACATAACCCCCTGAATATAAGTTATTACTCGAATCAACCCTAAGTTTACAGAAATTACATATTTAGTCCCTCCATTTTAATTATTTACAAAATCTAATTTAACTTTAATTAATTAACAATTTAAGCCCTTTAACTATAAGATTTACACAAGAGACCCTCCTATACGATTTATACATGTCCCAAGTAATGTTCTAAAACTAACCCACAAGTTTCAATAATTACAAAACACCCCTTTATAATTTTAATTTTAGATCGTATAACACTTATATAAATAAAACCTTAACCCTAAAAATACTAATCATCACCCAATCATTCCATCATCATTATGTCATCATTAAATTAACCAAAACAAGCCCTAATTTCCCAAACCCTAGCTTGTACGATTTATTTTCTTTTTCTTCTTAGTTTTTCTTAAATCCGATTAAACAAATAAATCAAAAATAATTATTTAGGCCTTAATAATTCGAAGTAACATTTTTCTCAGATTATTATGATCATGAAGAGTCTAAATAAAATAAATATGAAGCCCCAAAAATTTGGATTTAATTATTTAGGTTTTATACACGTTTTTAAGATTTAATTTACAAATAATTCATAGAGTGTGCATGGATCGAAAAGAGTATTTTATGATGTCTATAGGATGTATAGAGCACGAGAAAAATACCAAACCAAGGTTCGAACTTGTAGATCAGGCTGGATGATTTTGGTTATACGCATATGAGACAAATCGTACAATAATTCCCCACGACTCCAAAAGCTATTCCACGACCTTTTCATTATTTTTCACAGAGTATATTCAACATAAGGATCATAAGAAAAATGATGAACGAATTTTATAAGGCTTATACGAATTGATTTGGGATTTACCTTAAAATTGTATGCGACAAGGAATTTAATTCCCTATGATCGAATCCAACCAAGAACAGCTCCAAAGCTATTTTTTGTGGCTCACATATGATACAAGGAACGTGAGAAAAATAATGGGTGAATTTTATATGGACCGAACGAATTGATTTAGAGTTTACCTCACTTTATCCCTTCGACAAAGAAATAAATCACAGCGATTGAACCAAGCCACGAACCACTCAAAGCTTATTTTTCTATGCTTCTATGGATGTCAAGGATCACTGGAAAAATGATTTAGAGCTTGAGAAAAATCGGATGTTGATGGGACGAATTATTTTGTGTGTTTAGGGTTTTTATTTGTTTCGGTTTGGTGATAAATATAAAGAGGAAATTATATCTTGATAGGGCCGAATGAAGGGGGGGGGGGAATGAGGCCATAATTTCAGCAATAGGAAGACTAATTCAAGTTAGTTGTGATTTGATTGCATTTTACCAAATTTACATGTTTTATAATTGAATTTTGAATTAAAAGTATTTTAATTAGCAAAATTCGGTTCTAGCTAAGTTTTAGGTGCCAAGGTAACCTTTTAAACGTGTCACAACATTATTTAGATGCCATGATATTATTTTGGTTCATAGGTTATTTGTTTACCAAAATTTGAAACCAATTTGGTGCTTCAAGGACCCATTATATCAAAATTTTAGATAGTAGGGGCATTTTGGTCTTTTTGCATGTTTTAGATTTTTGGGTTTTACATAATGATTACCCAGTACTGGGTAATCAACCATTATAGAGTAAATTGGGGGGTAAGGTAATGATTACCCACCATCACCCATTCCTTTGCATTCCCTTACCCTTTCCCTTTCCCTTTCCCTTTGCATTCCCCTCTACTGAACCAAGCGGGCCTTTAATTTGTTTCTTATAACATATGTTGATTTATAAAAACAGGCGATACAAATAGTGGAAGCGAAAAAGGAAGATGAAGAGAAGCAGTATAATGATTTTTGTTCAAACTTGAAACCCGTGTTTAAAGGCAATCCAGATGACGAATCAATGCAACATGTAGAATTGGTAATAACTTATTTCAATTATTATGAAAAAAAATATATGTTTTATTTGTATTAAAATGAATATAATTTTTGTTTACAATTAATACAGTCATTCTTTCCAATAATTGCGCATGAACACTTTTATCTGGTTGTTTTCAATCTCTTGAAAGGCACTTCTGTCATCATTGACAACTCCAACTCAGGGCAGACGTATGATACAAAATACTCGCAGGAATGTGATGTTCTCGTAAGTAATTAAAGACTATGCTTAAATAATGATGCGTGCTGCTTAAATAATTAGAGATTAGAAGGCTATGCCTGCGGCTAAAGCCAAAGGCAATGCCTGCAGCTAAGCCTTTGGCATGCTAAGATTCTGCTATGCCAGCAAAAATCACATATGATTTTAAATAAGATTTTAATATGTTTGAATAATCATATATGATATTTTTGAAAATCATATATGATACTTCAAATGTTTTTGTAAAATATTTTTGAAAAATCATATATGATACTTCAAAAATAATGATGCATGCTGCTTAAATAAATTGTCTCTAATAAATTGAATTTTCTATTTTGTGTAGAAAAAACTATTTTCAAGATATCTGGAATCCCACAAGCATAAAAAGGCATCTCAGATAGCGACATAAAAGACAACAGAGATGAACCTAAAGTGGGGGACAAAAAAGAATGTCATTGATTGTGGTGTTTTTTGTAATGATGCATATGGAGCAATATGATGGAGAAACTGTGAAAAACTGGAAACTGGAATTTCCAAGAGAAGGAAAAGAACAGGAGAAGGAAATAATAAGAATAAGAATTAAGTATGCAACCAAGATGCTAACGCATGAAATGAACATTCACCGAGAAAAGATCAACAAGGAAACACATGAATTTGCAGAGACACACTCAGACAAGGAATTGAAGCAGAAGATGATAAACGAAGAGATAGAGAAGAGGAAAGCAGAACAGGCTACGGAACATGTTCGGAGTGCAATCTGATGGAAGATTCAGAAGTAGGAGTTGACACTAAAGGTTACAATAACTAATTGGGGCCACTAATGCAGATTACAAACTAATTTCTCTAGACTCTATTATGTTCAAGTATTGTATATTTCTGAAACAGTGTAGATAATTAAACTAGGTTTAAGAATTAGATATTGCAAAAGCCATTTTGTAGTACTGTCGGGCCACGGAATGTGACGGACAGTGTCCAAGTTTGGGGTTACTTAAGAATGATGGTGCTCTATTAGGTCCCGAACCACATTCCCGGGTGCCGGAGATTGTACTCTATTTTGTTATGGCTTTATGCTTAAACTAGGTTTAAGAATTAGATATTGCAAAAGCTGTTTGGTAGTACTGCCGGGCCACGGAATGTGACTGACATTGTCCAAGTTTGGGGTTATCTAAGAATGATGGTGCTCTATTAGGTCCCGAACCACATTCCCGGGTGCCGGAGATTGTACTCTATTTTGTTATGGCTTTAGGCTTAAACTAGGTGTTAGGCATTACACAGATGAATGTAATCTGAATTTGAAAATACTTTTGGATAAACTGAATATAAGCTTCTTTTGTATATTACCAGTGTGTGATTTTGTATGTATCACAGGTGATAACTAATATGTTTTTTTGTATCACAGGTGATAACTAATATGTTATTTTGTATCACAGGTGATACCTAATAACTTAGCCAAAACAGTTTAATGCTTTATCACAAGTGATAAATGTCAAAGTATTCCATAAAATCACAAAAATAAAAAATAAAAAATACACCAATCAGTAAAACTCATAATTTCAATCAGTAAAAAAATACAAGCCTTTAACCTTTTAAGAACAAATAAACCAAAACAAAAAAAATCTTCTTGTGTGTGTCTTCCGATATCACAAACTGATCAATAGCAGTACTAACTCTTTTCAACTAGCAGTACTAACAAATGTGTGATTTTGAATGTATCACAGGTGATACCTAATAAGTTATTTTGTATCACAGGTGATACCTAATATGTTATTTTGTATCACAGGTGATACCTCATAATGTAAGTAGGTAACTACAGTTTACGCAAACTCTTTGGGCTGGTCAATAAGCCCAAATTATTTTTCTTTATTGGGCTAGTGTAACAACAAGTATTTAGCCAAAAAAATAAGCTTAAAAGTCTAAACATAAACCAATTAAAAGAATAATATCACAAGTGATAAAAAAAGTGCATAAAGTAGAATAAAAAAGAAATGGAAGAAGTAAAAATGTAAAATTCCATAAACAAGTCTTAGAAGTTTGTTTATCAGCTTATTTTTTAAGCTCATTTTTTATCAAGTGTCAAATTGATTTGAGTCATAGTTTTCCTTTTGCAAGTATGTGTCAAAAAGTTTCAAAAAGCCAAGGGATGATTCCCAACTGTTGGATCAAAAAGATAGGTTTTAAGATTAAAAAACACTGAGGGACCACTTTTGGCAATTCAGCAAACTTACCCCACTAACCCCACCAACCCCACTAACCCCACCCCCGACCTTTCACTTTCAACTCATACTCTATACCAAAAAACCCAGTTTCTCTCTCTAACTGCCATTAAAAAACCTACCATAAACAATCAAAACTAACCGTTTTTAACCGTTAAAATCCTAAAAAAAACACAAAAATGCAAGAATCATCGAGTGCACAGGCAGATGTACAAAAAAAAGGGTTCAAAATGAACCTACTGGAGATGAAGGTACGATGCTTCCGAATAATTATTTAGTTGTTTTATTAGTATTTCTTGTGATTTTGTACTTATTTATGAATTTTATTGCTACATATGAAGATTTTTGTGTATTTTTTTGTTGATTTTTGATGTGATACTGTGATGCATGTGATGATTATGTACTTATTTGAGTTTTATTTGTTAATTGAGAGATTGTGATGAATGTTGTGATTTTGTTCAGCTTTTGGTAGAATATCACTTTTGATAAAACAATTGTAGTTATCTTATTCGATTTTTGGTAGTATAACATCTGTATTATGAACAGTTGAAGTGGTTTTTTCCAATTTTTTGTAGTATATCACCAGTGATAAATGTTATGATTTTTTTTTGAGTTTTTGGTAGTATATCACCTGTGATAAAACATCTGTGATGATGAGCACTTGTACTGATAAGTAGTATATCACCTGTAATATAACACAGGTCATATGTATCACAGGTGATATAACACACATAAAAACAGTTGTAGTGATTTTATTTAATTTTAGGTAGTATATCACCTGTGATAATGAGCACTTACACTGATAACTAGTATATCTGATGTGATTTTTAGTGTATATTTTTTTGTTTAACATGAGAGATTAAATTTTTGCTTTTTTGAAAAAAATGTAGAAGCTGATATTTATGAGCAACTGGATACGATAGAAGCTTTAAACGGTTAGTTTATATTAATAAAGCTTTACACATAAAAATTGCATACATTGTGTTTCTATAAAAAAGAGAAATTGTAAATGCAGTTCTGTCGACAAGCGCATTTTTGAAATTATCTCCAGAGATTGATAAAATTAAAGGTATATTGTAACATATAAGTATGTCTCCTTTAGAAGAATTAACTGTGATAAAAACCTGAATGTATGCGGCGTACTTGATTTGACATTTAGCTTCTGTGTTATATCACCAGTGATACATACACATTCGTTAGAATATGTATGTATACTTGCAGTTGAATGTTATAAATTATATGACGCATACAAATTCAGAGTTTATTTATCACATATCATATTCATAAAACTTAATTGGGATTTGTTTTGTGCAGGTATGCATTCAGAAATAAAACACAGAAGAACAAAAAAACAAGGCCAAGAAATGAAAAGTAAAAAGACCATCATAAAAATGAAAAAAACAGATACAACCGAAACATCAACACCCTCATCAACACCCACAAAATCAAATCCAGCAAGATACGTAACACCAATAAGTCAAGCATCACCTGAAGCCACACCAACATCAACACCAACAACCGTTGAAGGCATACCTGTGATATCACCAAAATCAACGATAGTTGTTGCACAGGATCAAACAAATATAGATGAACCAAAACATGTGCAACAAAGAAAAAAGATTGTTGCAAAAAAGAAGAAGGTTGTTAAGGAGGGAAAAGGAGGGAATGAAGAAGAAGATGCTGCAGAAAAGAAGACAAAAGGATGTTGGGAGAAGGTTGAAAAGAAGAAAAGAACAGCAAAAGAATCGCCAAGTGCGACAACAAGAAGTGTTGCCAAGAAGCAACGGTTAGAAGAGAAAGAAGAAGAGACAAAGAAAAACAATAACAAAAAGGAAAAGAAAAAGCAACAGATAGAAGCAACGGTTGTTTGTAAAAGAAAAAAGGGTTGAAAAAGAGAAGAAGGAAGTTGAAAAAAATAAGAAGGTTGTTAAGAAGAAAGTGAATAAAACAATACAAGATGAGGATGAAAAGGATGATGAAGATTTTGTTGTTGAGGAAAAGAAGGTAAAGGATAAGGGAAAGAAAAAAATGGAAGATGAAGAAGATGAAGAGAGAGGAAAATGGTTCAAGTCGTTGAGAGCCAAGACGACTGTACAAACATTTTATGATGCTACGCATAAACTGAGCCCAGAGAGAAGAGAAAGAGTAAGACACATGGGATTTGGAATATTACTCGAGTTCCCATTCACAAAAGTCCCTTCAAAACTACCATACTTCATCTTAACACATTTGAATGTAAATACAATGGAGATCACATTGCCAAAAGGCGGGGTTATCAAAATAACTCCAAAAAGGATAAGAGAAGTACTGAGAATACCAATGGGGCCGAAACAATTCTATGCTGAGAGACAAAGGTTGAAACAGGACACAGTTTACTGCAAATTCATAGCACAGCTTCCAACAAACAGAAGGAGAAGAACAACATCAACATTATCTAGTATAATTCAAACAACAGAAGGAACAGACTTCATGTTTGATTTGAATTACTTGATGCTGTTTGGAAACTGCTTGGGGACATGTGATAATACTTCAATGTTGAAGTATCATGTGCTACAAAACATAAAGTCAGTAGAAGACATACCCAACATAGATTGGTGCACATTCATTTGGAAATGCATAAAAAAAAAAGCAAGGAACACTTGGATGATAGAACGAACGAAAATTGGTATTATGGACCTCATGTGACGTCCATTGTAAGTAACAGTTTACTTTAAAAATAACCATTCTATGAAATGTGATATTGAATATCACCAGTGATAATTCAAAGTTTTTTTTTTTTTTTTTTTTTTTTTTTTTTTTTTTTTTTTTGTTAAAATAGATGGCCATGTATAGTATCACTTGAGATACTAAAACCAAGTTGAAAAAATATAACTAATAGTTTTTTAATAAAAGTTTCATTTCATTGAAAACATCTCATTTACTTGCATTACACGAAATTTGAACAAATGAATGTGCCACGCAAATGACCAGCCATTAAGAATTGGAACACAAAGCTATTGGAGGAAAGGCAGGAGATGGAAATGGATAGAGAAGAGTTTGGATCAGTGATAGTCATCGAAGAAGATGATGACGATCAAGAAAAAGAAATTCAAAAGCAGAGACAGGTTAGATATCACTAGTGATAAATTAAAAGATTAATTGATATCAGTAGTGATAAATGCTTCTTTTTTTTTTCTTTTTTTTTAATTTAAAAAACAAGTGGTATATGAAACAATAGAAGAAAACCTTTATAGAGTTTTAAATCAGAAAAAAGAATTAGAGACTACTATCAAAGTTAGCATGGAGATATACCCAGGGGATGAAACAATAAGAATGTTTTTAGAAAGGTTCAACACGGAATTCAGATTAGGAATAAAAACTGATGAATTTGGGAGAGTGGTGGATGATCAGGCAAGAACTAGTAAAAGAAGTGATGGAAGTGATGATGATGAAGCAGATGGTGGGGGTGATCATAATGTAGGAGATGATGATGAACAGGCAAGTGATGGTGAAGATGGTGGGAATAATAATGATGGAGGAGATGATGATGAAGGTAAAAAAGAAGCAAGCAACAAGGAAGGAGAAAAATTGGATGAAGAACAAGAAAACCAAGAACAACAAAAGAATAAACAGCATGCCGAAAAGGTAAGATATTAGTGATTTAAAAATGGTTATGTGCATGCAATATCACAAGTGATAAAATGCTTATATAACAAGTGATAAAATGCTTATATGTATTCAATTTTTTTATTTTTTTTAATTTAAAAAACAGGCCAAAAAAGAAGCAGCTGCGAAAGAGCAAAATGAAAAAGAAACATACGAGGGCAGCAAAAAAGCAGCAACTGAAATTGCACAAAAAAGAAAAGGAACAAAATGAAAAAGATAAAGAAGCAGAAGCTGCAAAAAAGAAAAAAAAGAAGAAAAATTGAAGAAAAAAAGTAATATAACAAAAATAGTAATATGAAAAAAGGTAATATCTCAAGTGATAAAATCTAATAGATCTCAATTTTTACTAAAACAGCTGCGGAAGAACTGCTGCAAAGAAAATGCAGCAAAGATAAAAAATTACAAGTTATCAAAGAACAAAAAGAAGCTGCTGAAAAAAGAAGACAATATGAAATAACAACAAAATTGAAGGAACAAAAGGTAATAAAACAAAATTAGTAATATGACAAAAGGTAATATCTCAAGTGATACAATCTAATAGTTTTTATTTTTTTAATAAAACAGGCTGCGGAAGAAGCTGTTGAGAAAGATGCTGCAAAACAAAAAGAAGCTTTAAAGCTAAAAGCTAAGCAAGAGACTGAAAGAAAGCATCTGAGAAAAGAAAAGCAGCTGCAAAGGAGCTTAACGAAAAAAGAGCAAAAGAAAAGGTTAGTTACTTTTGACTTTAAATTATCATGTTAAAGTAATATAACAAGTGATAAGCAAATCATCGTGTGTGATATGTTTTTGGATCTAAATACTTTTTTATCTCAAAAACTTGTAATAAGGTCACAAGTGGAGTTTATTTTTCAACTTATTGTTTTTTGTTTCCATTTTAATTTGCTCTCAATACAGGCTGAAAAAGAAGGTACTGCCAAAAAACAAAGAAATGAAAAACAAGCAGCAGAAAAGGATAAAATTGCAGAATTCCAAAGCCCAAAAATTCAACAAAAGCCATTCGGAATAGGGAAGGATGTTGTTGAAGGAAGCATCAAAGATAAACAAATAAAAGAAGGGAAAAGGATAACGAAACCATCAATATACTTGAAATCACCATATAATAACAAGATGGCAAGTACGATGGAACCCTTAACAGAACATGAAACCCTGTTGGCAAACAGCTTATTTTCAATGGAAGGAGACATCATGTAAATTTAAATATTTGCTGTTTCTCTTAAAGTTATGACATTTATCACCAGTGATATACTATGCATACTTAAGAAACTGATATTTATCACATGTGATACTAAACACAGAGAGGAGGTATTTAATGATGGGAAGGAGACATAATGTAAGTTTAAATATTTGTTGCTTCTCTTAAAGTTATGACATTTATCACCAGTGATATACTATGCATACTTAAGAAACTGATATTTATCACCTGTGATATATCCAAACTGCTTATTATTATTATCAGCTACTAAGATAGCTTATTCAAAGCTTAAAACTACTTATTCAGAGCTTAAAAACTGCTTGATTCAATCAAAACCTAACTAATAGCTTATTCAGAGCTTATAACAGCTTAACAACATAGCTTATTCACACTGACACACGAATTATAGTAAAAATTAAAATAATCAAAAAGCTTACTCTTAATAGCTTCGGATTCATCACCGTGTTCATAAGCAACAATCTCCTCAACATACTTAGCTGAAACATCATCATTAACAACAATCTCTTCAGAAATAGTAGAAGAATCATTAACAACGATCTCTTCAGAAGTAGTAGAAACAGAACTTTGAAGCGAATCCATAAAACCTGAATATCAGATGAAAAAATTGAATCATGTTATGCACTATGATGCAAGTATACATAAATTAAACGATAAAAAATTAGGGTTAGGTGATGTACGGGATGAAGAAGGTGATTGATTGATGAATTAAGCAGCAAAAATTAGGGTTTGTTGATGTACGGGATGAAGAAGGAGATCGATTGATGAATTGATGAGAGAGAAGAAAGAAACACACACTTTGTGTGTGTGAAAAAAATGACGCATTAATTGAGATGGTTGTAAAAAATAATATTTATATAGTCCAAAAATACCCTTGTAGTGTAAATTTTAAATTTAATCTCAGCCTTTAGATCAAAATGAATGGAAGGTAGGGATTGATCCCTTTGTATGTAAAGAATGTTTAGTCCTCAAATGATCTTTTATCAAAATAAATAAGGTCAAAGTTGAACCAATTTGACTCTGAAAAGTCAAACTGGACACTTATTTTGGGACGAAGGAGTAATATTTTGGCAAAATATACTAGTCTCAACATTAATAGTTTCTTGATCATTTATTTCCATTTCCATCCTATAAATTAAGACAAAAGTAGACAAAAGTAAAAAAGAAGTGTATGATGTTTGTATATCCGAGAATAGTATGATTTTTTATAAACTATTATTAATTAAGTTTGTGCTAACTTGTCATTTATAATAAGAGGTATATTAGAGAAAGAACATAAGAATTTTTAAAGCTTAAGAGATATGATACATGCTTTATAAGTAGTTAAGATGTGTTAACGAGGTTATTAAGTAATTTTATTTACACAAATTTGCAAACCAAAGCCCGTCACACTTAAGTTAGTAGTGCACGAATAATTGATATTGATGTGTCATCTCAGCACACATCCAATAACATCATAATAAAACTAAAACACTTTCTCCAACTAATAACTGTTATTGGTGCAAGTGAGTCTTTTTTATTTATTTTTTTATTTTTTATTTTACTTAAAAAAAAACAAACACATTTTATTATAAACATTTAAACCAGCTTTTATACATTTTAGATATTAAAAATATACGAAAAATAACTTCGGGACTAACAATGTAAGAAAAAACTGTCAAAAGGACTAACAATGTAAGAAAAAAAACTACCAAAAAGACTAACGATGTAAACTTACATAACAATAACGTTTATAATGGAAAAATTCAAAAATTAAAATAATAATAATAATAATAATAATAATACAAAACATTAACTCATCTTCTTCCCCAAAACCTACCTGCAAAAGAAAATAAAAACACAACACACAAACACAAACACAAAAACGCAAACACAAACACAAAATCAAATAAGAACACAAACACAACAATAAAACACAAAACCCACTTAAGATTAATAATAATAACAAAACCCACTTAATAATAATAATAATAACAATAATAATAATAATAATAATAATAATAACCAAACAACACTAGTAGATGGGCCGACGAGGACCAACGACGAGTGAATGGCGGGGTAGGGGTGCATAACGACGACGCCGTTGGGCAAAAAAACACCAATAGCATGTCATTTGCACCTTGCACTGTGCACTCTTATTGTAAAACTCCAAACTTAACAAACCGACAAAAGGTAAAAGAGAGAGTAACATATGCTTGATAAAGCTCGCCACTAATAATGTAATGATCGGAGTCGATGAAGACCGCCAATATCCAAACTCGACTTCATTCAAGCTATACCTTTTTTTTAAGTAATTGGTTCAAAACTTTTGAGTTCAACTAAGCTCATACCCACAAGTTTTACGATTCAAATGTTTGAGCTAGAGTCAAAGCTTTACTCGACCTTGACTAGGCTTAAATTGAGTCATACCTTAAAATGCAACTGCTTTGAGGCTAGTCTTTCATTAATCAAGCTTATTAATGCTTGCTAGCTTTCCAAAAATATTTTTGACACTCGAGCTCGACTCAATACTATATTCACAACTAGCTCAAGAGTTGTGTCATAGCTCGTTTAACCCCGGTGCACATCACTGTTGATGGGCCGAAAATATAGCCCATAAGCAAACAGACTTGGGCCATACAAGTTACAACACTAGGGTTTTTACAATTTGACCTAGATCTTACCATCCTTTCTTTATAAGCCGCTCTTCATCTCCATTACTCGCACAAACCTCAAAACTCACGAAAATATTTATTTATTTAGCCAAATGAAGAATATGGATATACTTCTCACGACGGTCGTCTGAGAATCACACACTCTTTTGTAGGGTGTTGTTTGATTATTTGATGCATTCATCCACTTTTTCTGATGGTATACAATATTTCTTTTTGTTTATAAATATATTTTTGTGAGCATAATGATGATTATTTTTATTCCGATTAATTCATGAATGGATTATTAAACCTCCTACTCATTCTGAATGCTCACCTTTTTTTATACATTTTTTTTCCACTTTTAGCTTAGTTAAGTATTTAATGTTTTTGCTTCAATACTATAACTGGTCAGTTAGTTTATATGTCACTATTATGTTAGTAGTAGTATTTATAGGATAAATGAACTTTTACTTAAGTTTCAATGGTTTTATTTCGTGATGTTCTATGTTAAGTGTTTTGCTAAGCATAGTTATTAGATTAAGTTTTTCTGTTTATGATTAACCTTTATAAATAGCTGATTCACATTTTTGGCAATCATATTTTAAAATCATTTACTTTTAATATTGTGTTTCGAGCAATTGTCAAAAAATGCCTATAGAGTGTAAGTTGTTTTGTTTTCTTGCATAGTGGTTTGGAATTTAGTTCTTTGTGCTTAGAGCATTTGATGCGGGACGGTATCGGTGAGTTGATAGATGTCTAGGCTAGAATTCATTGATCTCACCCAGCACCCTTTGCTCTTGGTAGTTAAGCTACCAACTTCCATAACCACAACACAATTGTATTTATAGGTTAGGAAAGTCTTCTTTTGGTTGATGTTTAATTAGAATTTTACCGGAGCATAATGATTGTTTTTATTCCGGTTTATTTCATGATTTGATTATCAAACCTCCTACTCATTCTGAATGCTCGCTTTTCAATTCTTTTCTTATTTATGTTCTTTTACAGTGAACATTGTTCTATGCATTTTTTTGCTACAATACTAAAATTTTTCAGTTAACATGAACTTCCAGAAATGAATTGTTAACTTGGGTATGAAATTTGACCCATTGGTTAAAGTTATCAACTTTACATGCCTTTTGGGATGAAAAATTACCCTAGATTAACTTTCTCCTTCTATGATAAACTCTATTTTTTTTTAATGGAAAACTAATGGAAATTCATAGAAAGATGTATATTTATAGTGAATATTAATTATAACTTCGATGAATAAATGTCTGAGGGTTCTCCTTCTGAGGTTACCCTGGGAGTTGAGGACGAGTCTTAAGTTCAGATGTACACCTCTAATTGAGGTATCCCCGGTGTTCCGACCTTTTATTTTTGCCTAAACCCAAATGTGTACCTGCTAGACCTCTAACCCTGTTAAAAAGATTGTTATGAGGTTTTTGTTTTGATAGATTCTTTGAAACCATATTTTTGCCCAGTGATGGAAAATCATTTTCATTGATGAGGTTTTTTGGTGTTCCCTTTTTTCATCTGTCGTACCTTTGCCATGAACTAAAATGTTTCTTTCATGAGAACTCACGTTGACACAACTGTTTTTCATGGCAAAGTTGAATGACTTATGATAAATTGCTACCATCAGTTGTAAATCCTTGTATGATTCAATAAGCTATGAGATCTGAGGGCATGTTTTGCTTTGAATCTTCATTTCTTTTTTTACTTGATGATACTATGTTGTTTTAACTTAAGCACATTCGAAGGCTTGGCAAACTCAATATATCCTAAGTTTGTTGAGCTCAAAAGTTGTGCCAGATCTAATGTTGTCTTTTTTGATTGCGTTCACTTAGCTTTGTATGCTAAGTGATTTTCAAAATTGATGAAAATTTTCAACACAGGTTTTTTTATTGGAAACATTTAGCGGCATACACTTATTTATTTTCACTGTCTCAACATGATTTGCTTGTGTTCCATTCTGGTAATCTTGTACTAATCGTGTTATTTTTTTGGAGTCATACAACTGCCTGGCGTTAAAGCTGGATTGTTTTACATTGTATAATTTTTTTCTTTGTCACTCTCTTTTTACCTACCCATGATGGGTTGTGCATGGAACAGGCTCAAACAATGGATCAGTACAAACAAGCGGTCATTCAAGTGCTGTGCGACCTGTAAACATTTGCATTTAGCAATCTGGTCTGTCATTGATAGTGCTTTTAATTTTGTTGGTATAGGATTTATTGGAAACTTTTTTGATCTTTCATCGTAGTGTTGTAAGTAAATCCTATAATCGTCTTTAGTGAATTGCTAATTTCTTTCCTTCTCATTGTTCTATTTTATAATATCATCTTGTCAGTAGTATATATAGTTATATACACCTCCAATGGAGTTTGCATTTGCTCTTTTAATTTGTATTTGTCAAAAAATGGATCCAAACTGTGTTTGTGTACATGACGCAACTATATCTTAATCTGTTTTAGCTTAGAGGCGCAACTATTTGTTGTTCTGTAACTTTATGCTTTACAGATATGACATACTCACTGCAATTCTGCATGCTTGATATGTATGGGCATTTTATCTGCATGACATTAATACATATACACACCTAACCAATCATCTGAAGTACATGTTAACGATGCTACCCGTGTGATGCTATGTTCTGCTAAAGCCATTTATTGAGTTTTTGAACAATACTTAAAGATTGTGTCGAAACCAACATTATAGCAATATTTAAGTTTTAATGAAATATTATCACGAACTTTTCCAATTAATAATAAACATTTTCAATCTGCCAAAATTGATGTCAAGCTTGTCATTTTAAATATATTTTTTGGATTCATTTGGTTATATGTGTTGTTAGTCAATATCATACCGGACAAATCATCCCAACAAATACAAATTGACAGAATTGAATATCGGTGTGTCTGCATTCTTAAGCCATGTCACATTAGGAATATAAATATCAGCCTATGGCCTTTTATTAAAAACGAAAAGGTGATTTGTATAACACAACAATTGATTTGTAATGTGATAGAATGTTTACAAATGCTTTTATCTCTGTCATCGCTAAAAACCAAAAGAGAAAATCATGTTGTGCTCATGTTTCAAAGACAACAAATTGATATACCGTATAAGTTACAAAAGGAGAACTATTATCTTTTTTAAAGGCAATTATATATATATATATGTTTTAGAAAAGTCGCAAATTATCTTCATGTATATTCGTGTTCATCCACTTTCTGGTCTTAAATGATATCATCTTCATCAATCAATCTGAAACAAACATGCACAAAAACAATTAAACCACAAATAAATATAAAAAACGAATCAAACATAATACTTTTAAAAAACAAGTTCATAAATTAAATATCAAAAACAAAAAGTTAAAATCATAACCTTCAACAGATCGAACTTTTGATTGAAAAAGTCAAACTATACAAATGGTTTTCTCTAATCTTCTTTTGTAGATCCGCATTTATACATATATACTTTCTTTTAAAATATGATTAACGAATAATTTAAAATTCAAACTAATGTCAATAACCAGAGCACAACATTAAAAGTAATTTTAATAAATAACAAATGAAAGTAAGAAAAAAAGAATTAGGAGTCTGATGGTTTTAATGCTTACCTTTTCCCATGGCTAAACAAAATTCAAAAATTATTTACTTCTTCATCGTTTATCATCACGAATCAATTATGCGGCTGAACTAGAAACATCACCATTGTTAATGATATGATAAATAAGGGATTTAGAATTTACATAGAGAAAGTGGGGAAGGAGCGGTTTCTGTTAGAGTGAGAATAGGTCAAAAATTAAATACGTGATTGATGGAAGTTTTTAAAAAGGACAGTTGTTGATTAAATGTAAACTTCCTATAATACCCTTTCATCTTTACAAATTATGACATAATCTTTAGTTTAATTACATTAATTGCACAATTCATCATAGCCATTGATCAAAAGATCTAACGGTTCAAAGGGAGTTCTCGCAGTTCCCGCACTTAACAGGGTTCTGAAAATAAAGATACACTATATATATATATATATATATATATATATATATATATATATATATATATATATATATATATATATATATGTTTTAGAAAAGTTAGCAAGATGCTATTGTTCTTACTATTATGGTCGTGGCTTATGATTTGGGTGATTGGGTTTTTTGTCTTCAGTGAGGGTTGTCTAGCAAGAGTAGAGTGTATTTGTCTATTCTAACGTCACACCTCACCACCATCTGGTGTGGTTATGCGGCCAAAACAATTTGGTCATAGTTTCTCATTTTTCCATCATACATTTCTATCAGAAAAGTTGGAACATATGCATCTCCCCGTTTCGGTTCTCTTATAACGTGGATCTAACATAAAGGGTATTTTCCTTTTTTTGCTTGTAAAAGGATGCACTTTGTGCACTTTACTAAAAGATAAACCCCCCCTTCTCCCCCCTCCCCCCCCCCCCCCCCCCCCCCCTTCATCTTTCTTTGTTTAAGTATTTTCTTGTTAGTAGAACAATTCTTCAAAATGTCCTTTGGTCTTGATGTTGTCAAGCCCTCCGGAAATCTGCTAAGAAAGTGAACACGTTAGTCTCGCCCTGGGTGTGACCCCAGGACCCATTTTTGTCTCCATCGGATACGTTCAAGCGTGATGGTGACCTTTTTGGGCGGCAACTGGGACTTTGCCCTGTTTGGGTCTTTTCCCTTATCTGCCATGGCTCCTACAACTCTGTCGCATACCACTAATACTAAGGTTGACTTTCTGATCTAGAGATAGCCGTTGGACCGAACGGCCCATGTGGGTCGTTCGGAAGTGGGAGTTCGTTCGGATCAAACCTTCCGAAGACATACGTTCCAAGTTCGATCTATTTTGGGATTAATCATTTATCCGGACGACCTGTCCGGTTCGTTCGGTCCGTTCGGTTAGGGCCAGTCGGCCATATACGTCGACATTCTTCAACCTCTCAAATAATTTGACTACCTCTCGAACACAAACACACCACATATTTTACATACACAAACACACGAATTTACAAATAAAACAGAATTCTTCACACTCGTACAAACACAGAAGTATTTACACACACAAGTCTAAATTTGTCGAGGTTCGGTGATGCTTGGTTGTTTGACCTACACACACAAGCACACGCAAGCTCATATATGTTGTATGATGCGTGGTGTTTGGATTGGTTTGTTGAAGACAAGAAGACGTGGTTGTTTGCATTTAGTTTATTCACCACCCGCCATGAGCCAACCACGGCCATTTTAACCACCTTGCAAACACCGATGAGTCTTATAGCGAGGATTTACGTTTTAATTAAAAAAAATTGGATTGGTTACAGTGATTTTTTAATGCGTTTCATAGAAGGGGTTTCGATATAAACATTTAAAGCGAGGATTTATTTTTTAAGAGATTTAGTGGGTTTTAACGAATGAGATGAAGACAATGAGTTTTTCTTATTGATTCTTTGAAAAATGCAGGGATGGTAGGATTTTCTTGATTGTTTTCTTTATAAGATGAAGATGGTAAACAATTATATTAGTTATGTTGAATGATAAAGAAATTAAAATAGTGGTTTTTTAATAATAATAATAAAAAATGTAAAGTGCAATATACATTTTTTTACAAAAAAAAAGACAAAAATACTACACATGTTAGATCCGCGTTAGAAGATAACGAAAGTGTTTGCATGGTTTATTCTCAAAGATGTATAATGTATAATGTCTAACGTGACTGATAGATGTACATGTTTCAACTTTTTTGACACAGAAGTATGGTGTGAAAATGGGTAAAGCATATGAATGTATTTTGGACTTTATTTTTTTTTTGGGTGTTTGACAAAAGTAGCAATAGCAATGAGCAATAACATTAAACAGTATCAGTGAGCAGTAGTTGTTTTTTCTTATAAAAAACTTTTTGTAACGTGGTTATATGTGCAATCATAATGTGTAAAACAGTTCATAAATGCTTAACGTTGAGCGTCAAAAACTAAGCATTCCAAAAGAAAAAATAATGTTATTTGATGCTTACCAAACGAGCATTAAAATTCACGCCGCTTAACTTTCAAGGTTCATAAATGCTTCAGACGTTGTGGTCAAACATACCCTTTGTGTTGGATGATTGGCATTAGTAGTTTTAATTTTGGGTTTGTCATCTTTTAAAGTTCAAACAAAAACTTTAGTTTAGATAGTCCAAAATTGTAAGCCAAACCAAGTGTAACCGGGTTTCAAATTGTTTTCTTTTTTATTCTTTCGGTCTTGCTTTATTTATCCGGAATGTTATTTTAACGTATAAATCGGAATTTGGACTAAAGACCAAGTCATGATTTCACATTGAAGATTGTAACTAAGACGGCATTAAGGGTCCCATTTTTACTCATTCAAATGAATCCGACATATTTGACTCTCAATGTTTAAATGGTTAGGTTTCGTTTCATGCTGGCCAACTTTTAATCCAGAAATTGTCTTTATAAACAAAGTCAAATGTTGATAATAGTATTATATTCAGGCAACAAATTAGTTTAGTAAGTTCAAATGTTATTCATAGGATTTTTATTGTGTCATTGTTAAGACTATTGTAGATGTTGATTATCATCAACTATGCAACTGTTTAACTATATTCAATGATGTCAAAAGTTACAATTTTGTCAAACCAATGAAATAGTTAATGACATTTAATAAACACTAAACGTTTAACTAGTGGTAGATATTTTTAGTGATAATTTAAGTTCAAATTTTACTCAGGTCTTCTAGAATCTCTTTATTACTTTCTATATATTGATACTGAGACCACTCACATCAGTGGAGGGAGTGGTTTCACCTATCCCTCCTTTCACCAAATTTCCACATCATCAATACTCAATAAAAACCTTCCAACTCACACTTCACTAATTCACCCCAATTTTCACCAATTTGGTGGCATTGGTTTCACCTAATCACCTAATTGCCACATCACCTTTTCTTTTCCATTTATTTTTAATACATAAAATCTCACAAAAACTATATAAAATTAAAAACATAACATTTTATTAATAAAAAAAAAACATTACATAATACTTAATGCATTACATTAATAAAAGTCCACATAAATAAAAACATAAAACATAGAACATTACATTAAAATAAAAGTCCACATAATAAAAACATAAAACATTAAACCGACAATCTAAAAATAAATTTTCCATCCGTTCTTCCTCCCAATTTCTCGCTTGTCGTTAAGAACGGCTTGCAAATGCTCTTCGTTGGCAATGTGATCATGGGGCTCGTAAAAAAACTTCATCTCGCGCTGTCGGTTCTTGAACTTTGCCCTGTCGAGTTGCGTCGCCAACAAATCCGCCGCCAACTTGTCCTTCTCGCGTTTCTCGTCCAAATATTGTTGCTTACTTTTTGCGTACGAGCTAATGTCTTCCGCGGCACTTGAGATCGAAGTGGAGTATGCGCCTTGCCTTTTCTTTGACTTCCTTGAATCCCACGAAGGGATGGGGTCTTCATTCATGTCGGGTATGATATTTTCATTGCTTGCGGATTCATACTCTCCCGACTTTCTTTTGCTAGAGTTGCTCAACCCTCCAACTTGTTGAAAACAATCTTGCTCGAGCCACTTGTCATGGCCTTTCACAACACCCCACGAAGCAACATGACCGAATCGTTTTTTTGTTTTTGTTTGGTAATCGGCCAATGCAACCTTCATCACATCCAAGTCGTTACACCCGCTAAGCCTTAGCACGAACCTTCATGTAAAAAATAATTGAGATGTTTTTAAAAAAAAAAATACCGAACAAGTTAAAAAAAAAAAAAAAAAAAAAGAAAAAAAAACGAGACATTTTAAAAAAAAAAAAAGTTACCGCTTGTTGGTATAAGCCGTTAAAAAGTCCCATGGCCCAGTTCATTGTCTTCCACTTTGTATTCAAGCCATGAAATGTCTGTGAAGTTGATCCAAGAGTTGACGTGTAATGCTCTAAAATCCGTTTCCAAAAACCTTCGTTCTTTTGATCATTACCGAATTTTTTACATTCGGATACTTGAATCCATGCTTTCGCCAATGCAACCTCTTGCTCTTGCGTCCAATTTTCACGCGGCTTTTTTTTACTAGCCGGTTTTTTGCCCCTTGCATCCACTTCTTGAACTTCTTCGTCGTCGTCGTCTTCGTCTTCCATTTCTAAGAAAGTATAAAATGTAACAAATTATAAAAACGTAACAATTTATACAAAAAAAAAAAAAAAAAAAAAAAAAAAAAAAAAAAAAAAAACGAATTAAAATTATGAAAAAAAAAGTCAAGAAAGTATACCACACGAGTTTGGTTCTTGTGTCTCGGGTACGAACTCAACATCTTCACGATTGTTAAACATATCAAGTTGGTCCAAATCGATCGACCTTGACATGTTGTAGAATTGTGGATTCATTGGAGGATTGCCCATATTATACATTGGATGTGGAGACGCGGGTTGTGGCACATAATATTGATTTGGGGATGGTTGAGAAAATTGATTTGGGGATGGTTGAGAATAGAATTGATTTGGAGATGGTTGAGAAAGTTGATTTGGAAGAAGATTTTGTGGTTGCGGATAAACCGATCGACTAGGTTGGGATCGGGTTTGTTTGGGGTTAGCGGTTTTTTTGGCTCTCTTTGGATCCATAGTTGATTTGGGTATGTAGTTTTTTTTTGAAAATTATATGTATGTATGTGTAATGGTATGTAATTTATAGTTAAAAAAGAAAGGAATTTTTTTTTTTTTTTTTTATTATTATTATTTTTTTTACAAAAACTGGCCAACGGCCATATTTTTAAATTTTTGACCGTTTGTGGGGCCCACTACCCACATCTTTTCCTCTTTCTCACTCGGCAAAAGCTACCGATTCTTTCCTTTACAGATTTTCACCGCCCCACTTGCGGCGGTGTTACCGCATCACCGAACCCCACACCGAACACTTTACCGACCCACTCCCTCCACCCTGAGAGGAGATGTGTGAACCGAATAACCAGTTATCAATGTTTTTCCAAATGTTCATTTAACAGGTGTTTATAATGTGATCAGAAATGACAAGGTGGTGACCAATGGCTTTTGTTATGTATAGTGTCAATATTTTCTATGTTTAAAACAAGCATGATAATATTTTAATGGAGTCTGAAATTTATTATGCTTAGTCTAATGTGACATGTTGACATAAGAGCCTTGGTTGACTAAAACAAAATTTTGTTGATGTGTCACACAAAATTAGGGCTGAGCAAAACTGACCGAGTCTCGAAAACTGACACAAACCGACCGATACCGACCGAAACCGACACTAACTGACCAATACTCGGGTCAGGGACTCGGTTTGGATTTTCCACCTTGTCGGGACTCGGGTCGGGTCAAAGAAAACCGAGAAAACACAAAGAAAACCGAGACAACCGACCGAAACCGACTCGTCCCGAACCGACCCGAGTAAACCCGAGTAGTTTTGGGTCGGGATTCGGTTTGGGTTTTTCATTCTCTCGGTTTCGGGATGGGTCGGTTTCGGATCGGGACGGGTCGGTTCCAGCCCGATGCTCACCCCTATACGAAAAAAAGATATTTACTCACCACCATCAACAACAAATAATGTAGCATTTGGATAACACAATTTCCTTATATTTTTTTGAATTGAATAATGCCACATGAGCTAGGAAAAAAGGAAACCTCTCAGTATAGGCTGGTTGGCAAGGGAGTGATTGGATCACCTTGCAAGTCCATTTCACGCGCGATGCCCTTGCCATGGTTCCCATCTCACGCGCGATGCCCTCCTCCCAAAGCAACATATGGTGAACTGATCACCTTGCGAAAACCAAAAAAATGGGCCCCATGGTACTTTGTTACCGTTTGCATGTATTAAAATAATAATAATAATAATAATAATAATAATAATAATAATAATAATAATAATAATAATAATAATAATAATAAAATAAAAAATTACACACTACTCCCTTTTTACTTATAAATACCCACCAATTCATATTTTTTAAACCACTACTTCACCATTTCTTTAACTTCGTCACTTCAAACAACATATATCTCAAGAATGTCTCAAGAAAACACGGTTAACACTCCACCAGCAGATATCTTCCTGTTATTCCCAACGGACGAGGAACCGGTTGAGGTACCAATTGAGGAACCGGTTGTGGAACAAGAAGAAAATCCGTATCTCGAAGATGAAGAAGCTTTTAGAGAAATGGAAGAACAACAAGCACGGGAGGAAGCTGCTCGTAGGGAGCAGGAAGCAAGGGAAGAACAAGAGCATAGAGACGACTTGTTTAACACTTTGGAACAAAGTACGAAGAGAGCAGGTTTGTGAACTGGTTTCCTTATGATGATAGTTATCACTCAGACAACTCTGAAATATGGGATCACTTGGATTAACTTTACGTGTTTTAATCTATGTACTATTTTTATTCCAAGAAGTTTATGCAACGTTTTAATTTCGTACGTTGTGTTTTTAAATTTGAATGTTTACGTTTTTATATTTTTACGTTTACGTTTTTAATTGTGTAAGTATAAAAAAATAAAAATAAAATGGGAGTTAAGGTGACCATATGGTGTTGCCTTGCCCACAAAAAGGTGAGTGGGAGTGAGTGGAAGTGAGAGGAGAGAGAAAGCTGATGTGACGCTCAGGTGTAAGGCGAAGTTGCCCTTGCCTTGCCTAAGAGGTAACAAACCCCTAATATTTTTTTACTCTAAAAGTTATTGTATTTTTTCGAGTTATTGCATGGTTGTTAGTATATTGTTAAATCTCTGTTTATATCTATACTATACATAAAAAAACATATTTGATTAAAACTTAAAAACCAAAAAAAATAAATAATGTAATTAGAATAAACTATTCTTATTTATATAAAAAAATGCAATTTATTAAATATTTATATACTTAATTACAATATAAACCAATACATTTCTTCACTTTCACTAAATCCGCACTCATGTATACATAAAAAAATATCGCACACTGTTGAAGTAAAAACCTGCAGATCACTCGGAACTGAGGTTAGATCTTCCGGATGAGGTCTTGCCAAGGTTCCGAAGCACCTACACACAAGAAGCACGCACGTTAGGCTCGCCCCGGGTGTTATCCCAGGACCAGGCTCCGGCGTGAGAGTAAGTATGGATAGTCCGAAAGGTTAGGTAATTAATGAGAGTAAACGAGAGCGGTAAAAGTTAGTTATGAGTAATAAATGAGCTGGGTATTTATATTACCCAGCTTTGGTACCTGTAATGGCGGCGCCGGATTTCCTGGAGATATATCGCAGACACGATCCCGTAAATCCTTGGGTGGCGGCGGTTAGGCTGTTGTTGCCATCTTTCCAAAGGGTAACGCCACATGTCCTATTGCTAAAGGTTGCATTGGATGAAGAGGCTATGTGCTCTCCGATCTTTCTTCCGAAGGGCGCCATGTCGTTCGGACGTCCGGATAAGATAGGTCGTCCAGACACATACGCCAACATGTCCCCCCCAGTATCATAGTATTGGTTATGTCGATGGTGTGATACTTTGTGAAAATCTCGGAATCCCATTTTAGTATTTCCGGAGGGCTTAGTCCGTTAGATTTAAGTACGTTGGACGTTATGCACGACCCGCCAAAAATCATTATTGCTTCATTTTAAGGATCGCCGTCATCTTTACCGTAGCCCTAGGATTTGGACACGCATATACGTGTCCATCGTGTGGATGAGAGAGTGCCATGTCAACGTCTGACACGGCGCGACGTTTCACACTTCTACTTTTCACCTATAAATAGCGTCATTTGTACCGTTTTTACCACCGTAATTCTTTGCTTTCTCTGACACACCTTCCGCTGTGTATTTCCGAGCAAGTTTTTCCAATCAATCTGAGCGACTTTTGCGTAGTCATTCGTCCTAAGAGGTACGTTCCGAATCATCCATATTTTGTATTTTCTTTGTTGTTCAGCTATATCCCCTCTTTCCTCGGTTAAACCATGTCGAATTCTCCCATTACGACTCATGAGGAGGATACTCAAGAAGTTGAAGAATTTCTACCTAAGTTTGACATTCAGAAATATACCTCCCATATGGATGAAGGGGCAGTGACCTTGGTGACAATGGAATTCGGTATACCTAAGGACCTACATCCGAGGCCACCTCCGGACGGTATGACTATGGATAAACTGTCGGATGACGCTATCGGTTTGTATATGGAGTATTTTTATGAGGACGGCCTTATTGTGTCTTTTTCCACCTTTTTGCTAGATGTTATTAGATACTACAAGGTCCATATTTCTCAGTTGGTCCCGTTAGGTCTGCACCGCGCGACTCTTTTTGAGGTGTATAGCCGAAGTTTGCACATCACCCACACCACTTCTCTATTCCGAGCCTTCTACAATTTGAGCAAACAGGGTCACTGGTTCTCCTTTGAGAAAAGAGGTGGTAGGGAAAAGAGGCTTTGCTTTAGGGAGATCCTGACTTGTCTGAATGGTTGGAAGCATAATTTTTTTTCTGATAGACAGACGGGCCATTCCCTTTGCGATGCCCTGGAGGCATCCTGACTCTGACATATCGGATCCTTTTCCGAAGGGGGAGTTTAGCGTTGAAGATGCCGAACGGTTATCTGAGAACGTGATTGACCTCATCCAAATTCCTCAGGGTTTCCTATACGCCGTTGGGTTAACCTCTTATTGGGAGTATCCTGGTTACCGGGCAGCGCTTAAAGACGCCGAGGGAAAGGGTATAGCCTTTGCTTTGATTTCTCGTATGTAAATATGTATCTATCCCCAACTGACTTAGATATTTTGACTTATCTGTTTGCAGCTTTAACAATGTCTGACTATCTAATCAAACCCAAGTTCCGGAAGGGGGCCACCATGACCAAAGGAGACAAATACCGGGAGGGTCAGTCTCATGAGCTGCATGTGACCACCCCGGCCCCGTCAAATGCTAATATTCCTGAGAAGACGGTCGAGTAGAGGAAGGTTGATGTGGCGGATGAGAGGGTGCTGGAGGCTAAGCAGAAAAAGCAGGAACAAACTGCTGCACGGTTGGCTCTTAAGTCCCAGCAGGGAGGGACGGGCGCTAGCAAGTCAAGCAAAGTCTAAGTTAAGCGTGCCGCTATGGAAGGAGGTTCCGACCGTTCGTCCAAGCGTGGTAAGTCAACGGGTGGTGTTCCCATAGTGGAATTGGACTATTCGGAGCCTATTCTTGCTCCTACCCATATCCGCTCGCTGCATCGACAAGAAAACAGCCGGAGGCTGAGGAGGGTGGGAGTCACCAATTTGGAGTTGCCGATGCTGGTAAGCTATTCGGATGTGCTTATATGTGTATTTCTTCCTTTCCTCTTCTTTTTTTATGCATTATACAGTAGTAACCGTTGTGCTGTCTGTTGTTCATCTTTCAGGAAGTTCTTTTGCTGCCTCTTATGCCCGGGGTAAGGAAAAGGTTATAGGTGATGATAAGAGAGGTGAGCATGTGTCTGAAGCGTTGTTTGTCCCAGAATGGTCAGTGAGGAAGGATGATCGTTTAAATAGCTGAAAAGTTTTTCGGGACTTGATGGTGAACCTACCCACCCCCCGAGAGGAAACATACCTGGAAAGCCTAGATGATGAAGATGCTTGCCGGCGGGCGTGGATGTTGCTAGGAAAGAGCTCTGTGGCTCAGTCGGACATCTTGTTCCGATTTGAGAGCTTCCTCCGTGAGTACGGCAACCTGTACGTCGCCCATCAACAGTGTAAAAGTGCGGCACAAGAACCGGAGAAACTAAAAAGGCTAAGAAATGAGCACGCCGGCTGTATGGTTAGGGAATCGGATCTTATGGATCGCGTCTCGGGGTTGGAGAAAGAGAAAGAAGAATGGGGAAAGGTTTATAGGGAACAGGCTGAGAGGATTAAGGCCTTGGAGGCTGAGTTGGATAAGATTAAGCTTAAGCTGAGTGGTGAAGAGAGGGAGAACCAAGAGCTCCTACAAGAAAAGAAAGATCTGGCTGTTAAGATTGGCCAAACGAAAATGGAAAGTTTCAAGGTGGTAAAGGAATTTATTCCTGAGATGGTTCGATGGCTCCTTAACAGCCACGAGTACGAGCAACGTTTGGCCGTTCCGTTCAGTCTGTCCTCCATGGCTGGGTTTTTGGATGGTGTCACTTTGGATCGTTCGGCAGAGGATGTGGCTAGGGTCTTGGCGGATGTGGAAGATTTAGACATGGAAGCCGAGGTGAAGTATCAGCCTTTGTATGATGAGCTCTTTGAGTCAGAATATCCGTATGTGAAAAAGGTCAGCAATACTTATTACAAGCCTCTTCCGAAAATTATAGATATGTTCCCAGATCCTGCTCCGCCCAAGCCTGCGGAGACTGTTACGACAGAGGTTGTTACCGGACCAACTCTCGAGGCTCCTTCAACTCAAAACCCTCCTATCCAAGACTCCACAGTAGAAGAGGACGCATCGGCTCCTTAAAAGATTTGGTTGTTGTGAAATCTAAGTGCCTCCGTTTTGACTACGGACAAAGGCTGCTCCGGATTTCATGTGAAGCTTTATTTACCCCTTGTTACTTTTTAGCAATAGTTGACGGTTTGGTGTAAGGCCTTCGGGTTGTTAGAATAGTTTTGCGAACGGTTGTAATTTTCGGACGAATGTAATAACTTGTTAACTGAATGAATCATACGTTATTTGTATATCTTTAAAGTTGTCTGTGGAAAATTAGAAGGAGGGTTGAATAGTTTTTATTGTTTTAAACTTTTCTTCGCTTTATATACTTAACGTGATTTCAAAGTAAAACAAACAATCAAGCAATATATGTAAAGCAAGTAAGGAAAGAAATTATCAAACCACACAACACGGATGTTTATAGCGGTTCGGCTACAAGGACTCTCTTCCTTGCCCTACTCCACTTCTCGAGCCTCTAACTCGAGAGTTTTTCTTCGCTAAGAAACAAGCTCCCTTCTAGGCGGAGAAAACCTTTACACGTCGCTTACTCTTTATCCGGTACTAAGCTAAACACTGAGTTCTTTACAAGGGTACAACCACTCCCGTTGGTTCTTTAACAAGGGTACAACCACTCCCTACACTCTATGTGTTTTGAGGACTAAAACACTAACCGGACTCTACTGAATGAATGGTATAGACAATGATGTGTGAACACTGACTAATCACACAGTATCTAACTATCAAGACTTGCAACAGTGTGTTGAAGCTTATATGCTTGATCTTCTTTGGTATAAAAGAGAGATCACTAAGAATGAAATGAATTAATGTAATAGGTTAGTGATGTACAAATGAATGAATATATAATTTAAGCTATATGAGTGATGAGTGTGCTTGAATAATCAGCTTGCTATTTATAGGCAAAACTGAGCAGACAAGTGGCGGATTCGGCGGACCCAAAATATGGGTTCCGCCCATATACTGGTTTGGTTCCGCCTGGACATGCCAGCTAAGAACTTAACAAATCTTTTCATATTTTGTCTAGTCTTGTCAAGATCTTATAAAGTCAACTCCTTTGCTTCAAGATCTTTCCAAAATATTGTAAAGTCAACTAATATTTCCTAATGAGGTATGCCATGATGTCACGTGTATTTCTATTTTTAAAAAATAAAAATAAACATGTAAATGTATATATGTATGCAATGTATAATTCCTAGTGATCATGTGATATGTAAATGTGTTTTAAAAAGCTTGTAAAAGACTTTAACTTATGTTTATGCTTTGCTAAAGATAAACCTTATAATTGTCACTAACAAAATAAAGCAAAGATCGTAAAATATAAATAACGTTTTTAGAACGATATTTGTATTAACAATCTCCCCCTTTTGTTGATGACAAAATATAACGTTTATTTATAAGCATTGGAATAAGTAAAGTGAAAGTCTTTTAAAAATATAGATTAAGTTAGTTTTATGTAAGTTCCTAAAAAAGGAAACTAGGAAGAAACTAAAAGCTACTATTGTAGAGGATGAGAAAGCGCATTTAGGTGCTCGAGAATGTGGTTCAAAATGAATCGCATTTCGTTTTGCAAATCAAGAACCGAGATGTTGGGGGCGGTCCTCTCACACATGATACAATCATGTCTTGGTGGAGGAAGGGTTTGTTCTTGAGTTGGTGGTGGTGGTGGTTGATTGTTTGATGGTGGAGGTGGTGGAATGTAGTTTGGAGACATAATGGAGGCCATCAAGGTGGATTGCAAGTCCATTGCCTCATGAAGGTGGGAATCCACCATATTTGAGAAAGCATAGAGGCGATCTAACTCCTCGTTGATTTCTTGTTGAGATTGGGGTTGGGTGTTCCACATTGTCTCATCAATGGGATTGAGTGTGGATGTTGGTGAGGGTTATTGAGGTTGTGGTTGAGGTGGCTCTTGGTCACGGTAGAGAGGACCGTGGATATCCCGATAAATGGGATGAAAGAGGAGAGGTTCTTGACCTTCAAAGGTCATAGGAGGAGGATTGGTAGTTCTTGTTGGAAGGTCTTCCAAAGTGTCAAGATATGGGTGTGGTGAGGTTGGAGGAGTAGCAAATAACTCCATTGGTTGTAGTTTGGGTGAGTGTGATGGTGATGGTGATCTAGCAGGTTGTGATGGAGCGGGTGGTGGTGTGGTCGCTACAGGGGTGATTGTTGGTGGTGGAGTATGGATGACTACATTTGGTGGTGTTGGAGTGGAGAGGTTGAGAAAATTCTCATTGGCTATGGGTGAGGAGATGTTGAGAGGTGATGACTCCTCTGATGAAGATGTTAAGTTCACAAAGCAACACTGTCTGACACATATGCGAGCAGTCCTGCGTGGTGGTCTATTGGTGGAAGAGTTGTTGGATTTTGTCATGGTTAAAATGAGAAGGTTAGCTAACAAGTACAGGGATGATACTTAGAGTTGATGGTGAAGGTGTGAGTTTTGATCAACTAAAGGTTCCAATTTATAGGCAGGAAGGATTATGGAAATTGGTGTTTGGATTTGATGTTGATCCATAGAAGGATTGAGGTTCCTAATGATTTGGAACAAAAAATTGTGCTAGTCACATCATCTAAGTCAATCCATAGAGATGAAGTAAAGTAAAGGGTTGAGGATATGCAGTTAATGCAAGGTTTGAGTGGGAAATCTATTGATGTGATGTTTCCACGGATTGCAAGGAACCAAATTGAGGGTTCCTTGCTTGTTACAGAAAGGTAACTTGATGGAAAATTTGAATTTTCAAATTTTGGTGGGAAATGGATTTCTTATGATTCTAAGTGTTCCTAAATCATCCTAATGTGCCTAATGATCAGTAGGATAATCCTAAGAACTAGAATCAATAATCTAAGGATCGGGATTAGTCGGGAAATTTGAAAAAGTTACTGTGGGATTGGCGAATCCAAACGACAACAAGTGCGGAACCAAATTTTTGGTTCCGCGGAATCCGTAGGGTGAAAATTGGCGGAGCCAAGAAATACAATAGTCGGAACCCATAAATTGGTTCCGCCATATCCGCCAGACGAAATTCCTTAACAGTGGGCATTTTAAACTACCCGAAACCCGTTGAAATCCCAAAAATTATCCTAAATCATATGTAATTAATTAGTTATGATTGCTTAGAAACAAAAACACAGGTTTTAACACATGAGAACACATAGATCAAACTGATGAAATTGAACTTACCAAAAAAGGATGTTAAGTCAAACAGTGGCTTAAACGCAAAAATCGATAACAACACGTGTTATCATCCTGAAAAGTTATGTTAGTTCACAGAAATGTATCACACCAACATAATATTCTAAGAACACAAGAATTCAACACATCATTGTCTTGAAATTGTCTTATACCAAACATTCCCTAACCTTCACTTCTTGTTGAGCTTTTTGTGGAGCTTCATGACCCACCGTCCAAGATTCTTCATCATTCCTCGAGTTTGACGAAACTCCTCGGATTGGTTGTCGATGGGAGGTAGTTAACTCATATACTCGGGTGGAGTAATCCTAGAATTTGGCAAACCATCATCCTCGCTAACCGATGATGATGAAGATGATGATGAGGTGGGAGGATGAGCTTGTTTTCTTCTTGCTACGGCTACCCTATGATCACTAAGTGGAACAAAGGTGTGGTCAATCTCGGTGTAGTCGGGAACAAAACCTCTAGCATTTCGAGGAATGGGTGAAAAAGCTCTATAAAGACGGGTGAGAAGCTTCCCGTAGGGCATGGCGGTGGTGCCTTGAACTGGAATATCGGCCATTCTTTTGGCGATATAGTAGGCGAGGTTGAATGGTTGGTGGTTTGACACACAATAGAGCATATAGCAAAGACTTGCGTTGACATGGTCCCTATTCCCTATGGTGCTAATAACGTTGGCCCTAAGTACTTCTTCTAGCTTCTTGAATTGGGGCCTAAGTTCGTTTAGCTCCATGCCAAACGGATCACGATCTACCTCTTTTCCTCGACTAGTCCTAGTGTGGGAGGTTCTAGGAACAAAAAGATGAGCACGGATGTCCTCTTTTGGGGTTAAAGGTGTGTCGTATGGTGGTGTACGATCAAGGTTGGAATCGAGGATGGTCAATGACCATTTGTCCGAATAAAAGCAAGTTCCTTGACTTGGAACACCTAAGACTTTTCCAAATTGGTCTAGAGGGATGTTGACTTGGTTTTGGTTTACTTTGAAATGGATGTTCATGTAACCAAAATCATTTGTGCTAAGACCTACACTTGCATAGAATTCTAGTATGAATCTAGGGATTATGGGTTCATCGATATCTGGGAGACAATGGAATTGGATTGCGGCAAGTTGTTCTCTAAGAATGGTTCCTTCTAGGAACGAGGGGTCTACGGTTCTACCCTCATGTACATAGCGTTTTTCTAAGGCTTTAAAGATTTCAACTTGGTCCTCGGTTTGTCCTTTGGTTTTATGGTGTGGAGGTAGGTATTTGACGGTTGCTTTGTGATCATAATACGTAGCGGGAGGCATGATTATCCTAGACACGAAAATTACATAGTTTAGTTAAAACTATTGAAAATACGTATATAGATTTCTAGTGTGTGCCTATATGGGGACAATGTGGAGGTGCGGTTATCTCGACTCCTTTTGATGCATGAAAATTAATGCAAGTTTTATAGCAAAATTAGAGATAATCCAAACGCTCCTACTTCAATGTATCTACGATTGAATGTACCCGAAAATACATATTAATTATTTATTCCCTTTAGCATTCAAGAGATATTATGCAAGTGATGTTTAAAAACATAATGTTTTTGTATTTGTATGAACAATGTTCAAAAACCGTTTTTCCTAGTCGTGAGAAGATTTTGATAACAATTTCTCATGGGGTTTTTGATGAATTATGATAATGTCCTACAAGATGCAATTCCTAACTAAGGAAAACATGATTTGTGATGCAATCTAGTAAATATGCTTCATGATTTTACTAAAAATATGCATAAACCCCAAGTTTTGATTTTGTGCATGAAATAGAAATCCTAGACTCAGATCAGGAATGTAGATGTGATTAGGATACTTACAGAGATGATTAGAGCACAAATTGGTGAAAGGAGATGACCTAAATTGTGAGTTTAGATGATTTTGAGTCGAGTTCCAGTAGGTGGTATGTTTTTGGGAGTTGTGATGTACAGTATATGTTGTTTATTTAATATACTAAAAAACTGACTCAGGGGGCCGCGGATATGGCGGAACCAAAACAAGGGGTCCGCCCTTGTTGTCGGTTGGTTCCGTGGATCAGGCTCAGGTTTTTGGTTTTTTGTTAATCTAAGGTTCAAGCTAAGGTTTTATCTACTCACTAGGTTCCATTGGTCCTAAACAAAGTCTAAGAAAGTTAAAGGGTGCTCTCTTAAGAGGTTTAATGAGAATGTCGGCAATGTTGTCCTCAGAGGAAACTTTCTCGATTGAGATGTTTCCCTTCTGAACATTGTCGCGTAGGAAATGGTGACGTATTTCTATGTGTTTGGTTCTAGCGTGTTGGTCTGGATTTTTGCTAAGGTCAATAGCTCCTTTGTTGTCGCAAAGAATGGGAATTTCATTGAGTTCAATTCCATAATCGACGAGAGATTGTTTCATCCACAGTGCTTGTTGACACGCCTTTCCTGCAGACACGTACTCGGCTTCAGTTGTTGATATTATTAGGGCCGTTTGTTTCTTGGCAAACCATGAGGTGAGACAATGCCCAACAAAAGTACAAATACCACTTGTACTTTTTCTATCGACATAGTCACCGGCATGGTCTGAGTCGGCATACACTATGGTTTCCATTCCCGTTCCTTTGGGATACCATAATCCTAAATGTGTAGTACCTTTAATATATCTAAAGATTCATTTAACGGCTTCAAGATGGGATGTTTTGGAATCTTCTTGAAAGCGTGCACATAGACAAACACTAAACATAATGTCCGGTCTACTAGCCGTGAGGTAGAGTAAACTACCAATCATTCCTCTATATTTAGTGCTAGGGGTGATCACGGTCCAAAAACCGGACCGGACCGGCCAAGACCGGACCGGACCGAAGACCGAGAACCGGAAAAACCATAGACCGAGACCGGACCGAATGTGGTCGGTCCGGTCTCGGTCCGGTTCGGTCCGGTCGGTCTTCAGTTGGTCCGGTCCAATTAGTCAAGATTTGGCAAGTTTTTTCGGTTTTTTGGTCGGTCCGGACCGGACCGAGGACCGAATTAGCCAAAAAGCTTAGACCGAGGACCGGACCGAATGTGGTCGGTCCGGTCCGGTCCGGTCGGTTTTGTCGGTCGGTCCGGTCCATCCGGTCCGTTTGCTCACCCCTATTTAGTGCTATCTACGGATTCACTTTCGTCATCCTTGGTGAGTTTGGTTTCGGAATACATTGGTGTTTTCATAGGTTTGGAGTCTTTTTCAAAAATGGTCTAATTAATACTCTATTTAAGATGTATGTGGATGTATCTACGGCGTGACACCAAAACTTTTGTGGTATGTTTTGTTCATTTAACATTGTTCTACTCATTTCTTGAATTGTCCTATTTTTGCGTTCTACTACACCATTAGATTGAGGAGTTCGAAGAGCCGAGAAATTATGTGTTATGCCATTAGCATCACAAAAAGCTCCGAATTGGGTTTCGTTATCAAATTCATAACCGTGGTCCGTTCTAATAGACACATTGTTATTTCCTATTTGATTTTGAATTTTCTTACTTAGAATTTCAAATTTATCAAATACCTCATTTTTAGTTTTCAAAAACTTAGTCCAAGTATACCTAGAGTAATCATCTACTATTACCAAAGTATAGAAGTTTCCCCCATAACTTTGTACAGTGGATGGACCAAACAAATCCATATGTAACAATTCTAGACACCTAGATGTAGACACCATGTTTTTAGCCTTATAACTATTGTGAACTTGTTTCCCAATTTTGCAAGCATCACAAAAGTGTTGGTCGTATTTCAACTTGGGTAGGTTCCTAACGAGTTCCTTAGATGATAAGGATTGGATTAGCCTCATATTGGCGTGACCTAAGCATCTATGCCATAGAGTTGAGTTTTCGTCCAAAGAGGTGAGACAAAGTTTATCTTTAGGTGTTTTGTCTACTTTCATAACGTAAACGTTATTCTTCAAAACACCTTTTCCTATGGTTAAGCCATCTTTAAGTATTTTACTTCCATTTTCACTGAAAAGGGCGTTATACTTTTTGCAGCATAATTGACAAATACTAAGCAAGTTAAATCCTAAGTTATCTACATGAGCAACTGATGAACTCAAATAAGTACATTTTATTATCATCATTTATCCTATTTATTTGACTTGTTATATTATATTATATATGAGAATTGATACGTTAATGTTTACTTTTGTAATTCTCAGGTAAAAACAAGTATTATGTGAAACTTGGCGATTTTGGACTAATTATGGAGCAAAACAAGCAAGATGTTAAGAGTCTACTGAAATGTACAAGATCAAGATCATTCTGCTCCAGATACGCCGCAACATACTTCTTACATACGGCGTATCACTATCAAGATTTCACAAGTTACAATCCAAGACAGCAAAGGACATGCGCCGCATAGAGAAATGGAGTTACGCCGCATCTTAAGGTGGTGTACGAATATTCCTGAATATATTAATCTTGGACCCCACGCGAAGTTAAGTCAATGTGCCTGATGCGTGGTTTTGCAACCTTACAACAGGTTTTACCTCTCGAGGGATCTCAAGAGGCTTACAACCCCACCAGGCAGTGTACCTGACCGATGTAGTATAGTGTAGTGGTAAGTACGGGGGATTGATCGTTCTCCACAGGGAATAGTGTTCGTTAGGTATGAAAAATTACTCTAATAGGTCTAAGGGTGAGAGAAGATTCTTTTTTTTTATGTTTTTATAATTTTATGAAAGCAAGTAAAATCTCGGGTTTGAAAGAGTGGGCGGAATTAGTTGCTAGTCAACTAACCCAAATAACTACGAATGCAAATAAAATAAAATAACTGAAAATGAAAAGGTGGTAAAACTTATATAGAGAGAAATGTGTTTACTTAGATTTCCTTACTCCCTAACTATCTTTTACCGGTTGATTAGTGTGTATTAGTTGCGTGGATGACGGGTGTATTCCTTAATACCATTTGTGGGGTGGCGTACGTACTTCCCCAACTCTACAAGCTCCTACTTCACTCCTATGTCGAGCCGGCTAGGAAGCTCCTAACATGGGATCACTAGAATTCGCTTGTGCATTAAATACAACCATAAAAACCTTTAGTACGCATTGGTTCATGTTTCTTAAGACGTTCAAGCAAGTTACCGAATAGGAAGTTAGCCAGTTTTCTTAAGCCTAACATAGATGAACAATCATCCAATACAACTAACAACACACTAATAACCAATAATCAATAGCTAGGTTTCATTAGATCTAAGCAAACACAAGATAAATCTAGCCTAGCATGTTAAACAAAAGACAAGAACAAGATAGAATCAAACAACACATAGACATATTGAATGATTAATTGATAACTTATCTTCAATGTAACATGGAAGATCTCAAGGCAAAAAGCCTTAAAAAAGCTGCCAAATTCGTCTTAGGGTTTTCACACACAAAGTTCCTCAATAAGTTCCACACTAATGACAAAAAATTGCAAAACTATATATAGACTTTCAGATCTGACGGCGTCACGTTATGGAGTGTGACGCCGTCACCTCGCCGCTTTTAGGGTTCCCGGATGACCTTCTTGACGCCGTCCCTCTTTAGCTCTCCAAAATCCGTTCTGGCTTATCAGGGGTTGACGCCGTCAGAATTAGGGGTGACGCCGTCCCTCTTTAAATTAAGCCGTGACGACCTTGATCAGATTAAAGCGTGACGCCGTCAGAATTCCCATGCAAATTTCTCTGGCTTATCATGAGTAAATTTCACATCCACCTTTTCTTGCCAAGCCATGACGCCGTCCAGGGATAATCCTGACGCCGTCAAAGGTAACTTTTAGCATGATTTTGAGACTTTGTCGTTTTCTTCACTTTTATGCTCCAAAAACGTCCAAAATGCTTCCTTTTCCAGATTTCTCCTCAAAAGTACCTAAAATGACAAAAGGAACGATTTAGGGCAATATTTGATCAAATAAATACGATTTAGGGCTTAAATGACCCCTTAAAAGCGGTACACTTTTCGCTTCATCAGTGCCGCATCTACTTATCCTATGCGCCGCATCTAACCCTCAGACAGAAACTATAAATACCCCAAGGTCAGACGAATTTCAGAGGTTGGACAGTGCAAGATACCATACGTACGAGTACCAAACCAGAGACGAATTCAGACGTATTAGCAGTACAAGACACACCCTGAACGAAGATACAAGAGCTGTAAGAAGGTCCTGCATGTATTCAATTCATTAAGTAGTTTTGTTTTATTGTATTAGTACACTTTAATTCATCAGGATTGATGGGCTGATGTCATGTGACTACGGAAAATCATGCGCACCTGATGAAGCGAAAAGTGTACCGCTTTTAGGGGGTCATTTAAGCCCTAAATCGTATTTATTTGATCAAATATTGCCCTAAATCGTTCCTTTTGTCATTTTAGGTACTTTGGAGAAGAAATCTGGAAACGGAAGCATTTTGGACGTTTTTGGAGGATAAAAGTGAAGAAAACGACAAAGTCTCCAAAGCTGCTGGAAAAGTACACGTAACGGCGTCAAGGATTGCTCCTGACGGCGTCACGGCTTGGCAAAAGAGGTGGATATGACAAAATACACGTGACGCGCCAGAGAGTTTTACAATGGAAATCTGACGGCGTCACCCTTTAAGGGGATCAAGGTCGTCACGGTTTAAGTTAAAGAGAGACGGCGTCAAGCACAATTGTGACGGCGTCAACACTTGACGCGCCAGAGTGGATTTTGGAGGATTAAAGAGGGACGGCGTCAGGAAGACCATCCGGGAACCCTAGCCGCGGCGAGGTGACGGCGTCACCTCCTACAACGTGACGCCGTCAGCCCCTAAATTCTATATATAGTTTTGCAATTTTTAGTCATTAGTGTGCAACTTTGTGAGGAGAAACCCTAAGACGAATTTTCTGCCATTTTTAAGGGTTTTATACCCTTGGATCTCCCATGTTTAATTGAAGATAAGTAATCAATTAATCATTCAATATGTCTATGTGTTGTTTGATTATATCTTATTCTTGTCTTTTAATTAACATGCTAGGCTAGATTTATCTTGTGTTTGCTTAGATCTAATAAACCTAACTATTGATTATTGGTTGTTGGTGTGTTATTAATTGTATTGGATGATTGTTTATCGATGTTAGGCTTAAGAAAACTGGCTAACCTCCTATACGGTAACTTGCTTGAACGTCTTAAGAAACATGAACCAATGCGTACTAGGTTTATTTGGTTGTATTTAATGCATGAGCGAATTCTAGTGATCCCATGTTAGGAGCTTCTTAGCCGGCTCGACATAGGAGTGAAGTAGGAGCTTGTAGAGTTGGGGAAGTACGTACGCCACCCCACAATTGGTATTAAGGAATACACCCGTCATCCACGCAATTAATACACACTAATCAACCGGTAAAAGATAGTTAGGGAGTAAGGAAATCTAAGTAAACACATTTCTCCCCATATAAGTTCCACAAACCTTTTCATTTTCAGTTATTTTATTTTATTTGCAATTGTAGTTATTTGGGTTAGTTGACTAGCAACTAATTCCGCCCACTCCTTCAAACCCGAGATTTTACTTGCTTTCATAAAAATATAAAAATACAAAAAGAATCTTCCCTCACCCTTAGACCTATTAGAGTAGTTTTTTAATCCTAACGAAACTATTCCCCTAGAGAACGATCAATCCCCCGGTACTTGCCACTACACTATACTACATCGGTCAGGTACACTGCCTGGTGGGGATTGCAAGCCTCTTGAGATCCCTCGAGAGGTAAAACCTGTTGTAAGGTCGCAAAACCACGCATCAAGTTTTTGGCGCCGCTGCCGGGGAATAGTTATTGTTTAGGTTGAATTTTTATTTTATTAGGTCTACTCACTAGATTCCTTTCTAGTGAGATTTTTATTTTATTTTTCTAGGTTTTTCTTTAGTCTATCTTTTTTTTTTTTTTTTTTTTTTTTTTTTTTTTTTTTTTCTTTTCTTTTCTTTTTTCTTCGTTTCTTTGTTCGTAACCATTACCATCCGACATCATGGAAGGTGGTAATATCCTTGATCCCAACAACCCACCACCACAACAACACCCACCTCCTAGAGCCCGTACCTTAGGAGACTACTCCCATCCTAGCCACCATGGCTATCGAAACACCATTGAGCTCACTCAAGGAGCCAATGTCACTCCCTTGCGATCCGACACCATCCGGTTGGTGCAAAGCGGATGCACATTCCATGGACTTCGTTCCGAAGATCCTAATCAACATCTCAAGGACTTTCTCAAAATCGTTGATTCCATAGACCTTGATGTTGCCACTCGAGAGACGACCCGACTGCGTCTCTTTCAATTCTCTCTGCGGGATCAAGCTAGTCAATGGCTAGAGCGTCTACCCGCAGGATCCATCACCTCTTGGGATGATCTCACCACTTGTTTCCTCGCTCAGTTTTTCCCACCAGGAAGAACTACCAAGCTAAGGAATGATATCTTGATGTTCCAACAACGTCAAGGCGAAACCCTCTACGAGGCATGGACTCGATTCAAGGACTTACTCCAAAAAGTCCCTCACCATGGCATAGAACTTTGGCTCCAAGTCCAAATCTTCTATGACCATATCAATCTCTCCACGCGGCAAACCATTGACCAATCGGCCGGTGGTAAGCTACGTGATCTAAGTGCGGAACAATCATGGGCTCTCCTGGAAGATCTTGCTCTTTATGACAACGAAAGTTGGAGTGATCCCCGTGATTTGAATAAAACGGTCAAGGCAATATCTTTGCCTTCGAACAATTCAAGCACTTCCGACCGTAGGATCATAGAACTTGAAGACCAAGTCAAGTTTCTTATGAAATCCTACGAGGCTCCTAAACCTTCAAGCCAAGTAAACAAAATCACTTCTTCATGTGAATTATGTAGTGGTCCCCACGACACTCGTGATTGCGTGGAACTCCCCGAAGAAGCTTTTGCGGACTACGCATCCTCGCGTACCGACGGAGTGGGAGACAAGTGGTACACTTTCAAACCCGAGCCAAACCCCTACGGTGATTCATACAACCCCTCATGGAAAAATCACCCAAACCTTAGGTGGAAACAAAACCAATACGCACAACAAACCAATTCTTCCAACCCACCTAATCGGTTCCAATCAAGCGGTTCATCCCCAAACCGTACTTTCAATAACAATCCTTCCAACAATTATGGTAGTACCAATAATCTTGAAGGATTGATGTCCAAATTTATGGCATCTCAAGAAGCTCGGATAGCTAGATTCGAATCCGAATTCAATCAACAACAAACGGAGATGACCAATAAAATTGACAACTTATTGAAAGCCCTCAATAACCAAGTGTTATCACCTCCACATAAGGACGCTAGGAACACAAATAGCGGACCCCAAGTGAAAGACCCCTCTTCATCCAAACATGTCCACTTCGTCAACATTGTCACTATTAAACCAATTGATAGGAATGAGGATAATAGTGAACCTGAGGATGAGGTTAAGAAAGGCGAGGTTGATAAAGAAGTTAGGAAAAATAAGATTGAAGAAGTGGATGATGATGAGGACTACTTCAATAGGCTACCCACTAAGGAAGAGCGCGCATATCATACAGACTTATTCGATGACCCCGAGACACCATACTTCCTAGGTAGACCAATTATAAAAATGGGCGACCCTTCTAATCTCAACATACCATGCAACATCGGACATTTCCATGTGTGGAAAGCTTACATCGACCTTAGATCGCCCATAAACATCATGACTAGAGCCCACTACAACTTGATAATGAAAAATCAACTTGGGTATAGGATGTTCCCTGATAAGGGTTGGATGAGTAACTTCACGGGAAGAGTTAAGGGATTACCGGTTTATGTAGGAAACTTCACCTATGTCACCGACTTTGTAATTGTAGAAGATATCCGGCCAATAGTCGATGCATGCTTAACTCAAGTAGTTTTTGGAAAACCATTTGTTGAGGTCTCTAGAATGACTTATGAACCTTCCTTAGGGATAGTTAGATTTAAGGATGAGACCGATGAGGTAAACTACCAAATGCCATATAAGATAGAGCAATTCCAACACTTGTCAAATGTTGAGAAGGAGCTTAAGCAAGCGGTCTACTATAGGAATGATGAGGATAGAAATAAAGGAGTAGACTATGTTATGGAAAGGATATCCGGTTTCTACAAGGATTGTTTGAAATTAGGACCGGAATATAAAACCGGAAATGGGAATGGCCTAGGAACCGTGACCAATGATGGAATCACGTAATGTACGTGACTTTGAGTCTAGCTACAAGACTCGTTAATAAAGAAAAGCGCTTCTTGGGAGGCAACCCAAGCTTTATTTGCTTTGTGTGTTTATTTATTTGTTTGTTTGATTTTATTTTCTTCCGTATGTATGCTTAATTTTTATTATTATTGATTCATGTTCGAAACTAAATTGTGAAAATGCTTTATCTTGTTTTTAACTTCGTCTTAACTACATATAAAGGTATTTTGCAAAAGATAAGTGTAAGGGAAATCCAAATCGGTTTATTAGAACAATTGAACATGAATCAGAACAATATTAAATTAACATACATATTAGTATTTGTTTGAGTCAAATGCTTGTATCGAGTCATAATGATGTTTTGCAGGAATTCCAGGAAGTAAGGTATAGGTTTTTCCAGAAATTTTCCGGAAACTTAACATGAGAATTCTGTCAGATCATTTCTGACGGCGTCAGGCCTTACAACCTGACGGCGTCAGGTTTTAATTTTCTGAAATTTTTGAAAGTTTTGTTTTCATAAAAAGTTTTTATTAAATCTCTAACTTATAAACTCCAGGAATCTGCAAAATAATCATTTCACAAGCATTATATCCTTATATAGATTTATCCCGCCGATGTTATGCAGGTTTTCGTGTTTGTTTTCTCAGGTTTAACAGGTTATTTTGGACAAGGAGATGTATGTGGAATCTAGCTTTTGGCGATGCTTTAGTCTTGGAGCTTCCACATTACCTTGGAAGAAGATCTAACCATGTTACCCCTTTATCCACCGAGCGAATCAGGGGAGTATTTGATTTCATTCTTTTACCTTATTTACTTTTACATCTTGTTATATGAACATTGGGGACAATGTTCATCTTAAGTGTAAGGGGGGGGGGGGGTAAAGTACGATACTTTAGAGAATGCTATTACGCTTGATTTTTCGTTTGTTTAATGGTAGATGTGTAATAAAACTGAGAGAAATACCTGTTAAGGCAATTTTAGTGCCAAATTTAAATTTTTTTACAACATATAAGAGTGAAACTTTGATCTTAATGAGCGTCTCATGGATAGGAGTTATATGACTAGCACAAAAACCGTACCACTAAAAAATTTTCCACCCCCAAATATGTGAGGTTCGCCCCTAGAATTGATAGGAAAAGCATTTATGCTATGATGTGTGTACCGGTAGCACTTAGATTCTAGAACTTGCGTTAAGACCATTCCGAGGCCACAAGTGAGACTACATTCGTGTAGTTAGATTTACTACATGATAAGAGGCATTAGGATTAACCCATTGTTTTACACCTGTGTTTTTGTTATAATTACATTGACTACATTGGTCAAGTAATTCTCCCACACCCTTTGCGTTGTACTCATTTTTAGTACACGATACCCCTAGTACACCCCTCAGAGCCTATCTTTTCGTTTCTAACTTTAAGCATTTTACTTAAAGTAAGAATTTGTTTACACCCCACTTAAATGTACACCCAAATCGCCTTAGCCTACCTTGTATGCACTCATTTTTAGTGCATTATTGTGACAACATTTGTTTAAACCCCAAGTTAATTATCTAATTGATTACATAGTAGCTAAGTCGAGTCATATCCTTGTACATATTATTTTGGGACGATTGGGACTCATGGGTAAAGTACTAGTGTAATGGAGTAATGGGGAAGAACAATATTATTACCCCCATATGTGCTAAATATTTTAAAAGTACTCCAAGTGTTTCGATTATCTTAATTCGAGTCATTAGAATAGTTATTTGTAAAGTTATGTAAAAGTTCAAGTGTAAGGGGAGAACCAACCCCCCTACGATGTATTATTTTGGATGGTAGGGCAAGAGTGTATGAAAAAAATATATATCAAAAAAATCAAGAAAAATACAAAAAAATGAGAAAAAGAAAAGTAGAAAAAACATACGGACTACCATCCCGTTTCATTTTATGTTTATTTTATGTTTTTGTTATTTTGTTTTTAGCTTAAGTCGAGTCTAGTCTTGGCTTAGCAACGCCATATTGTACATGTAATTAACCAAGATCTTTAACTCGCCACTAGTAAAATATCCTTTATCCAACAAAACCGTGTTTATCATATCCCTACACCTAATGTTATAACCCGTTTAAAAGCCCTCTTTGATAGTTTATCTTAGGTGCTTACGCCTAGTGGAGGAGGTTTTTGACCCTTTCCCAAGCCTATGGTAATCTATTTGCTATGACAGGTAGTGAGAGATATTATCCATTTTCATTTATAAGATATACTTTTATGACACCTGAGAGATGTGAGTATCTAAACACTACTTGTGAGGTGCTAGTTTGTAATCTCCGTGCTTATTATGATTAAAGTGGAATGACTATTTGTTGTAATTACTTTTATATTAGCGTTAAATGACCCCTAACTTGTATTTTGATTAGAATAAAAGCACATTTGCTTGAGGACAAGCAAATCTCAAGTGTAAGGGTATTTGATGAAGCAAAAAGTGTACCGCTTTTAGGGGGTCATTTAAGCCCTAAATCGTATTTATTTGATCAAATATTGCCCTAAATCGCTCCTTTTGTCATTTTAGGTACTTTGGAGAAGAAATCTGGAAAAGGAAGCATTTTGGACGTTTTTGGAGCATAAAAGTGAAGAAAACGACAAAGTCTCCAAAGCTGCTGGAAAAGTACACGTGACGGCGTCAAGGATTGCTCCTGACGGCGTCACGGCTTGGCAAAAGAGGTGGATATGACAAAATACACGTGACGCGCCAGAGAGTTTTACAATGGAAATCTGACGGCGTCACCCTTTAAGGTGATCAAGGTCGTCACGGTTTAAGTTAAAGAGAGACGGCGTCAAGCACAATTGTGACAGCGTCAACACTTGACGCGCCAGAGTGGATTTTGGAGGATTAAAGAGGGACGGCGTCAGGAAGACCATCCGGGAACCCTAGCCGCGGCGAGGTGACGGCATCACCTCCTACAACGTGACGCCGTCAGCCCCTAAATTTTATATATAGTTTTGCAATTTTTAGTCATTAGTGTGCAACTTTGTGAGGAGAAACCCTAAGATGAATTTTCTGCCATTTTTAAAGGTTTTATACCCTTGGATCTCCCATGTTTAATTGAAGATAAGTAATCAATTAATCATTCAATATGTCTATGTATTGTTTGATTATATCTTGTTCTTGTCTTTTAATTAACATGCTAGGCTAGATTTATCTTGTGTTTGCTTAGATCTAATGAAACCTAACTATTGATTATTGGTTGTTGGTGTGTTATTAATTGTATTGGATGATTGTTTATTGATGTTAGGCTTAAGAAAACTGGCTAACCTCCTATACGGTAACTTGCTTGAACGTCTTAAGAAACATGAACCAATGCGTACTAGGTTTATTTGGTTGTATTTAATGCATGAGCGAATTCTAGTGATCCCATGTTAGGAGCTTCTTAGCCGGCTCGACATAGGAGTGAAGTAGGAGCTTGTAGAGTTGGGGAAGTACGTACGCCACCCCACGATTGGTATTAAGGAATACACCTGTCACCCACGCAATTAATACACACTAATCAACCGGTAAAAGATAGTTAGGGAGTAAGGAAATCTAAGTAAACACATTTCTCCCCATATAAGTTCCACAAACCTTTTCATTTTCAGTTATTTTATTTTATTTGCAATTGTAGTTATTTGGGTTAGTTGACTAGCAACTAATTCCGCCCACTCCTTCAAACCCGAGATTTTACTTGCTTTCATAAAAATATAAAAATACAAAAAGAATCTTCCCTCACCCTTAGACCTATTAGAGTAGTTTTTCAATCCTAACGACACTATTCCCCTAGAGAACGATCAATCCCCCGGTACTTGCCACTACACTATACTACATCGGTCAGGTACACTGCCTGGTGGGGATTGCAAGCCTCTTGAAATCCCTCGAGAGGTAAAACCTGTTGTAAGGTCGCAAAACCACGCATCAGCACCCCTTAAAATTGCTTTCCCATTAATTAAAGTTTATATGTTGATGTCTTTGGTGACTTTTATTAGTGCATTGATAACCTCTGTGTCTAGCTGAGCATTGCTTGGGTCGCCATGCCCCTTCCTCGCCTATTTGTTTCAGCGTCTCTTTAATAAATAGGATAGACATAAGTAATCATTAAGGGTTTACTCGCCGATAAGATTAGAGCCAACGAGAAAGGCTTAATTATATACACTTCATATAAAACTAGCAATAAAACAAGTGACAAGCTACTTAATTATCAGGACAGGTCTTCTTATTGTCTCGAGTATCTATCTGTGTACGTGTGTGCTAATCGATGATTCGTGCTCATTAGTTTAGTTTTCTATTTAATCATAACCAAACCGTGCCAGTCTCTCAGGCTGAACCCCCTTGCGTTAGATTAGGTTGTACAACTAACTTAAGATATTAAAATACTGATTAGAATAACTAGATAATACGTTCCACTCTTAGTGATCGACACTCTACTTACCATTATATTCATACTGACCGGGTACACTGCTCGTTAAGTGTGTGTGTTATTGATAAGTCGGCTAAATATAAATTTAAAACTTGAGTAGGCATTAATACTGCTAAACCGCAACGACACATCGCACGCATCAAGTTTTTGGCGCCGTTGTCGGGGAGTGAATTGTTATTATCTGTTAATTTGATTAGTATTTTAATTAGGTTTTTCTTTTTAATTTTTAGATTCTAACCACTAACTCTGTTATATATTAGATAAATTGCATTCATTGTATTATTTGCATATTTTCTGTTTTGTGTGTTTTTATTTTCTTTAATTTTTGGTTCTTTTTGTTTATTTTTATTTTAGTTTTTATCAATGTTGCAAAAATCGTGAATCGGTAGCCGGGCGGTCGACCACCCTGCAGCGAGTAATCGGCCGAGGCGGGATTAATCGGTGATTAATCGGATTGGCATTTTTTGCATGTTTTGGGTATTTCTTGAGACCAAACTAAAGATCGTAACTGATTCCAAGCCTACTATGTTTCCAAACCTCAATAAAAGGCTCCAATTCTGATTATGAGGCTCATTGTGCGTTATAAGTGAAATAAACGATCCCCAAATTAAGTAGAATGCCTAAATTTTTATTTTTTCAAAGCTGACCGATTTGGCCGATTCGGCCGATTTTTGGCCGATTTTTTTGCCTGACCGATTTTTTGGCCGATTTTTGAAATTCTACAAGGTTTAGGCCCGATTACCTTGTAATCGGCGATTAATCGGCCGAGTTGACCGATTTTTGCAACATTGGTTTTTATTGTTTTTCTATTTTTCTGCATCCTGCTATCGTTGTATTGTGCTGATACAAACGATACGGCGCATCTGTTTTCACAGATACGGCGTATTGCGTTTAATTTTTATAAAATACAACGCGTTTAATAAATTCGAGTACGACGCATCTTTCCCCAAGATACGGCGTATTCTGTTTTTAATAAGAAATTTTTCTAAACGATAACGCCATACGACGCATCTATTTTAACAGATACGGCGTATTGTCTATTTAAATTAAAAATAGTTTTCGAATTATTAAACAGATACGACGCATCGATCTCTATCGATACGGCGCATCTACTAAATCAAAAATCTTGTATTTTGAATCGTAACAAAAATACGGCGCATTAACTTTTGTTAATACGACGCATTTAATTTTAATAAATATAATCGATTTTTGATAATTTAAACCTGATACGGCTCATTCTAAATCATAAGCGGCGTATCTGTTTTCTGAATAAAAGTCTGATTAAATTTTAACGAAATAAGATACGGCGTATCCTACTTTTTGGATACGGCGCATCGCTTGCAGATATCAACAACTTTTATTTTTTCGTATTCCGTTTTCGTTGTTAATTTTCTGATATATTACTTTCTTGAACATACCCTACTGATGCTTTTGTGATGGTTTCAGGAAGTGCATGACCAGGAGTTCAACTAAGAACTTGATTAAACCTTTCGAAGATCCTGAACGAGCCCTACATTCGCTTAAAAGGCTTTTCAACACAAAAAGCTTTGAAATTTCAAGTTCGTTCGAGCTTGATTACTTTTCTGAAGAGAAGGAGGAAGAAGAAACAGAAACAATGGCGGAAAACACTACTATGGAGGAATACATGTACAAAACCCGTGCTGATTACAGTTCAGGAGTTGCTAGACCGAAGTTTGATGAAAAGTCAAAGTTTGAGTTGAAGGGTCAGTTTCTCAAGGAGCTAAGAGAAAATGCTTTCAGTGGAACGGAACATGAAGATGCTAATGAACATGTTGAAAAAGTCCTCGAGATTGCAGATTTGTTTACTACAGAAGGAGTCTCAGACGATCAACTTATGCTAAGAATCTTTCCAATTTCGCTTAAAGGAGCTGCTAATAAGTGGCTAAGGAATGAACCTGCTAGTTCAATCACAACATGGGAAGATTTGAAGAGCAAATTCCTGAAAAGATATTGTCCACCTGCTAAAACCGCTTAAAAGATGGAGGCTATCAACAGTTTCAAGCAAGATCCTGATGAAACTCTTTATCAAGCTTGGGAACGATTTAAAGACTTATTGATGAAATGCCCTCAACATTATCTAAGCCCAATGCAGGAGATAAAATTGTTCTATCAAGGATTGGACGTGCCTACTAGACAAATCTTGGATGCTAAGGGAGCTGTGCCTCAAATGAGTGCAGCCGATGCTAGAAAAGCTATCCAAGAAGCTGCTGATCACTCTCAAAAATGGCACGACGGAACCTCTACTAGATCTAAGAGCAGCACTAATTTTGACGGGTCTGCTGCTATTCAAGCTCAACTGGATAAAATTAGTAGAGAGATGAAGAAGCGTGATGAGAAAGTTTATGCTGCCCAAGTTGGATGTGAAAAATGCGAAGGACCTCACTACACTAAAGATTGCCCTAATAAGAATGAAAGTGAGACTTTTGAAGAAGCATACTACACACAATTTGGACAACCATTCCGACCTTCAGGAAGATTTAGGGAAGCTACTCCGGGATACTATCAAAAGAACAACTATAATCCCACTTATCAAGAAAGGAGGCAGACTTTAGATGACACTTTAAATCAAATTATGGCCGATGCTGCTAAAAGACATGAAGAGAACACCGCTATGATCAAAGAAATCCGAGCCTCAACGGATACTATAACAAGAAATCAAGGAGCTTCGATCAAAGCATTGGAACAACAAATAGGACAAATGAGCAAGGTTCTTCAAGAAAGGGGATACGGAAGTTTACCTAGCTCAACTGAAACTAACCCAAGAGATCATGTCAAGGCCATATGCACTACTGATGAAGTCACGCCTAACATACCTTTTCCTAGAAGATTGATGAATGGTAATGATGCTGCAAAGCCCGAATTTTTCTTTAATTCTTCAATCAGTTTAAGGAGGTTACTCAAAGAAAAGGCAAAGATTGAAGAGGAGATCAAGGCTACAATGAAAGAAGAGAGCTCTGCAACCGACTTACGTGCCTTGCCTCATAAAGAAAAGGACCCAGGAAGTTTTACTTTACCTTGTTCAATTAATGACTTATCTTTCAATAATGTATTAGCTGACTTAGGAGCTAGCATTAGTGTTATGCCCCTTAAGACATTCACTACCCTAGGACTGGGAGAGTTAGCACCAACTAAGATGCTTATTGAATTGGCTGATAAAACAGTAAAACAATCTGAAGGGATTGCTGAAAATGTGCTAGTTAAGATTGAGAAGTTTGTTTTCCCCGTAGACTTTGTTATATTAGATATGCCCGAGGATGTTAAGATTCCTTTAATCCTTGGAAGACCTTTCTTGTCTACCGCCCATGCTAAGATTAATGTGTTTAAAAGAAAGATCTCATTAAAAGTAGGGAATAATAAACTAGTCTATAAGTGCCAAAATCCTGCTAAAAGCATAATTAGAGGCGTCTATGTGCTAGGATTAAGAGAACGTATGGACCTCGATCTAGAAGCTAGGTTTATGGGAGAAACCTTGGTAAATAATGAATCACTTGAGACCTATAGTGGAGACTACATTGAATTAAATGATCTTAATTTACCATTAGGAATCAATGATCAATTTATGGAGGATTTTGAACCCGAAATTGATGAAGGAGAAATTATGGATATACCTAGAATTAATATGATCAACACTAAGCATTATGATGAATTTGAAGGATATCCTAGTTTCTGTGATTATGGTAGAAAGATCCATGTAGATTGTGCTTATAATTTACAATTTCCTTGCATGATAGGATTTAAACAGGTTAGTGCCAACTTTTTCCCTATTTTACCAATTAATGTAATGTCAAAAGATTTCTATAATTCTATAATGAAAAACAAAATTGAGTATAGAGGGAAAAACGTAGTTGGAATATTCATGAATGTGCCTATTTTTGTTGGGAATTTAACTATTGTTACAGATTTCACCGTGGTAGAAAACATGGATGCTTATCGTGATGTTGAGATGGGTGACGTGATCGTTGGGAAACCATTTTGTAAGGAGGTCGAAATTAACGCTAAAAGATTTGAAGGAAAAATCACCTTTCAAAGTGGAAGCAACGTTATCACTTACATGATGCCTCGTGCTCACCCAAGGTTTAAACATGCCCCTAACAAATTTTGTTACAAATTTACACCATTTCTTTTTGTAGATGAAAATGACGCTGAGAAAGGGATCGAATATCCGTACCAAAAGATGAAATGATTCTACAAAGGTGTACTTGAATTGGGGCCGGAATATGTTCGTGATGAAGTAATTCACAACTACATCGTGCACAGACATGTGGGGATCAATAGAACCAAATAAGGAGCTGAACGTGAGTCTAACTTGAAGACTCTGGAATAAAGACAAGTGCTGACCGGGAGACAACCCGGAAGAAAATTTTTACTTTTCTTTTCTGTGTCGAGTCTGTCAGACCTGCAGATACGGCGCATCTCAACCATAAGATGCGACGCATCACCTGCAATGGTCATATCCTATTTTATTTTCTGCATTTTTATTTTTGACTTTAAAACTTTCTGTCAGTATTTTAATGCGGCGCATCCCTGGTTAAGGATGCGACGCATCTTTTATTCTGATTCGTACTTATTTCAGGCTCGATACGGCGTATCTTTTTACATAAGATACGGCGTATCGAATGACCTGATGATTTTCATTTTAATTTTTTAGTTTTAATTTTACTAACTACTAATGTATTATGCAAGTTTGAACCTTCTTAACTCAGGTGTGTTAAAGTCTTAATGGTATTTTAGATTCCTGCATTTCTGTGGATACATCATCTATGAAGCTTAAACGTTCTCATCCACAAGAAAGTTGATTTTTGCTCTTATACGAATAATGGAGGATCATACCGAGCAAATCTCAGGGGAGTTTTTTCTGTTCTAATTCTTTTATTTTCCAGTTTTTAACCTTTGACACAAACAACGAGGACGTTGTTTAACTTAAGTGGGGGGATTGGAGAATTAGAACACTTACTTGTCCTAAACTTTTTCAAAATATGCTTAAAATGCGCTTAATATATCAAAATTTAAAATTTTCTAGCATGTTTTTTGTTTAATCTAAGTTGCATAGCTGCACACATAACCTTATTTTCAAAAATTGTGAACTTATCAAAATTCACAAATCTATGAGTGTGCCGGTGACTTGTAAACTTTAGAACTTGGCTTATATACTATTCGAGACCACCATAATAAGTATTATCTATATAATTAGAATGACTTGTCTAAATTGGTAAATTTCTAGGATTACACCCAAATAGCCTTTATATGTTATGTGATATTAACTAACTACACTGGTTAGTTAACCCCCGTATAAACCCTTTGTTACTCTCATTTTTAGAGTAAGATACCCCTAGAAAAACACTCAGAGCCATTCCTTTCGTTTCTTACACCTTTGTTAAAATGTTTCGATACACCCTTACACCTTAGCCTACCCTGTAGATTAAAATCCGTGGTTAATTGCTTTAGGCAAAGTGTGTTTCCTTACATTACCTGTGTTCGCGTGCGTAATTCATTATCTTTGGTTAGATCAGGAAATTGCACAATGCAATTGGTATAAAAGTAAATATTGTATAACTTTGAGTTTATTTTTCGTGTGTTTACTACTTTCACTATTACAGTTATTTTTGAAAGTATGAAGAGTATCGAAAAATTATCCGAAAAAATAGTGATAGAAAAGTTGTGAAATTTTACACATACGTTGATGTCAAAAAAAAAAAAAAAAAAAAAAAAAAAAAAAAAAAAAAAAAAAAAAAAATCGAAAAAAAAAATAGAAAAGGAAAAGTTGGAAGTTTGTTTTAACCAACTTATATAAAGTTTTGTATTAAGTGGTCGATATCACCACTATTTGTTGTATATTATATTTATGGATTGAATGGGAGTTGGCCGTTATGGGAACGCCAACTAAGGTTATTCTTTGATTGAGATCTTGTTGAGTATAATTCGTGTCTACCTAAAGCGTGTGTTTCAAGTGTTAAAGCGTGATTTATTCAATGATATGAGTCTTATTCATGGGATGGTTGGGAAAGTAATTTACCACACTTAGGATTTTAATTTATCTGTTTTGTTTATTTTTTATTTTACACCAATTTGTATCCCAAATGTTATCCATACCCTATATCATTCTTCATCCAAATCTTTGATTTATTGAGATTAGGGATTTGAGTAATCTTAAGTATCGTAGTCGTGGATTCGGCTATGTATTTATGATTTTGTCGCCCTTTTTGATATAATATTATTGGTAAAGATTACTTGGTCCTATCTTTAGCCCATTCGAGTAAAGGATTTGAGCAATTGCAAGTATCGTGGTCGTGGATTCGATCATGTATTTGTGATTTTGTCGCCTTTTCTAGAATGTGAGATCGATAGAGATTAAAAAGGATGATCAACCCTTAACCAACAAACTCTTTTTACCGCTTTAGACTTGTTATTCCTTGGCTTTAGTGGGGGAGATGTGTATACTTGCCAAGCTTATGATAGAATATTCGTCACGACTGGACAGTTAAACGATTAGATTTGCTTTTATCGAAATATTTTATTTTATTTCTAATTCGTTAAGTGTTTGGTTGTGCAATTATGACAAAACGAATACATGCTTAAATATAAAATTGCTTTCCCATTAATTAAAGTTTATATGTTGATGTCTTTGGTGACTTTTATTAGTGCATTGATAACCTCTGTGTCTAGCTGAGCATTGTTTGGGTCGCCATGCCCCTTCCTCGCCTATTTGTTTCAGCGTCTCTTTAATAAATAGGATAGACATAAGTAGTCATTAAGGGTTTACTCGCCGATAAGATTAGAGCCAACGAGAAAGGTTTAATTATATGCACTTCATATAAAACTAGCAATAAAACAAGTGACAAGCTACTTAATTATCAGGACAGGTCTTCTTATTGTCTCGAGTATCTATCTGTGTACGTGTGTGCTAATCGCTGATTCGTGCTCATTAGTTTAGTTTTCTATTTAATCATAACCAAACCGTGCCAGTCTCTCAGGCTGAACCCCCTTGCGTTAGATTAGGTTGTACAACTAACTTAAGATATTAAAATACTGATTAGAATAACTAGATAATACGTTCCACTCTTAGTGATCGACACTCTACTTACCATTATATTCATACTGACCGGGTACACTGCTCGTTAAGTGTGTGTGTTATTGATAAGTCGGCTAAATATAAATTTAAAACTTGAGTAGGCATTAATACTACTAAACCGCAACGACACATCGCACGCATCAGCAACATTATCAATAGTGAGAGAGTCATGAGAGATTGTACCTTTTCCGATGATTTTACTTTTAAGCTTGCTACCGAATGTGACATTACCTCCGTCGTACACTTGGTAGGTTGAGAAAAGGCTTTTGTTTCCCGTCATGTGTCTTGAACACCCACTATCTTTGATCCACTCCTCCGGTTCTAACCCGACTTTCAAGCACACCTCTTCTGAGTCATGAGCCATGAGAGCAACTTCGTCGTTCTTAGGCTCGTCGTCATCACCATCACTGTCGCTCCAGGCTCCACTAACAAATGCTTTTTGAGATTTGTTCTTTGGAGGCTTTGAACATTCTCCTATTAGGTGACCTGAATCCCCGCACCTAAAACACTTCCTATCTACTTTTCCTTTCCTATCATCACGGTCTTTCCTGAAGGATTTCTTTTCTTCACGAGGTTGTCTTACGAACTTTCCTCGTCTCCTAAAGAACTTTTTGAAATCTCTAACGGCCATGGCATACTCTTCGTCTTCGCTACCTGAACTAGACTCTTCATCACTTGATTCTACTCTAGCTTTTAAGGCAATGGACTTCATCTTTTCCTTTTTGCCTTTAACTATTTCTGAGTCTTTTTCCATCACTATTTCGTGAACTTTGAAATTTTCGATGAGCTCGTCAAGTGTCATGCTTGAAAGATCCTTGGATTCTTCAATAGCCGTCACCTTTGCTCTCCACTTCGGATGAAGTGCTCTAAGAAATTTACTAACAAAGTTCTTACTAGAAAAAGATTCGTCAAGTGCTTTAAGAGAAGTAATTATAGTATTAAACCTAGCAAAAGCACTATCAATGGTCTCATCTTTAGGGATAACAAATTGTTCATATTGTTGAACAAGAAGATCAATTTTGTTATCTTTGACTTGTGAGTTCCCTTCATGAGTGATAATCAATGATTGCCAAATATCCTTAGCCGTTTTACACATAAAAACTCTTTCATATTCTTTCTTAGGTAAGGCATTATAAAGCATCATTTTGGCTTCATTATTTTAGGCAATCAACTTCTTTTGCTCATCACTATGACGAGTAAGAGAAGCACCCTCATACCGATTACCTAATATATTTGATATAGGTTTATTATCACCTTCTACAATAATTTACCACAAATCTATATCCTTTGACTTCTCATAAGTTTCAAAGCGATTTTTCCAATATATAAAACTATTTGGTTCAAATAGTGGTGGTCTTTGCATAGATTGCCTTTCTTTGAAGTTTTCAAAATTCATTGATCGTTTCAAGTTTTAAAATACAATATATTTTGAAAATCTTGAGTAACGTAGCTCTGATACCAATTGTGGAAAACTAGAAGGGGGGTTGAATAGTTTTTACCGTTTTAAACTTTTCTTCGCTTTGTATACTTAACGTGATTTCAAAGTAAAACAAACAATCAAGCAATATATATAAAGCAAGTAAGGAAAGAAATGATCAAACCACACAACACGGATATTTATAGTGGTTCGGCTACAAGGACTCTCTTCCTTGCCCTACTCCACTCCTCGAGCCTCTAACTCGAGAGTTTTTCTTCACGAAGAAACAAGCTCCCTTTTAGGCGGAGAAAACCTTTACACGTCGCTTACTCTTTATCCGGTACTAAGCTAAACATCGAGTTCTTTACAAGGGTATGATGAACTCAAATAAGTACATTTTATTACTATCATTTATCCTATTAATTTGACTTGTTTTACTATATTATGTATGAGGATTGATACTTAATCGTTTACTTTTGTAATTCTCAGGTAAAAACAAGCATTTGGTGAAACTTGACGATTTTGGACTAATTATGGAGCAAAATATGCATAATGTGAAAAGTCTACTGAAAAAGACAAGATCAGGACTAATCTGCTCCAGATGCGCCGCATCTCACTCATGACATGCGCCGCATCTCTATCAAGATATCACCAGATACGATCCAAGATACAAGAGGACATGCGCCGCATCTAATCATGGAGTTACGCCGCATCTTCTGGCGGTGTACGAATATTTCTGAATATTATAATCTTGGACCCCACGCGAAGTTAAGTACATGCGCCGCATCTACTCCTTAGATGCGCCGCATCTTCCCTCAGACAGAAACTATAAATACCCCAAGGCCAGACGAATTTCGTGTGCATTACATTAGATTCGAAGACCGAACAGGAGAAACCTAGGACGAATTCAGTCAAGGAGGCAGCACAAGACACACCCAAATCAAAGATACAAGAGCTGTAAGAAGGTGCTGCATGTGTTTAATTCATTAAGTAGTTTTGTTTTATTGTGTTAGCAAACTTTAATTCATCAGGATTGGTGGCTTGTGTAATGTGACAACGAAAGATTGCACTCCCTTTAATACTTGCTTTCCCATCAATTAAATTTTATATGTTGATGTCTTTGGTTACTACTTATTAGTGCATTGATAACCTCTGTGTTTATTAGTGGCTTGCGGGCATTTGACTGCGGGACATAATGTGGCTCCCACGGTTATTACTAAATTGATCACTTAGGAATAACTTTTAGACATAAGTAATCATTAAGGGTTTACTCGCCGATAAGAATAGGACCAACGAGAAAGGGTTAACTACATACACTTCATATAAAGCTATCAATAAAACAAGTGACAAACTACTTAATCATAAGGACGAGCCCTCTTATTGTCTCAAGTATCTATCTGTGTACGTGTGTGCTACTTGCTGATTCGTGCCTATTAGTTTATTTTATTATTTAATTGCAAACAAACCGTGCCAGTCTCTCAGGCTGAAACCCCCTTGCGTTAGGATATTAAAATACTGATTAGAATAACTAGATAATACGTTCCACTCTTAGTGATCGACACTCTACTTACCATTATATTCATACTGACCGGGTACACTGCTCGTTAAGTGTGTGTGTTATTGATAAGTCGGCTAAATATAAATTTAAAACTTGAGTAGGCATCTAAACGTGCTAAAACTATACTACGACACCGCACGCATCAAGTTTTTGGCGCCGCTGCCGGGGAGTGAATTGTTATTATCTGTTAATTTGATTAGTATTTTAATTAGGTTTTTCTTTTATTAGATTAATTGCATCATTGTATTATTTTGCATATTTGTTGTATTGTGTGTTAATTGTTTTCTTTTATTTTTGTGTGTTTTATTTGTTTGTGTGTTTAATTTTTGTTTTTATTTTTCGTATTTTTTCTGTTCTGCTATCGTTGTACTGTGCTAAATCAAACGATACGGCGCATCTGATCTCTCAGATACGGCGTATTGCGTTTAATTTTTAAAATACAACGCGTTTAATTAATTCGATACGACGCATCTTTTCCCCAAGATACGGCGTATCTGTTTTTAATACGAAATTTTTTTTAAAAGCGATAAAGTAATACGACGCATCTGCTTTTGCAGATACGGCGTATCTGTTTTTGATAAAAAAAATTTTCTAAACGTTAACGCCATACGACGCATCTGCTTTCGTAGATACGGCGTATCTATTATTTTAATTAAAAACAGTTTGCGAATTATTAAACAGATACGACGTATCGATCTCTATCGATACGGCGCATCTTACTGAATCAAAAATCGATATTTATTTTTAAACGTAACGAAAATACGGCGCATTAACTTTCGTTAATACGACGCATTTAATTTTAATTAGATAAGTTGATTTTTGATTAATTAATTCGATACGGCGCATTCATAAATTCTAAGCGGCGTATCTATTTTCTGGATAAAGTCTGATTTAATTTTAACTTATTAAGATACGGCGTATCCAACTCTTTGGATACGGCGCATCGTCTGCAGATATCAGTAACTTTAATTTTTCGTATTCCGTTTTCGTTGTTGATTTTCTGATATATTACTTTCTTGGGCATACCCTACTGATGCTTTTGTGTTGATTTCAGGAAGTGCATGACCAGGAGTTCGACTAAGAACTTGATTCAACCTTTCGAAGATCCTGAACGAGCCCTGCATTCGCTTAAAAGGCTTTTCAACACAAGAAGCTTTGATCTTTCAAGTTCACTCGAGCTTGATTACTTTTCTGAAGAAAAAGTGGAAGTTGAAACAGAAACAATGGGCGAAAACACTACTATGGAGGAATACATGAACAGCACCCGTGCTGATTACACTTCAGGAGTTGCTAGACCAAAGTTTGATGATAAGTCAAAATTTGAGTTGAAGGGTCAGTTTCTCAAAGAACTAAGAGAGAATGCTTTCAGTGGGACGGAACATGAGGATGCTAATGAGCATGTTGAAAAGGTCCTGGAGATTAAAGATTTGTTTACTTCAGAAGGAGTCACTGACGATCAGATCATGCTAAGAATCTTTCCAATCTCGCTAAAAGGAGCTGCTAACAAGTGGCTAAGGAATGAACCTGCTAGTTCAATCACTACATGGGGAGATTTGAAGAGCAAATTCCTGAAGAGATATTGTCCACCTGCTAAGACTGCTAAAAAGATGGAGGCTATCAATAGTTTCAAGCAAGAGCCTGATGAAACCCTTTATCAAGCTTGGGAACGGTTTAAAGATTTATTGATAAAATGTCCTCAACACTATCTAACCCCTATGCAAGAGATAATATTGTTTTATCAAGGATTGGACGTGCCTACAAGACAGATTTTGGATGCTAAGGGAGCCGTACCTCAGATGAGTGCAACTAATGCTAGAAAAGCAATCCAAGAAGCTGCTGATCATTCTCATAAATGGCACGATGGGACCTCTACTAGATCTAAGAGCAGCACTAATTTTGACGGGATTGCTGCTATTCAAGCTCAATTGGATAAAATTAGTAGAGAGATGAAGAAGCGAGATGAAAGAGCATATGCTGCCCAAATTGGATGTGAAAAGTGCGAAGGACCTCACTACACTAAAGATTGCCCGAACAAGAATGAAAGTGAGACGTTTGAAGAAGCATATTACACCCAATTTGGACAACCATTCCGACCTTCAGGACGATTTAGGGAAGCTACACCGGGATTCTATCAAAAGAACAACTTCAATCCCGCTTATCAAGAAAGGAGGCAGACTTTAGATGATACTTTAAAGCAAATTATGGCCGATGCTGCTAAAAGACATGAAGAGAATACTGCTATGATCAAAGAAATCCGAGCTTCAACGGACACTACTACAAGAAATCAAGGAGCTTCGATCAAAGCATTGGAACAACAAATTGGTCAAATGAGCAAGGTTCTTCAAGAAAGGGGATATGGAAGTTTACCGAGCTCAACTGAAACCAACCCAAGAGATCATGTCAAGGCCATAAGCACCACTGAAGAAGTCACTCCTAATATACCTAGAAGATCGATGAATGGTGATGATGGTGCAAGACCCAAATTTTTCTTTAATTCTTCAATCAGCTTAAGGAGACTACTAAAAGAAAAGACAAAGATTGAAGAGAAGATCAAGGCAACAATGAAAGAAGAGAGCCCTGCAACCGACTTAAATGCCTTGCCTCATAAAGAAAAAGACCCAGGAAGTTTTACTTTACCTTGTTCTATTAATGATATATCTATCAATAATGTGTTAGCTGACTTAGGAGCTAGTGTTAGTGTTATGCCTCTTAAGACATTCGCTACCCTAGGACTAGGAAAATTAGCACCAACTAAGTTACTTATTGAATTGGCTGATAAAACGGTAAAACGACCTGAAGGGATTGCTAATAATGTGCTAGTTAAGATTGAGCAGTTTATTTTTCCCGTAGACTTTGTTATACTAGACATGCCCGAAGATGTTAAGATTCCTTTAATCCTCGGAAGACCTTTCTTGTCTACTGCCCATGCTAAGATTGATGTGTTTAAAAGAAAATTTTCATTAAGGGTAGGGAATAATAAACTAGTCTATAAGTGCCAAGATCCGGTTAAAAGCATAATTAGAGGTGTTTATGTGCTAGGATTAAGAGAGCGTATGGACCTCGATCTTGAAGCTAGACTTATGGGAGAAACATTGATTCAAAACAACTCAACTAATCCTAATCATGGGAACTTTGAGGAATTCATTGACCTTAATGCACCTACCGAACTTAGACGCGATGTTGTTAATGATTCTGATGATGAGTGGTATGATTGCGTAGTAATTAACAAACGTAGGAGAATAGTTGAGAAAATGAATTTGAACAATGATGTGTTTATTGAACTACCACCCCACCTTGCTTATTTGTGCCTATATGATAATAAGAATTTCCCGTCTATCATTTTGTCATCTCTGCCCGAAAGGGACAGGACTTTGTTTATACAGATATTAAAAAAGAACGGCGTGGAAATTAAGGACGAGCAAGGAGTGTTCAATATTACTGAATTGGCGATAAAGGAGCGCGATGTTTCCGACTCCTTCAATGATCGATACTAAAGAGCTGAACGTGAGTCTAACTTGAAGACTCTGGAATAAAGACAAGTGCTTACCGGGAGACAACCCGGAGAATTTTTATTATTCTGTTTTCTGTGTCGAGTCAGTCAGGCCCGCATGAGGATACGGCGCATCTCAATCCTGAGATGCGACGCATCTCCTGCAATGGTCATATCTTATTTTAATTTTTCTGCATTTTTATTTTTGACTTTAAAACTTTTTATCAGTTTATTTTAATGCGGCGCATCCCTGGTTAAGGATGCGGCGCATCTTTATTCTGATCCGTATTAATTCCAGGCTCGATACGGCGTATCTTCTTTCATAAGATACGGCGCATCGACTGACCTGATGATTTTCAGTTTTAATTTTTAAGTTTTATTTTTCCTAACTACTAATGTATTATGCAAGTTTGAACCTTTCTTATCTTAGGTGTGTTTTAAAGTGTTGGTGGTATTATAGTTTCCTGGATTTCCTGTGGATACATCAAGTATGAAGCTTAAACGTTCTAATCCACAAGAAAGATGATTTTTGCTCTTAAACTAATGGAGGATCATACCGAGCAAATCTCAGGGGAGTTTTTCTGTTCTAATTCTTTTATTTTCCAGTTTTTAACCTTTTATACAAACAACGAGGACGTTGTTTAACTTAAGTGGGGGGATTGGAGAATTAGAACACTTAACAATTACTTGTCCTAAACTTTTTCAAAAATTATGCTTAAAATGTGCTTAATATATCAAACTTAAAAATTTTTTAGCATGTTTTTGTTTAAGATCTAAGTTGCATAGCTGCACACATGACGTTATTTTCAAAAATTGTGATTTTTCAAAATTCACAAATCTATGAGTGTGCCGGTGACTTGTAAACTTTAGAACTTGGCTTGTATACTATTCGAGACCACCATAATAAGTATTATATTTATATAATTGGAATGACTTGTCTAAATTGGTAAATTTCTAGGATTACACCCAAATAGCCTATTATAAGTTATGTGTTATTAGCTAACTACACTGGTTAGTTAACCCCCGTATAAACCCTTTTGTTACTCTCATTTTTAGAGTAAGATACCCCTAGAAAAACCCTCAGAGCCATTCCTTTCGTTTCTTACACCTATGTTTAAAATGTTTCGTTACACCTTACACCTTAGCCTACCCTGTAGATTAGAATCCGTGGTTGGTTAATTGCTATAGGCAAAGTGTGTTTCCTTACATTACCTGTGTTCGCGTGCGTAATTCATTATCTTTGGTTAGGTCGGGAAATTGCACAATGCAATTGGAGTGAAAGTAAATATTGTATATCTTTGAGTTTATTTTTAGTGTGTTTACTACTTTCACTATTACCGTTATTTCTGAAAGTATGAAAAGTATGGAAAAATTATCCAGAATTATCATTATAGTGATGTGGTGAAATTTTACACATCTATGTTAAAGTTTTTAAAAAAAAAAAAAAAAAAAAAAAAAAAAAAAAAAAAAAAAAAATTCGAAAAAATGAGAAAAAGAAAGAAAAAGAAAGTTGGATGTTTGTTTTAAACCAACGATGTAAAGTTATGTAAGTGGTCGATATCACCACTATTTGTTGTACTATATCTATGGATTGAATGGGAATTGGCAGTTATGGGAACGCCAATTAAGGTTTATTCTTTGATTAAGATCTTGTTGAATATAATTCGTGTCTACCTAAAGCGTGTGTTTCAAGTGTTAAAGCGTGAGTTATTCGATGATATGAGTCTTATTCATGGGATGGTTGGGATAGTGATTAACCACACTTAGGATTTTAATTTATTTGTTTTGTTTATTTTTCATTTTACACCAATTTATATCCCAAATATTATCCATACCCTTTATTATTCTTTATCCAACCAAACCTTTGATTTATTGAGATTAGGGATTTGAGCAATCTTAAGTATCGTAGTCGTGGATTCGGCTATGTATTTATGATTTTCTCGCCCTTTTTGATATATTATTATTGGTGAAGTTTGGACCTATCTTTAGCCTATTCGAGTTAAGGATTTGAGCAATTGCAAGTATCGTGTTCGTGGATTCGATCATGTATTTGTGATTTTGTCGCCTTTTCTGGAATTTGAGATCGATAGTGATTAAGAATAATTAACCCTTAAGCCTACAAACCCTTTTTACCGCTTTAGACTTGTTATTCCTTAGCTTTAGTGGGGGAGATGTGTATACTTGCCAAGCTTATGATAGAATATTCGTCAAGACTGGACAGTTAAACGATTAGATTTGCTTTTATCGACTTATTTTATTTTACTTCTAATTCGTTAAAGTGTTTAGTTGTGTGATTATGAATTAAACGAATACATGCTTGATATAAAAATAAATCCTAACATCTTTTAGGATACATTTTCATAAAAGAAATTCTAAGGTTTACTTGGGGACAAGTAAAGTTCAAGTGGGGGGATATTTGATGAACTCAAATAAGTACATTTTATTACTATCATTTATCCTATTAATTTGACTTGTTTTACTATATTATGTATGAGGATTGATACTTAATCGTTTACTTTTGTAATTCTCAGGTAAAAACAAGCATTTGGTGAAACTTGGCGATTTTGGACTAATTATGGAGCAAAACATGCATAATGTGAAAAGTCTACTGAAATGGACAAGATCAGGACTAATCTGCTCCAGATGCGCCGCATCTCACTCATGACATGCGCCGCATCTCTATCAAGATATCACCAGATACGATCCAAGATACAAGAGGACATGCGCCGCATCTAATCATGGAGTTACGCCGCATCTTCTGGCGGTGTACGAATATTCCTGAATATTATAATCTTGGACCCCACGCGAAGTTAAGTACATGCACCGCATCTACTCCTTAGATGCGCCGCATCTTCCCTCAGACAGAAACTATAAATACCCCAAGGCCAGACGAATTTCGTGTGCATTACATTAGATTCGAAGACCGAACAGGAGAAACCTAGGACGAATTCAGTCAAGGAGGCAGCACAAGACACACCCAAATCAAAGATACAAGAGCTGTAAGAAGGTGCTGCATGTGTTTAATTCATTAAGTAGTTTTGTTTTATTGTGTTAGCAAACTTTAATTCATCAGGATTGGTGGCTTGTGTAATGTGACAACGAAATATTGCACTCCCTTTAATACTTTCTTTCCCATCAATTAAAGTTTATATGTTGATGTCTTTGGTTACTACTTATTAGTGCATTGATAACCTCTGTGTTTATTAGTGGCTTGCGGGCATTTGACTGCGGGACATAATGTGGCTCCCACGGTTATTACTAAATTGATCACTTAGGAATAACTTTTAGACATAAGTAATCATTAAGGGTTTACTCGCCGATAAGAATAGGACCAACGAGAAAGGGTTAACTACATACACTTCATATAAAGCTATCAATAAAACAAGTGACAAACTACTTAATCATAAGGACAGCCCTCTTATTGTCTCAAGTATCTATCTGTGTACGTGTGTGCTACTTGCTGATTCGTGCCTATTAGTTTATTTTATTATTTAATTGCAAACAAACCGTGCCAGTCTCTCAGGCTGAAACCCCCTTGCGTTAGGATATTAAAATACTGATTAGAATAACTAGATAATACGTTCCACTCTTAGTGATCGACACTCTACTTACCATTATATTCATACTGACCGGGTACACTGCTCGTTAAGTGTGTGTGTTATTGATAAGTCGGCTAAATATAAATTTAAAACTTGAGTAGGCATCTAAACGTGCTAAACCTATACTACGACACCGCACGCATCAGGGTACAACCACTCCCGTTGGTTCTTTAACAAGGGTACAACCACTCCCTACAATCTATGTGTTTTGAGGACTAAAACACTAACCGGACTTTACTGAATGAATGGTATAGACAATGATGTGTGAACACTGACTAATCACACAGTATCTAACTATCAAGACTTGCAACAGTGTGTTGAAGCTTATATGCTTGATCTTCTTTTCTACAAAAGAGAGATCACTAAGAATAAAATGAATGAATGTAATAGGTTAGTGATGTACAAATGAATGAATATATAATTTAAGCTATATGAGTGATAAGTGTGCTTGAATGATCAGCTTGCTATTTATAGGCAAAACTGAGCAGACAAGTGGCGGATCCGGCAGACCCAAAATATGGGTTCCGCCCATATACTGGTTTGGTTCCGCCGGGACATGCCAGCTAAGAAATTTACAAATCTTTTCATATTTTGTCTAGTCTTGTCAAGATCTTACAAAGTCAACTCCTTTGCTTCAAGATCTTTCCAAAATATTGTAAAGTCAACTAAGATTTCCTATTGAGTTATGCCATGATGTCATGTGTATTTTTATTTTTAAGAAATAAAAATAAACATGTAAATGTATATATGTATGCAATGTATAATTCCTAGTGATCATGTGATATGTAAATGTGTTTTAAAAATCTTGTTACTAAAATGTAAAATGCTTTAACTTATGTTTATGATTTGCTAAAGATAAACATTATAATTGTCATTAACAAAAGAAAGCAAAGATCGTAAAATATAAATAACGTTTTTAGGACGATATTTGTATTAACATTGTCCATAATAGTTGCTTCATCAGTTATAGAATATGTTGTATTTGCATATTTTTTTTTTAATTTCGCGTACCGTTTATGTCATTGAGACAATCGGTTCGGCATTCTATGCCTTGTGCCTTCATCTCATCCCCTTTTTGGGCCAGTCAATTTACGGGCATCATGTGTCATCCGGTCTTTTGGCCTTAGTTGCATGGCGACCCATTTTTGGGTGTGAGCCGATTGCGGGCATCGTGCACCATTCGACCTTTTTGCCATAGTTGTAGGGCAACCCCTTTTTGGGTATGAGTCGATTTCGGGCGTCGTGCGCCATTCGGCCTTTTTGCCTTAGTTGTAGGGCAACCCCTTTTTGGGTATGAGTCGATTTCGGGCGTCGTGCGCCATTCGGCCTTTTTGCCTTAGTTGTATGGCAACCCCTTTTTGGGTATGAGTCGATTTCGGGCGTCGTGCGCCATTCGACCTTTTTGCCTTAGTTGTATGGCAACCCCTTTTTGGGTATGAGTCAATTTCGGGCGTCGTGCGCCATTCAGCCTTTTTGCCTTAGTTGTATGGTAACCTCTTTTTAGGTATGAACCATCTTTGAACATTGACCACTGATCTCCGAAGGTCGCGAGCCTTCCGGAGGGATCACTTTTAACTTATGTTCAGAACATGATATGTAATGAAAATTGCTTCCCATCAACTGTGGGATAGCTTCATTTGTCATTCAAAAAAATTAATACCGGATCTTTTCGGATTTTACATTCGATGCATTAGTCATACATTTACAAAAAACACTTTCTGAGGTTGATTGCGTGCCACGTTCGCGGCACTTCTTTCTCTTCCATCGTCTCCAATTTATACGATCCGGTCTGGTAGGCTTTCACGATCCGGTATAGTCCTTCCCAATTGGGTCCCAGGTTTCCTTGATTTTCAACCCTGCTTGCCTCGTTCCTTCGGTATACAAAATCACCTACCTTTGATTGTAGATGTATTGAGTTCATTTTTTACGTTAGTCGATTTGCAAATAAACAAGTTATGACTGAAATCAAATAGCTGTGCATTTTAACAACATTTCATTCTAGAAGAGTTTTCTAAACTTTTACACTTACCTTGAATGATTCGGGGCGAACCCTCCGGTTGTAGTACTGCTCTATCTTCTTTTTGTACTTTGCCTCCCGGATTGCCGCCATTTCCCTTCGCTCTTGGAGCAGGTCGAGGTTTAGGCAGATCCTATCGTCGTTCTCTTTCTCGTCCGTCGCCATGGTCCAAAAGGTAGGCATTCCTATTTCCGCCGGGATGACTGCTTCACTTTTGTACGTGAGGCTGAACGGTATTTCTCCATTGCTTGTCTTCAGAGAAGTACGGTACGCCCACAATATATTCTGCAATTCATGCAACACCCCCAATTTCGTGATACGCAGCGGAATTCAAACTGGGTGTTACTTCATGGCACAACAGTTATAACAATAGAAAACGAACTCTAATGGAGTCGTTTTAAAAGATTTATCATTCGAATTATATAAATATCAGAGTTTACAAAATGAGGTCCCAGATGGTTCCATGTTTACATAATACATCAAATGAGTTTTCGAATGATAATAAAATTTATAGCCCTCTTGAATATCCGTGCTCTTCCGTGCCAGCCTCAATCATTATGGACCTGAGATAAACATGCTAAAGTGTCAACACAAAGGTTGGTGAGTTCATAGAGTTTGTAGGAAATAATGTGAAAACCTTATACAAATCATCGATACTAGTATAAATAAATACTAAATGAAGGTTTCAAGGATTCCAAGTGTATGACTATTGTACTAAATACAATATCACATGTAGGTAGTGTTTATGTTACTCTCAATTGGATCAAGTCCTGTTTGTTCTGTACGGCTGCCCAAGTATATTGCTACATGGGTCCGCAATAACGGCTGCCCATGCATATTGCTACTTGGCCCCGCAATGAGTTCTGTACGACTGCCCAAGTATATTGCTACATGGGTCCGCAATAATGGCTGCCCATGCATATTGCTACTTGGCCCCGCAATGAGTTATGTACGACTGCCCAAGTATATTGCTACATGGGTCCGCAATAACGGTTGCCCATGCATATTGCTACTGGCCCCGTAATGAGTTCTGTGTATGGGTTACGTTGTTATACACCCCAAAGCATTTGAACATTGTTTTGTTTGCCCTACCCGGGTCAACACAAAGGATGATACGCTTGTTTGCTCTAACTGAGTCAACTTAATGGTTACATTAATCCTGATAGATCTAACCATAATATTCGTATTCACTACGCATAGTGCTTAATGGTCTATGATAAAGAAACTCTAAGTATGGCAATCACTGTTACATAGTGTGAATAAACATTCAGTTCAGATAAACATATAGTTGCAAATAATCGTGATTGAAATTAAAAGTAGTTGAGCATGTATCTCCCCCAAAGAGTTTGTAAAACAATTAAGTAATGAAAAGTGGGGCTAAGAACTCACCTCAGAGTACATGATGTTAAGGATATAATGAAATCGCTGGATAAGCCGGGAGAATCTCTACGAGCAACCTAGAAATATGATATCGTGTCTTAGGTTCTAAAACAACGAAGTGAATATTTAAACATGCCATATATAGTTTATATATCTCGTACTACCGTTCGGGCCATCATAATTCAGAAGTCATGTAGTAAACGTTCGAGGAGCTAGGACACTTTAATTGGTAAATCCAGCAACTCGTCGATCCATTTACCCAAATGAAACCCCTCACATGAAGTTCCCTAGTGTTGTAGTATTTGATAGAAAATATATATTTTGCTTACTTGATTACATGACACATTAAGAGTTTATAAATACAATAAATAAACTAACAAAGTTTATAAGTATTTAAATGTAGGTCACTAATATCTCAAACACACACACGATATGAAAGCTAAAATACGTACAACTACTATCTAATAAGCTACGATTAAGAAGATAAGTAAATAAGCTATAAGAGAAGAGAATAAGATGAGAATAAGAGAGAATGGAAGGCTTTCACTATTCAAATTACAAATGAGCAGGGCTTACGCAAGATGCATGAAAAACCAACACCATATGAGGCACCCCATACCTTCTATTTATAGGCCACGAACTAGGGTTAAGCACATGGGGTGACCTTCTAGAAACAAATTACATTTAATCACTTCATTAGCCGGCCCATGGACTTCTAATGGACCGGGCTATACTTGCAAACATAAAGTCCTATTAAGCAACATTAATTCGACATGAACAAGACTTGAAATATATTTGAAACGTGTTCCTAACAATCTCCCCCTAAGTCTTGATCATCAATGTTGCTTGACGTCTTCTTTGCTTCTTAGGCTTCCGACATCTTTATAATCTTTGTATCTTTGTTCTTGTTTTAAGATGATATGATGTTGTCTCGATCTGCTAGTTTCCAACGTCTTCTTGTCTTCTCCATCATGCTCATATGTCTTTGACTTGTTTTCTGCAACATGTTCTCACTTTTCAATCTTTAACTTGAGAAAGGTTGAGATGTTTGAACTTTTTGACTTTACTATATCATATGTTGAACTTTTGATGTTACTGAGTCTTTAAGAGAACATTTCTTCAAGATATGAACATGATGGAGTCTTGATGGTCGAACTCCAGCTCCTCAGCAGTAGCAGCAGCAGCAGCAGCAACAGCAGCATCAGCACGAACCAACCGGTACTTACAGGCTCAGACTCGAGATCATCAACAGCATAGTGTGAAGACTTTCTCAAATCCTAACCCAGACCGTTCTGAACCGGATTCCCCCGAAAGGGATAACACGGACACACCGAAGTGCACCCACGATTCAGTGAGTCGCTGGAGATCACCCCACGACTGTAGACCGTTTGGAGCAAACACTAAGCGTAACCCACAAGGAGTTACCGAAGTGACCTGCTGTCAGAGTTGTTTGATGTTGCTCTGGCAGGATTTCCATTCAATCATTGATAATCACAATTGTGACTTCTCTCATGAATGTTCTCGGCAGATTGCTAAGATCTGCGAAGGACACTTTCTTAATTTTACATCTGCTGCCCATGATGTAGAACAGCAGAGTAATACTAAGTGTACCTAAGAGATCTTTTATGAATCTCATGGCTCTAGACTCAATTAGTGCACATTTGTTGGTCATCGGAGGTGTGGAGCAGATTGCCTCCTTTTCAATATCAACATTCTCGTAATGAGAGGTCGATAGATTATGAAGGGTTCTCCGTGTGAATGAAACAAATGTCTTTTGAGAGACACTTGAGTGGCTTAGAAGGTTTATTAGTGCGTCACTGGGTCCATGACGTCTTTTAGTCTTCAATACCGGTGATGCTCATCAACCAGTAGATTATGAATTGAACCCGGTGTCTGCCCTAAGGTTGAACAAATGGAGGGCTATTTCTTTTCACCCTTTTCTTTGCTTTTCTTTTTAATTCTTCAACCCCTTCTTTCTCCGTTCATTCATTTTCTCCTTTTTATATCATACATAGGACTTTCTAGTTCTAAACTATTGGTATTGTCCTTGGGTAGATCCCTCCGGCTCTGGCGGATCATAGGACGGTTTTTCCCTAACCTTAGTCACCTTATAACTCTATGACTATACTAATGATGCCATAAAACCAAATCATTGAAAATCTCTCAAAGTGTCGATAATTTGTAAAGACATTTTGTTGACACCTTGAGGTTTTGATGATTTTCAGAAAGACTCCCCCTTAACATGTGCGCATAAGTAATAAATTTGAAATTTGCACATGCCGGAAAGAGTTGGCACTTTTGAATTGATTGACTTTCAATGAACCTGATCGTCGCGAGACACGCTTACATCACCAGTTAAACTAGCTTGAAATTATTACCCGTCCAGATCAGATTCAAAAATTATCGCTCGAAATCGGTACATTTTACTCAGACACGTCCTTTGCGAGACACGCTTACATCGCCAGATAGACTGGCTTGAAATTATTACCCGTCCGGGACATGTCCTTTCAACTACTGACTTTTTCTATCGTTAATTCGTGGGTCAATTCTGAGTTTGAGCACAAGAGATTCCAGCAAATGAGACATCATATTTTAATCATCTTTTACTTCTCCCCCTCAAAAATAGCATACTCATGATGTTTTTGGAAAACGTTTATGATTAAAATATGCTGTTTTTGAGTTTTAGGGAAGAATTTCAAGAACACTTATATGTTTCTGAACAAAGATTATATTTTCAAATACTCCCCCTTAACAAGGGAATACTTGTCCTTATGAGCAGAATGTTTGAAAAACTTTAGAAAACATTCTGGTTTTAATTCTGCTCATAAGTAAGAAGCTTTCGCTCCTTTTTCAGGATTGAGGCACTAAAGCGTACCTCAGGGTCCTTTCTTTGAGGTCCGGGTTGTACACTGTTATGTGTGCACAAGCCGTAATGCATAGGCCAATATGGAAAGAATAATGATATAAGAATAATGTAATATGATAATATATTCTTACATCAACCGCCTCTGCCAAAAGTTGAGAATACTGGATCAGTCCGCTGAAATAGTCTGATAGCGAATGGTGGACGACCCCCAACATAGCTTTCTAACCTCCTTATCTGATCACGATGATACAACCTTTCTTCAATCTTCCAAACAAACTCCTTAACTTGTCGCACCTCCTTAGAATTCCATCTTCTTGATTTTCCTAATGCTGAATCTTGAATCCGATTAGCTAACCCATCACGTACACTCTTTAAGGTATCGTCACAGAACTTGTGAATTTCATTGAATGCCATGAAGCGGTGGAAATCCGTTGTACTTTTGTAAACGAACCCAAAGACCGGACTATGTAGCATGGTGTATTGAGGGTCCTTTTTGCTGTTGAGTAGGAATTGCGGTTCAACAAGGTTTAGCTTCGTCTGATAACTTTCGAAACCTAGCTGGAGATCTTCTACACGTTCTTTGATGATTGTTCTCCTGATGTAGTGACAGAGAGAGGTACTGAGTGCATATCGAAGCTCGTTTGTCAGATGTTGCAGTTTGCCTTGGACTTTCATCAGATACATGTCTTCGATATCATTTAGGTTCAAATCAGGAAGATCAGCCTCAGAGAATGTGTAGAGATTGTTGTCAATTCTTTTTACTGTGATTTCTTCGAGAAATATATAATCACACCTTCTGGATCCGCTCACACTGGTAATGGCCACTATTTTGAGATCACTGTAAACTGGTTCCCATGATTTCCGGAGAGCAAGTTTGTACTTGTGTACCAGCTTTGTCGTTTAGAATACCAGTGATGAAACCCCAACTCTGCATCACGATCATATTTCACGAGCTCTTTAACAAACAGATGTCTGTTAATAGCTTCTTCTTCAATAGCTGACTGTGTGTAGTGAGCAGCTGGTGTGAAAGTAATTGACGTAGCATACTTTGTCTTCCCTTGTGCTCCGTTCTTTAGAAGTTCCAGATCGTTGTTGAAGAAAGCTTGGAAGGGAATTTCTGAGTGGTGAGATCTTCGTATCACGGGAAGCGGCTTAGTCCAATCAGTGATGTAAGGGCGGTTCTTGCCAACTCCCCTGACTACGTCTGGATTAGCCCAGTCGAAGTCACTTGACATTGCGCGTGCAATGTTTTCAAGATGATATTCAAGTTCGGCAGCACTGTTGGATTTATCTTTCAGAAGAATGAAGGCATCGTTCTTGATCCGTCGAAGTTCCCGTTTGGTCATCTTCTTTATGTTAAGACTTCTTTTGATCTCTTGAGTAACAGCAAACGTGCTGTCTTCAACTCGGGAAGCTTCTTCAGTCGGAACCTGAGCACTTGCCAGATGATCAAACCATTCATTCCCTAGCTCATCCTTATCATTATCAAGCCAGGTGACAACAGCTGGTTCATTAGATGACTTCTTGCTGCGTGATGACTTGGATTTGGAGGGCTTTGGTTTTGGTGGTGACGGTGGTGAATGAGGTTGATCGTCTTGCGGCTGAAATTCCACATCTTCAGCCGTGAAATGCTCATATTGATGTTCGGTTTCATTGGGACCAGATGATTGATGTTTTGGAGGTAGAGATGATGTTGTTTTTCCAGTTGGCTCCTGAATATGAATCCCAGACCCGCTTTTGTGTTTCTTACGTTCGGGGTTAGGGTCTTGATCTTCCTCGTCATCCTCTCGAATGCGTTTCCCTTTGTTAGCAGATTCCTTGCACGATTTCTTCTCAATGTTTGCTTGAAGAGCCGCGATCAGGTTGATTTCTTCGTGAGAAGGAGAGGTGATTTCAAAGAGTCTGTCGAGAAGCACAAGTTCGATTTCTTCAGTGGTGAGATCTTGGAGCGGTTTGGTTTGGGAAGAAGATGAGACAACTTCTTTGATTTTGTCTTCAAGTTGTGAATCAATGTGCTCATTTATATTTTGCTGAAGATCAGGAAAAAATTGTTTGACAAAATGCCTTGTCTTACGTGTGACATGATCTTTGATATTAAAACCAAGGAATTCATCTATATTCTTCTTACTTTCCTGCATCTCTTCCACTTGCTGAGACAATTTCTTGACTAAACTTTCCATTTCAGCCAATTTTGTTGTTGCTTGTTTGTCTCGTTGTGCTTGTGCTCTCTTTACTGCTTGTTTAAGTTTCTTTGCTGCAGGAGACACAACTTCAACTTTTGTGACATGGACGATTCTTCTTTTACTCTTTCCTTTGTAAGCCTTTTGAATATTCTCAGAAATAGCTGCTTTTGATTTGGGTGATGAAGATCTTGAAGATGATGGAGTTAGTGAAGGAATTGGTTCATCAGATTTAGTTGTTGAGTCCTTATGAGGTGAGGGTGGAGGTGTAGGATTCTCAGGAGGTGATCCAGGAGGTGTCTTCGGTGATGAAACAGGTGAGGACTGAACTGGTGGTTGTTCCTGTTGCTGTTGAGGGTTACTAACGACCATAGCAAGTTCAGTTGGAGGAATGGTATCTTTAGATTTAGTTGTGTCCTTTGGAGGGTAAGAGGAGGTGTTGGAGTGTGAGAACGTATGTAGCTATCTGCTTTCAGGTTAGCTTGAGCATCCTCCTTACGTTTCCTTTCTACTTCCTCTTTTCTTGCCTGTTCCTCAAGATCCATGGCAGCTTTAGTTGTTTTATCTCCCAGAATGTCCCTTTCTTCTTCCATGTTCCAATCTTCTGTATTATCGTTATGTGGTTGTTCCCCGTGATTGTCGTCAAACATAGAATCAGAGATTTCCTTGTCAGATAAAACAATATTGCTTTCCAGATCCTTTTCCTTCTCCTCCTGAGTCTGTGCTCCCAAGTCGGGTTGATTAACCGAACTTGTTTGCTGAGAAGAGACCGATTCAGCCTTATCGAGTTGATTAATCGTATCGGGCTGAACCTTGGTTGATGCAGCTCCAGATCCTCCGGGTTGATTAACCGGATTAACTTGGGTCGAAGCAGCTTCATGAACAGTTTCTGATCCTCCAACTCCATGTGTTTTCTCATACTCCATCTGTTGCTCTAATACTTTCCTTGCCCTTCGCTCTTCATCTTCTTTTAATGACTTGAGACTCTGCTTTTGTGCATTTTCCTGAGAGATCTTATTATGAAGTTCTGCCTCTTCAACAGTCATAAAGACAGGTTCTTCTTCAGATTCAGATGATTCAGAGTCAGATTCAGTATCTTCATCAATGATTCTACTTGGTTCAGGTTTTGGTTGGGGTTTGGTTGGTACTCTCCTCTTGATGACAGTAGTTCGTGGATGTCGTTTCTTTGGTTCAGAGACACTTGATGCACTACCCGTTTTAGACTTACTTCGAGAGCGAGTCTTAGAAGATCCTGATTCTTCAACCAACTTAGCAAGACCCACACGACGTTCACGAAATGCCTTGTCGTAATCAAGATATGCTTTAGTTTCTTTTACCTCATCAGTCATCAGAAATTCTGGCAATCGTGCACCTTGTTTGCGCGTGCTTTCTTTTGGAAAGTAGACTTTGCTTAAGGTTTTATCCATTCTGTACTTATGAACCTCTTAATCAGTAGGACGCTTATCAAGGTCTTGATGTTGATCAAGTAGATAGCTAATGAGAACCTTGGTGTATCGTACAAATGGAATTTTCTTGGAGGTTTTTCTCATTAAGTACATTATGTCTTCCCAAATGAGAGCAGCAAAGTCAATTGGTTCCTGGTTCACAAATCCCCATAGGACTTGAAGATGAGAAAGTCTTGGATGCTCAAACCCACTATCTCTTCCAGATATCAAATGGGTTATAATGAAGAAGATAGTCCTCCAGGGTTGAGGAATGTATCTAGCATTGACTTTGGAGATTGTGGTTAATGGTGTATCTGGTTGAACATCATAACCAATGTCTACCAGGAATTGCATGATTTCAAATTCTGACGGTGTTGGGTAGAATTGGTTAGAAGTTTCAGGTGCATCTGGAAGTTTTAAGGCTTTACGGAGTGTGGCAGGTGCGACTCTGAGTTTTTTACGATCCAGGGTACAAGTGAAATACTTGTCATCATTGCTTCTTGTGAAGGTATCCCAGAATTGATGAATGTATAGTTCTGGAATGGTGTCCGAGCTATCAAGTAGATCTCTGCACTTATGAACTTTGAGAATCTCCAATGTAATCTGGCAACTTGAGTCAGAGCACTTGATCTTGTCCAGTTCTACACGTGAGTTGTTCTTTCCAATTTCCAGAGAATACCCGTGAGGAAAGACTTCATCTTTGGTGAGAGCAGGAAGAGGTTGTTGTTGTGAAGTCGCCATTGATGTGTTTCTGAATCAATAATCATATACGAATATACAGAATGCATGTTTGTTAGAAATTGTTAGCTTTGCAAACAACACATGGCACCCTATTGTATTTATGATTGGTTGTTTCATGCTTGGACAAAGAATTTATCAAGAGTTAGCCAAATTCTATAAAATTTGATTAATTTCAATAAGCATAAAAGGATATAACTTAAGGAAATTGATCAAATTCTATATCAGATCACAACTGCGATAATTACGTCAACTGCGATAATTATGTCAACTGCGATAATTATGTCAACTGCGATAATCATCCAATCAAGATAAGTATCCCAACTGCGATAATTATCCCAACTGCGATAATTATCCCAACTGCGATAATTATCCAACTGCGATAATAATCCCAACTGCGATAATTATGTCAATCAAGATAAGTATCCAACTGCGATAATTATCCCAACTGCGATAATTATCCCAACTGCGATAATTTTGGCCAACTTCGATAAACTCTTGTACAAGAGTTTACGATGATATTGTCGAAGAACAGTGACTCAGATCTTATCGTGATTCATTATAACTTATAATTATTATCCTTAGATTAGTTCAAACAACTTTTATGACTATTTTGAGCATTTAGGCTAAGTTATAACACAAACGAACCACAACATCGCAAAAATCAAACTGCTCAAGTTCGTGTTCTTCATAAACCCTAAAACTTAATAAATTCACTTAATGTGTTTCTGAGTACAATCCAAGCATGCCAACATTCAATTAAACATCAAACAACAACTTTCCAATAAACAAATTACACAATAACACATACACAAAGTTTTCCCCAAATTGTTGCTTAAACCCTAAAATCCAATTAGAACAATTTGTGGTTTCTGGAAGTAATTAAGCATGCAATATAGGTTTATAAACAATGTATAAGCATTATCGTACAATTGCTTTCAACACAAACACTCTTAATCTAAAATCCCCAATTTTACGCAAAACCCTAGAACTAAACATCACAATTTTGATTGTTCTAGCCGTTGGATCATGAATCTGTTCAAAACCATCTTTAATAATAACATGTTAAGCATAAGAACACTCACAAAATTCAAAGATCTTGTTCAGATATGCAGAATGAATGACAGCCGTTGATGATGGTGGGTGGGTGGTATTGAATACGGTTGGTGAATTTGACAGACTAATAACTGCGGTGAATTAATTGTTTTGACTTTTTATATCTTTTAGCTATTTTGCAGTATTAGCAACTTAAGTCCCTTAACCTTAATAACTGTGAAATCCTAGTCCTAAACCACCATCATGCAAACACTAAGTCTCATTTTTTACATTTAAGGCACACAACTTTTCTTATCTTAAAATCTTATCACCTAAACTTGTGAAGCAACAACATTCTGAAAGCATGCAAGTACAATTTTAAAAAATTGTGGTAAAAATTATCTCCCCCTCAACACGTGTTCAAAAATAATTTGAGACATTGTAAAATAAACAACGTGTTGGATAAGGGATTGTACTTGCATTTTTTTATTATTATTATAATTTTTTTTATATATATATTTACAAAGATAGGTTGGAGATGTTTGACTTTGTTAATTGTTTTTAAGAAACTTTTCCAAATCAGTTGGCGTCAAACATCTCATACCAATCCGGTGAACCAGATCCACAAATCTTGCATGAGGCAAGGCTTTTGTGAACAGATCCGCCAGTTGGTGTTCAGTTCCCACAAAATATAATTCAACAGTACCCTTTTCCACGTGTTCCTTGATGAAATGGTACCGGAGATCAATATGCTTTGATTTGGAATGCTGCACGGTGTTGCATGAAATAGCGATGGCACTCTTGGAATCACAGTACATAGGAATCTTGTTGAATATGTATCCGTAGTCCATCAGTTGTGATCTCATCCAGATGACTTGAGCACAGCAGGCAGACATGGCTACATATTCAGATTATGTTGACGACAGTGAGGTGCAGTCTTGTTTCTTTGATTGCCAAGAGACGAGCTTGTCACCCAAGAATTGATATCGGGAGCAAAGATATGTGGCAAATACAACATCCGGTCTGCTAGCCGTGAGATACATGATCGAGCCAATCATACTACGATACTTCGTAGGATCAATGGGTGTCCCATGTATGTCAGCATCTAGCTTTGGGGATGAGGAGGACATTGGGGTATTATAGGTGTCACAGCTGGTCATACCATGCTTTTTCAGGATTTCCTGAGCATATTTTGACTGACTTAGAAATATACCACGGGGTGACTGATGAACTTGCAATCCTAGAAAGAATTTAAGTTCACCCATCATAGACATCTCAAAGTTTTGTTTCATCAGTTTAGAAAAAGCGTTTGAATATTTTTTATTGGTTGAACCAAAAATAATATCATCCACATAAATTTGAACAATGAGAATGTCTTCCCCGTGTGTCTGTATAAATAAAGTCGGGTCAACAGTTCCAATGGTAAAATGATTAGCAAGGAGAAATGCAGACAGTTTATCGTACCACGCCCTCGGGGCTTGTTTAAGGCCGTATAGAGCTTTCTTAAGCCGATATACATGGTTAGGATGATCTGGGTCCACAAAGCCTTCTGGTTGTGACACGTACACTTCTTCTCGGAGTTGTCCATTGAGAAATGCCGTCTTCACGTCCATCTGATAGACTGTGATGTTCTTGTGGGCTGCATATGCCAGAAACATTCGAACTGCCTCAATCCGAGCCACTGGAGCAAACGATTCCTCAAAGTCAATACCCTCTTCTTGGCTATACCCTTTTGCTACCAGTCGGGACTTGTTACGAATCACTGTACCATCTGCATCCAGCTTGTTCTTCCAAATCCATTTCAATCCAACAACATAAAATCCATCTGGTCTTTCAACTAATTCCCAAACTTCCAAACGTTTGAATTGTTCCAGCTCTTCTTGCATAGATTCAATCTAGTTGTCATATGTAAGGGCTTCTTTGATGTTTTTAGGTTCAGATTGACAGACAGTGAGTGCATACATGCAATGTTCACTATCTGAGTGAAGTTTTTGTCTTGTGATGACTGGATTGTTATGATTGCCAATTATATTTACCAAAGGATGATCTCGTGTCCATTTGTGGGTGGAAGGAAAATGTTGAATGTTGTTTTGATGAGATGACGGGTCCATGTTGCTCGAGGATGACTCTCCTATTTCTGGAATGGTTGGTGGTGGAGCAAATGGATTGAAAAATGCATTCCCGTCATAATCAGAAGGTGTGGGAACTTGGTTAGAAGTGGGGGAAGAATCTTCAACTGCAGGTGGAGGTGTTTGATCCATAGATGATGACGGTTCAGGTTGAGGTGCATTGGTATCAACTGCTGTAGTGGTAGTGGCAGATTGATCAGGTGCTTGATTTGGGAGTTGTTGAGCAGCAGAACTGGTGGAAACATCTGATGCACTATTAACACGAACTTCATCAAACATTGGTGCAAACAAATCTTCCAGATCTTTCCTGTTAAAAGGTAAAGGTGCAGCCGAAGATCCAGGGAAGTTTAGACTGTTGTTTTCGGGTTCTAAGCGGTCTTGCTCAGAAGCCATTTCCGTGAGTTCATCAAAATTGGCGTGTATAGTCTCTTGAATTTCCCCGGTCTGACGATTCCAAATTCTATATCCCTTAGAGTTCTCACAGTAGCCAACAAATATCCCAATGTCTGCTTTAGCCTTAAGTTTACCAAGATCATATCTATCATTTTTCGGGTAACACAGTCCGCCAAAAACATGAAAGTAGTTGATATTTGGTTTTCTGCCTTGTATAAGCTCATATGGAGTTTTGTTGTGTCGTCTGTTGATCATGCCGCGGTTCTGAGTGTAACATGCAGTATTAACAGCTTCAGCCCAAAGGTAGTCTGACAATTGAGCATTGATCAACATTGTTCTAGCTGCTTCCACAAGCGTACGGTTTCGTCTTTCAACTACACCATTCTGTTCGGGAGTGCGAGCAATTGAATATTGATGAACAATCCCCTGCTTCTCAGTGTATTCCCGAAGGGTGTGATTCTTAAATTCAGTGCCGTTGTCTGTTCGAATAATCCTGACGGTGTTACGGACTTGAACTTGAATCTTTGTGAGAAATGTGATGACCATTGAAGGAACTTGATCTTTTGTCCGAAGAAAGTAGACCCATGTCCATCGTGAGTAGTCATCAACTATTACCAAAATGTACCTTTTCCCGTTAATAGTTTGAACCCGCATTGGACCACACAAATCCATATGTAGCAGCTGGAGGACATGATCTGTGCTGTGTTCTGTTTTGGGAGGAAAGTGAGCACGGTGACTTTTCCCTTGTTCACATGCAGAACACAAATGATCTTTGACATATCTGAATTTGGGTAACCCGTCAACCAATTTATGTCTTGCAAGGTCAGTCATGGTTTTGAAATTGAGATGAGACAATCTTTTATGCCATAACCAAGCCTTTGTGGGATTAGCTTTGGAGAGTAAACAGATGGGAGATGAAGTTGTCATGCCTTCAAAGGATATGGTGTATAGACTGGTTCCGCGTCTTCCTTTCATCAAATCATTTCCTTGAAGATCACGAATGAAGCAAGTCTTCTCCCTAAATGCTACTTCTAAATCTCCATCATAGAATTGTCCCACTGAGAATAAATTGTGACCAAGGCCTTCAACATAGTATACACGACTGATTTCGATGTTCCCATTAACATAATCTCCATAGCCCATTATTGCTGCGAAGTGATCATTCCCGAACCTGACCGTTCCGATGAACTTTGCGATAAAGTTTGTAAGAAGTTTGAGGTTGTCAGCCATGTGTCGGGAATACCCGCTATCAACAATCCATAGGACAATTTGGATCACCTGCATCACAAACATTGGAAACAGGTGGAGAATTGGTAACGGTTGGATCCGTTGGGTTAGTAACACAAGAGATAATTATTTTTGGTAACCATTTAAATCCTGAAGTGTTTTGTAACCAACGTTGCCATGTTTAACTAGTCTCAACCTTTTTCTTAATGAATGCACTAGGTGATTTGGTTGTCTTAGGTTTGGCTATGGGTGTTTCAATGGTTTGCTCAGAAACAACTAGTGGTGGTTTCCCTAAAATGGACTTGGCAACAGTTTTGAGACTAGAGGAAGAGCCACTAGTTCGTTTCTTTTTACGTTTCAACAGAGTTTTAGCAATGCAGTTTTGATGATCACCAGATAATATACTAGCATGACAAACAATACAACTAGCATCAACCAAAACATCAGCATTATCATTCATAGATTCAACATTTGTTACATCATTCCTAGATTTAGACTTTGCTAAGGTCGATTCTATTCCTGACATTACATCTGTGTTATTCAAACTACTTTCTTGAACTTCTGAAGACTTAGATGATCCATTCCTAGACTTCCTGATTCTACTCTTCTGATGTTTCTTGGGAGTCTTGGAACTGCTAGCCTTAGAGATAGTATCTAGTCCTGTGAAAGTAGAAGTGTTTGCATTAGTGGTTGAGTCTGATGCTTGGGTAATTGCTTTGTCTACTACATACATCCCTGGGGCAATCTTATGAATATTTGCTTTGCCTTTGTCTAAAACTCTGATTTTCTTCTTCAGATCAACAATGATGTGTTGGAATTCTTGATTTTGTGAATCTAATTTTCTGTTGAGGCGGACTGTGTCATTTCTGTTTTGAAGAATTTCATCAAGTTCCTTTTCATTTTCAAACAGTTTAAGTCTTAAGAAAGCCTTTGTTTCCTTGTGATTATCAGGAACATGATTGTTTTGAAATGATAAAGATCCTATGAGATTTTGAAATTTTAGTTCAAATTTTGCACTTTGATTTTGACACCAATCAAGCCTTTTTTGAAGATAAAACACTTTGTTTTCCACATCATTGTTGATTTGTCGAAGATCCTCATTCTCTTTGACCAAATTTGCTATCTCTTTTTGCAACATCTCAACATTTACAGCATGATCTTTCACAAGTAATTCATTGCATGACTCATAAAGCGAATTCATAATCACAGAAACAATGTCATAACACAGAACTTTTTCTAAGAGTCGATCATTTTCTTTTGCTAAAAATTTCTTTTGAAGTTTTTGACGTTGAACTTTGTCATCTTTAGCTTTGAAAATGGTTTTCATAGATGCTACTTCCGTGTATAACTCATCTTCCCATTTTGTTGCACATTTCTTCAGATTTCTGACATGAGGAAGAATTTTCTTTTGAAGAATCTCTTTCTTTTCTTTTTGAACAGGAGAAAGAAAAGAAGAGACAGGAATTTGAGAACTAAACTCAATTTCATTCTCCAAACGAGAAATGTCGTCCATAAATGTCTGAAAATATCGAAGAACCCGACATTTTTGAGGCATTTGTGTATCAACAAGATCCTCTGTCAAACAATCTTTGTATTGTGCAGCAGTTGTGGGGACAGAAGTTATAGACGAAGGAGCATTTATGTTTGTGTATGTTAACGTTTGTTCTGGATGGTCCTTAGGAGGGACAAATGATTTGCTCAAATGAGGTCGTGCATTATAATCATAATGTACTCTTGAAAACTCTTTTTGTGAATTTGATCGACCCTCAAGCTTGTGTGCAAGAAAATCAGTTTCTTCATCAATAGAATACATAACAACACGTTGAAAGGTATCATCTAACAAAAATGTTGCATTGTATAACTTAGGATTGTCTTTGAGTGCTATGTGTAAATTACGGGGTTTGTCACTTCCAAGTGCAAAACTTTCTCCTTTTGGACTCGGTTTCACAGTTAGTTTTTGAATTTGTGTTACAGATTTACCCGTTTTATACACAACATTTTGAAATTCTTTGAGTTTGGTTTCCAAATCCAGAATTTCCTCAAGATATGAGTCAACGCGTTTCCTAGTGGCTTGTTTTTCTTCAAGAAGATCCTGCTGAGATGTTGAAAGCTCTGATTGAGTTTTTAACAACTCAGAAGTTAAAGTATCAATTTGTTTTTTGAATTCAAATTGATCCTTTTCTTTTTGAGAGAGAAGCTCAGCTTTGGCAACGGTTAGCTCACGAACTTGACTTTCTAAATTTTGAACTTTTACATACTCTTGTTGGAAAGCAATTTCAAAACCTTTTTCACGTTTATCTTGTTTTAGATATCCTGAAAGTTGTAGTTTATAGCACTCATTGTCCTTCGTTAACAACGCAATCTTTTCTTTCAGATTTGTATTGATTTCATTGCATTTTTCAATTTGTGATTGGGTGGTCATTAACAAAGCCTGAAGCTCTAAATCTTGATCAGTCAAAGGATCATTTTGTTCAAGATGACCCAAATTTTCATCGTCAATCGAATCATCAAATGAAACGATGGTTTTATCATCATCAAATGATACAACAGTGTTTATTTGATCATCTGATGGAGATGAGAATGATGAATCATGTTGATCAGAATTATCATTTGTAGATGAAGATGCAGATGGTGAAACAATTTCATGTATAAGACATTGTGGATCAGGTACCTGAGATAGACCATCGGTGCCATAGACCGGGCCTGTCTCGGACATGTTCATCTCTTGCATGTTTGCCATGAGCATTACTGCAGCATTTGCCTCAAGATCTTCCATCTCATCATCAGATGCAGCATTTGCCATGAAGCTTTGCTCATTTTGTGTCACCATTCCTGCTGCCTTTTCATCTTTAAGAGCCATCAGAAGAGCTTCCTTGTGATATGCACTGCCCATAGTACGAGGCTTTGGACATGCATTTGCCATGTGACCATTCCCACCAGAGTTGTAGCATGTGATTGAAGTATTTGCAATGCCTTTCTGTGCATTCCCAGTCATCTGATTTCTGCTCTGAGTATTACCCACATTGTTCCTGTTACCCCCTGCTGAACTGAACCTATTCCCTCCTGACTGAAACCTCTGAGACCCGTAGTTTTCACTGTTTCCTGAACCATATCTGCCCGAAGACCGATTCTGAATTTCTACTCTGCCATCATTAATAACAGCTTGATTCCTGGTGTTGGAAGATGAACGAAGACGGTTGTTGGATTTGGTGAACTTGCCAAATGCCTTAGCAATTAATCCAAATGCTTCATTAAGAGAGTTGAATGCATCCTCCTCTTCATCATAATCAGTGTTTGAGTACAACATGGAATCTGAGTTGTTATATGGAACGATTTGATTTTCAGAGTATTGTGATGGTGCTTCAAATGGGATGATTTGGTTAGAAGGTTGTGGTGAAAAACTTGATTGGAAAGATGATTGACCAAATTCCTGGTTTGGTAGTGGAAAGTTGGATTGAGCAACGAGAGCGAGTGAGTTAGGTGTTGGTGCTGGGATGAAACCGCCTCGTGCTGCAACTTCCTTATCTACCTCAGATTGATGTTGTTTCAGAAAGTCATACATGAGTCCATACTTGACTTCACCAATCTTCTTAGTTTGCCTGACAAATGTTGCATATTTCTGCCATTCTGGTCCAAGGCAACCCAGAAATTTTGAATTGATAGCAATCTTAGGTAACTTGATGTCATGACGATCGAGGTCATTTACAACATTTGTGAAATGGTGGTAGTATGATTCAATTGTCTCCCCTGGTTCCATGATGAAATTGTTATACTCCATGTAAAGCTTTGACTCAAGGTCTTCTTGATTTAACTCAGTCCCTTCCATGAGAAGATGCACATGTTCCCACATGTTTTTGGCAGTCTTTTGAGCATCAATACTTCGGTAAATAGGATTAGGAATCCCCTGAAGTATGTAAGACATTGCCAATTGATTTGCCTCTTGTTGCAGTGTTTGTTCATTTGTGTAGTTAGCGACAGCAATGGGAGTTGATGTTTCATCTCTTTCTGTAGTTCCATTGCTTGTCTTCAGAGAAGTACGGTACGCCCACAAGATATTCGGCGATTCATGTAACACCCCCAATTTCGTGATACGCAGCGGAATTCAAACTGGGTGTTACTTCATGGCACAACAGTTATAACAATAGAAAACGAACTCTAATGGAGTCGTTTTAAAAGATTTATCATTCGAATTATATAAATATCAGAGTTTACAAAATGAGGTCCCAAATGGTTCCATGTTTACATAATACATCAAATGAGTTTTCGAATGATAATAAAATTTATAGCCCTATTGAATATCCGTGCTCCTCCGTGCCAGCCTCAATCATTATGGACCTGAGATAAACATGCCAAAGTGTCAACACAAAGGTTGGTGAGTTCATAGAGTTTGTAGGAAATAATGTGAAAACCTTATACAAATCATCGATACTAGTATAAATAAATACTAAATGAAGGTTTCAAGGATTCCAAGTGTATGACTATTGTACTAAATACAATATCACATGTAGGTAGTGTTTATGTTACTCTTAATTGGATCAAGTCCTGTTTGTTCTGTACGGCTGCCCAAGTATATTGCTACATGGGTCCGCAATAACGGCTGCCCATGCATATTGCTACTTGGCCCCGCAATGAGTTCCGTACGACTGCCCAAGTATATTGCTACATGGGTCCGCAATAATGGCTGCCCATGCATATTGCTACTTGGCCCCGCAATGAGTTATGTACGACTGCCCAAGTATATTGCTACATGGGTCCGCAATAACGGTTGCCCATGCATATTGCTACATGGCCCCGTAATGAGTTCTGTGTATGGGTTACGTTGTTATACACCCCAAAGCATTTGAACATTGTTTTGTTTGCCCTACCCGGGTCAACACAAAGGATGATACGCTTGTTTGCTCTAACTGAGTCAACTTAATGGTTACATTAATCCTGATAGATCTAACCATAATATTCGTATTCACTACGCATAGTGCTTAATGGTCTATGATAAAGAAACTCTAAGTATGGCAATCACTGTTACATAGTGTGAATAAACATTCAGTTCAGATAAACATATAGTTGCAAATAATCGTGATTGAAATTAAAAGTAGTTGAGCATGTATCTCCCCCAAGAGTTTGTAAAACAATTAAGTAATGAAAAGTGAGGCTAAGAACTCACCTCAGAGTACATGATGTTAAGGATATAATGAAATCGCTGGATAAGCCGGGAGAATCTCTACGAGCAACCTAGAAATATGATATCGTGTCTTAGGTTCTAAAACAACGAAGTGAATATTTAAACATGCCATATATAGTTTATATATCTCGTACTACCGTTCGGGCCATCATAATTCAAAAGTCATGTAGTAAACGTTCGAGGAGCTAGGACACTTTAATTGGTAAATCCAGCAACTCGTCGATCCGTTTACCCAAATGAAACCCCTCACATGAAGTTCCCTAGTGTTGTAGTATTTGATAGAAAATATATATTTTGCTTACTTGATTACATGACACATTAAGAGTTTATAAATACAATAAATAAACTAACAAAGTTTATAAGTATTTAAATGTAGGTCACTAATATCTCAAACACACACACGATATGAAAGCTAAAATACGTACAACTACTATCTAATAAGCTACGATTAAGAAGATAAGTAAATAAGCTATAAGAGAAGAGAATAAGATGAGAATAAGAGAGAATGGAAGGCTTTCACTATTCAAATTACAAATGAGCAGGGCTTACGCAAGATGCATGAAAAAACAACACCATATGAGGCACCCCATACCTTCTATTTATAGGCCACGAACTAGGGTTAAGCACATGGGGTGACCTTCTAGAAACAAATTACATTTAATCACTTCATTAGCCGGCCCATGGACTTCTAATGGACCGGGCTATACTTGCAAACATAAAGTCCTATTAAGCAACATTAATTCGACATGAACAAGACTTGAAATATATTTGAAACGTGTTCCTAACATTAAAGTATATAAATACTTACCTTAATATAGAATGCTTGAGTATTATAGAAAAAAGGAATATAAGCGGAGCTTCGACGTGAAATTTGTAATCTTCGTAAACCCGATGCTACTTGAAGATTATAACAACGCCTTCTTGAAAACCCGAAGCTATTTGAAGATAATAACAAAGTCTTTTTGGAGACTTGAAGTTATTTGAAGATTATAACGACTCTTTCTTGAAAACTCGGAGAAAATAAGATCAAATGCTAGCTTTTCTCAAGAACACATGAACTTTCTTACAAAATATAAGAAAAGTGCCTTTGGTTTGAGGACTTTAAGGTTATAAGAAGGTGTGGTGCAAGTTTTTCTATGTGTTTAGCTTGGTATTTATAGGCTAGAAAATCTAGTTAACTATATATCGGGTTAAAAACTAACCATGGTTAAGTTTACACTTGTAAACATCTAAAGAATGAATGGTCAAGATCAAGCCACCATACATGATGACTCCTCAAAAATGCCACATATGGCTAAAATGAGGAGGCTAAGAGTTTTGAGTTTTTATCTTGCCTTTATGGAGTGAGTTTTGGTCCCGTTAATCGCTAACTTTAAGTATTTAAATCACGAAACGTAAAATCGGGTATCGTAAAAATACGAAACTTGTAGAAATGATTAAAATCATCAATATACTCATTATTATCTTATAAAAATGAGTGATAAGTTTAATGGGTCGCGAAAACGCTGATAACGCTGGAAACGTAGGTTTAAAACGCGTAAAACGTAAAACGTACGAAAGTTGCGTAAAACTGAGAAAAGTAAAATGTAAATTTTATAATATGATTATAACGAACTTAAAAGACTTTAAAATGTCTAGGCTAGGCTTAGTCTAGTGTCGGTTGGTGCTAAATGTCCTTTAGACGTAAAACCGCAAGTGTTAAAAATCAAGGAATGATTTATATAATCAAGGAATGATTTTTGGTCAAAGGAGAAGTGAAAATATGTTGACTTTTCCAATAATATAAAAGCTTCTAAATGTCTTAGAAAATGTGGTGCAGGTATAGGCTAAGGTTGCGGATAAGTAAAAGTGCTTAAAACGCAATTTCTGTTTTGTAAGACACAGGGTCTATTTGATAACATTTTAACTTTAAATCAAAAATTCCCTAATTGATTGTGAGTGTACCAAACATTAATCTTATGCAAGGAAAATTGTCGCAGTTGGTTTTCGTTATGCGCAGGATGTTTAAACGACGTTTAAACCAAACATATAGATTCTTAATAACTTTTGCGAAAATGACCTGATAAGCGTCAAACTTTCACTTTATCATGGAAATAATTTAACTTACGAGAATATGAAATAAAAATTTCGGAAATGAATAGTGAAAGTGAATAGTAAAAATAAATAGCAACATGAATAGTAAATTTTTCGGGAATAGAAATTAACCTGAAATGCGAATTGTTACAATTCATCCACCCATCCGGCTCTTTCCCTGCCGAGTCTTGACTTGAACCCTTTCATAAGACTCATGTTTGCCCTTTCAACTAGTCCGTTAGCTTGAGGATGGGCCACAACAATATTTATTTGGGTTATATTCAACCTCTCGCACCAACTTTTGAAGGGGTCGTGAATGAAGTTACTTCCGTTGTCCGTTACAATTATCCTTGGTAATCCGAGCCTGCACACTATGTTCTCCCAGAAAAATTTCTTGACATTTTTTCTCGTCGTCCTTACTAACGGTTTGGCCTTCATCCATTTGGTGAAATAGTCGATTGCTACGATAACAAACTTGATTTTCCCCAGAGCTTCCGGTAGAGGCCCCAATACGTCCATTCCCCACTGGTAGAACGGCCAAGGCGCCATAATTGAAGTCATCACGGTTTTTGGGAGCTTCGAAACGGGTGCATGTATTTGGCAAGAGTCACATTTCTGGATCACTTCTCTAGTATCTCGGTGCATGGTTGGCCAATAATAACCTTGCCTCATTAGCTTCGCCACCACTGATCGTGGTCCGGAGGGCATCTCACATGCTCCTTCATGCACCTCCCGGATGATGTAATTTGCCTGGAGCGGTCCGACACATCTTAACATTGGGCCCAAGTAGGATTTTTTGAAAAGTGCGTCATCAATTAGAGTGTAATGGTTTATCTTCATCTGGAGAGCTCGGGCCTCATTCTGGTCTTTCGGTCAAATGCCTTCCTGCTTACACCGAATGATCGGGGTCATCCAGTTTTCTTCCTCTTCCTCCACAATGGTATTGAAAACTTCTTCTTCCGTCGATGGCTTTTCCAAGAGTTCCGACAGGATTTCTTTCATCAGATGATCGAATGCCACGGATGCCAGTTTGCTAAGTATATATGCTTTCTGATTTTGTGCTCTAGGAATGTTCCGAATTTTGAATTGGTCGAAACATGCAATATATTCTTTGGCCTTGGCTAGGTATTGTATCATGCTATCTTTGTACGCGACAAAATCTCCATTAATCTGGCTTGCCACCAAATTGGAATCCACCCTGACCTCCAACACTTGCACCTTCATTTTCCGGGCGATTCTTAACCCCGCCAGCAAGGCCTCATACTCCGCCTCGTTGTTGGTGCTCTTGAAGTTTAGCCGTATAGCATAGGTGTATTTTGTTTTGTTCGGACCGATTAGTACCAAACCCGCTCCGGCGCCTGATTTGCTAGACGCTCCATCGGTATATAGCACCCATTCTTCTTGGCCAGAGATGTTGCATATTTCCTTGCCCTCCTCTTTCAGAACCTGGTCGGATGAGTTCATCGATACTTCTGTTATGAAATCCGCTAGGACTTGCCCCTTGACAGCGTTTCGAGGTACGTATGTAATGTTGTAGGCCCCCAGCTCCACGGTATACTTAGCTAACCTTCCCGACGCTTCTGCTTTGTTTAATATCTGCTTAACGGGTTGATCGGTGATGAACTTTATGGGATGGGCTTCGAAATATCTCCTAAGCCTTCTTGATAGGTGCAGCAAAGTCGATGCTAATTTTTCAACCGGAGAATAGTTCCTTTCGGCCTCATGCAACGTTCGGCTTACGTAATGTACTGGGATTTGCCTCCCTTCCCTTTCTACCAACAGTACTCTGCTCATCGCTTCCTTTGATGCCACCAGGTATATGTACAAATCTTCCTTCGGTTGGTCGTTAGGTAAGGGAGCTCAAATATTATCTTTCTCATCTCCTGAAAAGCCAATTTGGCCTTTTTCCGTCCAGCGGTATTCATCCTGGTTCTCCTTTGTGATATTCTTCAGTGTGTCAAAGAACGGAAGTGCTCTTTCTGCCGACCTGGACAAAAAACGGTTTAAAGCTGCTAACTTGCCGCTTAGACTTTGCATTTCTTTGAGCGTCTTTGGAGATTGCATATCCGCGATAGCCCTTGTTTTCTTCGGATTTGCTCTGATCCCTTCGGATGTCACCATATACCCAAGAAACTTTCCTTCTTCCACACCGAAGGAGCATTTCTTCGGGTTCAACTTCATGTTGATCATTCGGAGATTGTCGAACGTTTCAGCTATATCGGCTAACAGTTCCTTCTCGGTCTTGCTTTTTATCACCATGTCATCTACATACGCTTCTAAATTTCTCCCGATCTGCGACCGAAAAGCTGAGTCCACCAGCCGTTGATACGTGGCTCCAGCGTTTTTTAATCCGAATGGCATTTTGGTGTAACAGTACGTCCCATGTTCGGTATAGAAAGCTGTCTTTTCTTCATCATCCTTAGCCATTTGTACCTGGTGATACCCATTGTAAGCATCTAAGAAACATTTGTACCGGAATCCCATGACTGACTCTATCTTCCAATTGATTTCAGGTAGCTGGTAATAGTCTTTCAAACAAGATGAGTTGAGATTTTTGAAATTGATGCACATCCTCCAACTACCGTCAGACTTCTTCACTAGCACTAGGTTGGAGATCCATGTCGGGTATCGCATCGGTCGAACTATTACAGCTTTCACCCATTCTTCTACTTCTTTGGTCATGGCATGGTTTTTTTCTGCGGAAAAGGTTCTTTTCTTTTGGGCCACTGGTCTGTCCTGGACATTCACGTTGAGCTTGTGTTCTGTGATCCGACGTGGTATTCCTGTCATGTCGGCCGGTTCCCAGGCGAACACGTCTTGACTATTTTTTAGTAACGTAATTAACTGCCTTCTGCATTCTTGGGAGAAGTTCTTTCCGATGGTTACAAGCTGATCCGGATATGCCGGATGTACCGTGACTTCCTCCGTCTTTTATGCCAATTCTACGGTTATCTCGGCATCCTGGGATTCAGTTTTTGCCTCTTTCTCTACCGTCTGTTTCTCTTCCAACTTGCGACATTCCGAGATAACGACCGATCGAGTGACCAAGGTTGCTATGCCCTTCGGAGTAGGAAACTTCATCATCGAGTGAATGGTTGAGGGTATAGCCCGTAACTTTTTTAATCCAGAACGGCCTAATATAATGCTGTATGGAGAAGGAGACCTTATAACTGCGAACTTCATAATAATTTTACAAAATAACCCTTGACATCCAAAACAAACCTCTAATTCTATCTTCCCCAACGGTTTGATGGATTCCCCCGCGAATCCCACCAGAGGCGTGTTGGTTTCCTTCAGCCGGGCCTTGATGGAAGGGCACAAGTGTTCGAAGCAATGTTCATACATTACCTCCACCAAAGCACCTTGAACTCCACTACACTCTCCGTACCGAATCTGCGACCTTCTGCTTCCTTGCGGTCCCTTGGCTTCAGATCATGTTGATGATCTTTCCTTTATTAGCATGATTATCTCCCCTTTGTGGTGCCTTTCCTCTTTGTCGAACGTCTTTCAGGAGGTGGTCCAATTTTCCCGTCTCTACAGCTATTCTCAGCTGTTCTTTGAGGTGCCAACAGTCGTTGGTGAGATGTCCCTTCTCACAGTGATAGTCGCAATACTTGTCTAGATTTTCTTTGAGGTGTTTTCCTTTTAATGGCGGGGGTTGTGGTAGCCTCAGCTGATGCTCAGTTGCAAGGATTTCTTTCGGCGCCTTTGTCAAAGAGTTCAAGTATATCGGCTTGGTGTCGTATCTTTGGATGTCAATACGATGAGGATCCGTTCTTCCGGCTTTGTCATACCTGGCAGGAACATAGGGAGCATAATGATCATTCCTTGGAGGCCTGAACTCATTTTTGTGATTATTCCGGCGACGATCCCCTCCGAAGGGGGCCTTCGGGGCATAGTGATCATTCTTGTTGTTATAAGGGTTGGGGCAATACTCCTTGTAAGCATCTACCTTCTCACCCCTCGGTAGTTCAGTTGCCCGATATACTGCTTCCGAACGGACAAAATCATCCACCCTGATCATCATTTTCGTTACTGTCTGAGGCACCCTATCCGAGAAACGCTTGGCTAATTCGGGGCATTTGCTTCCGTTGATGAAAGACGAGATTTGCATGACTTCCGGCACGCCAGATATATGGCTGGCTTCATCCGTCTAGCGCTCTTTGAATTCAGGGAGAGTTTCATTTGCCACCCGTACAATCTTAGTTATTTCCGTAGGATCTTTGATGTTTTTCCTTCTAAGAGCAAATCTTGTTACAAATTGGTCACGAAGGGTTTCCCAATTGTCAATGCTACCGTTGGGCAAACGGTCAAACCATCCTCTTGCCGAACCATCCAATGCTTGTTGAAACATCCTACACCATACCGACCTAGGCCACTCACCGTGGTTGGCCGCGCCACAAAATCTAGTGATATGATCATCCGGATCCGTAGAACCGTCATAAAGTTTTATGTTGGTGGGCATCCTATGCTTCGGCCCTGAGAATTCTATGATTCTTCGAGTGCAAGGACATCTTGATATTTCTTTGTACAGTTTAGCTAGAGTGTCTTCAGTTTCTTTTCCGGCACCTTCGATTTCCGTTTCCTTAGGGTCTTCCTCATCGAAGTCGATTCGGATTGGTTTCATTAAGCTTCCTCCCTTTGTATTATGTCCTTTTATTATGGCTTTGAGTGCTGTCATTTGGCTCAGGATTTGTTCTTCTAAATTATTAGGGTCATTATCGTCACTATTCTTTCCACTCCCCTTTGCATGATTATCTAGTGTTTCCCAAGTGAGGCCTGTCATCCTTCAGTCCTGGTAGAATGAATAACGAGTCCCACGGATGACGCTAATTTGTTGAAGTAAAAACCTGCAGATCACTCGGAACTGAGGTTAGATCTTCCGGACGAGGTCTTGCCAAGGTTCTGAAGCACCTATACACAAGAAGCACGCACGTTAGGCTCGCCCCGAGTGTTATCCCAGGACCAAGCTCCGGCGTGAGAGTAAATATGGATAGTCCGAAAGGTTAGGTAATTAATGAGATTAAATGAGAGCGGTAAAAGTTAGTTGTGAGTAGTAAATAAGCTGGGTATTTATACCACCCAGCTTTGGTACCTGTAATGGTGGCGCCAGATTTCCTAGAGATATGTCGCAGACATGATCCCGTAAATCCTGGGGTGGCGGCGGTCAGGCTGCTGTTGCCATCTGTCCAAAGGGTAACGCCACCTGTCTTATTGCTAAAGGTTGCACTGGACGAAGAAGCTATGTGCTCTCCGATCTTTCTTCCGAAAGGCGCCATGTCGGTCGGACATCCGGACAAGATAGGTCGTCCGAACACATACGCCAAAACACATACGCCAACACACACGCAAATATTCATATAGTTGTTTGCAAAACTGTAAAAGCAAAGTTGACTAAAGTTTCAATGTATATCTGACGATTGTGTAAAGATTTAAAAATATGCTAACAATCATGCAATTCATTCATTTCGAAAAGATACAATCATTTTATTTTGTGATTGTTCCTCCTAAAACTATAACATTTTTTGACGCAAAAATTACCAATTTATTCATCTATCAAAGTTTGTTTTCAAAATTAATTGTGAGCTTTCTCAACATTGTATTAAACTATTAATTACTTTCATTATTAAATTCAATATTTTATTAAATTTCCAATTATGTAGTAAAATAAAGTCAAGAAAATTAGCTTGTAGCCTTTTACTTCAATATTTGATACGCTTTTTGACCAAACATAATTGTTAGCTTGAGAGTCAACATTAACATATGCTCCATTGCTTCCTAAAGTCTTCTTTAGAATATTTAATATATCAATACATTAACATATAAATATATCCATTAAACTACAAATAACACAACTTATAAGTTTAACAAAATCATTCTCTAATGTTAGTGTTGTTTGCAATTCATGCAATAAAGATTGTACATTAATTGAATCGGTTGATTTCACATGTGATAAAGAGATAGTCAACACACTCAAAAACGAAGGACGACTATCATAACTCTCCTCCAGTGTTAAAATAAAATGAAAAATGGTACTTAAGCTTAAATGTATCGCCTAAAATTAGACCTACAAATGTTATTGGTCCACTTGTTATTTATTTAAATACCAAGTCAAATTGATGTGTTATTCCTCATATACCCTTAGTTAATTGTTTTTTCTTTCTCTAATCCCCTACCAGTAAAGTTCAAAAAAAAAAATCCCCTACCAGTATTTGCTCAACCATAACCACATCTTCATCTTCATTTACGTGAAGAATCTCTGCCACCAAATTTATATTTTTGTCTGTGCTTTTGTATTTGTAAATACCCGTATTATTTAATCCTATCTATGACATGAGCTCCCAAGTAGAAGTCATAGAAGGAGGGTATCTGTTTCGTATTTGTATCACATTCTCTTCAAAATTATCATCAAAGTGAAACATCATTTTATGAATCTGCATTCGAACTACTATAATTTTCATCCAAAAAGTTCCATACTAGTTCCTTTAATATATAACAAATAAATATATAATAACATCTGCTATATAAAAAGGTATATAACTTATCTTTGTGTATTACAAGTAACAATTAGATTGTAGTATCAAGTATCAACGATAATTAATTGTTTGTGGGCCAAAATGAACAACGATGCAACACAGGTATAGAGAAATAAGTGGACAAATGGAGAGAAAACTAATTCCTTAAAATTAGGAATTAACTTTTAAAGGGTATATTAGGAATGATATTAATGATTTATTAAACTTTTCAAATAAAGACAAGTGTCATTGTATCATTGGTTAGGTCTATTATTAGGTATATGTTGTAGGTCTAAATATCAAAACTCAAATAAAATTTCAAAACAAAAACAAATGCAGGTAATATTCAGTTTTAACATGTGTAAAAAAACATGTCCTAGGTTGCTGAAGTTTCATTTATATCTATTCATGTTTTATTTCCAAAGAAAGTAACATTCAATCAATATGAATTACAGAATTACTTACATGTCACTCATAAAATATTCTCGCAAAACTCAAAATAAAAATATTTGTTAGCGGATGAAAAAAAGTTTAGTTCTTCTAAATAAAGAGTATAATAATTGTTTATGAAAAGTTTTGTATGGATGAAAAATTATAGAAGACCATTTCAATAAACAAGATACAATGATTTCCAAACACGTATATAAGGTTGGTTGCTAATGAGAGACTCTAGGGCTGTGATTATTTTACGAGAAATAATACAGTTACAAAAAGATTTTCATAAAACAATTCTCAAAATGAGTTGGCATAGAGTGATTGGTGTATTTTTTTATAAATTCTCTCTCTTCTCTCTAATTAAGTCAATCACTTTATGACATCTCATTTTATAGATTGTTTTGTGAAAATCTTTTTGTGAGCGTATCATTTCTCTTATTTTATTACATAGTTATGAGTTTCTATGAATAATTATGATTGGTTGATAGTTTCGAAAAAAGTGAATACGAGTATAATCTTAGAAACATGAATGTACAACAACACTTGATTGTGATTGGCTTATTTAGTTTCTTAGAATGACTTGTAGTAAAAATCATCTTGTTAATTCCTAACCCATTGATCATTAATTCGTTAGGAACATTAAAGTGAAAAAAACTAGATAAAAGACACTAAACTAGCGAGCTACATATATCCACATCTTCTATGATAGAAAACTAGAAACAAGATTTAAATTATGTAACATTACTCATGTGAAATTTATCCATTGCGAAATGTGCTATCTAAAATGTGTTCAAGCTTAGTTGAGTCGAACATTATCAAGTTTGGAACTCACCTCGACTACAAAACTTTTCAAATATTAACTTTGAAGCTCGATAAAATTCACGAGCTTTACAAGTCAAATATCCAAGTAATCGAGCTCGACTCAAATTATACTCGAGCAATTCAAGTTCAAATCGAATAGAATCAAATAAACTACCATTATTCTAAATAAGCCAATATTTAGTCATTTGCAATATTTCTTGACTCAGTTATACCTCTAATATTGCTTCTACTTCATGCTTGAGCCGCATTACGCGGGCTGAATTAAGGTGCGTGTTTTATATATTTAAATATAGTAGCAGGGTATTTGTACGATGCAGCGACAAGTATTTTGGGTGTGTTTGTTAAAAGTATCAGTGAGCTATGAGCAATAGCCGTTCACATCTTCTTAAAAAAACATTGAAAAAATGAGCATTTCTAAAAAATAAGAAAGCTCACCGCTCTTTTGCCAAACGAACATTAAAAATCAAAAAGCTTATTGCTCACCTCTAATCGCCTCAAAAAGCTTCAAAAAGCTCTGCGCCAAACATAGTCTATCTAATTAAAACAATTAGTGATCAATGTATTTTGGTGCAAAAATATCTTAACAAAATCAAGGTTTTTTGTTTTTGCTGATTAATTTGGTGAAAAATTCAAAAAGTGTAGTGGTTGATTATGGAGTGAACTTTTCAAAATAAAACTTATTAAATTAAAAATATATGAAAGAACTTAGAAAGTTTTAAGTACAACATCAAATGCTTATTAAACATACATGCTAAATTTTGAAATATAAATAATATAGTATTTTATAAATGAAGTATATAATAAAATTATATTACGAATAACAAAAAGAATATAAGTTTTAGAACTTATAATATTAACTTAAATTCAATTACAAACAACATATGTGATGCAGTTATTGTGAGTGAATTAAATTATTATATGTTTAAAAACTATAACTCATAAAAATTACGATATAGTGAACAACAAGAAAAATAATATTGTAATAACATGCCATAAACAAAGAAAAATGACAAACATATTTCACAAAATAATCATTTTTATCTGAAAAGTCAAATTACCCATGAAACTAGCAAGGTCTTGGTAGTTTTTCTAAAAATATCGCAAGGTTGAAGGTTAGCAAGGTGAACTTTGTAAACTTTTTATAAAAAAAAATTAGCAAGATGAACTTTGCTCGTTTTCAAAAACTCAGCAAGGTCAACTTTGTGATTTTTTATTTTTTATTTTAATTATTACGATTTTTTTTTCAAAATCCACAAAATATATCAAAACTTTGCTAATTTCATAGGTAGTTTTGCTTTCTGAACATAATTAAACTGAGTATTTAATGAAACATGTTTGTAAAGTTTACTATTAGTATTTTTGTCATTTTCTCCATAAACAATTACAATGAATAAAAAAGTAGTACTCCCTTTTTTCGTCCTAAAATAAGTGTTTAATTTGACTTTTCAGAATCAAACTGGTTCAACTTTGACCTTAAATATTTCTTTTGTGTTATATAATACTTGATAAAAAATTATACCAAAGAAAAATACACTTAAAATCTAATTCATTCATATATTTTGCATCAAGTATTATATAACACCTGCAAAAATAAATAAGGTCAAAGTTGAACCAATTTGACCCTGAAAAGTCAAACAAAACACTTATTTTGGGACGAAGGTAGTATTTGTTAAGTGAGAACACATTATTTAGGCTAGACACTGTGGTCGGTCGACCTCGATCGGTCGACTTCGGTCTCGATCGGTTGCCGCCAGTGTGGCTCTTCGGTTTTTATCGGTTGCTGGTGGATCGAATTCACAATATGGTCGTTTGAACGACCGAATTGGTGAGACACAAACAACCAAATCAAGTTTATTGTTTGAATATTAAGTGTATTCGTGTGTGTGTTTACCAAATATACAAAGAAGAAGATGGAAAAAAAAAAATTAACAGTTAATAAACGAAGAAGAAGATGAAAAAATTATATTTTTTTATTTTGCCAAATATAAAGTATTGGTTATTGAAGTTTTATATCAATTGTATTTTTTTTTCCCTTTTTGTATGTTTTGTAGTTTCATACTATATAATTATATGTAATTATGTAATAGTTTTTATTATTAGTGAAATTTAATTTTTTAGTTATTTATTGTCTTTTTATTTTAATTTATTAGTTTGTTTAAAAAAAAATAAAAAAAATCGGTCGCCTCACTGTGGCAGTTTGATCGTCAACAGGTCGTCGGAGAGAGAAATATGAAGTGGCAGGTCGTCTGCAGGTCATTGGTGTGTATAGCCTTCGGCTATGTTTAGCGCGGAGCTTTTTGAAGGAATGAGTGGTGGACAATAAGCTTTTTTGATTTTTATTGTTTGTTTGGCAAAGAAGCGGTGACTTTGCTATTTTTTAGTATTTTAATGCTTCTTTAAGAAGCCGTGAGCGTGACTACTGCTCACAGCTATTGTGCTCATAACTCACACTGCTCACAGCTCACTGCTACCGCTAAATGATACTTTTACAAAAATATCCTTCGTATTTTACTAGAGAGCAAGCAAGGAGGCCCCTCAAAAAGAGAAAAAATCTCTAGATAGACAGAAGTACACACACATACACATTGAATAATTCTAAAGACAGAGAAACATAAAACTAAAAACCAAAGTAGAAGAAGAATAGTCAAACCCCAAGCCTTTAATCTCTCTCATTTCCTGAAAATAATCAAATTCCCAAATCTTAACATTCCATTAAATTCCACAACAAACCCACTTCACATCTTGATCCATATTCCAATGTTCATAACCCAATCCTGTTAAAAAACTAGTTTTTTTTATATATATAAAAAAATGGGTGGTGTTTGTACTGGTGGGACATTGAAGAGGGAGGAGTTTGGTGGTGATGGGCGGAGTAGTGTTGGGTTTTCTGGTAAGCTGAAATCCGTTAAAAGCTTTGCGCAAAAGAAGGTTAGTAATAAGAAGGATGATTATGATGATGGTTTGTCATCTAGTTATGGTTATGGTGATGGTGGTGGTGGTGGTGGTTATGATGATGAGGCTTATCATAGAAGGATGACCTCATATGATTCTGGTGAATTGTTTTTTTCTATTTCTAGAGAGTTGAAACCTTCTACTCCTGCAAGGGTTAACAAGGTATTTTGTTATATATGTTTTGGTGATTTGTTTTTGGTTATATATTTATGATTGTGATAATTGGTTTTAAGCGGAATTGCGAAAGGATTATGAGAATTTTTGGTTTTTCGAGCTTTGGTGAAGCGAAAGGAAGCTGAAGTTGTATGTAGTAGGATCAAAAGTTTTATCAAACAAAACGTGTATGTGTATTTGCAAAACGTTGATAAAGGGCAACGCTGACTGGCCCACGGAATCCGTTCTGTGGACAATATGTGGTTAACACTCAGTTGTGCCTGCCATAAGCTACACGTCTAATGACTGGCCAAAGTTGCAGCCGTGGTTATACTTGGGTCTCCAATTGAGAATTACCACTAGGGTAACCCTGGGTTATGTAGATGTTAATTTAGTGTATGACTATGTATGTTGAAATTTATGGTGAGGCTAAATTGGCTGATGAGTGTTAAGAAGTGTAAAGAGACCAATGAACATTCTTAGCTAAAAAGGTATGAATTTTGAAGGTTTTGTAAATTGTACTAATGTGGTTTTTTGTTTTGGATTATGTTAGGTGCCTCACGTGAGTACATTTCTTGGGAAAGCCGGTAGTGTTGGTCTTGAAGTTCTAGACACGTTAGGCAGCAGCATGACGAATTTGAATGCTCATAGTGGATTTGTATCTAATATGGCTTCAAGAGGAAATAAAGTATCTATTCTGGCGTTTGAAGTAGCTAATACTATTGTCAAAGGGTCCAATTTGATGCAGTCGCTTTCTGAAGAAAACATACAGATTCTTAAGAAGGAGATTTTACATTCCGAAGGTGTTCAGCTTTTAGTTTCTACAGATACAAAGGAGTTGTTACGTATTGCAGCTTCTGACAAAAGGTAAGCTGCCATTTCTGTCTGGTTTTTTCAAATCAATTTTATACCCGTGTCATGACATTGCTTGTTGTTTTGCAGAGAGGAACTTGAGGTATTCTCTCGAGAGGTTGTTCGGTTTGGAGATATGTGTAAAGATCCACAATGGCATAATTTGGATCGTTTCTTTGCCAGGTAATGCTGATACTTTATGCTACCTGTTCATTAATCATGTGTTACATTTGTGATTGTGGAACTTGATTTTGATTGTTGATTTGATCAGATTGGATTTGGAACTGGTAACTAGTACACAACTTAGAGAGGAGGCTGAAATCACTATGCAAGACCTCACCAATCTTGCTCAATATACGTCTGTAAGTTACCTCCATTGTCATCCTGTCCTGTGTTTGAGTAATACTGTTTCCATTTTTCCCTTGTTAAGTCTATCTTTAGACTATCTAAGTTTTTCTTCAATTAAATGAACATTGAAACATCTTTGCTGTGCTGCAGGAATTATACCATGAATATCATGCTTTAGACAGATTTGAACAAGATTACAGACGTAAGCTTGAGGAAGTGGAAGCCTTGCATCTTCCTCGAAAAGGTTAGACACAAGTATACTAGTTTCTTTAAGTAGAAGGGTATTTGCTCAAGTATTTTGACTAGTTCTAGTCTGAGTTTTTGAATTTGAAGTTTCCTATAGGCAATTATAACATGCCCAAAGTTTATTATGGATGCCGTGTTTGTGCAAGATGCATCATGCATACATTAGATATGTGGCGATACAGGACTTTGCTTGTTTTGTACTTGTTTAGCAGTAAATAACCAGTGCTGTTTTTTACATGCTATAATTCTTTAAGGGGTTTGTTAATAATCTTGTTGCATTAAACCACAAACGTCTACTAATTGTCAAAGATTGATGAAAGAGCTTAAGTGAGAGCTTTCTTAAACAATCAGTTTTCTATCTGCCTTTGTGGTCATGCTCTTTGATTCATTTAGTTGCTTCATGTAATCCACTTTCAGTTTGCTCGTTGCTTTTGCCTGCCGTCATAGATTTTCTAGTTGTTTGCTGCCTTTGTTGCCATTTGGTTAAGAGGGGGTTGATCGTATTTATCTTTAGTTCACATGTGGTTCCTGTTTCCATTGTAGGAGAGAGTCTCACTATCTTACATACTGATTTAAAGCATCAAAGAAAACTCGTGCGGAACTTGAAAAAGAAATCTCTCTGGTCTAAAAGTTTGGAAGAGGTATTATATCAGGCTATTTAAATAATTTCTTGTCAGATATAAATTACATTTGAAGTGGCGATTAAAAATTCATAGCCATTCCTGCTAATTTGTTTATCTTTGTGTTTTAACGAGCAACCTTTTTAATTGTGCCATATCCATTTTAGGTTGTGGAGAAGCTTGTAGATGTCGTCACCTTCATCCATCAAGCAATAGTGGAGGCTTTTGAAGAGAATGGTACTTAAAACCTGTTATGAGTATTTATAATGCTAGATTTGAAAAACAAATGTTTGAGTAAATAGTACTATATATCAATTATGACCATCAGCTTGCTTATAAATACATAGGGTAGGTACAAAAAGTTTTATTTTGGCCATTCCCTTGTAGCAAGATAATTTGACCATATCTTCGTGTCATTTTGACCATTTTACCTATTATTCTGTCAAAACAGACATTTTTTTTTACTCAGTTGGCTTTAATGAACCTTAGAACACCATTTTAATTTTTTATAAATAAAAAAAAGTTGAATTTTTTCTTCATTGGCTGGAAATAGGACAAGTGAGCAAAGAATTGAACATAATACAGAAATATGAAGAGGAAATAAATAATTTGTACTATAAAGTGCACAAACCTATTTCTGTCACCAAGTATTCAGGTCAAATATTTTCCTTTTCCAAAAAAGAAGAAAAGTAAGCTTTTTATCTTACAAGCAGTTCTATTTTGGTTTCTTATAGTGCAAACTACAGTGACGAATGGCAAGGAGGATCGTAAAAAGCCTGATACGCTAGGTGCTGCGGGTCTTGCTTTACACTATGCAAACTTAGTCACTCAGATGGACAACATTGTAAGCCGACCTTCCACTTCTTTCTAATAACTTCTACATCATTATAGCACTTCAATAAACTTATTATGTGTATTTGAATTTTCCAGGCATCTCGCCCCATTTCATTACCTACTAATATGAGGGACAATTTATATAATGGCTTACCAGCAAATGTCAAGTCAGCTTTACGTTCTCGCTTACAAGCACTCGACTCCAAAGAAGTGGTATGCCTTATCTACTATTCTTCTCTTTTAATGAGCAAACAAATTTCCCATCACCCAATCCTTAAAGAAAATTTTCCCTTATTTCAGATGACAATGCCTCAAATAAAAGCAGAAATGGAAAAAACCCTTCAGTGGCTTGTTCCAGTCGCTACAGATACTACCAAGTATGTTTTTGCAGCAAGATATATCATTCACACTGATCCTTAAATCAACTGGTTCATGTTACATATAATTTTCTAATATTTTATATTGGTGTTTGCAGAGCACATCAAGGTTTTGGATGGGTCGGTGAGTGGGCAAACACAGGGTAAGTAAACTAGAAGCATCTTCATGTCTATCACGTTACCTAATACTATTTTTGTTCAGAAATTTAATGTTATTTTATCAAACAGTAACGAGTTTGGGAAGAAGACAGCAGGCAGCAACAATATTATTCGGCTGCAGACGCTTTATCATGCTGATAAACAAAAGATGGATAGATACATACTGGATTTAATTATTTGGCTTCACCGTTTAATAAGTCTAGTCAGATTCAGAGACAAGGTTCCTAAATATGCTCCAACTCAGTCTCCACCTACTACTAATAACAGTCTGATCATGCGTTCAGATCCATCTCAATTGAAAGCAAATGGTAAACCTCAACGGGTTCAGATTTCAATGGAAGATAAGAATCTTTTAGAAAAAGTTATGAAACGGCGAATGTTGGTTCCTGGAATAAGTAAAAGTCAAGAATTTGTGATGGTTAAGAAGAAAAGAGCGAGTGTTTTTGCATCGAGTCGAAGCATGGGAAGCTCTCCCAGGAGGGAAACTGCATACAAAAATGCCGACATGTTAGATGTATTGGATGGTTTAGGTCCAAATTTCTAAGCTATTAGTACATATTCTCGATGCCATCGACCAGCAAGGCAAGGAAGTAACTGGGATATATACAATGCTGATATGTTGGAACGGTCGAGTATAACATTTTGAGCTATTGGTACAAATCTGATGCCATTGTTTCATTATAATATTGTATATATATGATATGATATATGTCTCTTACATGAGGCGGGTGTAGTGTAGTATAAGAGATTATATGCTAAGAATGCCGAGTATTTTGTATTATTTTTTCATCTTCTGGTGCACACAAATGAATCAGTTCATGTTCACATGGTGACATTCGATATCTATTTTAATAAATTACTGATAGTAATGTGACTTGTCTACATTTTACCTCTCAAATACAAACACTCCGGTGAGATTGAGTATTGTTTGTTGGCTTACGTCGATGAGAAAAGTAACAAAATCTCTGTTTATGAAGTTTAACCCGAAGCTCTTTCATTGAATCACAGACAAGGTCTAAGGTCACATGGTGACATTCGATATCGACTTGATAAAGTTTGGTAAGTGAAGAAAAAAAACCATAGTAGGCTTGATAGCATTGGAGATGCTTGTATACAGTGTCACAAAACCATTTTAGAGCAAAAGATTGGAAGGATAACTTTGGTTAACAAAACCATTTAAGAAATCAACCTTGGTAACTATAGCTTTGTTTAGCAAAATTATTTAAGAAAACATGAGTTTAAAAATGTTTCACTTATAAAAATATTTAGAAAGCAAAAAGCTTACAATTACAAGTCAAAACCATTGAAATGTAAAAAAAAAAAAAAAAAGAAACAAAAAACATAAAAAAGTTTTTTTTCTTTTTTAAATAAGAATAGGGATCAGATGGTTTAAGATTAGAGGTGCCTAATTGTCGTAACAGGCTTTAGGCAGAACACCCCATCTCGCATATTTAAATGCGAGCGTTGACCACTCATCATATCCCGTCAAAACGTGCCTGAAGGATCATATTTTTTAAGTTAACCCCATGCTCTTATTTTATAGCAACCCACAACCTATCACTTCTAC